>JAMPIV010014261.1:0-600000 GCA_024509875.1 Oreohelix idahoensis
TACTAAATGCATACATAATAAAGTCAAACAATATTTAACTAGAACAAAAGCTAATATATAGTAATTAGGAGGGTGAAAGTATGAGAATATTCTTATAATACTTATGATAAGTGAAAGTCTATTGAATATCTAACTGGAAACAGCAGGCCTCTATACCCCCCCCCCCCCCCCCAACCCATCTTTACTATATTTGTTTGGTTTTTGTTTTGTTTTATCTCATTTCTGTTTGTTTACATTTTTTTATTTTACTTTAAAATATTATAGCCCTGTGCACAAAACTTGTAATTTTCTTACTTACTTACTTAGTCGTTTCCCTTCTATTGAGAGGTGTAGAGGTTTGGAAAAGAGAGCGCCAGACTATCCTATCGGCTGTCTTCCTCCTGGCCTGGTTCCATTCTAGTCCTCGGTCCTTCAAAGATTGTCTAATGTTGTCCTCCCAGTGAACTCTGGGTCGTCCTGGGGGTCTGGATCCTTGGCTCTTTGTTTCCCATGCTTGTCGTGGGAGCCGATCTTCTCCCATTCTGCAGACATGGCCAAACCATCTTAGTTGGGACTGTTCTACTTAGGTCTGCAGGGGGTGGGATTTTAGGCCTTGACATATCGTCTGGTTGTGGACCATGTCTCTTCTTGTTACTTCAACCCCCTTCCTCGGATACCTCATTTCTGAGGTTTGGATCTGGCTTTTGTGGGTTGTAGTCATTGCCCATGACTCACATCCATATGTCAAGACTGGGACATAGGTGGAGCAGTATACAGCCATCTTCGTTTTCTTACCAACCTCTCTCTTGCTGAGAAATCTTCGATTTATGGCCTGAAAAAGTCTCCCAGATGCTGCTTTTCGAGTGGCCAACTCTTCTTTGATGCCTCTCTTTTGGTCTATAATAGCTCAGAGATATTTAAAGTGGTCGACCTGCTCCAGGACCTGTTCTCCCAGCTTAATCTGATGTCTTCTTTCTTCTCGTGATATCACCATGGATTTTGTTTTAGAGCTGCTTATGACCATCCCTCTCTTCTCCAGCTCTTCCTTCCAGACTTGCAGGCTGGATTGGAGATGTGTCTCTGATTTAGCAATCAGGGCAACATCATCAGCAAATGCCAGCTCTGAAATACATACCTGTCTCATCTTCCAGTACCCCACTGAATACTTTCTTGTTCTCTCCTTACATGCCTTGATAACATCGTCCATGAGGAGTATGAAAAGATAAGGTGACAGGATATCACCTTGTCTTACACCAGTGGTGGTCCTGAACTCTTCTGACTTATGGTTTGCTGTCCTCACATAATTTCTGCAAGACTTGTAGAAGCTCTGTATAGCATGAATCAGAGGTGCTGGAATGTTCTTCCTTGCCAAACAGTCCCAAAGTTTGCTCCAGGGGACCCTGTCAAATGCCTTTTCCAGATCTATGAAATAAAGATGGATCTCACTCTTATACTCAAGAGCCTTTTCACTCAGCTGTCTGAGTGTGAAGATTAGGTCTTGAGTACTTCGGTTTGCCCAGAATCCGCACTGGATCTCATCCAATTGTGGCTCAGCTAGGCGTCGGAGTCTCTGCTCTAGGATTATAGAGTAGATTTTACCAGGGACACTGAGAAGGGATATGCCTCTGTGGTTTCCACATTGTCGATTGTCACCTTCTTTGAAAATTGGTGTTATGATGTCAATCTCCCAATCCTTTGGTATGGTCTTGTTGCACCACGCTGCCTGTAGGACCCTTAAGAATAATAGGTCACCTGATGCTCCCATGTACTTAACCATTTCTGGTGTTATACCATCATGCCCTGTTGCTTTGCCCATCTTTATTTTCTCCAGTGCTGCCTTCAGTTCTTCCATCTTTATGTCATCTTCATCACCATTGGTTTCCTCTTCTTCTGTGCTAGTGGTTATCATTTCTGATGCTTGACCTTGCTCACCATCAAGGAGTTCTGAGAAATATTCTTTCCATCTTTCCATTACTTCCTTCGGGGCAGTAAGCAATTTGCCTTGCTTGCCCTTTATAAATTTGAGAGGGCACTGTTTTTCCTTCCTCAAGTTCTTTAGGGTCTTATAGAACAATTTCTGGTTTTCTTGCGCATCTTTTTTCTAGCTTTTCTCCAAATTCTTTCCAGGACTTCTGTTTTGCTGCTAGCACCTTGTTCTTTGCTTCTGTTCTAAGTATCACATATTCTCTATATTTCTCTATTTGTCCTGCTGTGTTTTTAGCTCCTAAGTATTGTTTCCATGCCATTTTCTTCTCTCTTATTTTCTCTTTGACTTCCTCTGTCCCCCAAGGTGTCCTTTTTCTCTTGTTCCCAAGTCGGACTTTACCACATGCTTCTGCCAGAGGGTTTCCAAGTCATCAGGTTCTTCTTCTGTGTTTCTCACCGCTGTAACAATAAGCCCCTGATATCTGGTCTTAATTTCTGGCTCTCTCAGCTTGTAGGTCTTAATGCTCATTTCTCCCGTTTGTTTATTTGGTTTCTTGCATGATGTTGGGCAGTTCCTAGGCTGAGTAACTCTTTCAGTTGTTCTTTTGATTGTAAGCAGGTAGTGATCACTTCCAATCTCTGGTCCCCTCCAGACTCTAGCATCCCAGATATATTTGAATGAGCTCCTCCTAACAATAGCATAGTCGATCACTGACTTCTCATTCTTTGTTGGTTCACATCTAGTATCTAGTGTATGCATGTATGCGCTTATGGGGGAACTTTGTGTTTGTAATAATCAGATTCTGCTCACTGCAGAATCTAAGGAGTCGCTTTCCATTGTCATTGAGAGTATCTTCTCCATATCTTCCGATAACTTCACCCCATCTAGAATGATCATTTCCAACTCTGGCATTGAAATCTCTGAGCTTGATAATTTCATCTAGGCAGTCATCCACTGTCCTTTGAAGCAGCTCGAAGAATTCCTCCTTGACCTCTGCTCTCTCATCATCATTTGGCCCATACACTATGACCACGCTGACTATGGTTTCTCTTTCTTTTAGTTTTACAACCATAATGCGCTCTGAGACAAAGTTCCATCCCTTGATACTATCTTTCTGGTTTTTTGGCCACAATGCAACCCACGCCCCCTTTAGCTCTTTCAGATGTGGGTACACCACTGTAGAGCAGCGTGTTGCAATGACTCCTTGTCCCTTTTTCTTTGTTTCCATTATAGCCAGGATTTCTAATTTTGCTTTCCTCATCTCATCCACCAGCTCCTCTTCTTTCCCATTTATACTTCTCGTGTTCCAAGTTCTATAAATCGTAGTCCGTTCCAGTTCGTCGCCTTTAGAATCAGTCCGTTTTTCTCTCTTGTAGTTCGCGTAATCCTGATTTAACCCTTTCCAACCGAATAAAATTTGCATGCCACTATTACCAGGTTGGAATATTTTTTGTCAAAAAATTCCCCAAAACGACACCTGCTAATATTCTACACACCAGAAAGAACTTACATAAGTAATAAGTGTTGTATCATTTTTTATTTATTTGGAATAGTGTCGGGACCTGAAATAAGAAAAAAAGTCTTTGTTAGATGACGTCATTCGGCGGTGGTAGAGGCTTGGTTGTAGCTGCGCCATTAACAAACAAGCAAATAAACATGCCGTGTCCTATCGAGACTGTGCATGGTCCCGGCTACCGGGTCTTCCCAGTTCAGAAGGGGCAGCGCTATGTGTCTGTCTAGATGACGTCCTTCGGAAGTGGTAGCGGCTCAGTTGTAGCTGCGCCATTACCAAACAGCAAAATAAACATGCCCTGTCCCATCGAGTCTGTGCGTGGTCCCGGTTGCCGGGTCTTCCCAGTTCAGGTGGGGCAGAGCTATGTGTCCGTTTGATGTCGTACTTCGTCAGTGGTGGTGGCTCGGCTGTGGCTACACCTACGCCTTGAAACATCCGCTATGGTGACTGGCTGCTCTGCCGGATACCGCATACTTGTCTCGGAGATATAACCCCCTTTGCAGGGTAGAGAGCCATCAAACCTCGGAACATTGCACACACTCCAAAGTGGGACTGGTGCATTATGCTTCTGAGTCTAGGATGCTCCGTGGGGTTGCAAGAAAGCCCACCTTTGGCAGACATATGGAGGCGGTGGCTTCGCCACCACGCCACTATGCTGTCTGGCTGCTCATGCCACGGCCGGTGACTGATTGCTCATGTCTGTCTTGTCTCGGAGATATAACCCCCCTGCATGGGTAGAGAGCCATCAAACCTCTTGGTAATGCAAACACGCCAAAGTGGGCCTGGTGCAACATGCCGCTGAGTCTAGGATGCTTCCTTGGGGTTGAAACAAAGCCCACAAATCACCTCCCATAACTGGCTCAATGGTATGAGTGAATAACTCATCCCCTAAAGGGCAAAAGAGTACAATAACTCATGCCCAGGGATTCACATCAATCAATCAATCACATCAACGATATTTTGTCACAGTGTGGTACATTTTGAAACATTTCCCAGGATGCAAACCAGGTTTATGTGAACATGTTTCATAGTAGTACATTGTCTGATGCCTCTCACCTGGAGTTTTTCTGTCACTGCACACAGCACAGTCCTTTGTTTTTCTGCCAGGAAAAGCATCAATAAAGTGTTGACGCTTATCAAGGTGTTCTTCCACATCTAGTGTTGATGGACGACCCCGGCGACGAGAAGGCTGAGAAGCCCGCTGCTCTTGTTCAAGTTGTAAAACAAGATTTTTGCGATACTTTATGTGATCCATTTTTGTCTATGGATGTATTTCTTTGAACAAAATATAGCTGTTCACGATAAAAAGGAATATAATCAATCCATTCTACAGAAAAATATTCTTTTACCACGCCACCCTCTTGCATTCCCATTCTCAAAATGACTCCTAATATAAAATCACTGTCATCTATATTTATCTCATCACTTTCACTACCACTATTATCAGTCTCCTTTAGAAAAGTCACTACTTCGGAGGTAGTCATTCGCCAGGCACATTTGCTTGTTGGTGCCATTGTTTCCCCCCTACGTTCTACTATTCAGTTTACCACAAATAGTTCATTTCCCCGTTTCACCGCACGAATTTGTGCCATAAAATAATGGTACAATGCCTCGGCTAACTGGGAAAGACAGACGACCGTAAAACCAGTTGTTTCGTCGTGTGTCTAACTGGGTAAGACATTCGACCAGAACGGGAAAAATTGATTGTCTTACCGAGTCAGACACATGACCGGAAAGGGTTAAGGCAAACAGGTGATTGGGCTGTTGTACCTCTGCATGGTGGAGGGGCTGCCTCCTTACGGCCTCCATGCAGGCCGCCCTCCTCCTTTTTCAGCCGGGCTTGGGACCTAATTACAGTGATTTGACAGATGTGATGCCACTTTCATGTATCGGCCGTTATTCATGTTAGGCTATCTGGAATTGAAAACATGTAGGCCTATTCTAATTATAACCCTTCAGAGGTTGAACGGGATATGTCTCTTCATCATAAATAAAAGAAAAAAAAGCATTCAAAATACATTTATTTCCAAAAACTGTGGTGAAATGAACAGTGGGACATGGGTCTGATAACAGGGTAAGCTATAGGATATGGAATCGCCATCAATTTCTATTCCTGACCATCTTAAACTGTGTCAAACATGTTCCCGTAAGCAATTGTAAACCAAGAAATTTCATTCAAACACTATAATTTTGGCCATGGTTAAAAATAAAACTGTAAATACATTGTAAATTACAGATGCAAGTACAGTAGGCCTATCTATAAACTGGACATTTAAATATGTTTTATAAATGAGATAAATGAATTTATTACTTACCTCAGTTGAAATGAACGATTTAATACAACTTGAGTGTGCAGAGGCAAGTTCTTGGTGTTTTTTTTTTCAGTAGCATTCGACTTTACTGCACTTTCTCCCATGCTGGTCAAATATATTTCTTTTTTACACATGGAGCAACTTGCGTAATTTGCAGTTTTTCCAGGCGCTTTCCATGTTTTATAACTTGGCTTTTCTAGCCATTTCTAGCGACAGCTAGTCATGTTTCTAAACGAAATTTCAAAGGTGGCTTGATTCAAATAACAGACGCAAGTGCTAAAAATAAATTTGTGCGTTCACATCATTAATGCAAACCACCAAAAACACAAACCGCCGAAAATGCAAGGAAATGGATGTAGCGCGCAAAGGGAAGTAAAAATTCTACGGTAACTGAAGTTTAACGAAAAATACCACCAAAAAATGGACACCAAGCATCAAATTTTCGATTCGTATTTTTTTTTCCAGGTCCGATGTGGGAAATTCAAGGCGTTTAGCCATTTTTCCAGCCTTTTCAAGGCCTGGATGTTTTGTTTTTGTTTTCCAGCCTTTTCCAGGTTGCTACAAACCCTGTAAAAGGCAGTTTAGGTCAATGTTATTTTTTCAGAGGAATTCTTGCAACTCCAGCTTCTTGTTCCTCAATCCTTCGGCAATTCACTGAACCAATGTAAGATAATGGTTGGTTAGTCAGTTACTCTACTCTGCTTTCCCCTGACCATTAGGTCAGCAGAGGCATTGGATGTTTGGGAAGCCCTTTTAAAGCTAAGAGCCAAGAAACAATACTCCCCTGTTGTAGCTGATAGGTGTGACACCATGAACAAAGTCGAGATTGTTGCTTCACTCCATACCACAGTGTGTGCCCCTAATTTTTCCGGATACCTGCACTGTAGCTGACAATTCGGGCTGTGTTTTTGTTCTGGGTTGCCTCCCATAGACTTTCCACCCTGACCATGACTGCAAAGCAGCAGGTTAGTTTGCTAATTGAGGTTTTCCTTCCCCATGGCTAGAGTGCACAGCGACTCTTGTTTATTTGATGAACCCATCATGGGATATATGGGGTATTTAAGTGGGTTAGCAGTGCCACCTGTTGCCCCTCCCCATCCTGCTGGGAAACACTGCCATTTGATATTCATTTACTTAGTTGTTCCCCTTTTACCATGGGGTGTAGAGGATAGCTAGAGAGAGCGTCATGCTATCCTTTCAGTTGATTTGATTTTTGTCTGGTTCCAGTCCAGTCCTCGGCCCTTCAGAGATTGTCTGATGTCCTCCCAGTGAACTCTGGATGATCCTGGAGGTTTGGATCCTTGGCTCTTGATTTACCATGTTTGTCATGGTAGCTGGTCTTCTCCCATTCTGCAGATGGCCAAACCATTGCAACTCAAACTGTGCCACTCAGATCTGCAGGGGCTTGGCTTAGAGATTTTGAAGTAACATCTGGTTTAAGAACTTGTCCCTTCTTGTCATGGGCTACCTTCCTCAAATACCTTATTTCTGAGATCTGAAACTGGCTCTTGTGGGTGACAGTCAGTGCTTACAACTCACATCCGTAGGTAGGTGGAGCAGTATATAGCCATCATAGCCTTCTTGCTAATTTCTCTCTTACTGAGGAATCCTCGGTTTATAGCTCGGAAAATACACTCAGTTGCAGCTCTTGGGGTAGCCAACTCTTCTTTGATGCCTCCCTTCCAGTTTATTACAGTACAGTTGACATTCAAAAATCCGGGAACCTCCGGACCTGAGGAGTGCCGGATTGTTGAAAATGCCGGATTTTTTATGGTTATATATGCTGTATATATTTAACAGAAAATGACTACCTGTACAGTCCTTTAAAGAAAGAATTAAAAACTAAATGAAAAGCAAATGAAATTTTAATGTTCATCAACTAAATAAAACACCACTTCTTTTATTTGCTGAATCCATAATGGGGCTATACAGCAGCAAATAAAAGATAAAATGAGAAGGAATGAGCAGGAAAGCCTGTTAACACATGCAAGCAAGAACCAGCAGCTGCATCAAAACATAAACGGCTCCAGAAAACAGTGGCGCGCCAAAGCGGTAAATTAAAAAATGCGCTCCGAAATCCATGCCGGAAATCCAAAGGAACCGGATTATCGATGGCCGGATTTTTGAATGTCAACTGTACCAAAGTATTTAAACTAGTTGACCTGCTCCAGAGCCTCATGCAGCATGATCTGATGTCTCTTCTCTTCTCTGGAGATCACCAGGGTTTTTTTATTGCTGATCTTTTTTCTCTAGCTCTTCCATCAAGATTCCATGAGAATTATGAAAAGATAGGCTGACTAATTCACCCTGTCTTCTGCCAGCAGTAATCCTGAACTCTTCTGATTTTTTTGTTTGATGTCCTTACATAATCACTACAAATCTTGTAAAAGCTCCATGGCATGGATCAGAGTTACTGGAATGTTCTTCTTTGCTAACCATTCCACAAGCTTGCTCCAGGGAGCCTTGTCAAATGCCTTCCCTAGATCCATGTAACAGAGATGCACATTTCCTTTATACTCCAGGGCTTTTTCATTCAACTGCCTGAGTGTGAAGATAAGGTCTTAGGCACTTTGGTTTGCTCAAAAGCAACACTGAGCCTTGTTTATTTGTGGCTCAGCCAAACATCCAACTCTCTGCTCCAAGATTGTAGAGTAAATTTTTCCAGACACACCATGTAGTGATATATTTCTATAGTTCTCACACTGCTGGTTGCCACCCTTTTTTAATGTTGGTGTTATGGTGACAACTTCCTAATCATCTGGTATGGTCTTTTGACACCAGAAGAGCTTCTGGTTTTCATAAGAACTTTTTTCAAGTTTTTCTCCAAATTCTTCCCAGGATTTCTGTTAGCAAATTGTTATTTGCTATTGTTTTGAATGTCACATATTTTCTATATTTCTCTGTTTTTGTTTTCAACTGTATTCTTAGCTTCCAGGTGTAGTTTCCACACCTTTTTCTTTTCTCTAATTGTCATTTTAACTTCTTTCATCCACCACTTTCCCTTCTTCCAAAGTCAAATTTCTCCGCATGCTTCTGCTGTGGTTACTTTAAAATGTTCTTAAATTCAAGCCAGAGGGTTTCCAGATCATCTGATGGTTCTTCTATACTTCTCACTGCTGTTGCAACAAGATTCTAATACCTGATCTTAGCTTCTGGTTTTCTCAACTTGTAGGTCTTAATTTTTATCTCTCTTCTTTGGTTTCTTACATGATGGTAGGCAGTGCTGTCTTGGCCTAGCAGCTCTTTCAGTTGTTCTCTTTATTGTTGACAGACAGTGGTTATTTCCAATTCATGGTCTTCTCTAGACTATAGAATCACTCATATACTTGAATGAGTTTTACTTACAATGGCGTAGTTGATGACTGATTTTTCATTCTTTGTTGGCTTATGTCTCACGTATGCATTTATGAATGTATGAAGGAACTTTGTGTTTTTGATAATGAGGATTTGTTCATTGCAGAATCCTAGGAGTTGTTTTTCATTGTCATTCAGTATATCTTTACCATATATCTACCAATCACTCAGCTCTATTTAGAAAGACCATTTCCAACTCTGGCATTGAAATCTCTGAGGATAATTTCACCAAGGCACTCATCCCCGGTCTTTTGAAGAAGCTCAAAGAATTCTTCTTTGACATCTGCTCGTTCATCTTTGTTTGGTCCATATATGATGGCAAGGTTCACTTTATTCTCTCCCTCTTGGAGGTTTAGCACCATAATGCCCTCTGAGACACAATTAAATCCTTGGTTGTTACTGGTTTGATTTTTGGCCACAATAAAACCTACACCCACTTTAGCTTTTTCAGTAATGGGAACTCCATTGTAAAGCAGTGTTCTGCCATCAAGATCTGTAACTCCTTGTCATCTTTTCTTGGTTCTGTCAGAGTCAGGAATTCTAAATTTACATTCCTGATCTCTTCCACCAGTTTCTCTCCTTTCCCATTAACAGTTATTATTTTCCAGATTCCATATGTCGAAGTAAATAATTGGTGCCAGTTCGTTGCCTTAAAGATCAGTCCAGTTTTGTCTCTATGGTTTCTTGTAGTCATATTTTAAGACAAAACAGGTGATCAGCCTGCTGTGTCTTTGCATGGTGGAGGAGCTGCCTCCTCACAGCCTAACCCTAAGCCTTCTGGCTGATTCCCAGTTTCACCCACTACTTATTTTAATGCACAAAGCACTCAGGTTCAGTCAGAATGGGCTTGAGAAAGGCCTCTGCAGAGTTCTGCTTATTGGTCTAGAAAAAAACTAGCTTAGTTCACAGCCAACACACCATATCTAGAGGTCATCCCACAATTTACCACCTGTGGATGCACTTGGTTGGGGTCAGGTGCCACTTTCTGCAGATAATCAAATGATTTCCAAGTACAAGAAATCATGCCTGCGTAAAAGTTGCAAACTCACCTCACAGTACACTTCTTGCTTAACTCCAGCAGTTACTTCTGATATGTTGGCTTCAACATTTCTTGTTGTCTGGTTAAACAAAAATAATTAAACTCAAAAATGAGAGTGATGTTTGACAGCAAATCCACAAAACATGAATCTTTTCACTTTGTTACAAAAATGTTGTGAATAATCAATATTTCTCATTTAGTACTGTATAGTCAAATTTCTTTCCCTTAAAACTATTTGCAGCTTGCCTTAAAAACAACAGTTTAGCATTATAGTTTACACACATAAGAATAACAACAATAAGAGTTAACATTTACCAGCAACACTCTGTACTTTTATCAGTTGTATCCATTTTGAGTGCCATTACAATATTCTGTTAATTAAAAATTAATCTCAGGATCTCATTTTATTTTTTATAGTCAGATAAGAGAGAAAAAAAACCAGTAATAATTATTATTACATAGACAATAATTTAACAGATTTATGTTAGTTTAACTCACTTTGACTGTATCAAAGTTTTTATCAAGAATTAAAAGGAAAACTCACGTCAAAATCTGCATTTATTTCCTGTTTTATTTTCTGATCTATGAATGGGGTCTTCTTTTCCATATTTCTTTCAATCTGAAAAGAGACATTAATTATGTGAGAAGAAATCCTACACAGTCAATGACCTGTTGGGGTGTTATGAGAAAATGGTATACTACTATTACAAGAAATAGCATCTGTAAAGGTGAAATACTACAGTATGAAAATTTAGTGAACAGTTATGTGTGTTTGCAGATTTATTTGCCTGTGAATCTTATACAGAGAAAATTTCAGTTTAGTAGTCTGTGCCATGTTGATACTTCTCAATGATTCAGAGCTTTCAAATGTATGATAAATCAGTCAAAATACCTTGAGTTCACATACTGACACCTGTACAGAGATATTATACAAACTACTCTTGGAGAGAGATGAAATACCAGCAGAATGGAAGGAAGGTTATGTGGTAAAGTTGCCTAAGAATTACAATGGATGGGTATGAAAATAAATCGAAAAAAGTTGATTCGTCTTATGAGACAAAAGACAAAGAAAATAGCCAACGTTGCGGCCACAAGGCCTTCATCAGGGAAAGGAAAGAAAGTGAAGGCTAGATAAGACACATTAGAATCTAAATAAATATAAAAATAAAACCTAGGTACTTCCCTAAAGGTAGCTGAGTCTTAAAATGCGTGCCGCCGAAAAGACTAGCGTACCCGGAAAAGGTAAGGACTGCCACTTCCGGATGTAAACAGTACATACTAAGAAACTAAAAAACGAAACTGAACAGTAAACTACCCAAACTTAATATTAAAGATAACTGGAGATAGAAGAGGACAGAATGAGTTGGAGATAAATAAATGTTAAATAAAAAATCAAGACAAATTGAACATTTTTTTATATATTATTAGAGGGCGACGGAGAAATAGAAAAATTGAATAAGAGTGCAAAAGGGTCAAAATAGAACAAGAGTGGAAAGGGTGAACTCTTAAGTGTTAAGACCAGCTGGTTGTAGACACCCCATGCGATGGATAAGATGGTTCTCAAGCTGTTCTCAGCAAGCAGTGTCAGAGGAGCAGAATCTGATTGCCGTAAACTGGATGTCGATGGGACCATGGTGGTCCGGACCATTAAAGTGTATGGCAACTGGTGTTGATTTTTGCTGAGAGATGTCATTAAGATGCTGGCTGAATCTGTCTCCAAGTCGTTTGACTGGTTGACCAATATAGGTTTTGCTGCAACATTTACATATGATTGTATAAATGACATTGCGTGACTCACACGTGTAATATAAACAAATGAAAGTCAGTATTTTTAACCAAGATTACATTTTTCTTTTAAACAGATAAACAGACTAGTTTTAGCAGCAGCCCTTCACTTGATCAGGTACTACAGATAATAGCCTTCCAAAATTGGTTACTTAGTTATTTCCCTTCTACCTTGAGGTGAAGAGGTTTGCCAGAGAGCATGCCATACTTTCATATCGGCTGTCTTTCTGCTGGCCTGGTTCCAATATAGTCCTTGGTCCTTCAGAGATTGTCTGATGTTGTCCTCCCACCAGACTCTGGTTTGTCCTGGAGTTCTGGATCCTAGGAACTTAGGTGGAGCGGTATACAGCCATCTTTTGTCTTCATGCCAACTTCTCTTTAGGTGAGGAATCCTTGATTTATGGCCTGAAAGTCTCCCAGCTGCTGCTCTTTGGGTAGCAAATTTGATGCCTCCCTTCCAGTCTATGACAGCTCCAAGGTATTTAAAGTGGTTGACCTGCTCCAGGACCTCTTCTCCCAGCATAACCTGATGCCTTCTCCCCTCTTGTGATATCACCATGGTTTTTGTTTTGGAGCAGCTGATGACCATCTCTGTCTTCTCCAGCTCTTCCATGCAGACTTTCAGGTTGGATTGGAGATGTGCTTCTGATTTAGCAATCAGTACCCCACTGAATACACTCTTGTTCTCTCCCCACATGCTTTTGCTCAGGCTACTTCTGAGATGTATCTTCTATGCAATGTTATTAATTATTTGACTCCATAACTGTGTGTTGCGTAGCAAAATGTGTGTTGTGTATAAATGTCCCGTGGATGATGTCACATTTGCCACACAACGTTGAGGGTGTTGTATTTCATCTGCTTTCCAAAGGTATTATAATACTGGCCTTTGCAGAGTAGTGTGCCACCCTCAGACACCAGGGATGATGAGGCATAGTAACATGGTGTCTTTAGTCTGGTTTAAGTGTGTGACGTAAGGGTAGAGTCAGATAGCTACAGTATCACACATGGACGTCACATCAGATCATACAACGTAGAAAGTCAATAAAGCTTTAAACAGCAATGATGGTTTTTGGCAATATATATTGTGTACGCCACAATGACAAGATGCATGGACATCGTTATGCAGAAAAACATCACAAGTATAGTACAACAGTCATTGTATCATCGAAGTAGTCGATTCAACAGGCACAGCAGACAGCATCATAATAATGTACATCATATGCCTTTTAGGATATCGTAAACCGCTGTACATGTAGTCAGGTAGTAAACTTCCCCTTTCCATAAGAGCTAGTAGATATCAACTAGGAGATTAAATCTAGTCTCCTCTATTTGACCTCAACAAGACAGGCATGTCTTTCGAGCGTCACATTATTGTCCTCTATGTTCCTCAAACAGCAAAGGTATCAAACCTAGATCCATCAATAAAGTTCAGGAAGCAAATAGTCCGTAGGACAGGCATCAATCGATGCGTGACAATATAAGTGGATCGTGAGCTGAGCAAACTTGTCATAACATAGACTTTATAATAAGGCAGGCTAAGCAAAAGTCAACATCACAAGATGGCGATAAAGTTACTTAGCAGAAAGAATTCAGTTACCTGTTCATCAGGAATTAAATCACATAAATCACATATGCCTCCAGGCATTTGAAATAACATAGAGATATATCATCTCAAAAAAGGAACAACAATGAGGAGGACTCCTTCCTGAATAAACTAAGCGAAGACTAGCACATCGCTACGTCTCGCCTTACCAGCATCTCTGCTCAGACTGACCTGGGCGGAAATCCTTCAAACAATGCCACAAACAGAGACATGCGCAGAACACGCGAATCGAATACAACTCAGCCAAATTTACGAAACGAAGAATGTTCTACGATGTTCGACTAAAGACGCGAACCTTAAAAGGAAATGGATCTTGAAACATTGCGATTGCCAACTGTTTTCTAAGAACTGACGACCTGAGCGCTCCATATATGGACGTGACTCAAAATCGTTCACACAACTATCGGCAACTATACTATCAGACTATTGTCACACGATTAGACAACTAGTAGAAATAAGAAGTGACTACAATTCTATGAGTTACTTCCCATGCATTAAATAAGAATAAGTTGCGACAAGTTTAGTAGCAACATTACCGCCACCTCCCGATTAAAAAAAAAATGTGCAACATTTTTTTTTTTTTTTAAATATCCAAGAGTAAAACCAAAAGCGGTTTAACAACGCACGAATTATGCGGGGATAACTAATTGCACTGCCTGATATGAGGCTAAATTGACACATAAAGTGTCTGGTGAGAATATTTCTCAACAGATAAAAAATCTGATTCAAAAATATATCGGGGAGGTGCCACCAACACACACTACGCTTGCATGAAAATACAATATAAATATGCAAGTTCATATCATTATAATCAAATTGCAGTGTCATAATCTAATACCGCTTAGAATGGATGTACACATCTGATATTGAATGTTAAATATTACATTATCTAAATGTTTAATTAATATCATTACATTATGAAATTAAACATAAATGACGATCCAGGACACATCACCTGTCGTTCCAAGGAAAGTGTACAATGTGGAACTCTCCATGTTTGACAACAGAAAGGTAGCTTCTCCGATCAACAATAACATGCTGAGAAAAAACAACCAATATAATTCTATTTAATAGCCATTATGTTTCATACTATACAATACATTATTATTAATAATTGTGGCCGAGTGAACTTTCGGCTCTTATATTAACTACCCAGTCTTCTTCTTATATTAAAGATGGGAACAGAAGAAGATGATAACAAAGCACAATAGTATGTGTTCACCTAAAGTGAGGACAGATGTGCTAATGTATTGTAGTAATATAGGTGTGTTATGGCTCTGTAATATATAGAAATATAGGACAGAAGTATTAGTTAGAAATCATGTGGGGTGTACAATCACAACGAGATCTATCAAAATTCTTATCACTGTTGAGCCCATTGCTCTTATTTGACCTCCATTTAGCATAGTTGCGATTGTTATCTTCTCTTTGGTCAAAATATCTTTGTGATGGATTTTGTTGTTTCCAAGAGAAATTACCACAAGGTTGACAACCTCTTTTGGAGTCACCTTTTCCAAAGTTCCTATAAATATTAGAACCAAAATTCTGAGGACTTTTAAACTGTCTCCAATTACTTGAAGAAGGAAAATTACCACGTGATGAACGCTCTTGGCGCTGTTCATAATCACGACTATCTTTCCTAGCAAAATTGTTATTATTTTTGCCTGTGGCAATGTGCTTAACAGATGGATCATACTGCTTGGGCTGAGTATGACGCGTAACCAGAATGGTAGAATTTTTTTTGTTTAGCACAAAATGATTATCATTCTGGGAATGGGTACTAATAGGTTTGTTTTCTGATGTCACCTTATCAGGACTGACCACTACAGTCGGATTACTTTTGTTGGCCTGACGCCAACTCCCATTAGAGGCAGTATCGCTATTTCGTGGGAAACAATATTTTCCACGAAACGACTTGTTCACATATTGTTTAGTGTTACTATGAGCATTGAGTGCATGTAGCTGACTCTTTGCATTAGCAACCTGTTGAACATCAGGTTTATGTTTAAATCTATCCACCTTATTAGTAGATAACACCTTATTGTTCAAAACAATATCTAATAAGCCATTAACTCTTTTTTGAAGTTTTGTAACTTCTGCTTCTGCAATAGTTTTCTCTCTAGCGACAGCTTTATGTATTCTCTCGTTGGTTTTAACTTTCCTGTTATAATCCAACCTTATGTCTTGTAATTGAGAAATAAGAGTCTTCTCTTTAGCAATACTATCTTTAAGATCGTTACTCAACTTTTCCTTCTGAGATGTGGTTTCTAAAACCTTAGCTTTCTCCCGAACAAGTTCAAGTTTGAGTGCTTCCATAGCACTATGATGAGCAGTCACAAGTTCATCCACTTTCTCATCTTTTTCTGACTTCGCCCTCAACTGTGTTAATTCCAGTTGTAGTAATTGAATCTCAATCTTTAATTTCTCATTGTCCATCTCATTGTCTCCGGTGCAAGCATTTTCTTTACAATATTGCTCATATTGAGCCAAGCTCATATCACTTTCTAACCATTGTTCATATTTAGAAAAGCTCATCTCATCTTCAAATTCCTTTTTCTCTTTCATTTGAGATTGTCTCAATTTATTCCCCTGAGGAAGAGCTAATGTTTCTATAATCTTCCACAGTAGTTTTAAATCAAGCGTGGAAGAGTTCACTTTATCCACCTGGTTATCTAACAACTGTTTTAATGAAATCACCTCATTCTCTAACTCTATAATTATTTCTTCACAAGACTGCTTATCCTGTCTGGCCTGAACTTTTACTTTCTCATAGTCTATTTTGACTTGCTCTAGCTTACCAATAAGAGCCTGTTCTTTACAAAGATAATTATCTTTAATTGAGCTTATCTCATCTTCCAACTCTTTTTTCTGACTAAGAGAAGAGTCATAGAATTTCTTATTATCTTCTATTAATATCGTCACTTTACCTTTTAATACAGTATTTTCAGAATTCCTCTGCTGTAACTCATTAGTAAGAGCTTTCTTTTCATCCTGAAGCTCATTTATTGTTTCCTTTAATGCATTCAACTCTATAGCTAAGAGTTTATCTTCATCTTCTCTCTTCCACTGTTCAGCTTCTTTGTCTAATTTTTGCAACTCAGTTTTCAGTTTCTCAATTTCCAATATTTGTTTTTTCTCTTTTAATGCTTTGTCATATTGAATAGTCGCAAATTCTTCTAACTTATCACCAGTCTTCCCAAGCAGTTTACCCTGCTCAATAAAGTGCTCAAATGTAGACATGTTGTCTAACATATGAGTCCAAAACCTGAAATAATTAACTAATTTATTTCAAACCTAAGTGTAACAAGTCTTAAATGAAGCACTTGTTTACTCACAACACTATATTATCATCCCAATCTCTGTGGGAAACAAGTCTTATATCCAAGAACTTGTGTATAGACCTTTTTGAAATATCATCAATCAACTCTTGATCATAGGTGCACTTCCCATTCAATAGTGCACAATACTATTCATCATTTACTAATCATCAGTGTAGTAGTAATGCATAAGCATAACCCACTATTAAATGTGAATTAACTACTATAAGTGTAACCAATGACTATGTAAACACAATCACAATGTAAACAGTAACAATGTAAACATTACACTGTAAACAATACAATGTAAACAATACAATGTAAACAATAACAAAGATTTAGCAACAATACGAAAACATTCTTAGAAATCAACAAAAAATAAAGCGAAAATTAAAGAAATATCACAAAAAATGTGATGATATCTACGAGAAGATAATACAAATACAAGACACCACAGTGTATAAACAAAAATGGTATATGAAACTAAACTATAGAAAAGAGTAGGCTAGCAAATACAAACAAATCAAAACAGAACTAAAGAATGCAGAAAAATAACGAAAACAATACTAACACATGTCATCACAACTAACAAAAAATAGCAACAGAAGTCGCTTTGCAAATTCCAGTATCGGAAATTTGCACACCCTACAGAAAACGCTCACGATAGATGACCTCTATGACGTGGTATGATCTAAGGGAGACACCGCCCAACCGAAAAACCCGCAGAAACATAAACATATAAATATACAAATAACATATAAACATATAACATGTAAACAAAAGAATGAGAAATACAGAAGACTCAGTAGAAGTATAAGGGCACAGTTCACAAACAAACAGGCCACTTAACTTATGGGTATCCAAACGTCAGCCATAGCAGAAAAAACAGATGACAATCAGCGTCCTAAGGAATGAAGATCCAACGATGATGGTACATCTGGACTGCTCCAACTGCCATGACGATGGTACTTGAGCTTCTAAACAGTACAGGCAGTGTACAGGTAGTGTAAATAACGGCACTTGACCTTCTTATTCAACCGTAAATTGCTTGAAATCGGTACTTGGAATTCTTGAGAAAACAACTTGTATCAACCGGCACTTGACCTTCACAAACGACAGCAACTTGTGTTATCCGGCAATATATAACAATGCCGGGTACTGTCAAATTTCTTGCTTCTGGCAAAAAGTTACAATTTCGACCTTTTCCGGGCAACGCTGAGTACTTTCATAATTCTGTATGTAAATGTAGAATTTCTTGAAGAATGCTGTTTGTTGAATGAAGTGGGTAAGGGACCCCGTGTATGCTGGTACCAGATCAAACCAGCTTATGGCCACCAAATGTTGCGTAGCAAAATGTGTGTTGTGTATAAATGTCCCGTGGATGATGTCACATTTGCCACACAACGTTGAGGGTGTTGTATTTCATCTGCTTTCCAAAGGTATTATAATACTGGCCTTTGCAGAGTAGTGTGCCACCCTCAGACACCAGGGATGATGAGGCATAGTAACATGGTGTCTTTAGTCTGGTTTAAGTGTGTGACGTAAGGGTAGAGTCAGATAGCTACAGTATCACACATGGACGTCACATCAGATCATACAACATAGAAAGTCAATAAAGCTTTAAACAGCAGTGATGGTTTTTGGCAATATATATTGTGTACGCCACAATGACAAGATGCATGGACATCGTTATGCAGAAAAACATCACAAGTATAGTACAACAGTCATTGTATCATCGAAGTAGTCGATTCAACAGGCACAGCAGACAGCATCATAATAATGTACATCATATGCCTTTTAGGATATCGTAAACCGCTGTACATGTAGTCAGGTAGTAAACTTCCCCTTTCCATAAGAGCTAGTAGATATCAACTAGGAGATTAAATCTAGTCTCCTCTATTTGACCTCAACAAGACAGGCATGTCTTTCGAGCGTCACATTATTGTCCTCTATGTTCCTCAAACAGCAAAGGTATCAAACCTAGATCCATCAATAAAGTTCAGGAAGCAAATAGTCCGTAGGACAGGCATCAATCGATGCGTGACAATATAAGTGGATCGTGAGCTGAGCAAACTTGTCATAACATAGACTTTATAATAAGGCAGGCTAAGCAAAAGTCAACATCACAAGATGGCGATAAAGTTACTTAGCAGAAAGGATTCAGTTACCTGTTCATCAGGAATTAAATCACATAAATCACATATGCCTCCAGGCATTTGAAATAACATAGAGATATATCATCTCAAAAAAGGAACAACAATGAGGAGGACTCCTTCCTGAATAAACTAAGTGAAGACTAGCACATCGCTACGTCTCGCCTTACCAGCATCTCTGCTCAGACTGACCTGGGCGGAAATCCTTCAAACAATGCCACAAACAGAGACATGCGCAGAACACACGAATCGAATACAACTCAGCCAAATTTACGAAACGAAGAATGTTCTACGATGTTCGACTAAAGACGCGAACCTTAAAAGGAAATGAATCTTGAAACATTGCGATTGCCAACTGTTTTCTAAGAACTGACGACCTGAGCGCTCCATATATGGACGTGACTCAAAATCGTTCACACAACTATCGGCAACTATACTATCAGACTATTGTCACACGATTAGACAACTAGTAGAAATAAGAAGTGACTACAATTCTATGAGTTACTTCCCATGCATTAAATAAGAATAAGTTGCGACAAGTTTAGTAGCAACACTGTGGTAGGAGGTTTTAGAGTAAAAAATATAGGTTCCCTTGGACAATTAGATGTGTCAGATGACACTAGAATAGTGCCAGGTAAGGGCCTGGTCTTATGAGCAATACCCCTGTTACCGATGATGAATATTAAATATTAACGGTGTATGGGTGGCGTAGGTGTGCCGTCGTATCTGTGTTAGAACAGTCACTCACAACACAGGTACGTAAATAATAGTCATGGATGGCCGTAAACATCTGGTGTAATTTAAATGTCGATTTATTAAGTCACAGCACGATCACGTTTACATTGATATACACACAGTCACATTACAAGTCATTGCAATACAATACTCTTCAACATTCATCAGCAGATCTATATCAAGGCCTAAAGTCCTCACAACTCATCTCTGCGCTATAACACTGCGCTATAATACTGCACCCAGCAGTTCACATAAATTATGGCCTAAAGTCCTCATGACTCACTTATAATACTGCACCCAGCAGTTCACATAAATTATGGCCTAAAGTCCTCATGACTCACTTATAATACTGCACCCAGCAGTTCACATAAATTATGGCCTAAAGTCCTCATGACTCACTTATAATACTGCACCCAGCAGTTCACATAAATAATGGCCTAAAGTCCTCACGACTCATCTCTGCGCTAGACTTATAATACTGCACTATAATACTGCACCCAGCAGTTCACATAAATTATGGCCTAAAGTCCTCACGACTCACTTATAATACTGCACCCAGCAGTTCACATAAATAATGGCCTAAAGTCCTCACGACTCATCTCTGCGCTAGACTTATAATACTGCACCCAGCAGTTCACATAAATTATGGCCTAAAGTCCTCACGACTCACTTATAATACTGCACCCAGCAGTTCACATAAATAATGGCCTAAAGTCCTCACGACTCATCTCTGCGCTAGACTTATAATACTGCACTATAATACTGCACCCAGCAGTTCACATAAATTATGGCCTAAAGTCCTCACGACTCACTTATAATACTGCACCCAGCAGTTCACATAAATAATGGCCTAAAGTCCTCATGACTCACTTATAATACTGCAACCAGCAGTTCACATAAATTATGGCCTAAAGTCCTCATGACTCACTTATAATACTGCAACCAGCAGTTCACATAAATTATGGCCTAAAGTCCTCATGACTCATCTCTGCGCTAGACTTATAATACTGCACTATAATACTGCACCCAGCAGTTCACATAAATTATGGCCTATCCACACAGCAAAAACATTAAGTCGACATTATTCAAAGCACTACGTAGGCATACATCCTCGAAAAACACACACAGACAGCGTTGACCACTCCCAGTCCAACGCTCCGAATCCCTCTTCTCCTCTCCGGGATCACACACTCTAGTCCCGCCAAAAAACCCAAAACGAGACTCCGCTGTTTTTGAACACAGCTCAAAAACAGTACAGAATAAATACATCTCAGCATTTGAGATAAAAGCGTTCGCACGCTTTCCTGTACTCTGTCACTCAAAATAAAAAGGATATGTTTCTATTATAACGTTAAACAAACCTCAGCTTAATCAGGTATACAAGTATTGTAACTCATAATCTACTTTGCCCAAAAACATATTCCGAATTACTGCCCTTTTCATAGGATCAACTTGTTACAACCCCCTTCTCTGAACAGAGTAAGGGTGTATAGACAATCAAGGTGAGGTCAGACTACGCAAGTTCCCAGAGTAAAGGATGATGATGTTGAAAGTCTCTGGGTCCCTAACTGTCACCTCCCGAGATCTCACCTGAATAAAGAATCTGTGAGGGTGTGTATGGCATGTGTCTAGGGTAATGCAATTATTATGATGTATGACAAATGGTAAAACAGAACTTTAACTTAGTACAAATAATGAAGTAAGGCTGGTTGTAGAATTAGATATATACAAATATATATATGGTTTTATTCTTCCTGTACCTAAATGTTTTGGACAGGAAGTATCAACTCAGGAAAAGTTTTTATTTTACAGTATAGAAATCAATATGTTGAAAAAAGTGTTCATGACTTGTATCACCAAATGTCACTTTCTTGGGCACCTCACAGTCTTTTTTAAATACTTGAACTTGTAACTAAACTATTTGATGAAGAGCTGTTTTCTACATCCTCCCCAGGTCAGGAAATTTATGTTGTGGATTGTTATTTTATTTCTGAGAATGAGCTCTCAAGTGCCCAGGTAAGGCACTTATCTTAATATCTTGTCTGAGACCAGTTGCTCCAAACTGCATTTATGATCACACAGATAGTGCTGCCCTCTGGAAGAAAGACGGCCTGTAGCTCAGCAAGTATTGTGAGCGTCCACTGCCTGCAATTTCTGTCCTTCTCCAGGATAGTTGCACAGCTTTTTAACTGGTGATATGACCTGTAATGAGAAAGAACATTCCCTCCCTGATAATGCCTGTCTTATAACAATTCCACAACTAATTGACAGTACGCTTACCTGGGTCAGACACATGTGCTGACCATTTGCACCAGATTTTATCTCCATTTTCTACAATCAGGGATGTGTATTCTCATCTGTTACACACAACTTCACAACCTCTGTCCCTGAAGCATTGCTTGTCTTCTATACTATCAGTAGGGGTGCCCCAAATCCTGTGACTGGTCATTTATTTCTTTTCAACTTCTAGGTATGGTGTCAGATGTTAGTTGAACACTGTGGCACTCCAGAAGCCACTATTACTTTTCTTCTCTTTTGGACTTACAGTCGTAAAATGTTATGGCAAATTTACAAATACATTTGACACAATTTCACAATAAAACTGCATTCCTACTTAAGGCGTCGTGACATTAATCTTTCCCATAGGCAGTATCCGAATATGGCGCACAATAAACTATGTGGCCGACATGTTAATTAATTTCAACAAATAAACTTATTCTGCCTTACCCTCAAGTAAGAATATATCACAATATGCACAAGCTTGACTAGCATTAAATGGGTAGTTCAGAAATGCTCTAGTGTCCAGACGGTGAAAGCCTTGGTCACAAATGCTCTCCTGCTGATCTCAAGTTGGCAAATAGTATTTTTCAAATGGCGGACTATGCCGGCAAAATGTTAATTTTATTGCCCCTATGCTCACCCCCCTTAACCAATGAGAAACGCGTCCAGAAATTCTAACTTTTTCCCCTAGGCTATAAACTTGAGCAGTTCAGAAGTGTGTTTGTTCGTCTGTCTCAATTTTATTTATACAATATCTTTGTTATTAATGGGTTAATTTATAATATTGAAAGTGATTATTAAACAGACCACTGTCCTCTATCTTCCTATATAGGTTTCTTTTAATTATTTGTCCCCGTTTTCAAATGTGTAATAATTTTTTTATAATTAATTGTGCTTTTTCCCAACTGAAAATATTTATAAAATAAATATTTCTACGTCAAGATAGTTTTATTATGGGAAATCTTTATGGTATTATATTAACCTTTAGCACGCTGCTGTTGACCACAGTTGACCGAGGGTTAGCACGCTGCTGTCGACCACAGTCGACCGCAGCGTGCTACGTTTTTTAGCATTAGAATGTGTGTACACGTGATCTCACCCCCGGATGTTAAGTTTTAAACTTATCTGAGAGAGAGTTAGCTTCCGTTTCCGATCTTTTTAAGTAATGGGTGCATCCGCGTTTATTTTCTGTGAATTTTTTAATCGAAATGAATCGGCATCGAACACGCGGCCATTTTCGCTCTAATTTTATTGGATTCTGACGCCATGCGGTGGGGATGAGATTTTTGTCATTATAAGTGCTAATATTGGTTCTCAGAATATGGTTGATGACAGAGATCGAAACGAAAGTAGAATGTCATTGCTAGTATGTAAAAGTTTAGGGGTTAGGATTAGATTTATCAGAAAGATTTAGGGTTACGGCCGAATGTCACTGCTGACATGGGCGTTTGTTGCTTTGCTACTGATGATGGGTGTAACGAAAAGATCATCATTTGATTTGTATTGGTCAAATGACTTTCATTGAGATGCAAAAGATAATTTAGATAAGGACACTTCGTTTGTTGGTTATTTATTTATTTTTTTTTAAATTTTAAAATAAAAAAAAAACTTTTTTTTATTTTTTAAATTTTTTTATAGTTTTTTTCATCTTTCCTTTCCTCTCTTCCTATCACATCTAACATGTACACAAACAAATTTTATATCATCAGATTCACCATTCATTTATTTATATAAATTCCAAAAATTATAGCAATTGACCAAGAAACACAAAAACTATAGTCATTACAAGTCACCCACTATAAAAACGGGGCATTGTGAAAAAGAATGCAGCTGCAGGGGAAGTTTTCTGGAAGAGAATGCAGCGTGCTAAAGGTTAATCAATATCAGCGCTATGATTCAAGATATCCCTTTCAATCTAATTCCCTTTTGTTATTGAGAAATAAATTATTTAATTTTTATTAAAAGCACAGAATCGGCATTTTTGCCATTACAACTTAGATTTTTGGTCTCTACCCAAAAACGAGGTAACAATACTATTGGTTGTTAATTTTTCGGCGTTCGTTAATAAATATTGGGAAGGGTAGTGTGTTAAAAGGAGGTAGTAACTTTTAACGCTTGGTGTTAGAAAAAATTCAAATTCTTTAGTTAAAATGTTGGCGGTAGATTTGACTTTGCCCCAGACGAATTTCAAACACTGTAGTTATTAATAGATTTTAGGACTATGTTAGTTAATTTTCAAGCGGGGAAATTTGAGCGGGTGTCACACAGATGTACTTTACTACAATAACAATGCTCAGAGCATTGGTCAGACTTGACACCTGCGCCAAAACAACACTCTTAGAGTTGTTTTTAGTCTATCATGAATTTAAATTACGGCACAGGGTGGAAAATAATTCTGGAGTCAAAGTGTTAACGTGCCCAGGACATTTGAATCTATTGACTTGTTTTAACTTACTTACTTAGTTGTTCCTCTTTTACCATGAGGAGTAGAGGTTTGGAAGAGAGAGAGCACCAGACTATCCTATCAGTTATCTTCTTTCTTGCTTGGTTCCATTCTAGTCCTGGGACCGTATAATGTAGTATGGGTTGTCCTGCAGGACTGGATTCCTTGGCTCCCAGGTTCCCATGCTTGTCATAGTAGCCGATATTCTCCCACTCTGAAGACAGGGCCAAACCATCTTAGTCGGGACTGTTCTACTTGGGTCTGCAGGGGTTTGGTTTTTAGGCCTTGATGTATTGTCTGGAAAGAAAAGAAGTGTTAACTGATGACATGACTTTATCAAGAAGCAATAAGTCCATGAGGGCTTCATATGTGTGCCCAATTTTTGAGAGATTAACTTAACGTGAGAACGTAAGACGAATATTTGCTATAAATTCAGAAAATATTTTCCAGTCTCCAGCAACAGAGATTTAAAGTGGAGATGGTAGCCGTCTTCATCAAGTTGGTATTTTTTTAATAACACAGCTTTGACAGAATCATAGTTATTCTTATCAGGACCTTCCAACATACTTACAGCTGTCATAGCTTCACCTGAAAGTAGTTCCATAAGTCATGTACAGTATTCCAACTTATCTATTTTGTGAGACTCACATGCGAGTTCAAATCTATTCAGATAGAATAAGACGTCATCGGAGATAAGTCTAAAAGGAGGTAATCTGATCTTATAGAAATTAGAATTGGTCCTATGTGAAGTTGTTTGAGTGTCCGTAGCATTGTGTGTATTACTTTCATTCATTACCTTCATTTTCTCAAGTTCCATAGAGAACAACTTTTGCTCGTGAAGTCTACGGTTTTTGTTCTCAGTAGCTTTCCTTTGAAGTTTTTTGTCTTCAGCTTCCATTTGAAGTTTTTTGTCTTCAGCTTCCATTTGAAGTTTATATTTTTCAGTTTCCATTTGAAGTTTTTTCTCTTCAGCTTCCATTTGAAGTTTATATTTTTCAGTTTCCTGTTCTTTTGCATACTCAACAAATGCAAATTGTTTCAACTCTTCAGTCTCCATACCAAGCACCTTCCCTTGCTTGATAAAATAGTCCAAACTAGACATTATGCCTAATTTTATAAGTAGTTAACTTATCTAAGATATTATCTAAGAAGTTAATCTTATCCCTAATTAGTGGGTGGCAAGTCCTTGTTAATAGAACTTGTATACAAATATAGCATATAATTATAAATCAATCATTAAGTGTATAACATTAAGACAAGAAATACATGATAAAGGTACGGAAAATGACAAAACCAAGACGAAATACCCAAGACAATTGATAACGTTCACAGAATCAAATAAACAAGAAAGAAGAACTAAAGAAAAAATATTGCAAAAAATGCAATGACACTGCGAGAGGAGTGACAAGACAAGCAACAGCACAGTGTATAAACAAAAAATGTGCATAGAAATAAATGATAGTAAGATTGAGAATGACAATCACAAACAAATTAATCAAGAAACTAAGGCACAGAGAAAAAATACCACAAAATCAACAATAAAACAGTTCGTCACACCTAAACAATGGTGTCACAGATCACCATACACAGTGGACTGAAAATCCTTCAGCAAAAATTTGCTGGAATTTCAACTGTGGAAAATCTGCAAGAATGTCCTTAAAGAATGCTTATGTAGGCCCTGGAATGAAAACTGGGATGTTTCCTACCATAACTCACCTCCCAACCAAACCCACATAAAACATGGAACATAGAACACTAAATAGAACAAACAGTATTCGCTATCAAGAAAGGCTCGTTAACATATAACAGTGGCACAGTGCACATACAAAAACCACTTATCTGCAAAAGAATTCCTGGCCTTTGCGACAACAATGGGCATCAGGTGTCACATGGTGTAGCAGTCCAACATCGACAGGTACTGGAACTCCTCGTTTCTCAAGTCTTGAAACACAACAGTTGACGTCTAGTTGAAACTTGTTCACGAAAACTTGCACTGGCAACACTGCATATCTTGACTTACACACCACAAAAAATTCTGTGATTGGATGTTCTGGGGAATGCTGTTGAACTTCTGTTAGGTGATATTCTTCTGTTAAATCCTACATCTGTACTTGGTATCCTACCCCATATCACTGGAGACACCATTTCTGTTAACTTATGTAGGATATTTTGTAAGAAATTAACTTTATCCCCATACTGGCCACCACTTCTGTTACTGTGTTTCTTTTGGCTGTCACTTCTGTATGTGTATGTGTGGGGGTTGTATGGAATATAGTGCTACTGTCTGGCACAGCTGGCAATGTTAATGTCAGCAAGGTCGGGCTTACTGTAGTGGCTGACAGTTGTATAATATATATAAGCGAATGTCATGAGTTCTTTAGGTTTGTTTACATTCTGTAATCACCCACACAATAATAATGTTAGGTCAGGAAATCCACCAACGGGTAAAACGAATAAGGTTTTTCCAACGCATACACCATTTATTGATCACAGCAACATTGACATCACGGATAGTACATTGTCACAGGTTATAAAATGAATCAGATTGCATGAATAGCGAATCAAAGAACAGTCAATTGTTGAAATCAAACATGCGGTAATAATCCAGAATGAAATTTGTTGCATACACAGCAACTCACTATATATTGCATTAGCAAATATCCAAAGTTACAATGTCAAACATATGCAAATAAATCATAAGGAAAATGATCGGGCTCACTCATAGATGGTGGAAACTTTACCGTGATGAAACCTTATATCCTTAGATTCTTCATTATCAAGCTTATAGAATAATATATAGAATGGCTTCCATGAAGAGATTAATGCGTTCTTCTTCATACGATCCCCGAATCAAGACTCTAAAACACACAGTGGACACACACTAGCAAGACTATCCCCGCCTCGAAGCTCTGCCAGATACCTACTGACCGAGATTATAGTTTCTCAGTACAACTCAGTAAATATTAGCTTAAGCGCAAACTAACAGCTTGAGGTGTGAGCTCAGCTCACCCATATCTCTCCCCTCAACTACTACTAAGAACATTTGAACACTTTCTTTATTTTTAAAAAACTAACACATACTCAGTTGAGCTATGTTCAAAAAATATAGCGTACAAAGCACCCAAGTAAAAAATCATCTGATAACTTTAAACATGCTTACTCGCGTGTCTATAACAAATCAGACCCGTACGTAAGAATCCCAAACACTTAACTCCTACTCAAAAAACATGACTTAACAGTCTTCAACTTGGTATTGGCTGCAAAACAGCGAGAAGCTCAGCAGCAATAGTTTTAAACAATAACAACCAGTAGATTGGGATGAAGATCACTAATTCAACAGTGGAGAGACACACCAGCATTCATCCCATTGCTGATGTGACGAAATGGTGTTTGTTTAAAGTGAGAAGCTACTATGAACCAGAAAGATCACCAGCTTCAGGGTGGAATCTATGGCACTACTTCAGGGACCAAGAACCCTCACCGAGTCAGAACAGCATCCACCAGCTAAGATACCATCTTTACCAATTGCAGATCACTATGACTTCAACTCCTGCAGATTCCTAAACCTAACCCTAACCTTTATTTATTTAAACTGCATCTTCCAATTCTATGTTATGAAATTATTGTGTTTTTGGGGAATAATTAATATCACAAGAAAAAAATAGTTGCTTACACGCACACCTTTGTCCCTGACCACAGCAAAACTATCGCTGTTTCCACTAACCTGAAACAACAATGGCAATGTTGTCCAGAGAACAAGCTTCCACACAGTACATAGCAATAAATATGTGAACTCAAAAACTTTTAATCTTAACATAATAGAATCAAATTAGTACATGCCATGTATATGAGGTACTTTAAAGACACAAGTAACTACCAATGTGACTCGACAATATACCAATGTTCAAATAATACTAGCATCACTTCTGGTGCTACGAAAACTTCCAATATCAGAAACAACATCGATCCTTGCAACAATAAAAACCACAAAACAGACACATGCTACAAATGAGCAACACCAGGTAACACTTCAACAACTTTTTTCAACTACCCTTGCACATACTTCCTAATATTGTCACCTTCCATACCTCAGGCTAACTCTAGCCAATAAGAACTTATACTTTAGTCACATGACATAACAATCAAGAGTTCAGTTGCTTATGAAAACATCACTTGCAGCTCACAAACGTTTAACTTGACTAACATTCATTCATGTTTACCTCAACAATGCAAGCTCCTCATTAGCATAAAGTCATACTACCTTCTCAAAATTACATCTGGACAATTATATTGTGAATGTAATGTGAATTCTCTGAATTCTTTTCTATGTCAGATATAGGGAGACATTTAAGGACAAAACAAAACAAACAAACATGTGTCAAAACAACTTTTAATTTACTCAATTTACAAAAATTTAAAAGAAGAAATTATACTATCATCAAACATCGGCAACTGAAAATATAACTGGAATTATATAAACTAAATATCCTAATTATAACCCAGCAGAAGTTGAAAGCGGTATTTTCTTTCATAAATTACTTTTCTCTGAATTATTATTTTTTTAAAGGCCGAATGGATGTGGGTGACTCATTTGGCTACCGGATTGAAAGACATTAGGGCGAAATAGAACACACGCCCCACTACTCGTCATTTCAACCGAAATGTTAAAGCAATCCAATGGATCCAGCGTAACCTGCCGTATCGATAGTTACCAGAGCAACGTGGCGGCAACGACACATGGAGAGATCACAAGACAGTAACTGTGGCATGGAAAGAGGGCAACAACAAAACTGACAAACAGCACTGGCGCTTAAGTTGTGGAGATATGATCTCCTACGCCAGCGGGCACGGTAATTAAAAAAGAAGAAGGCATATTTTCCTCGTATTTGGTTATAAATGATGGCAGCCTTCTGAACTTACCACACGTAGCCTGATTAATTTTCTGCACAACAGTACTGTAATGGCA
Source organism: Oreohelix idahoensis (assembly GCA_024509875.1). NCBI lineage: Eukaryota > Metazoa > Mollusca > Gastropoda > Stylommatophora > Oreohelicidae > Oreohelix > Oreohelix idahoensis. The sequence goes on from JAMPIV010014261.1 coordinate 29,407, forward strand.
GATGTCACGTGTTTTTTTACACTACATTTTTCTGGATTGGATTTAGATTTCTTAAATAAGTAAGCATTCAATTTAACGAAAACAAGAATCATTACGGGAGCTACGGAGATCGTGCTTTGTCGACGAATCTTTGGCAGATAAAATGAAGAAATATCAATGCAGAAAGAGAAGTTGTTATTGATCCAGCGACGCTTGGGCTCTCGCCCTTCGGCCCAATGCCATGTAGTGATATTTGCATGTTTTCGCAAATTATTTTGTTTTTCCGTACAAGGTGTTCCACTTATCTGGCCTTGGAGGGAGGAGCATTTTACTAACATCATCGAGTGCTGGGCATTCAAAGAGATGGTGGTCAACAGTTTCGTAAGGGTAGTTACACAGCTCGCTCTTTGGAGAGTGTTGTGGTTGGATTCTGCTCAAGTGACTGTTGAGTGGTATGTGTTGTGTTCTGAGCCGAAAATGGTGCTCTAATCCCTCCTTGTAAGATGACCAATATTGTCATTAAGATCAAGACCGGCCATATGTCTGTAAACCTCTCTCCCGGTGTTTCCCGTGGCCCATCTATTCAGCCAAGTTTCTTTGTTTGTTGTTCGTATGAGGGATGTGGCTGTTTAGAGAGTTGTTGCTGTGTTTGTTTTTGTCTTGTTCCTTTCTTTGCTAATCTGTCTGCTCTGTCATTACCTGGTGTATTTGAGTGACCAGGGATCAACTGCATAACTATTCTGATGCCATAGGAAGTGATAAGCTGATCAGCATTCATGATTAATTTGGCTTATTCGATTCTACAGTGTCCACTACCTTCCAAAGCTTGAAGGGCGAACATAGAGTCATTAAAAATGAAGATGTTTTGACCCTTTGAGGGAACCGTATCGAATACAGTCTTCAGATGATAAACGGCATTTTCTAGTGCAATAATTTCTGCTTCGTAGTTGGAGCAAAACTCCCTGCATGCATCAAACAGCTAGTCAGACGATCCTTCTGGGTAACATAAGTAGACTTAATAACCTGCTTTGATGGTGCCTTAAATGCAGATCCGTCAGTATAGACGTGCAACCATTCTTCAGGGTAGGCATCACTGCTTCGTTGTGATGCACTCATAAGACTGACTGGGTCAGAATGTTTTGTTCCATCTACTAAATTTATTTGTACTTGTATTTTTAAGCGAATATGTTGTGGTAAATTATTTACTACTTTCTGTGTATCTTGTCTTCTTTCTGGGAGGCGGTATCTATCCTGAATTCCATGGACATGGTGTAAGACTGAGTTGTGTTTTATTCTTTGCTTGTGTTCCCAGTTTTCTACAAAGTGTCTGTTGGGGTGGTTTCAGTTCATTCTCTTACATCTTTCATAAACTTCTAAAACAGCTTTATCCCTCTGAACCCAAGGGTTCCACATTTGTGTGTATTTCACATGCAGCAGTTGGAGTTGATCTCATAGCTCCAGTAATTAATCGAAGGGCATTGCTCTGCACTCTGTCAAGAGAGTCTAGCTCTGTCGTGGAGCAGATAGTAGGCAGTGAGTTGTTGTATTCTATCGCAGAATGGGCATAGCCAAGGTACAAACCTCTCAAAGTATCCGTATCTGATCCCCATGTAGTGCCAGCAATCCTCTTCAGTGGTTGTAATCGCCTAGGTACTTTTTTCGTTGTATTATCACTATGGTTCTTGAGGTTGAGCTGCTGATCAAGTGTGACTCCCAAGATATGTGGGATGTTCTTCTTTTGTCACTTGGTGTTTGTCTAGCCACAGATTGATATTCTTCTTTTCTGTACTTTATGGCTTTTGGTAAAGATAGTGTTCGCTTTCCTCCCCCCTCTTCTCTTTTGTATATTATTTTAATTCCTCTCAAAATCTCACCTGTCGCAAAAAATAAAACCATTTTTCTTCAGATCTTTTTCATTCGTATAATGAGAAATTTTTCCTCTTCAAGTCTTCTTTTAGATCTGTACCTTGCTAACCCCCGTGATTTCTCATGACTCAGGGCAGATAAATTATTCACTGGGGACATTTCATTTGGATTACTTTTCAAGTCACCTACAATCAGCCCGGAAATTGACCTTTTGTATCATTCACTGGGTGTGCAAAAATTCAAGGGGAGTTAAGCCTCTCCGTACACCACAATGAGATCATTGGTATGGCAAACCATTAGGAATTAGCATCTCCTAAATGAAGATAAGTTGATCATCCTGGAACCAAAGAAGAATTCACAATGATGCCACCCAAGAGGTCAATCCAAAGGCAACGGGAAAGCCAGCGGAAAATTCTAGAGGAAATGTTAAGGCATTCTCTTTATCTTTGTCAAAGAAGCACAGGGTATGGTCCTCGATAGAGAGGACTAGTTGTTAAATCCATGTTGGTTCATTTGAGCGAGTAAGTAGATCTAATAGATAACATTCTAATTTTGTTAGTATATGTACTGCGTGAACAGTAAATGTCATAATGTGAATGACTGGAACATTTTCAAAATGAAGGGATGCGATTAGATTTGGACTGTACGCATGATACCCTCCTTTTGTGACAATGAGATATAGGCCCTATGCTCAGATTTCTGTCGATTAGATCCAGATATGTGATAGCCCAGGCAAAAGCCTTTATGCGAGTATCCACCGACAAAAGACACCCCCTACATGAGAATGTAGCTGACATTAAAAGAGCAAGAATAAAGAGAGGGATGTCATGGATGGTACAGTCAGAGGCTACGATTGGTCAGGTGACCAGGGTTGAAAATGTATCCAAAGGGGAAGAGTGGAGTAAGTCAGGGAATAACTGGATAAACTACCAGCAGGTCATCAATAGCCTTGGCAGAGAGTGCAGATCTTGGGGCAATGGAAAAGCAGAGCTGGAGATTTATCAGCTGATAAGTGATCATGCTAAGAATGATGACGCCATTGTGTACACTGAAGGGTCTGGAGTGCGTGGTGAGAAATCAGGGTGGGGCTTCTCTGCGAGAATAAAGGGCAGGGTCATCGCTGAACAGAGTGGAGCCTACAGGACAACAACCTCCAGCATGAGAATGGAGGTAGAGGCCGTTACTGCAGCACTGAGGTGGCTGTCTGAAACTCCATCAACCAGGGCTGTTATATTGTCAGACTCTCAGGCCATGCTTTGGAAAGTTCAGAATGGATGGCTGCGGCAGGAATGGAAAACTTCAATAGAATCATCAAGTCTTTAAGAACTGGTGTGGATCTACTGCCCTGGTCATGCAAGGGTACGTGGCAATGACAGATGAGAGACTGGCCTCAAGGGCACCCACAGTGGGGACACTGGACATGGATAAGGGAGAGATACTAAGGGTGATTGTGGCAAAACTCTGAAGTGTGGGGTATGATTAATAATAGATGGCCCAAGTCCTCTCTGAAGCTATCTCATAACAATCCCAAAATGTATAACTGGCCAACTGTGCCAACAGCATCAAGTGTACAAATTCATCGATCCACGTAGACAAGTTTAATATGATTCATCATGAACATTAGCATCTTTATACGTTGAAAGATTTTTATACCAATTGGTAATATTGATCCGCTACCTCACAAGTGGCGTGCAAAAGATATTCGCTGAGAGACTGGCCTCGAGGGCACCCACAGTGGGGACACTGGACATGGATAAGGGAGAGATACTATTACTAAGGGCAATTAATGATCGTCTGCTGGATAATGACACTGCAATGGATGAAATGTGGGACTAGCAAACATGGACGTGAGAGAGGATGCATTTGTCGTGTGTACAGTGTGCTACAGGAACAATTAGCATTCATACTCCTCAACATTTGCTGAAGGAGACTGAGCACCTATGGGTGTGCCTGGAGTGCAGTGAGGTCGATTCTGATTAATAAAAAACGTTCTAAATGGATTTTCATTTCAGTGACAAAAATTGTTATTTCCCTTGATACATGCTACTCAACTAGTGTGCCCTGGCACATTGCATCAGAAACACTGCTCTAGAGCATCTATTGACTTTCAGTGACAAATGCAGCATTGTCGGTGAACAAGAAGTCTCTTATAGTGACCCTTCTGATTTGTGTTTTTTCCTTCAGCCTTGCAAGATTAAACAGTTGGTCATACCTGATGTCAAGGCATATTCCTTCAGTTGCATCCCCAAATGCATGTTTCAAGAGCAAGGCAAAGAAGATCCTGAAGAGGTTTAGAGCCAGGATGTAGCCTCATTTAATGCCACTGTGTATGTCAAAGGAATGTGTTGTGCTTCCAGCACACTGGACTGTTCCCTTCATGTCTTCATGGAATCACTTAAACATTTCCAGCAATTCAGTGGGGCAGCCTATTTTCAGGAGGATTTTGAAGAGTCCATCCCTGCAAACCAAGCAAAATGTCTTTATTAGGTCGACAAAGGCAACATTTAAAGGCTTTTTCTGCTTTCTTGATTTTTCTGGAAGTTGGCAGAGAGAAAAGATCCTGTCTATTGTTTTTCTATGAGCTCAGAATCCACACCCTGGCTCTGAATATATGTGCTTAACTAACTTGTGTAGTCACACTACAATAACTCAGGTGAAAACCTTACCAACAAAACTAAGAAGAGAGATGCCTCTGTAGTTGTTGCAATCACTTCATCTCCTTTATATTTATATAGTGTTTCAATATTGGCATCTTGCATGTTTTGACGGATAGTTGCATCTTCCCAGCACTGACACAGCACCATATACAGGGGGAGCAGTAATGTGCTTTTACTTCATTTGATTAAATCAGGAGGAATCCCATTGTTTCCTAGAAACTAACAATTCTCACAGACTCACTTTTAACAATTCAAGCACTAAGAAGCTTAGGAGAATGCAGGGTACCTGATACAGTGGAAGATATATTTCTAGCAACTGCATGCCTTTATTTCAAAAGAAATTCAGTTTTAATAGGTCCATTAGATATTAAACTAAACACCTCAGCATTTTACACCCCCTCCCCTGTGTTTTGTTATTAATTGGTGTTTTTTTTGTTGTTGTTGGTTTTCTTTGTTTACTTTTGTTTTGTTTTTTCTTGTTTTTAAAACACACACACAAATTTTGATTTGCTCTAATTACAATGATTGGACAAGAGATATGAGCCCACTTTTGCATATCAGTAACTGTACATATTACCTGGACTTGAAAGACATATATCCAAATTGCAATCCTTCTGAGGTTGAACAGGATATTTTTCATCATAAATTTAAGAAAAAAAAAATGTGGATAGTTTCATCAGATCTTGTTAAAAAAATGTTTACATGCAGCTGGTTTTGTTTTCTTCACTGAACTGTGTAAGTTCTCATTAAAGAACTACACCCTTCTTCACAAACAGTAAGTAGTATGCTCATAGGCCAGACAAGGGAACAGCATGAAACACTGTCACATACATAAGTTTGGATCAAGTTAACGAGTTGATTTCAGCAGAACTATATTTTATTTATGCAGAGCCAAATTAAGATAACAAAGTACAAAGGTAGCAAATGCTAGTCAAACACAATAACCCTATGGTAGACCCACATGAACATGATTTAAAAAATAATAGTTTGCTTTTTCATAGACAGAAATTATAAAAGATCCCATCTCACTGCTCCTTTTCACGAACCCAACTCTCCACTCAAAGATCTTTCAATCTGAATGACTATCCCCAAACTCACACCTAAAATATGAGAACATTCTCAGAAAGAGTTTTCTCCAGGCCAATTATCATGCATAAACAGTTCACTAGAGTATGAAAAACTCACTACAATAAACTATGCAGACATCTCTGCATTCCCTTTACGCACTCAAGTTCAGTCACTCTTATCACTCAAGTTCTATTTCTGTGTAAATGTTCCAGCACAAACACCAAGCATATAATATTTCTCTCATGTATCTGTGGCACTGTAGATAACATTTATAAATATGGCATTTCTCACCTCTGTGTATACTTTTTATGTTTTTGTAGGTTAAATTTACAAATAAACTTGACACTGCTAAAATAAAATAAAAAATTCACACTTGAAAGGTTTCTCTTACTTACTTACTAACTTAGTCGTTCCCCTTCTACCGTGAGGTGCAGAGGTTTGGAAGAGAGAGCGCTAGACTATCCTATCGGCTAACTTCCTACTGGCTTGGTTCCATTCTAGTCCTCGGTCCTTCAAAGATTGTCTAATGTTGTCCTCCCAGCGGAGGACTTTTCCATGCTTGATCTTCTCCTATTCTGCAGACATGGCCAAACCATCTCAGTTGGAACTGTTCTACTTGGGACTGCAGGGGGTGGGATTTTAGGCCTTGACGTATCGTCTGGTTGCGGACCATGTCTCTTCTTGTTACTTCAACCACCTTCCTCAGATACCTCATTTCTGAGGTTTGGATCTGGCTTTTGTGGGTTGTAGTCACTGCCCATGACTCGCATCCATGTCAAGACTGGGACATAGGTGGAGCAGTATACAGCCATCTTCGTTTTCTTACCAACCTCTCTCTTGCTAAGGAATCCTCGATTTAGGGCCTGAAAAAGTCTCCCAGCTGCTGCTTTTCGAGTGGCCAACTCTTCTTTGATGCCTCCCTTTTGGTCTATAATAGCTCTGAGATATTTAAAGTGGTCGACCTGCTCCAGGATTTCTAATTTTTGCTTTCCTCATCTCTTCCCTCAGCTCCTCTTCTTTCCCATTTATACTTCTTGTGTCTCAAGTTCCATAAGTCATAGTTCGTTCCAGTTCATCGCCTTTAGAATCAGTCCAGTTTTCTCTCTTGTAGTTCACGTAATCATGTTTTAAAGCAAACAGGTGATTGGCCTGTTGTGCCTTTGCATGGTGGTGGGGCTGCCTTCTATACGGCCTCCATGGAGGCTGCTCTCCTCCTTTTTTCAGCCGGGCTTGGGACTGGCCTAGGCGGAGTTGACAGGTTTCTCTACCATAAGTAATTATTTATGTATTGCAGGTTACCTTTCTCACCCATGTGTGTTACCGGGGCCCAAAAGGGGAGCAAAGAATAGTAACACTGTACCCTACCAGGCATGTTGTAAAAAGTGAGTAGGGGGGGGGGGGGGGGTTGGGCATTGGGCTGGTTATCCCGTTTCATAAAAAACTTTTTACCAAAAGACCTTAAAAAACTATGGACAAGTCAAATACAGAATTTAAATCACCTCAGTTGCCCAAGACAGAAGGTCCTCTGGAAAGGAGGCGCATGAAGAAACCCAGAGAAAGCCGAATGGAGTCTGGGTTGCCGACTAACCTTTTTTCGTCTAGGAAAATCTCATGGATTGGCACCTGGAATGTTCAAACTCTACATGAACAAGGGAAAACTGCACAAGTAGCAGCAGAAATGAGAAATTACAGGATTGATATCCGAGGTCTCTGCGAGACACAGTGAAAGTGCACAGAGATGAAGAAATTGATCACAGGGGAAATAGTTGTCCTCAAAACACGAGGAGGAAAATGCCCATCAAAGTGAAGGGGTGACTCTAATGCTGTCTAGGGAAGCACAGAGGGCACTTATAGAATGGGAAACAATGGGACCCCAAGTTATAACAGCAATGTTTAAATCAGCCAAAAAGAAAATAAATATAAACATCATCCAGTGTTATGCACCAACAAATGATAAAGAAGAATCTGTGAAATAAGAATTTTACACCAGACTACAAAATATCTTGGATAAAAAGAAAAGAAAGGACATCACAATTTTGATGTGGGACCTAAATGCAAAAATAGGAACAGACAACACTGGCTTTACAGAAATCATGGAAAAAAACATGGATTATGTACGATGAAAGACAATGGTGAACTATTAACAAACGTGTGCTTCAGATCGACTAGCTATAAGAGGGAGCATATTTCCACACAAAAAGATTACATAAAGCAACATGGATACCACCAGACAACAGAACAGAGAATCAGATTGATCATATATACATAAATAAGAAGTTTAGGTCATCATTGCATGTTGTAATAGTATATAGAGGAGCAGATGTGGTATCAGATCACTATCTTTTGTTAGGAAAAACAAAATAAAAACTCAATAAATTTGCAACAGCACATAGCTATGGACAACAGTATAATATGGGATATCTAAGTAATCAGGAAATAAGAGAAACATTTTAAGTTACAGTATCCAACAAATACAAAGTACTCCAACTGCTGGAAGATGAAGCAGATATGGAAAACAACTGGCAGCAAGTAAAAAAATATGTGAAATGAGACGTGGAGAAGTACTGAGAAAAAGAAAACATCAGCACAAAGCATGGATAACAACAGAAATAATTAGCAAGATATAAGACAGGAAAAATAAAAAAGCAGATTTAAACAGAAGCAAAACCAGAAGCTCAAAAGCCAAGGCTCATGAAGTGTACGAAGAAGCAAACAAAGAAGTAACAAGAAACATCAACAGAGACAAGAAGAAATATATTAAAGAGTTGGCAAGGGAAGCAGAGGAAGCTGCAACCAAAGGAAATATGAGGGACCTGTACAACAACACAAAGAAGCTAACAGGGAAATATAAGCAAGCAAATGGTCTCATAAAAGATAACAATGGAAAAGTGCTTAATAATATACAAGAACAAATGAAGAGATGGACAGAACATTTTGAGGAACTTCTCAAGAGACCAGCTCCAACTAATCCCCCAGACATCCAGCCAGCAGAAGAGGAGCTGCAAATCAGCTGTGAATGACCAAGTAGAGAAGAAATAAAGACAGCCTTAAAAAGCTTCTGAAAGATGAAAAAGCAACTGGTCCAGATGGCATTCAGGCAGAGACCATCAAAACAGATATTGATACCTCTACAGAAATATTGTACAAACTACTTGACAAAGTCTGGGAGAGAAAAGAAATACCATCAGAATCGAAGGAAGGTTTATCTGGTAAAGTTGCCTAAAAAGGAAATTTTACAAGAGTGCACAAATTATAGAGGAATAATGTTACTATCAGTGCCAGGAAAAGTATTAAACAGAATCATCGTTGAGAGATTAAAAGAGTCCACGGACAAGCAACTGAGAGATGAACAAGCAGGTTTTTGACAAAACGGATGAGGCATTATGGAGTTCCCATGAAGATCATTAACTTAATAAAGAAGACCTAGGAAGCCATGGCATGCAGAGTTCTTAATGAAGGACAGCTTACATAACCATTTAGGATTAGAACGGGAGTAAGACAGGGTTGTCTCTTGTCTCCATTTCTTTTCTTACTAGCAATAGACTGGGTTATGAAAACATCAACATCACAAAACAGAAATGGAAATCCAGTGGAAGCTTGATGATCTAGATTTTGCAGATGACTTGGCTCTTCTGTCCCATAACCATAATCAGATGCAAGACAAAATGAAAATACTTGATGAGAGGTCGCAATAAGCGAGTCTGAAAATACACAGGGAAAAGACAATGATTATGAGAATAAATGCAAGAAATTATAACAAGACTGAACTTGAAGAAACACCACTAAAAGATGTAGATTCATACACATATCTTGGCAGTAATATAGACAAAGTTGGAGGGACAGACAATTATATCAAAATAAAAATTAAAAAAAGCAAGAGAAGCTTTCATTGTATTGAGAAACATTTGGAGACGCAAGAGAAATCAAGTCCAACATGAAAATAAGAATCTTCAACTCAGTTGTCAAGCCAGTCCTATTGTATGGCTCTGAGACATGGAGAACAACAAAAACAACAACCAAAAAGCTACAGGCTTTCATAAACAGGTGCTTGCACAGAATATAAGGATTGAAAATGATATGACAAAGTCACACATGTAGAATTGATGACAAGAACCAGACAAGTGCCAGTGGAACAAGAGCTGAGAAGACGCTGGTGATGGATAGGACACACATTGAGGAAACCTGTTGATAGCATTACAAAGCAGTCCTTGTTCTGGAATCCACAGGGAAAGAGAAGCAAAGGTAGACCAAAAAACACATGGAGAAGAGAACTGGATACAGAGGTGAAAATGATGAGGAAAACATGGAAAGAACTTGGGCAGATGGCACAGGACAGGAAGACTTGGCAGGTGTTTGTTGAAGGCCTATGCTTCTTGGGGAGCTAAAGGGTATTGATTGATTGAGATTATCTTTCTGAGAAATGACATCACAAACACCACAGTTTTAATGCTTTTCTCCTGTGTGTGTGTGTTTTCTTGTTACTTCAGGTTACATCTGTGAGAAAATGCAGCAACTAAAAAATCACACTTGTAAGGTTTCTCCAATATCTGTTCAAGTAAATACAGTACCACATAAGCTTGTAAGGTATCTCTTCTGTATGTATTTTTTCATGTTTTATGTTGGTTTAGCTTACATTTGTAAGTAAATGCTTTACCACAATCATCACATTTGTAAGACTTCTCTCCTGCATTTTATTTTAATGTTGGTTTAGGCTACATTTCTTCTTCTTCTTCCTCATTCATCCTTAAAAGGACGTTGGTTGTGTTGTGCCCGTTTACAGCGAAGCTGCAATATTTGAGTCTTTCGGCCGACACATCCGACTTCAGCACGGCATTTTTTGGGACTGGGTTAGCCTTCCCTCTTCAATTCCTACTCTCTCAGCCAGACTGCAGGGATGCAGCCTGTTTCCAGGACCACCACTTGGAGGCGGAGTAGAGTCTTGGTTAGCTCTGGTTCACTGACCCTGATGCAAGCAGTCAAGGTATGGGTTGGTGACTGCATTCTCTATCGCTGTATCTTTGGGTCCCAGGCTACATTTTTAATGAAATGTTTTATTCACACTTGAACAGCTTCTCTCCTGTATGTTTTCTTTTATGACTGCTTGTGGTAGAACTTTGAGTAAATGATGCACCACAGACATCACACTTGAAAGGCTTCTCTCCTGTATGTATTCTTTTATGACTGATTAGGGACGTTCTTTGAGTAAATGCTGCACCACAAAAAGCACACTTGAAAGGCTTCTCTCCTGTATGTATTCTTTCATGATCTTTTAAGTAAGAGCTTTGAGTAAATGCTGCACCACAAACATCACACTTGAAAGGCTTCTCTCCTGTATGTATTCTTTTATGACTGATTAGGCATGTTCTTTGAGTAAATGATGCACCACAAACATCACACTTGAAAGGCTTCTCTCCTGTATGTATTCTTTCATGATCTTTTAAGTAAGAGCTTCGAGTAAATGCTGCACCACAAACATCACACTTGAAAGGCTTCTCTCCTGTATGCATTCTTTCATGATCTTTTAAGTGAGATCTTTGAGTGAATGATGCACCACAAACATCACACTTGAAAGGCTTCTCTCCTGTATGCATTCTTTCATGAACTTTTAAGTGAGATCTTTGATTAAATGCTGCACCACAGACATCACACTTGAAAGGCTTCTCTCCTGTATGTATTCTTTCATGATATTTTAAGTGAGATCTTCGAGTAAATGCTGCACCACAGACATCACACTTGAAAGGCTTCTCTCCTGTATGTATTCTTTCATGATCTTTTAAGTAAGAGCTTCGAGTAAATGCTGCACCACAAACATCACACTTGAAAGGCTTCTCGCCTGTATGCATTCTTTCATGATCTTTTAAGTGAGATCTTTGAGTAAATGATGCACCACAAACATCACACTTGAAAGGCTTCTCTCCTGTATGCATTCTTTCATGATATTTTAAGTGAGATCTGTGACTAAATGCTGCACCACAAACATCACACTTGAAAGGCTTCTCTCCTGTATGCATTCTTTCATGATCTTTTAAGTGAGATCTTTGAGTAAATGATGCACCACAAACATCACACTTGAAAGGCTTCTCTCCTGTATGCATTCTTTCATGATATTTTAAGTGAGATCTGTGATTAAATGCTGCACCACAAACATCACACTTGAAAGGCTTCTCTCCTGTATGCATTCTTTCATGATCTTTTAAGTGAGATCTTTGAGTAAATGATGCACCACAAACATCACACTTGAAAGGCTTCTCTCCTGTATGCATTCTTTCATGAACTTTTAAATGAGATCTGTGATTAAATGCTGCACCACAGACATCACACTTGAAAGGCTTCTCTCCTGTATGCATTCTTTCATGATATTTTAAGTGAGATCTTCGAGTAAATGCTGCACCACAAACATCACACTTGAAAGGCTTCTCTCCTGTATGTATTCTTTCATGATCTTTTAACTGAGATCTTCGAATAAATGCTGCACCGCAGACATCACACTTGAAAGGCTTCTCTCCTGTATGTATTCTTTCATGATCTTTTAAGTGAGAGCTTTGAGTAAATGCTGCACCACAAACATCACACTTGAAAGGCTTCTCTCCTGTATGCATTCTTTCATGATATTTTAAGTGAGGTCTTTGAGTAAATGCTGCACCACAAACATCACACTTGAAAGGCTTCTCTCCTGTGTGTATTTTTTGATGTTGCTGTAGGTTATCTTTCATAGTAAATGATAAACCACTAATATATGGGTATGGTTTATCTTCCTCTATTTTCTTTTGAGACTGAAAGCTTAAATCATTGTAAGTAGCAACATCTCTATCATTCACACTAAGCTGAACATTTATCTCAGTGGCAGAAAATATTTTACTAAAATTTATGTTACACACTTCATTTTGTGAAGCTGATGTGTTACAACTTGGGGTGTCACCAATTTTAGTTGTCTTTTCCAGATGGGAGACTAAGTTCACAGATGGTTCATTATCATGGAGTATCAGTCTGGTATTATCTTCTAATGCTGCATCAGTAAAAGTAGCATTTCTTATTTCATTCACTGCTTCATTTACTTGATTTCTATTGCCCTGTGGTAAGATATCCTGAAGATCATCAAGTTTATTATCAAACTCCCAGTGTCCATTTCCGTGTGTTATTTTCACATGCTCATCCAGGACATCAAGTTGGAAGAAAAGAATGTTGCACATGGGACAAGTATACATGTCTGAAATGTTGAAAATAACGAGAATAGATAAATAAACCAAATGCATTTCCTATATGTTTAGTTACAATTTTGTAAGCAAAAACATAAGCATAACACCCAAGTTATTATATAATACATGTATATCTCACACAATTATTAACAAAATAAAAATGCTTTGAGTTGACTCTGAAAGGCTCAGTAGCTACTTAGCATTAAATATTACATAGTGCAGATATTTAAATCATTTACATTTCTTCAACTTCCTGTCTACAGTACTATTAATCAATTCTATTGTTGACTTCCTTCCCTGCCATGATGTCAAACTGTCCAGAATCTTCTCTCTTTATCACCTCTATCTCTTTTTCCTTCTATCTTTCCTGTTGTCACAATATACTCCAGCTTCCTTCTTCTCATTAAAGCCTTGGTAGAGCACTGGTTAGTGCACTGACTTCCAAGCTCAGTGGTCCATGGTTCGATCCCCAGTTGAGGTGGGATTTTTTAGACCACAAACGGCTTCAGAGTCAATCCAGCCTTATGAATTGGGTACCAGAGCAAATCTGGGAAGGTTAAAGGCTGGTGTGGTGCTGACCACATTACCTCTAATGTGCCTCAATGGTCAAGAAAATATAGGCCTAATACCATATTCCCAATATGCCTCAATGGTCAAGAAAATATAGGCCTAACACCATATTCCCAATATGTCTCAATGGTCAAGAAAATATAGACCTAACACCATATTCCCAATATGCCTCAATGGTCAAGAAAATATAGACCTAACACCATATTCTCAATATGCCTCAATGGTCAAGAAAATATTGGCCTAACACCATATTCCCAATATGCCTCAATGGTCAAGAAAATATAGGCCTAACACCATATTCCCAATATGCCTCAATGGTCAAGAAACCAAAGACCTAACACCATATTCCCAATATGCCTCCATGGTCAAGAAAACATAGACCTAACACCATATTCCCAATATGCCTCAATGGTCAAGAAAATATGGGCCTAACATCGTATTCCCAATATGCCTCAATGGTCAAGAAAATATAGGCCTAACACCATATTCCCAATATGCCTCAATGGTCAAGAAAATATAGGCCTAACACCATATTCCCAATATGCCTCAATGGTCAAGAAAATATAGGCCTAACACCATATTCCCAATATGCCTCAATGGTCAAGAAAATATAGGCCTAACACCATATTCCCAATATGCCTCAATGGTCAAGAAAATATAGACCTAACACCATATTCCCAATATGCCTCAATGGTCAAGAAAATATAGGCCTAACACCATATTCCCAATATGCCTCAATGGTCAAGAAAATATAGACCTAACACCATATTCTCAATATGCCTCAATGGTCAAGAAAAAATAGACCTAACACCATATTCCCAATATGCCTCAATGGTCAAGAAAATATAGACCTAACACCATATTCCCAATATGCCTCAATGGGCATGTAATGGGATCCTTCCTTCTTCTCAAAATATGCCCAAAGAAAGTGGAATGCTTTCTTCTAACCTGAGGAATAAGCACCCTTTGCACATTGGCCTCTTTTGAGAAATCCTCATGACCTCGTTTTATCTATTCTTATCCAAGCTATTTTTAACATTCTTCTGTAAAACCACATCTCTATGGCCTCTAGTGTGTTTTCTACTTGTATACTAATTCTCATCCCAACTAAGATGGTTTGGCCATGTCTGCAGAATGGGAGAAGATCGGCCACCATGACAAGCATGGGATGCAAAGAGCCAGGGATACAGACCCCCGGATGACCCAGAGTCCACTGGGAGGACAACATTAGACAATCTTTGAAGGACTGAGGACTAGAGTGGAACCAGGTCAGGAGGAAGACATCCGATAGTATAGTCTGGCGCTCTCTCTTCCAAACCTCTACATCTCATGGTAGAAGGGGAATGACTAAGTATGTATATAAGTAAGTACTAATTGTCCATGACTTATTTCCATATGTCAGGATTGATTTTATAGAACAGTGAAGAACTCTCTTTCTTACTTCCATTGACAAAGTGTTGCTGCATAAAGTTCTTTTTTGTGTTATAGAATGCCATGCGGTGAAGTCCGACTTGGGAACAAGAGAAAGAGGACACCTTGGTGGACAGAGGAAGTCAAAGAGAAAATAAGAGAGAAGAAAATGGCATGGAAACAATACTTAGGAGCTAAAAACACAACAGGACAAATGGAAAAATATAGAGAATATGTGACACTCAGAACAGAAGCAAAGAACAAAGTGCTAGCAGCAAAACAGAAGTCCTGGGAAGAATTTGGAGAAAAGCTAGAAAAAGATGCACAAGAAAACCAGAAATTGTTCTATAAGACCCTAAAGAACATGAGGAAGGAAAAACAATGCCCTCTCAAATTTATAAAGGACAAGCAAGGCAAATTGCTTACTGCCCCGAAGGAAGTAATGGGAAGATGGAAGGAATATTTCTCAGAACTCCTGGATGGTGAGCATGGAGAAGCATCAGAAATAATAAACACTAGCACAGAAGAGAAAACCAATGTTGGTGAAGATGACATAAAGATGGAAGAACTGAAGGCAGCACTGGAGAAAATCAAGATGAGCAAAGCAGCAGGGCATGATGGTATAACACCAGAAATGGTTAAGTTCATGGGAGCATCAGGCGACCTATTACTCTTAAGGGTTTTACAGGCAGCGTGGTACAACAAGACCATACCAAAGGATTGGGAGATTGCCATCATAACACCAATTTTCAAAAAGGGTGACAATCGACAGTGTGGAAACCATAGAGGCATATCCCTTCTCAGTGTCCCTGGTAAAATCTACTCTAGAATCCTAGAGCAGAGACTCCGACGCCTAGCTGAGCCACAATTAGATGAGGTCCAGTGCGGATTCCGAGCAAACCGAAGTACTCAAGACCTAATCTTCACACTCAGACAGCTGAGTGAAAAGGCCCTTGAGTATAAGAGTGAGATGCATCTTTGTTTCATAGATCTGGAAAAGGCGTTTGACAGGGTCCCCTGGAGCAAACTTTGGGACTGTTTGGCAAGGAAGAATATTCCAGCACCTCTGATTCATGCTATACAGAGCTTCTACAAGTCTTGCAGAAATTATGTGAGGACAGCAAACCATAAGTCAGAAGAGTTCAGGACCACCACTGGTGTAAGACAAGGTGATATCCTATCACCTTACCTCTTCATACTCCTTATGGACGATGTCATCAAGGCATGTAAGGAGAGAACAAGAAAGTATTCAGTGGGGTACTGGAAGATGAGACAGGTCTATATTTCGGAGCTGGCATTTGCTGATGATGTCGCCATGATTGCTAAATCAGAGGCACATCTACAATCCAACCTGCAAGTCTGGAAGGAAGAGCTGGAGAAGAGAGGGATGGTCATAAGCAGCTCTAAAACAAAATCCATGGTGATATCACGAGAAGAAAGAAAACATCAGATTAAGCTGGGAGAACAGGTCCTGGAGCAGGTCGACCACCTTAAATACCTCGGAGCTATTATAGACCGAAAGGGAGGCATCAAAGAAGAGTTGGCCACTCGAAAAGCAGCAGCTGGGAGACTTTTTCAGGCCCTAAATCGAGGATTCCTCAGCAAGAGAGAGGTTGGTAAGAAAATGAAGATGGCTGTATACCGCTCCACCTATGTCCCAGTCTTGACATACGGATGCGAGTCATGGGCAATGACTACAACCCATAAAAGCCAGATCCAAACCTCAGAAATGAGGTATCTGAGGAAGGTGGTTGAAGTAACAAGAAGAGACATGGTACGCAACCAGACGATACGTCAAGGCCTTAAATCCTACCCCCTGCAGACCCAAGTAGAACAGTCCCAATTAAGATGGTTTGGCCATGTCTGCAGAATGGGAGAAGATCGGATACCACGACAAGCATGGGAAACAAAGAGCCAAGGATCCAGACCCCGAGGACGACCCAGAGTCCGCTGGGAGGACAACATTAGACAATCTTTGAAGGATCGAGGACTAGAATGGAACCAGGCCAGGAGGAAGACAGCCGATAGGATAGTCTGGCGCTCTCTCTTCCAAACCTCTACACCTCACGGTAGAAGGGGAACGACTAAGTAAGTTATAGAATGCTGCTTTTACCTGGGCTATTCTACACTTCACTTCTGAGATGCATCTTCCATGCGATGTTATTAAAGTGCCCAGGTATTTGAATCTATTCTTCTTCTTTCGTCCTTGGTCGCTGACTGACAAAGCATCCAGTGACCATCATGCCGAGTGGTATCTTGTAGGGCAGCAACAAACTGTCTCCACCTTGGTCCTTGGTCGCTGACTAACAAAGCATCCAGTGACCATCATGCCTAGTGGTATCTTGTAGGGCAGCAACAAACTGTCTCCACTTTGGTCCTTGGTCGCTGACTGACAAAGCATCCAGTGACCATCATGCCTAGTGGTATCTTGTTGGGCAGCAACAAACTGTCTCCACTTTGGTCCTTGGTCGCTGACTGACAAAGCATCCAGTGACCATCATGCCTAGTGGTATCTTGTAGGGCAGCAACAAACAGTCTCCACTTTGGTCCTTGGTCGCTGACTGACAAAGCATCCAGTGACCATCATGCCTAGTGGTATCTTGTAGGGCAGCAACAAACTGTCTCCACTTTGGTCCTTGGTCGCTGACTGACAAAGCATCCAGTGACCATCACACCTTGTGGTATCTTGTAAGGCAGCAACAAACAGTCTCCACTTTGGTCCTTGGTCGCTGACTGACAAAGCATCCAGTGACCATCATGCCTAGTGGTATCTTGTAGGGCAGCAACAAACTGTCTTCACTTTGGTCCTTGGTCGCTGACTGACAAAGCATCCAGAGACCATCATGCCTAGAGGTATCTTGTAGGGCAGCAACAAACTGTCTCCACTTTGCTCCTTGGTTGCTGACTGACAAAGCATCCAGTGACCATCACACCTAGTGATATCTTGTAGGGCAGCAACAAACTGTCTCCACTTTGGTCCTTGGTCGCTGACTAACAAAGCATCCAGTGACCATCATGCCTAGTGGTATCTTGTAGGGCAGCAACAAACAGTCTCCACTTTGGTCCTTGGTCGCTGACTGACAAAGCATCCAGTGACCATCATGCCTAGTGGTATCTTGTAGGGCAGCAACAAACTGTCTCCACTTTGGTCCTTGGTCGCTGACTGACAAAGCATCCAGTGACCATCATGCCTAGTGGTATCTTGTAGGGCAGCAACAAACTGTCTCCACTTTGATCCTTGGTCGCTGACTGACAAAGCATCCAGTGACCATCACACCTTGTGGTATCTTGTAGGGCAGCAACAAACAGTCTCCACTTTGGTCCTTGGTCGCTGACTAACAAAGCATCCAGTGACCAACATGCCTAGTGATATCTTGTAGGGCAGCAACAAACAGTCTCCACTTTGGTCCTTGGTCGCTGACTGACAAAGCATCCAGTGACCATCACACCTAGTGATATCTTGTAGGGCAGCAACAAACTGTCTCCACTTTGGTCCTTGGTCGCTGACTAACAAAGCATCCAGTGACCATCATGCCTAGTGATATCTTGTAGGGCAGCAACAAACAGTCTCCACTTTGGTCCTTGGTCGATGACTAACAAAGCATCCAGTGACCATCATGCCTAGTGATATCTTGTAGGGCAGCAACAAACAGTCTCCACTTTGGTCCTTGGTCGCTAACTAACAAAGCATCCAGTGACCATCATGCCTAGTGATATCTTGTAGGGCAGCAACAAACAGTCTCCACTTTGGTCCTTGGTCGCTGACTAACAAAGCATCCAGTGACCATCATGCCTAGTGATATCTTGTAGGGCAGCAACAAACTGTCTCCACTTTGGTCCTTGGTCGCTGACTAACAAAGCATCCAGTGACCATCACACCTAGTGATATCTTGTAGGGCAGCAACAAACTGTCTCCACTTTGGTCCTTGGTCGCTGACTAACAAAGCATCCAGTGACCATCATGCCTAGTGATATCTTGTAGGGCAGCAACAAACTGTCTCCAGTTTGGTCCTTGGTCACTGACTAACAAAGCATCCAGTGACCATCACACCTAGTGATATCTTGTAGGGCAGCAACAAACTGTCTCCACTTTGGTCCTTGGTCGCTGACTAACAAAGCATCCAGTGACCATCACACCTAGTGATACCTTGTAGGGCAGCAACAAACTGTCTCCACTTTGGTCCTTGGTCGCTGACTAACAAAGCATCCAGTGACCATCACACCTAGTGATATCTTGTAGGGCAGCAACAAACTGTCTCCACTTTGGTCCTTGGTCGCTGACTAACAAAGCATCCAGTGACCATCACACCTAGTGATATCTTGTAGGGCAGCAACAAACTGTCTCCACTTTGGTCCTTGGTCGCTGACTAACAAAGCATCCAGTGACCATCATGCCTAGTGATATCTTGTAGGGCAGCAACAAACTGTCTCCACTTTGGTCCTTGGTCACTGACTGACAAAGCATCCAGTGACCATCATGCCAAGTGATATCTTGTAGGGCAGCAACAAACAGTCTCCACTTTGGTCCTTGGTTGCTAACTGACAAAGCATCCAGTGACCATCATGCCTAGTGATATCTTGTAGGGCAGCAACAAACTGTCTCCACTTTGCTCGGTCAAAAGCCATCCTTCGTGTTGTGCCCCATTAGAATCTATTGACTTATTTAAGAACATTTCCATTTACATTCACAGTGCATTTTGGACAAGTCGTTTTCTTCTAGATGGCCATTACTTCAGTCTTTTAGCTATTAGGGCTAAGACCTTTATTTTCAGTTTCTGTCACTACTGTATCAATCTTTTTCTGCGACTCCTTTTCACTTTTTGCTAGTAAGATTGTATCATCAGCATACCTCAAGTTTTTTATATTATGTCCATCAACTGATATTCTTCCTGGCATGAATCTCATTTTATTTTCACTGTACATATTGAACATAACTGGTGACAGCACACGTCCCTGTCAAACACCCTTTTTGTTACCGGCTGAAATGTTCCTATTTGGCTGCTAATTCTTATAGTTGCTGTTTGTTGCCATTACATGATCTTTATTATTCTCAGGTCTTTACCAGACATTTATGTTAACATTTTGATAACTTCCTCATTATTCACTTTGCCAAATGCCTTTATGTAGTCTATAAAGCACAAATATAGATCTGTTTTTTACTTTTATGGCCCTTTCTATTAAAGTTCTTATAATATATATGGTGCTGTTTGTGCCTTTACCTTCCAAAAATCCACACTGTTCATACCTAATTTCTGGTTTTATTCTATTTCTCACTCTTCTCATGACAGTTCTTAATAATATTTTGGTCACATGACTCATGAGACTAATGGTGCAGTGCACTTCAAATTCCAAGGCTCCAGGTTTCTTAGGCAAAGCTATGAATATTGATTTTAGTTGATCATCAGGTATGTGACCACTGTTGTAGATGTCATTCAACAGTTTTATTATCACATCTAGTCCAAATTCTCTCAAAGCATCCATTTCCTCTACTGTTATATTTTCTGGTCCAGGCGCTTTGGTTTTCTTCATGTATCGCATGGTATTCTTAACTTCTGCCACAAGTATTAGTGGTCCTTCACAGTTGTCCTTTATGTGTATCTGTCCATCTTTCTATGATGTTCTCTTGATCCACTGACAATTTTCCTTCTTTTAATTTCAAACAGGCCAGTGGCCATTTGTGTTCTTCTGCCTGTTAAATCATTTATTTACTTGTTGTAAAGTGCAATCTTTACTATCTTGCAATATAATACATTTATATACTTATTATGTTCGCAAATATTTTGTAAACAAAGTATTTCCTTTTTTAAGTGCTTAAGGAGAAGTCATTTTTGAGTTACTTCCCTTGAAAGGAGTTCCGTCATCTTCGATCGGACTCCGCGGACGAATCTAGGCCTACTGCGATTTATTCTTTGCCTGGGTAGGAATAGATTGTTCTTGCTTCAGTATATCTATGGCCTGAATTTATACGTAGTGTTTGTATGAGTAGGACGAGTCTGTCTTATATATGTATATCTTTACATTTCTAAGTCGAACTATGTTGGTTGTTGCTAGAAAAGGTCAAAGGCTATGCAGCGGAAGTATCGCTAGCAGGGGGTGTGATTCATGGCTGTCATCCTGTCGGGATGTCGAATTTTGTTGTAGCCGGCTTATCGCCGAAAAAGTGGTCTATAAGTAGATGGGGAAAAGTGATAGTCATTTAGACATGTTGTATGTACTTTACCCCAGTGTTTATTCTCTTTGGCCAAGGAATGGCAAAGTTATATTTCGCATAGAAAGGTAAAACCACAATTTATTATGAACTTGGGCTTCGCCATCGTTGTCGATAAGCAGATGCACAGTGGTACTTTTGAAAAGAATATTTATTCAAAGGAAGATGACATCCCTATGTATCAGCACTAGATTA
This sequence comes from Oreohelix idahoensis, assembly GCA_024509875.1. Taxonomy (NCBI): domain Eukaryota; kingdom Metazoa; phylum Mollusca; class Gastropoda; order Stylommatophora; family Oreohelicidae; genus Oreohelix; species Oreohelix idahoensis. The sequence goes on from JAMPIV010014261.1 coordinate 50,556, forward strand.
TATGATATTATTCAATTACCTCTATGATAGAAGCTATGAAGAAATGAGGACATTTAACGAATGACCAATTTTGGTCTGTATCCAATAGTGAGTGAAGCTCACGAGAGAAGAACAGCCATGTTGAAATCCATATACTTTGTATTTATCGAGTGAGAAAAAGGGATGCCTGTACTATCGCTCGATGAACCAAGAGATCACTGCTACATGTGAGAACCCATGTCTGGGATTCCTATATCTTTATGAAAAATATATATATTGAACTTTACGTGAAGGGATATTCGCTAGACGAGGTTAAGTCTAGGAGCCTTCCTATATATTGGTTATGGACTGACGTGCCCAGTCAGTAAAGCCAGACGATTTACATGATGGAACTCTGAATGCTTATTTACGAATGCTCCATTATGATATTTGCCAAGCATGAATGCTAACTTAAGATGATATTCCCGTGACCAACATTATGCTGTCTATGTCGACATTTGTTCCTGTAACCATACACGTACTGTCCAAGTGTGCGTCTCATTAAATGTTATAAAAAGACCACCGTAGTTCCAGTACTTCTTGAATTCGAACAGTGTGAGTATGAGTGATGTACTACCAACCTGACAACTCTATCGAATCATTCTACCATTCGCGTTCTGACACTCATATACACACTCATTGTCTACACTCACATTCTTGTCAGAGCCTCATCACGTTCCAGGACAAGATGACCTGTATGACCAAAACTGTGCTGGGTTTAATGAGTTGACAATCGTTACACTTTACCACACCAGTCCCAACATCTACATTTATCAACTGGTGGACATTCACGGCATTTAACAAATAACGTGATTTAACACTTGTACACAGATGTTGTGTCTTTTCTGTGCTGCATTTCCAGCTCTTTGCACTTCTGGTTTAGTCATGCTTCTTTTGCTAATTGACATTTGCTTCTATTTCCTTATTTAGTCTTTCATATTCTTCTTTATCTTGTGCTTCTTCTTCCATCTTGTGCTACTTCTTCCATCTTGTGCTACTTCTTCTATCTTGTGCTACTTCTTCCATCTTGTGCTACTTCTTCCATCTTGTGCTACTTCTTCCATCTTGTGCTTCTTCTTCCATCTTGCATCCATCAATTGTAAAATTTCAGCTGTCATCCATTTCTTCTCTGATGTCCTCTTTATTTTGGGTGCAATTTCTTCTGATGTTTAATGTATTGACTCCTTTAGCATTTTTCACTGTTCATCTATACTTTGTATGTTTTCTTTTACATTATACCTTTTTCTGAGTTGTAATGTTATATCTTTCACTTATTCCTTTATCTGATTTAAGTAAGGCTAAGTCTAGCTTGATGTTTTTTCAAGATTGCTCGACTTTCTTTGATTTTATTCTAAGTTTTCCTGTTACAGGAACTTAGTTGCTGTTGCAGTCAGCTCCTGACTTAGTTTTCACAGATTTAAAACTGTTTCTAAACATCATGTGTATTAGTATGTAGTCATTTTGATTAAGAACATTGTGTCCTGGACTTTTCCACATCTAAAGGCATCTAGAACACTGTTAAAAGAAGGTGTTTCCTATTATCTTCTTCTTCTTCTTCAATCCTTAACCACCGACCGTCAAAGCAGTCAGTGGCCATCACGCCTAGTGGCATCTTGTAGGGCAACAACAAATTGATTCCACTTTGCACGGTCGGTGGCCATCCTTCGTACAGTGCCCCAACTCTGGTTCATTCTTTGCATCTCAGCCTCCACAGTCCTCCGCCAAGTTGTCTTTGGTCGGCCTCTCTTTCGCTTTCCTTCAGGGGTCCAAAGCATAGCTGTTCTTGTGATGGCATCGGGTCTCTTCTGAGGACATGACCAACCCAGCCCCAGCGTCTGCCAGCTATGATGGTGTGCATGTCCTCTTGCTTGCTACGAGTAAGCAGATCTTGGTTGGTGATGGTAGTCGGCCAAAAGATTCGGTGAATTTTTCTTAGGCATGTTGTGTGAAAAGAGGACAATTTTGACATTTCCTTCTCTGTGACTCTCCAGCATTCCGCACCATAGAGAAGCACAGAAAGCACGCAACTCTGGTATAATCTTAATTTTGTGCTTGTGCTGTATTGGGAGGACTTCCAGATGTTGTTTAGGCTAAAGAAGGCTGTTCTTGCCTTATTCATTCTGATGTTGATGTCTTTGCCTGCCCCACCGTCTGGTGTTACTATGCTTCCTAGGTATGTGAAGGTATCTGTCTGTACCAGTTGCTGATTCCTTACTGATATGGGCTCAGGGTTGCTCACATTGAGCGTCATGACCTCAGACTTCTTTAAATTGATGTTCAAGCCCACCTGCTGGCTAAATTTATTAAGTCTATCCGTTTTTTCCTGGATGTGTTGATGTGAATGTGCCAGCAGTGCAATGTCATCTGCATATTCCAGATCTTCCAATGTAGAAAATGTAGTCCATCTTATTCCTCTTGGACTGCCCTCTGTTGTCTGGCGCATCACCCAGTCTATGACTGTTAAAAATAGAGTGGTTGATAAGGGGCATCCCTGTCGTACTCCTGTCTTCACCTCGAAGGTTAGGTTGCTCTGCCCAACACTACACGTAAAGTTGGCATAGAGGCTTTTTATGATTGACACTATGCAGCTTGGAATTCCATAAGCCCTCAGTATTTTCCATAAACTGTCCCTATGTATGCTGTCAAAAGCCTTTTCAAAATCAACAAAATTTATGTAAAGCTGTCTTTGCCATTCTGAGCACTGCTCTATAATGTTCCTGAGAGTGAATATATGGTCTACACATCTTCTGTTCTTTCTAAATCCTGCTTGTTCTTTCCTCAGTTTGTAGTCTACTGCCTTTGATATTCTCTGTATAATTATCCTGCCTAGTATTTTGCTGGGAACTGAGAGAAGAGTGATTCCTCTCCAATTATTACAGTCTGAAAGATCTCCCTTCTTGGGCAATTTGACAATTATTCCTTTGTTCCACTCTGATGGTGTTGTCCCCGTTTCCCACACTTGTGCAAATAGTGGTTCTAATAGTTCTGCTGCTAGCTCAGGGTCTGTCTTAAATAGCTCTGCATTTAAGTTATCATGGCCCGGAGCTTTACCGTTCTTTAATCCTATTATCTTATCAAGCGTTATTGCCCGCTCTCATTTTTTTCTTTGAGTACATAATCACTAGTCACATCATCCCCTGTTTTCAGTTCCAACTTTTGCATTGAATTCTCCAAGTACAATAGTTGTCACATGGGATTTGCACTGCATCATTGCCATATCAAGTTCACTGTTGAATGTGTCCATCTCTTCTTCTGTACTATCCGCTGTTGGTGCATATATTTGTATTAAATTGTTATCTGGTGACCTACCATTCAATTTAACTAAAAGTAAATGATCTGATATTGCCCTAAATCCCTTTAATGTTCTTATCCTTTCTGCATCTAAAATTCTGCCTACTTCTCTTTTAAGTTTTTTCCTTCAGAATAAATTATTTTGTAGTTGCCAAAATATATTTCACCAGTTCTGGCAAATCACATTTCACATAGGTCCTAATACATCTTTTTATTTCTATGTTCATGTTATCTAATTTTCCATTCTGCTTTAGTGTCCTGGCATTCCAAGTTCCTATTGTTAAGCTATCCTTAATTCTAATTTGCTGACAGTAGCTTGATGACAGTTGGGTATCACCTGTAGCACATGATGGTCCCAACCGGACGAGGCGGTCCCTCTGGAACCCCCTTACTGTTTTTGTCTTTTGCAAGTTTGTCTTTTGTACAAGGGATAATATGGTGGTAGTTTGCATTGCTTTCCATCCGTTAGTGTATGGCTGTCTCCGATATCCTTTGACTAAAAACCCACAAGGCAGTAGGGAGGCGAGGTTAAAGCACCTCCATCTTGCTGGTAGTCACATCATAAAGTTTCAAAGGTTATTTTAAATAGATAGTTGCCCCTTACAACTATCCCACCTCACCCTCTGTGACAATCACCTGTTTGGTTCATGGCTGATTATTCAGTATTCATAGCTAACCTCTGTATTCAAAAGACTGTTCAACAATCCACCACACAGTTGACACACCTGGTGGGAGGACAAGTTCCTCCCCCCAGGCATTTACATTGTCAAAATATGAATTGAAAATAATAACATTGTTGTTATCTATACCTTTCTCCTCTCTAAATAAGCCCACACATTTTTTAGTTTCTGGCATCTCCAAGAAGTCAGTATACTGTATCTCAGTTTTAGTGCCGGTGTTGTCACAATCAGCCTGGAACATATTTTGATCAATCATATACGTAATTTCAAAATATAGAAGACGCTTTTCTATCATCTTTTTCCCATTACTACTATCACTCATGTACATGTACACAGACATGCAGACTCACACAAATACAGTTTGGTAACACAGAATCAGAAATGCTTCGGGATGGCTGTCTCGGTTTTTTTTTGGTTTTGTTTTGGTTTTAGGATTTTGTCCAAAGTAGCTCTAAAAATCTGTCCAAAGTAGCCCAAGTTGCCCAAACAATAGTTTGAAAATTGCTCAAAAGTTGTCTTGAAAAACACATCTTTCAACTTGTCATAACACGGTCTATTCCTCTCTCCGTTTTTGTCTCCCTTCTATTCCCCTCTTCCTTTTCTTCTCAGTAATTATCATGTTACATTAGGGTCTTTTCGGCATTTTAGTCAGCGTTTCTCAGACATTACGGCACCTATGAACGATTACTGAACCAATAATGCAAATCCGTTAACCCCAGGCAAAAACAGACGACCAGACACTATACGTTTGTTAAGTGTATAAAGGCATCTTAAAGTCTGGAAGAGATCCATCGCTTCAATGTATTCCTTTTGATGGACATTATGAAAAACAACCCAGTGTCAAATTTCACTGTATAGGCAAGCATGTGGATGCCTTCAAAGTAACCAGTAATTGACGCCCGGGGAAGAAATCCCACATGGTATGTTGGTCAAGATTTCATCACTAATAGGTCACATTACATGTGATTACGCCAGAACACCCACCCCTCACAATTCAGTGACGTGAGTAATGGGGAAAACCCATCAAACGATCTAGAACATGTGAGAGATTCATAAAAGCCAGAAGCTCAGACCAAACGCCACTTACACCCACAACCCATGGACCCGAGTGCATCTAAATGGTGAGGAAGTCCAGATTACAAACTCTTTGGTGTTAACCAAGTGGTGTAATATGATTTCACTCTGTGCAGGTTCGTATAGACTTCGCAAAATATGCATGTAGAATATTTATTGGTGTACATGTATTTTATTCTTAATATGATTTTCACAGTGGCTATGTGAGTGACTGTAGCTTGTATAAAACGTATCACAACTAGCCCTACAGCCAAAAGATAATATCTATCATATTAATTGCTTTATCTATTACAAAGATAAAGGCAGTCCCATGGCAGAGATTGTCATAGGGAAAGAAGTATTAGAAGCTTCATCATGAAAGATCTCGCTTTTATGAGGTTAGGTGACCAGTTCCCTTCCTCGCTGCCTTTTTCTTCCCTATCCCAGGAGCACAGCTGAGTGCCCATTTACAGCTGGTAAACTGGAGTGTGCCACTCCCAGGTTTTGGTCCCAAAACCAATATGGTTGTGCTACAGATGAATGCGCACTGGTCAAGTTGTCACTCATCTATTTGTGTAATATAAATGTATTATATTTTATTGCTATTCATCATTGTGTGAAGGAATGGACTATGGTTGTAGAACACAGTTCTTGGGAAAAGAGATTGGCTAGACTAATTAACTCCTGAAGTTACATAGGTCTACGTTTACCTATCATGTCTAGACTATGAGATGAAGTCAGAGGACATTATGTTGATATGCCTGATGCATGACTGTGTGATAGTGAAGTATGCATATCATATTTAACAGTGAAGTTTGCCTGTAAACTCTAGATTGTATGACATCATAGTCCTCTTATTGAATGAAAGAGGATAATTCTGACATGCCTGGTGTATGCAGTTTGAATGGGAATGATAGCTGTTCCCATATGACAGGGAAACTCAAGAAGCCACATTTGTCTCTTCAGACTTTTAGGTTCCTGAGTGGACAACATTCGCAGTTGCAGAATTCAGTGTCCGGCGCCTGACAGTAACAGACAGTCAGTCTTTTGACCGATTAGCAGAACCAAAAGCCACAGATCTCATCAACTGATTAGCATAAAGGGGCATAGATCAATGCTCACATGTGTAATGTCATATTGCTGCTGGATGACAGCACCTAACAAACTGCATCAGGGCTGACAACACAGGATTACAGCTGTCCATAAAGCATAAGGATTATTTTTCCTCAAGATATATCTCAGAGATCGTATTTAAAATTTCAAACAGAACTTTCACCAGAATAATCACTGAACTTTTAAAAGTGCCTTCCAGATTATACCAAGGAACTTTACAATACATAACGTTAGGCAACTCTCATGAGTGCTAATGATGGTTAGTAGGATATACTAGGACTTTTTAGTCATACAGTGTTTTTGACAATATTATTTTTGCCTACATTTTCATTTTTACTTTGTGTCATATATGTGGTTTAGGTATTAAATATCTGTACATAAGTTATACCCTTTACCAAGTGGTCGAGTGAGTTTCTTACATGTACTGTCTCTTAAATCCATATATATGTCATTTCCTCAGTATGAGAGGATGGGGACTTAACAATAATTATAATATTCAGAAAGAATAATAAGGGAGATTGGTCGCCAGGAAACAGAATCCATTCTCCAGTGCCCTTCTCAGATATTATCAGTTTGTGAGAATATTTGCCTTCCTATTCACCCCTCTCTTGTATAAGAATCTAACCTTTAACGAGCCATTTAACAGATCCTATATATCTATCTTATCCAACTGTGCTGTGACAATTAATGTCCAGTTCGGGATAACGGTGCGACACAACTTTTGGAATATTTTATTTTTTTCAATTCTGGGTTACCGACCTGTACATGAACACACAAATGAACATTTTTACATACACAGAAACATATAGCTACTAAGTAATTTTTCCAATAAAGTGCAGACCCTGTGAAGGCATGGTGTGTTTTCAAAACTTAAAATCATTTGAATTGTAAATAAAAACAAACACATAAACAAAACAGAGAAATAACAAGCAAGCATGCCAAAGCTGGTAAAGTCTGTCTAAACAACTGTAAATGCAACATCCTACCTCATTTTTAACATCAGGGGTGACAGGTTCATATTTATGGCAGTCTCCTTTATACCCCTGTTTACATTCCTCACAACCTAGGTTTTGATTACAATACATGATACATTTTCAAAATTACATATATCGTGGCCTATTTTCTAATGTATTTCTACAATCAGTTATGACTATAGTTATGACTATTTTGACCAGCAAGAATGTTTGAAGGAAAAAAGATATCTGCCAGGATCCTATAAACTCAGTACATGCTTATTTACATAACAACATATTTTCAAGAAGCGCCTTGTTTTCAAGAAACAGAAACACAGAAAACTAAGACACGGCAAGACTATGAGTTGATGGCATGAGATAGGAACTCTTGGCTTAAGTCTGTTAAAGGCCTGTGCTCCTATGGGAGCTGATGGGTGATGGTGACTTTAAAAAAACTGATATAACCAAAACCAGATGACAGAAATATAAACACTTGATGAGATGTTGCAGCAAATGGGAATCAGAAACTACAGTGAAAAGACAATGGTATGACAAGATATGTGGCAAATGGTAGCATGGCTCCATTTGAGAAATGCCCCTACAAGATGTGACTCATACATATACAGTGCACTCCAGATAAGCAGAAGTCACCTGGGCCATCTAAAACACTTTGGCTTATCCGAAATTCTGTTTATCAGGAGTTTCTAGCAAAGAAGACTTCTGGCCGGGACGTACAAAATTGCTTTAACATAACCAAAATTAGGCTTAAGCGAGCTCTGCTTAACCGGACTGCACTGTATTTGGTAGCAATACAATCTTGAAGAAACAAACAATGATATGAAAATATAAATACAAAATACATGTGAGTGTGTGTCTCTCTCTCTCTCTTAAATATATGTATATATGTTCTTTTGTATTTTGTGCACTTCCCTAAGTCTAACTATTCTCCACACTTACTTCTGCTCTGCAGGTCTTGCAGGCCTGTAAACACACTTCCACTGGGATTATCAGTTGATCATGCATGTTATATTTATCAGGAACATACCTGTCAACCTGTATGAATTTTTTGTACAATGTACATATTTTTGATATTTTTAGCAGTTTATGGGTGTACAGAATCCCCCCAAAAAACAATCGAAAAAGAAAATTAAAAAAAATTTTTTTTTTATAAAACAAAATTCTAAAAATATTTTCCAGCCCAAGTTTTTAAAAATTTTAAATCAGAAAATATTTTCTAGCCCAGGTTTTGTATTTAACCAATTTTTTTATTTTTTATTCCGGGAATCTCAGTGTCTGTTTTTTAAACTGAGGTCTCTCCCAGCAACCAATCAAATCCTTTTATACCCAACAATTCGATAAAAACTTTGAATTCTGCCTCAAACACTTTAGGTTTTCAGTGTGACATGATGTATTTTTAAAGTTACCTGTTATCAACTACGCTTGCCATCACACTTCAACGCTATTTTGTTTAAAAAAAGCTAAGTACTTATAACTTGGTCAAATATTGCTGTTGCTTTGCTTTGTTGCAATTTAATCGCTGTCTTAATCTTTTCAGTTATATCTTGCCCTTCAATATATTTCTGATAAATTAATGTCATAATATTCTGTGTAGGCCCTACATAACTAGAAAAAAAAGTTTGTTTGCGTTGAGTAGGTGTTGCGCAAGAATGTCGCAACGTATTCTGTGTACTTTATATTTTTCTTATGCAAAGGGAAATAACTCGTGTAATTGTATGTCACTTTTACTTACAACAGTTTTGGTTTCTTGTTGGCGTTCGGTTGCCGATAAGTTTGTTTGAGCGATCTTAAGTCATGTCCATATATGGAGCGATCTTAAGTCATGTCCATGTATGGAGCGCTCGGGCCCACTTTTCCTATAAGCATTTGGCAACTTGCGATGTTTCGCATTCCTATCCTTTTAAGGCTCGATCGAGAAGGTACTATCTTCGTATATTATCTGAACTGTATTCGAATCGCGCGTTTCTGCGCACGTCTAAGTTTTGGGTTGTTGTCTGTATGGGATTTCCGCCCGCAGTCGGTGGCAGATTCGTTCGAGAGCAAGACGCCTGTTTTGCCAGCGTCTGTGCTTATTCTATCAGGAAATGGAGTGAGTCCTCTATACATTGTTTGTTCCTTTGAGATGATATCTCCTTTGTGATTCGAAGCGCCTGGAGGCGTGTGAGTTATGTGGTTTATTTCCTGAAGAAAAGGTAATGACATTTTTGATTAACATTATCGCCATCTTTCGAGATTGACATTGTTTGTAGCCTGCTTATTGAAGAGTCTACGTTATGAGAAGTTTTCTCAGCTCACGAATCACGTACATTGTTATGCATCGGGTTGATGCATGTCCTAAAGATTGTTTACTTGCTGAACTCTGCTGCTCGATCTAGGTTTGATACCTTTGTTGACTAAAGGAACTTTGAGGACATTGTTATGTACTTCAGAAGATATGCTTGTCTTGCTGAGGTCAGATAAAGGAGAGTGGATTTGATCTCCTACTGATATCTTCCGGCTATTATGGAAAGGGATGGAGGTTTCCCCTGACTACATGTACAGCTGGTTATGATGTACTGATATTCATATGATTCACCATTATTATGATGCTGTCTGCTATCCAGTGTTGTGCTGACTATGTCAATGTAATGATGACTGTTCTACCGTACACGTAATGTATCTGCATATTAATGTCTATGCACCTCGTCATTGTGGCGTCCACAATACATTATGAAAACGTCACTTGCTGTTTGAAGATTTCTTGACTTTCTACGTTATAAGTTGATGTGACGTCCCTGTTTGGAACTGTAGCTGTTTAACTCCACTTACATCATTCATACAAACCATACCAAAGACACCACATTATTTTGCCTTTATCATCCCTGGTGTCTGAGGGTGTTACACCACTCTTCAAGTGACAGTATTAACTTACCTTTGGCAAGTAGAAGAAATATGACACCCTCAACCTTGTGTGGCAAATAATAATCCACGGAACATTTATCCAACAACGTAAATACTCAACAACATATATTTTACCATGCAACAGTAGGCCTACTTTATTCCAGCGTTCGAGATTCACTGCTTTATTTTTTTAATAAAGTGGCAATCTATTATCACTGGTCTAGGCTACCAACTCTTAAATAATAATTTTGTAAATTTTAGGTGGTACGTTTTTCTTCCTAGATTTGATATTCTGTTCATAATTTGGTTAATTTTTATATATATATATATATATTTTTTGCTGTTAGCTGTTTGCTTTGCTTCGTTGTATTTTTTATGTGTGTCGTTCTCTTAATCTTTCTAGTTATATTTTGACCATTTAAATATTTCCAATAAATTAATGTCATAATATTCTGTGTCGGCCCTACATAACTAGAAAAAAAGTTTGTTTGTATAATAAACTTCGCTGCTTTATTTTTCAATAAAAAATCCACACAGACTGCAGAGGTCCATGAATGCGGACACACTCACTTCTTTTTTACAGTGTAAGATTAACATTGATACATGCTGTGCAGACTTTAAGCCCACAAATGCAATTCTGCAAAGTGCATGTGTTGATTATAATACAAAACACTGTGCATTGAAAGAATAGTATCTCACGATCACTAAGTTTTTTTATATGTAACGAACAGCATGGGGCTATTAGCATGTTTTAAATCACACTAATTCAAATGCTAATAGATTTGAATGTGTCATTTCTCGTTTTAAAACTGTATTGTGAACAATTTATTAATATATTTTTTGCGTAAGGATTTTTGGGTGTTTGTAAGAATTTTTAGGGTCCGGCGTACAGGTTTTTGTCTCAGGAGGTTGACAGGTATGCAGGAAGTACATTATATTATTATCTTGTGAATGGTCTGGACAGTTAAGTCTTCTGTCCTAAAATAACCTGTTCCTAGTTGTAAGCTCAGCAGTTTATTATTGCTGGGAATTTTTAATTCTCCAGATATCTGAATGTTCTTGTTGGAATTTTGAACATCTTATATGCAAGTCTTCCTGTTAGATTTTTATCCCCGGCATAAAAGGGGGAAAACCCTACAAAAGTAACGCATGCTGCATGGGGTCATCTGTCTGTGATAGACTAAGGATAAAAACCTAAATAAATAAAAAAATATACAACTCATACAAGACAAAAATCACATAAGCTTGATGTTTGTGGTATATTTTTTGAATTACATGTGTGTAAATAAAATTTGATTTTATTACATATTTGTTCACAATGGTAACTAACTGAGCACACATTATATTTTTGTTAAAAAGTTGTAAAGAATTACTCAGTAAACTGTCCCCAACAGGACATGCAGATGTGGAACTGGTTCTCAAATTCTCCCTCTCTGCAGAAACATCAACTTCCTCCTCATCATTTCTTTCTTTCTTCACTGTGTGTTCCTGAAAACAAAATATTGTACACAATCAAGTCTGAGATCAAATCACTTCAGTTTTAAACAAAGCCACAGTTTTATAACGTCCTGACAATTTAATTTGCCTTTAGATCACTTTCTTTCTCTACTTTTCTTTTCCATGACAAAGATTATGTGGTCTTAATGTGGACAATTTTTTAGTCCTTTTAAGACTTTAACAACTTACAGAACTGTTTGGGATATGAAAAGAAGTGCGACAGGTATGCCTCCTCTCCATTTCTTTTCTTACTAGCATTAGATTGGGTTATGAAAACATTGATAACTGTCGTAATCAGATAGGTTTGAAAGTTATTCATGGCCCCGTCTGAGTTGAGTGGATGGTGATAAGTACGTGAGAAATAAAGGTGTGAGAATAGATTTCACGGGTGAATAGTTTAAGGAAAAGATCTGTCTCTGGAATGAGTAGTTTTCTCTAGTCCAGCCTATCTATACAACTATAATTTAGTACAAGACAATCTTTCCCTCCTTATACATGTAAATATAAGTTTAACTACGCACACACACACAACTATGTGACAACAAGACATACAAACATGAAAAACTATGGTTAATTGGGTATGGGTCTGACCAACACACAATGTTAAGTTTCTTTTGTTGTTTATTATCATTAAACTTGTCAACATCAAATATCTAAAGACAGATCAAATACAATCAAATTTACATATATAGGAAATAACAGAATAACTGTGCCCTCCCCCTCTTGAGAAAAGAACCCAAAAAGTTAATAACCCAAAGGTCAAAGGTTAGCACTATGTTACAGAATAGACAGTAAAGAACAAGTTCTCACTATATATTACCCAGTAAAGTAAACAAGTTTAAGCAGAATCAAAGATGATACAATTTTCCTGTAACAAAGAAAAATATTCATTCTCTCTGTCAAACGTGGCCACTCAATCGCTCTTTACCTACTCTTAGTGATATCTCTTGAAAAAATACAATTATCCTGATTATAAAATTTCCAGTGTTTTTATCTTCCAAACTGGCCCCAGACCATCCTCTAATAAATATGATTAATAAGGTGGTTGCCTAATTTGGGGGTTTATTCCTGGATGGACAAATGTCACTTCGAATAGTTAGTGTAGAAAACCGAGATCTTGGGTTCACGGGAAACAGAGGAAACTACTTCCAGTATTGGGAAACATCTAGTTGCTAAAAACTGTTACAATTGATAAATGATGGTAATCCTATCAGCTGGCTCTGTGAGTGCCGATTATGAAACAGCGTAACTCTTCTGGATAAAATCCACTTGGATACCACTGTCAAAAGTCAGGAGAAATGTTATTGTTTTCACAACCCAGTGGGCTGATAAAAATTGAACAAATTAGTTCTGGGTTATATAAGTCCAGTTAAATTTACCATTTAAATGTTTATTTGTCTCTTTGGCCAATCCTGTTCACAAATGAACTTGGGGACATGTAAGCCAAGAAGAAGACAACTTTAATCCAATCAGTAAATGAAGAAAAAGACCGCTGGTCGCCCTTGATCAGGTTTGCTTGAGAATAAAGAAACATTATGGAAAATGCTACTATTATATATCTACATATATGCACACGGAAGGGACAAAGACGATCTCTTATCCACCCTGTCAGTCCTGATTACAGTTGAAAGGCACACAGTGTCTTTAGCCTATTCTATCACGCGTCGCTTAGCGAGTGCAGGTTTGGTTGAGGTATGCAGCCTTTCCCCTCTTGCCCCCGGTCAATGATCAGCGTACAATGTCAATTATTATTTAATTGTCCATACGCGCACTTACATAAATATCGCCTGTCGTTAATAGCTAGTAAATTGTTGGCATCTGTTGGTCATCGTATGGTATTAAATAACAGTCACTTACTAAAAATACACAAATTGAAATATAACGTGAATTCTATTGTCCCTATCAGTCATGCCTAGCATAATAATTAGTCAACTAAAACGTCTCTTCTATTGTCCGTTCGGAGATTCATGCCCACACATTGAACATTGTAACTTTGCAACCCCTTGACGGATGTTATTGAAATTTGCTACGTGCCCTACTGATGTCAATGCAGTTATTAATATATTTTTTGCCCTTACAAAACTCATGTCATATTTGAATTTTCTTCTTTAAGTTTTATAAAAAACTCTTACTGTTGTCTGGGTTAATTTTTATTAGTTATACAGGAAAATTACAAGATCTGTTCAAAAAATGCGCACTTAAATTTTGTTGCAGCACAGCACAAGCGATGAAATGTGCTATTCAATATTTTTTTGGTTTGAATTAGTGTAGTGACTACATGTCCGCACCAGGTGTGCACCCATTGCACACAGTTGCGAGTAATTATTTCAGCGGCATATGCTAATTGCAATGAGTTGGCTGCAACGAAACAAAACGACACCAGCGTATAATATATTAATAAACCAAACTGCATAATTATGAAAAGCACAAAGAATCTGAAATGCACATTTATCACTTTGCAGAAGGTAACTGTTATATTGTACAGGAATTTTTGCAGAGAGGCTCAGATGGGTGTTTATACCACGACATCCAAGAACCAGGTAGGAAAACATGAAAGGCCCTGGGTGTGGATAGAAGATCTTTTCGATGTTGGATACAACAGGATGGTGATTGTACAGAGGCTGCGGTTAAGCAAGGAAGGAAGAAAACAATTGATGATTTTGACAAGGATGTCATTAGACGTTTGATTTTGAAGATGTTTAATGCCAATCAACTTGTTACTCTCCGCATGCTGAAAAGTTGGCTGCAAGCAGAATGCGACATAACGTCTCAGAAACAACTCTTTGGCAACTTGTCAGAAGTGTCGGCTTCACTTTTAGAAAAACGTCTGGCGGAAGGAATTTTTTTATGTGAAAAACCACATCTGGTTGCAGCTCGAGGCAAATACCTTAGGCAGATTCGTGAGAGAAGGCAAAACGGCTATGATATAGTGTATTTGGACGAATCTTGGGTTAATGCTCATCATACGAACAAGAAAGAATGGCAATCTGTTGACGGAGAGCATAGAAGGAAAATTCCCAGCAGCAAAGGTCAACGCATTATATTAGCACATGCTGGCAGCAGACAGAATGGGCTTGTCCATGATGCAGAGCTTATTTTTCAGTCAAAGTCTGTAGATGGTAGGGACTACCACAGTGAAATGAATGGGCAAATTTTTCGAGATTGGATAGTGAATACACTCCTCCTGTCTCTAGATAGGCCGTCTTGCCTGGTGATGGATAATGCGTCCTATCATAATGTTCTAGCGCAGGAGGATAAAGTTCCCACTTCAGCAAGCACGAAAGACGAAATCAGGAGGTGGCTTGTGAATGAAAATATCTTCGCTGACAACAGCTATTTAAAACCAGAGTTGTTGCAGCTTGTGAGACAGAGGAATATGATTGATTGATAAAATCATCCAAGAGCAGGGTCATGTTTCTCTTCGACTCTCACCTTACCATTCTCACCTTAACCCAATAAAGCTGGTTTGGGCTAGAGTTAAAGGGCAAATAGCCGCCCAGAACAGCCCTTTTAAAATGTGTGATGTTAAAGACATGACTCGTGAGGCCCTTTCACGAATAGACCCAGAGTACTGGGCTAAATGTGAAGAACACGTGCTACAGGAAGAAGAAGATTACTGGCAGCGAGATGGCTTCCAGTTTATCCAACCAATAACTGTTGTGAACTTATTGGAGTCGCATTCCTTCATTTGTGATAAACTAATTTCATATGCCAATCTATAATAACACATAAACAGTTACGGTTCGTCATAGCTTCCTGATGATTTATTGCTATCATGGTTGATTATCAAAACATCACTCCTCGTATCAAAATCACGTGAACCAATCACACATTTAGGACATGCCTTTGAACCGTCTTGTCGCACAAATGTTGTGATTTACTGTAAGAATTAATGTTACGGGCAGATTTAGGCAAATGTTCCAAGAAGATCAAAGAAAATCGCCGTTTTGCAAATTTCGCGACAGCTGTGGATGTAATGATCGCAAAATCTTAACTGCATGGAAAATCTAAGACTGCATGCAAAAATTCATGTCCATACAACAAACAGTTTTGGAGAAAATTGACGCTTTCTGTGGGCACGAATTTCCGAACGGACTATAGTGTGAGAAAGCGGGTGGTAAAATTAACATTAAACTGAACAACTGGTAAAAAAATAGCTACGCGTTATTTTTCACTGGTCTTAACAGCTAGAACTCTAAGTGAATTATAATGGTAAAAGCTTTAACACTAAAGCACTAATTTCTATTACCAGAAAATCAGAATAAAATCCCCACGACTGCTATTAAAACATCATCCACAATGGTTCTAGACTACGTATTTAGACTATCTGAAAAATTCTGAGTGACAACTGATAGCTGGTTTAGGAAGACACAGTTTATATATCATCATGGTTATCTGATCTATAGAGGATGCTAATTTTCACACTATTGTGCATAGCAGAGAATCAGAAACCAAAGTTCCCCAGATAAAAGGCGTTCATGGTTACTCTGTCAGGCATTGCTAATCGACATCAGAGACTTAAAACCTTTTGAAGGGTTCTCATAGATTTTGCCTGCTTCTGGAGATCAAAGAGTTAACTTCTCCTGTGTATACAAACATCAAAGGGTACTCAGGGAAATATTTTTGCCCGAGCACCTCACTTCAAAAAGGTCTGGTGTTTTTCCACGTGCGGTCTGTCAGGTATCCGATGATCTCAGCTCACGTGAGAAACTCAGGTAATTAAACCTCATTCGCTCCCTGTTATGACTGGCAGGTCGCGAAGTTGGTAAGCAACTTCGTTTATGTTCAAGGAAAAGAGGCTTGGATTAAAAAGTGAGTAAACACAGGCTGTAAATGCATGGTTTTGCTAGCAAATCCTAGAACGCTACAAGGTCACGAAAGACTGTCAGATACTGTAGGCTATATTTCTATTATACGTCACAGTACGTCCGGGCTTGAAGATGTACAGTAAAACCCTTTCATATCTCATTTATGGAAACAGAACTACTGTCATCCGTAGCTACCGAGTGATTGCTATCTTCATTTGCATCCTCCTCCTCCATGCTCCAATTTCGACTCATAAAATCCGCTCCTACATTCTCTTTCCCTGGTATGTATTGTACTTTTAATGAGTACACACTTAACAATAGAGCCCAACGCATAATCTTTGCGTTAAAATCCTTAATGGCTCCTAGGAGTGCCAATGGAGTGTGGTCAGTTTGTACTGTGAATGAAACTCCATATAAATATTCGTGGTGTCTCCTGATTCTGTTCACGAGCGCCAAACATTCTCTCACCACGGTCAAATAATGCCTTTCCGCTGTATTCAGTTTGCCTGAAGCAGTGTTGATCTGATTCCATTTCTGCTGGCGTCCACGCACAAGACGAAAGGTTTCTTAAGGTCGAGTAACCTTAGAATGGGATATTTGGACAGCTGTTCCTTCAGAGTGATGTAAGCACTTTCACACTCTGTGGTCCAAACAACCTTATCGGATTTTCCCTTTCTTGTGAGGTCAGTGAGTGGCACTGTAAGACCATTGAAGTTTTTGATAAACTTTTGGTAATACGCGCAAAGTAAAAAACGTGTGTCTCTCTTTGTTTTTGGCCTCGTTGCTGAACGTATCTTCTCAATGTTTTTGGCAACTGAGAAATGGTATGCCCTAGGAAATCAAGCTTTTCAAAGCCAATTAAACATTTGCTAGGTTGGGCGGTCAACCCAGCTTCCTTTAGTCTCCTGAGGAGCATAGCGACCATAGCAATATGTTCTTTGTAGTTATCCATTGCAATAAGTATATCGTCCATGAAATTGTGTATGTTTGGACTTTGCAAGGGTTCTAAAAGCTTTCTTATCATTCTGGTGAATACTCCTGGTGCGTTATGTAAACCGAAAGGCATAACATTGAAAGTATAATGTCCTTCGCTGGTGCTAAAGGCTAACAGGGGTTTAATTTCCTCCTTGACTGGTATTTAGTAATACCCTTTACTCAGGTCAACCTTGGAGAAAGTTTTAGCCTTGCTAAGTTTGGTAAACAGTTCCGAGGCGCTGAGGAGTGGTTCGGGTTGAAATTCTGTTGCAGTATTGAGTATACGCTAGTCAATACACAGGCGAACTTCCTTATTCGGTTTCTGTAACAATACAACGCTTGAGCTATAGGTCACTTTCTTTCTCTACTTATTTTTTCCATGACAAAGATTATGTGGTCTTAATGTGGGCAATTTTTTAGTCCTTATAAGACTTTAACAATCTACAGAATTGTTTGGGATATGAAAGGGAGTGCGACAGGTATGCCTCGTCTTCATTTCTTTTCTTACTAGCATTAGATAGGGTTATGAAAACATTGATGACACACAAAAGAAATGGAATCCAGTGGAATTTGACTAAACAGTTAGATTATCTATATTTTGCTGATGACTTGACTCCTTTGTCCCATAATCAGATGCAGGACAAAATGAAAACACTCGAGAGATCGCGGTGATTGGGTCTGAAAATACACAGGGAAAAGACAAAAATAATGAGAATAAATGCAGGAAATGATAACAGGGTTCAACTTGAAGAAACACACACTACAAGATGTAGAATCATACACATATCTTGGCAGCAACATAGACAAAGTTGGAGGGACAGGTAGTGATATCAAAATAAGAATACAAAAAGCAAAAGAAGCTTTCATTGCATTGGGAAATATATGGAGATCAAGAGAAATCAGGTCCAACAAACAAATGAGAATCTTCAACTCAAATGGTAAGTCAGTACTATTATATTGTTCAGAAACATGGAGAACAACAAAAGCAACAACCAAAAACTACAGACTTTCATAAATAGTGGCTTGCGTAGAACAGAAGGATTAAAATGGTATGAAAAGGTTACCAATGTGGAACTGATGACAAGAACCAGACAATATCAGTGGAACAAGAGATGAGAAGAAGACACTGGCGATGGATAGGACACACACTGAGGAAACCTGTTGATAGAATTACAAGGCAGTCCTTGTTCTGGAACCCCCAGGGCATGATAGGCAGAGGTAGACCAAGAAGCACATGGAGAAGAAAGCTGGACACAGAGGTGAAAATGATGAGGAGAATGTGGGAAGAACTTGAGATGATGGCACGTGACAGGAGGACTTGGCATGTGTTTGTTGAAGGCCTATGCTTCATACCAATCTTAATACAAACTGGCACTACTATTTACAAACTAACAGTAAGAATAATAAAGCATTTGAAGTCACAGCAAGCTTTGCTGACCTCAGTGTCAACAAAGTAAACTGTTTTATTTTTCGTAAGACCAAACTGTGTGAAATTGAATGTTAACGTTTACAATCAGTTTTAGAGTATAATAATAATAATAGCCCCTTCAGTTATAACTGACTATGGGAATGTTCCCCCAGATGTGACAGCCCTCGCTGCTTTTCTTCCATACTTTCGACATTTTCTCCTCTCTTTTGCTTGCCATGAGAGTTTTTTTCATACAATCTGTGGTGGCGCCATAGAGAGCATCACCACATGGAGCGATCTGCAGCTTCATCTTCCCAGGCTGCTGGATTTATGTCCAGTGCTACTAATGTCTCTCTTGCACACATATTTGAACCTAAGCTGCGGTCACCCAATTGTTCTTTTGCCATCTGCCAGTTGTCATAGAAGATATCTTTCAGGATGCAACCATCTTCCATGCTCCAGACATGGCCAAGCCAGCATAGTCTGCACTGTCTAAGCAGTGTATATGTGCTTTGAAGACAGCACGTGACAACACCTCAACATTTGTCACTTTGACCTTCCATGAAATACCGAGAATGTGGCATAGACACCATATATGGAAGGTATAGAGAGTTCTTTCTTGCTTAGCATAGGTTATCTATGTTTCACTACCATATAGAGTTTACTGGTGATGCAAGCATTATATACCATAGCTTTGGTCTTTGTTGAGTTTGGAGTTTCTCCAAACATGCATTGTGAGGCAGGCAAAGGTGGCTACAGCTTTACCAATGTGGCTGTCAATTTCTAAGTCCAGAAAGAGTTTGTCATTGATTATAGATCCCAGGTATGGGAAGTGGAGCACCACTGCCAATTTATAGCTATCAATAGTAATAACATGTACAACATCCACATCCTGACCCAGCACAACTGTTTTCTTTAGACTTATTGTGAGGCCAGAGTCCTTGGATGCTTGGTTGAAGCAATTCATCAAGCTCTAAGGCTCCTGTTGACTTTGAGTGACGATTGCAGCATCATCAGCAAATAACAAGTCTCTCATGGTGACACTTCTTATTTTTGTATTTGCCTTCAGCCTTACGAGGGTAAACAGTCAGCCATCTGACCTAGTGTGAAGGCATATTCCTTCAGTTGCATCTCTGAATGCATGATTGAAGAACAAGGCAAAGAAGATCCTGAATAGAGTCGGAACCAGATTATCAGAAGATGTCCACCCGTCAATCAAGTGTTTCGGCCCTTTATTCTCCTTTACACTCAAATGGGGGCAGGCGCCTGGGTCATGACTCCCAAGTGTCTCAGCCGCCTGTTGTCTTGTGTAGAAAATGAAAGATGCAGGTGGATTACATAGTCAAAGCAACTTAAGATAAAAATGTAGCCCAATTCTTGATCTATCAAATTTGTTGTTTAATGTATGGCCTCAATGTTTGTCAAATATTATCTTTTTAAGCACAAAATAGAATTAGAGTGCTATTTTTTTTCTTCCATTCTATGCCTAGGCCTAAGCCTTAATACTAAAGAGCTAACCGGAACTCTGTTCCCAGCATTAAGTTCTCTTGTAAATAATAAGAGGCTACATATCTCAGAACAACGACCACCAACACTAATATTAACAGTAGCCCATATCCTCTTTTGAGCATTTAAAAAAAAAATATTGACATACCAGCGAGCTGGGGGATTTTCTAATGTCAGATGTCGCCCAACTCGAGATCAAAAAGTAGCCCAACTCTCAATCTGTAATATTTGCTGTTGTGTTTTTTTAATGTACAGCCTCAATGTCTATTACACATTATAATAACTTACTTTAAGCACGAAATAGAATTAGGGTACTATTCTTCAGTCTGTACATCCTAAGACTAGAGCGAAATCCAAATGCTAAATGGCTTACTGGTTGACATGAAAGACAGTGAGATGCAGTCTTAAAAATCCTAAAGAATCCTAAAACCTATCACTAAACCCTAATCTTAACACTTACTACATCAATGTTTACCAAAATTCTTAACTGATTTGAGCATTTTCAAAAACTATTGATATACACCAGCAAGCTGGGGATTTGTTTCTAATTTCAGATGTCACCCAACACGAGATAAAAAAGTAGCCCAACTCTCAATTCATAACATTTGCGATTGTTGTTAATGTACAATCTAGCATCTACTTCAACTTGTCTACTGCATTGCGCATGTCCTAGCATAATAGTATAAAGCATATAGAAAGGAAACATGATGAAAAGGACCATCTTATGTAGTTGGGTCACTTTGCAAATGAGTGGCATGTCACACACAAAAGTATGTATTTTATTTTTTATTTTTACAAACAAACTTTTCATTTTCAGAATTTTTCCAATGTCAGATAAATAGTTGCACACCTGTACCATCTTTTCCTGGAGCTTTCCTGAGTTTTAGTTTGTTTAAAGCAATGCTTAGTTCTCTCATGGTGAAAGATAATTTAATGCAGGTAACTAGGTTTTGGTGCTTCAGCTTTTCCTTTATTTCCCTTTGTGCTTCTTTGACACATGACATATGGAAGTGTTGTGGTGTTTTCATCCTTGTAGAAGTCTTCCAGAATGTCTGCTGCCATTTCTCCTATGTGGCATTTTCCATGTTCACTGATGCCAGTCTTTTAGTAGCTGGCTTTTGTTTCTTCATTTAGTGCTCCTGTCAGATTCCACAGCTTGCTTCTGTCCTTATCCATATTGAGACTGCTAATTTTATGGTGTCAGCTCTTTTGGGTTTCAGCTTTCTTCTGTTCATTAAAGGCATATTTTATGTTGCTGTGCCTCTGAATGTTTCCTACATTAGGATTTCTCTCCATGGAATCCCAGGCTTCATTCAGGTAATTTCTGAGTTGTTCCAGAGTGTCACTGCAGTATGGTTCAAAGTCTCATCATTAGCCAAGTGGAACTGACTTCTGTGATGCTTGGATGATTGTCTCACTGGTAATGGAAATGACTTTATTTATACTGTTTGAGTGGATAATGTTGTGACAGAGTTGATTGACTGTTCTTTATTAAACAGGACCCAGTTTGCTTTTTTTAAAAGTTCCAGCTAGCAGTCATATTACATGGTCCTGAACTTCCTAGTTCATATATTGGTAAGGTGACTGGTACATGGTCATTTCCTCCCAGATGGTTATTTACTATTCTTATCATAAGCCAATGAATGTAGTCAGCAGCTACAGTGAGATCTGGTGTGCTCGTTGTTTTCCATGCTCTGCAATAGTAAGATTTTCCAGTCCTATCTCTTCTCATCTCTGATTTGTTGCTTCATAGCCCCAGCTTGAAAAGTGGCTATTGAAGTCACCCATGATCAGGTGTCTCGATTCTTCATTTCACTTTGTATAGATCTAGAATTGTGACGGAGGGCTGTAACAGTTTTTAATCAAGTCACCACTGGCCAGCAGTACTTGGAATTTTACATACATTCAAGTTCATCCTCTTAAGATATGTTTATCTCTAATGCTAGAACTGAGGTTTTAACCAGCAAGAGGATTTTCCCTTGACTCTTTCTGCCCTCCCTCGGCTGAAAGGATTCATTGCTGCAATCAATCAACCAATCAATACCCTTTAGCTCCCCAAGGAGCATAGGCCTTCAACAAACACATGCCAAGTCTTCCTGTCCTGTGCCATCCTCTCTAGTTCTTTCCATGTTTTCCTCATCATTTTCACCTGTTTCCAGTTCTCTTCTCCATGTGTTTTTTGGTCTACCTCTGTCTCTCTTTCCCTGTGGATTCCAGAACAAGGACTGCCTTGTAATGCTATCAACAGGTTTCCTCAATGTGTGTCCTATCCATTGCCAGCGTCTTCTTCTCAACTCTTGTTCCACTGGCATTTGTCTGGTCCTTGTCATCAATTCCCCATTTGTGACTTTGTCATACCATTTCGGTCCTTCTATTTTATACAAGCACCTGTTTATAAAAGTCTGTAGCTTTTTGGTTGTTGTTTTTGTTGTTCTCCATGTCTCAGAGCCATACAATAGGACTGACCACATTTGAGTTAAAGATTCAAGTACTCCAACAACTGGAAAATGAAACAGATACGGAAGACCACTGGCAACAAGTAAAAAATATATGGAACGAGACATGTGACGAAGTACTGAGAAAAAGAGAACATCAGCACAAAGCATGAATAACAACAGAAACCATTAGTAAGATAGAAGACAGGAAAAACAAGAAAGCAGATTTAAACAGAAGCAAAACCAGAAGCTCCAAAGCCAAGGCTCATGAAGTGTACGTAGAAGCAAACAAATAAGTAAGAAGAAACATCAAAAGAGACAAAATGAAATATATTGATGATTTGGCAAGGGAAGCAGAGGAAGCTGCAGCCAAAGGAAATATGAGGGATATGTACAAAAACACAAAGAAGCTAACAGGGAAATATAAGCAAGCAAATGGCCTAATAAAAGATAAGAATGGAAAATTGCTTAGTAATATACAAAAACAAATGAAGAGATGGACAGAACATTTTGAGGAACTTCTCAATAGACCATCTCCAACTAATCCTTCAGACATCCAGCCAGCAGAAGAGGAGCTACAAATCAGCTATGAATGACCAAGTAGAGAAGAAATAAAGAAAGCCTAAAGCTTCTGAAAGATGGAAAGGCAGCTGGTCCAGATTGCATTCCAGCAGATGCCATCAAAACAGATAATGATACCTCTACAGAGATTTTATACAAACTACATGGCAAAGT
The DNA here is from genome assembly GCA_024509875.1 of Oreohelix idahoensis. NCBI lineage: Eukaryota > Metazoa > Mollusca > Gastropoda > Stylommatophora > Oreohelicidae > Oreohelix > Oreohelix idahoensis. The sequence goes on from JAMPIV010014261.1 coordinate 73,926, forward strand.
CTGGGAGAGAGAGGAAATACCAGCAGAATGGAAGGAAGGTTATCTGGTCAAGTTGCCTAAGAAGGGAAATTTACAAGAGTGCACAAATTATAGAGGAATAATGTTACTATCAGTGCCAGGAAAAGTATTAAACAGAATCATCCTTGAGATATTAAAAGAGTCTATAGACAAGCAACTGAGAGATGAGCAAGCAGGTTTTCGACAAAATAGATCCTGTACAGACCAGATAGCCACATTGAGAATAATAGTTGAACAAAGTCTGGAATGGAATTCACCGCTATACATCGGATTCGTGGACTATGAAAAGGCATTTGACAGTGTAGACAGAGAATCACTTTGGAAATTGATGAGGCATTATGGAGTTCCCATGAAGATCATTAACTTAATAAAGAAGACCTATGAAGACATGACATGCAGAGTTCTTCATGAAGGACAACTTTCAGAACCGTTTAGGATTAGAACGGGAGTGAGACAGGGATGCCTCTTGTCTCCATTTCTTTTGTTACTAGCAATAGATTGGGTTATGAAAACATCGACATCACATAACAGAAATGGAAGCCAGTGCATTTCCTCTTGTCTCTGTTTCTTCTTACTTCTTTGTTTGCTTCTATGTAAACTTCGTGAGCTTGGCTTTGGAGCTTCTGGTTTTGCTTCTGTTTAAATCTGCTTTCTAGTTTTTCCTGTCTTCTATCTTACTAATGGTTTCTGTTGTTATCCATGCTTTGTGCTGATGTTCTCTTTTTCTCAGTACTTTTTCACATGTCTTGTTTCATATATTTTTTACTTGTTGCCAGTGGTCTTCCGTATTTGTTTCATCTTCCAACTGTTGGAGTACTTGGTATTTGTTGGATACTGTGATTGAAAATTTTTCTCTTATTTCCTGATTTCTTAGATATCCCTTATTATACTGTTGTCTATAGTTATATGCTGTTGTAAATTTCTTGAGTTTTAATTTTGTTTTAGCCAACAGAAGATGGTAGTCTGATACAACATCTGCTCCTCTACATACTTTCACATCATGCAATGATGACCTAAACTTCTTTTATTTTTTTTCTAACCAGCGGCACTCGAGCTTTCCAGCCCTTTTGGCCCAATGACGTCATTGCGAGGCTGGGGGGTCAGTGGACTTTCCTTCCAACCCGGTCAGGAGCTTCGCCCCTTCCCATCCACAGAGGGTTTATGTGCAGGAGCCGTTCAGGTTATTCAGTCCAATTCCCGGTCATAAACATTCCTTCAAACGCTGACGCCCAGGCTTGAACCTTGAAAACCTGGTCACCAGTACAACGTTGTAGCCATTACACCAGCCCGGCTCCCAAACCTAAACTTCTTACTAATGCATATGTGATCAATCTGATTCTCAGTTCTGTGGTCTGGTGATATCCATGTTGCTTTATGTATTCTTTTATGTGGAAATATGCTTCCTCCTATAGCTAGTTGATTTGAAGCACAGAAGTTTGCTAATAGTTCCCCATTCTCATTCATCATACCTAATCCATGCTTTCCCATGATTTCTTCAAAGCCAGTGTTGTCTGTTCCTATTTTTGCATTTAGGTCCCCCATCAAAATTGCGATGTCCAATAAGAAAAGAAAGGACATTCACAGCGGCAGATGACACATATTTGGGTGTCTTTTAGATGAGTGTCTTAAAAGTAGAGTTCATAGCAAATTTCTTCTAGCATTTTCCAGGGTTTTTCCAGCCTTTTCCGGGTCCAAGCACTTGATTTTCAAGGATGGGAAACTCTAATATTTTCCTCATCTAATTTTCTCAGATATAATTATCACGAATAAAGTAAGCTTGACTGACATACTGATTTAACGATTAACCACATATTTCAACATAAAAAAGGAGGTAAAGGTAAAGGATCCCGTTACACGCCCATTGAGGCATGTTGGGAATATGGTGTTAGGCCCATATTTTCTTGACCATCGGCACACTAGGGGTGATGTGGTCAGCATTACGCCGGCCAACTGGTACCCAGTTGGGGCTGTGTCGACCCAGGAGCCGTTTGCGGCCTAAAAAAATCCCACCTCATCTGGGCATCGAACCATAGACCACTGAGCTAGGAAGCGAGTGCACTAACCACTATGCTACCGTGGCTGAACAAAAAGGCTAACAAAAATTGTGAATAAAATGCAAAAAAAAAATTTAATTTTTGTGTTTGTCTTTTTTTAATGTATTCTGCGTCTGTGGCATCTGACAATGAGCGTTTGTGAATGTTTGAGTAGTTAAGTACCTCTAGTTGGAGTCTGAGCTGCTTCCTTCATTAACTGGGGTTGAAGTTGTTGCTGTAGGCCTCTGTATTCTTCTTCTTCTTCTTCGTTCGTCCTGAAAAGGACGTTGGTTGCGTTGTGTCCGTTTACAGTGAAGCTGCGATATTTGCACCTTTCGGCCGACACATCCGACTTCAGCACGGCATTTTTGGGACCGGGTTAGCCTTCCCTCTTTGATCCCTACTCGCTCAGCCAGACTGCAGTGATGCAGCCTGTTTCCAGGACCACCACTTGGAGGTGGAGTAGGGTCTTGGTCAGGCCTCTGTATGAGACTTTGTCTGGATCATTGATAATCCTCGACTGTGTGGTATAACTTGAAGCAGGGTTTCAGGCATAGAGGTACATTGCAATCTAGGCAGTACATGCAAGTCTGGCTTCTGTACCCTTACACACTTTACAGTCTGCTTTGTACCTTGCCCTTTCATATTTATCAATGAAGTGGTGCTCAGTATGTCATGTTGTTGTGACCTGTGGTTTTGAAGGTGTCACACTGCATAGAAGAATAGTAGGTTCAATAAGAGTCAGACTGACATCCTGATCTTTGCTTTGATCTTTTTTGTAGAGTTGGCAGTGTTGTAGGTTATGTGCCCATTGACCAGGGCAGTTTCAACTAAGAAATGATATAAAAATAGGATCTGTGTGGGTAGGAGTAGCTTGCACAGCTGTAGGTCTTCTAGTAGTGTCAGACGTTTTTGACATGTCCGAGGGAGTAGATGGTTTTGATGTTTCTGAGGGTGAAACTGCTCCTTGGGGTTGCGTTCTTTTCTGTAAAAAACAAAAATGGAACACACAAATAACTTATGAGTTGGCCTAAGCTATGTATATTTATGAAGCCAAAGTACTAAATGCATACATAATAAAGTCAAACAGTATTTAACTAGAACAAAAGCTAATATATAGTAATTGGGAGGGTGAAAGTATGAGAATATTCTTATAATACTTATGATAAGTGAAAATCTATTGAATATCTAACTGGAAACAGGAGGCCTTTGCCATCTTAGTTGGGACTGTTGTACTTAGGTCTGCAGGGGGTGGGATTTTAGGCCTTGACATATCGTCTGGTTGTGGACCATGTCTCTTCTTGTTACTTCAACCACCTTCCTCAGATACCTCATTTCTGAGGTTTGGATCTGGCTTTTGTGGGTTGTAGTCATTGCCCATGACTCGCATCCATATGTCAAGACTGGGACATAGGTGGAGCGGTATACAGCCATCTTCGTTTTCTTACCAACCTCTCTCTTGCTGAGAAATCCTCGATTTATGGCTTGAAAAAGTCTCCCAGATGCTGCTCTTCGAGTGGCCAACTCTTCTTTGATGCCTCCCTTTCGGTCTATAATAGCTCCGAGATATTTAAAGTGGTCAACCTGCTCCAGGACCTGTTCTCCCAGCTTAATCTGATGTCTTCTTTCTTCTCGTGATATCACCATGGATTTTGTTTTAGAGCTGCTTATGACCATCCCTCTCTTCTCCAGCTCTTCCTTCCAGACTTGCAGGCTGGATTGGAAATGTGCCTCTGATTTAGCAATCAGGGCAACATCATCAGCAAATGCCAGCTCTGAAATAGTAACCTGTCTCATCTTCCAGTACCCCACTGAATACTTTCTTGTTCTCTCCTTACATGCCTTGATAACATCGTCCATGAGGAGTATGAAAAGATAAGGTGACAGGATATCACCTTGTCTTACACCAGTGGTGGTCCTGAACTCTTCTGACTTATGGTTTGCTGTCCTCACATAATTTCTGCAAGACTTGTAGAAGCTCTGTATAGCATGAATCAGAGGTGCTGGAATGTTCTTCCTTGCCAAACAGTCCCAAAGTTTGCTCCAGGGGACCCTGTCAAATGCCTTTTCCAGATCTATGAAATAAAGATGGATCTCACTCTTATACTCAAGAGCCTTTTCACTCAGCTGTCTGAGTGTGAAGATTAGGTCTTGAGTACTTCGGTTTGCCCAGAATCCGCACTGGATCTCATCAAATTGTGGCTCAGCTAGGCGTCGGAGTCTCTGCTCTAGGATTCTAGAGTAGATTTTACCAGGGACAATGAGAAGGGATATGCCTCTGTGGTTTCCACATTGTCAATTGTCACCTTCTTTGAAAATTGGTGTTATGATGTCAATCTCCCAATCCTTTGGTATGGTCTTGTTGCACCACGCTGCCTGTAGGACTCTTAAGAGTAATAGGTCACCTGATGCTCCCATGTACTTAACCATTTCTGGTGTTATACCATCATGCCCTGCTGCTTTGCCCATGTTTTTCTCCAGTGCTGCCTTCAGTTCTTTCATCTTTATGTCATCTTCATCAAAATTGGTTTCCTCTTCTTCTGTGCTAGTGGTTATCATTTCTGATGCTTGACCTTGCTCACCATCAAGGAGTTCTGAGAAATATTCTTTCCATCTTTCCATTACTTCCTTCAGGGCAGTAAGCAATTTGCCTTGCTTGTCCTTTATAAATTTGAGAGGGCATTGTTTTTCCTTCCTCATGTTCTTTAGGGTCTTATAGAACAATTTCTGGTTTTCTTGCGCATCTTTTTTCTAGCTTTTCTCCAAATTCTTTCCAGGACTTCTGTTTTGCTGCTAGCACCTTGTTCTTTGCTTATGTTCTAAGTATCACATATTCTCTATATTTTTTATTTGTCCTGCTGTGTTTTTAGCTCCTAAGTATTGTTTCCATGCCATTTTCTTCTCTCTTATTTTCTCTTTGACTTCCTCTGTCCCCTAAGGTGTCCTTTTTCTCTTGTTCCCAAGTCAGACTTTACCACATGCTTCTGCAGCAGCTGTCTTTATGATGTCCTTGAATTTAAGCCACAGGGTTTCCAAGTCATTAGGTTGTTCTTCTGTGTTTCTCACCGCTGTAGCAATAAGCCCCTGATATCTGGTCTTAATTTCTGGCTCTCTCAGCTTGTAGGTCTTAATGCTCATTTCTCCCATTTGTTTACTTGGTTTCTTGCATGATGTTGGGCAGTTCCTAGGCTGAACAACTCTTTCAGTTGTTCTTTTGATTGTAAGCAGGTAGTGATCACTTCCAATCTTTGACCCCCTCCAGACTCTAGCATCCCGGATATATTTGAATGAGCTCCTCCTAACAATGGCATAGTCGATCACTGACTTCTCATTCTTTGTTGGTTCACATCTAGTGTATGCATGTATGCGCTTATGGGGGAACTTTGTGTTTGTAATAATCAGATTCTGCTCACTGCAGAATCTAAGGAGTCGCTTTCCATTGTCATTGAGAGTATCTTCTCCATATCTTCCGATAACTCCACCCCATCTAGAATGGTCATTTCCAACTCTGGCATTGAAATCTCTGAGCATGATAATTTCATCTAGGTAGTCATCCACTGTCCTTTGAAGCAGCTCGAAGAATTCCTCCTTGACCTCTGCTCTCTCATCCTCATTTGGCCCATACACTATGACCAGCCTGACTATGGTTTCTCCTTCTTTTAGTTTTACAACCATAATGCGCTCCGAGACAAAGTTCCATCCCTTGATACTATCTTTCTGGTTTTATGGCCACAATGCAATCCACGCCCCCTTTAGCTCTTTCAGATGTGGGTACACCACAGTAGAGCAGCGTGTTGCCATGACTCCTTGTCCCTTTTTCTTTGTTTCCATTATAGCCAGGATTTCTAATTTTGCTTTCCTCATCTCACCCACCAGCTCCTCTTCTTTCCCATTTATACTTCTTGTGTTCCAAGTTCTATAAGTCGTAGTCCGTTCCAGTTCGTCGCCTTTAGAATCAGTCCGTTTTTCTCTCTTGTAGTTTGCGTAATCGTGTTTTAAGGCAAACAGGTGATTGGCCTGTTGTGCCTATGCATGGTGGAGGGGCAGCCTCCTTACGGCCTCCATGCAGGCCGCCCTCCTCCTTTTTCAGCTGGGCTTGGGACCTAATTACAGTGATTTGACAGATGTGATGCCACTTTCATGTATCGGCCGTTATTCATGTTAGGCTATCTGGAATTGAAAACATGTAGGCCTATCCTTATTATAACTGTTGAAATATGCTGACCACTACTGTAGAAGGCGTACATGTTTGATGTATAATTTAATTATTGGTGTAGACAGAAAAACTTCCTTGGATTCACGCCCACACAGGGCTATGATAAATCGGTGTGCTACCGTACTGTCACTGGGTATAGAATGTTGGTGGGTGCTGGGTATCCACTGACAAGGACAAGTCAGTATGGTCGGGCTTACTGACGGCCGACTATTATATATATATATTTGTGAATGCGTATAGGTTCTTGATCAAACATCCATAGCACACCCACCCTCACAGCACACGTTGGAGTCAAGAAAGTTGAAACGACTGGTACAGTTCTAACTGTTTATTACGTCACAACACGAACACGCTGACATCAAAGACACACCGTCAATAAGACAAAGTTTAAGCACATCATGGCATAACAACAGTTCATTACTTCCAATATCAATGACTCTCTGAACAGACTGCAGGTATCACAGTGCTAGCAGCATGCCAATAATTTTTCTCCACCTTCTCTGACAAAATAAGCCATGTAAGACTCTGGCCAAATAAGCAGCATAAGTGCTGGGCTTCAAAACATATAATGTTCTCTGTATCTTCTCTGACAAAACAAGTCATGTAAATCTCTGGCAAAATAAGCTGCATAAGTGCCGGGCTTCAAAATATATAATGTTCTCTGTATCTTCTCTGACAAAACAAGTCATGTAAATCTCTGGCAAAATAAGCCGCATAAGTGCCGGGCTTCAAAATATATAATGTTCTCTGTATCTTCTCTGACAAAACAAGTCATGTAAATCTCTGGCTAAATAAGCCGCATAAATGCCAGGCTTCAAAATATATAATGTTCTCTGTATAATCTCTGACAAAACAAGTCATGTAAATCTCTCGCAAAATAAGCCGCATAAGTGCCAGGCTTCAAAATATATAATGTTCTCTGTATCTTCTCTGACAGAACAAGTCATGTAAATCTCTGGCAAAATAAGCCGCATAAGTACCGGGCTTCAAAATATATAATGTTCTCTGTATCTTCTCTGACAAAACAAGTCATGTAAATTTCTGGCAAAATAAGCCGCATAAGTGCTCGGCTTCAAAATATATAATGTTCTCTTAAACTCCTCTAACCGCATCAGGAGTAAGCCACATAAATATCAGCCATCAATCCTTGGCTTATAATATCACAATAATAAGTTCCTGGCTACAAAATAACGAAAATGTACTTTTACCTTCATTGACAGCATCAGAAATAAGTCACATAAATATCAGCCATCAATCCTTGGCTTTCAGAAATATATCAGCAGGAATCTCCAACATTTCTATCACACAGTCAGAAAACCATGGCTGATCACCTTCTCGGCCAAACGCCCAGGAACGACTGTCACGGGATACCGTCTTAGTCTCCCGCTCAGACCATCACGCATGCGCGGATAGCAGCGAGACGTGAGTTGTTCTCATACGAGAACTTTCTGGAAGGATCTCGACAAATGTTTGAGAGAGATCTCGAACAGAGAATCTTAATACACACAAATGGTAAGTCAAGGGAGATAACAACTAAATCTGACCTGACATGCAAGAATATAAATGTTTACATCCCCTAGCTTAAAACCAAACTGCCTTTAACAATAACCCTTCAGAGGTTGAACGGGATATGTCTCTTCATCATAAATAAAAGAAAAAAAAAGCATTCAAAATATATTTATTTCCAAAAACTGTGGTGAAATGAACAGTGGGACATGGGTCTGATAACAGGGTAAGCTATAGGATATGGAATCGCCATCAATTTCTATTCCTGACCATCTTAAACTGTGTCAAACATGTTTCCGTTAGCAGTTGTAAACCAAGAAATTTCATTCAAACACTATAATTTTGGCCATGGTTAAAAATAAAACTGTAAATACTTTGTAAATTACAGACGCAAGTACAGTAGGCCTATCTATAAACTGGACATTTAAATACGTTTTATAAATGAGATAAATGAATTTATTACTTACCTCAGTTGAAATGAACGATTTAATACAACTTGAATGCGCAGAGACAAGTTCTTGGTGTTTTTTTTTTCAGTAGCATGCGACTTTACTGCACTTTCTCCCATGCTGGTCAAATATATTTCTTTTTTACACATGGTGCAACTTGCGTAATTTGCAGTTTTTCCAGGCGCTACCTATGTTTTATAACTTGGTGTTTCTAGCCATTTCTAGCGACAGCTAGTCATGTTTCTAAATGAAATTTCAAATATGGCTTGATTCAAATAACAGACGCAAGTGCTAAAAATAAATTTGTGCGTTCACATCATTAATGCAAACCGCCGAAAACACAAACCGCCGAAAATGCAAGGAAATGGATGTAGTGCGCAAAGGGAAGTAAAAATTCTACGGTAACTGAAGTTTAACGAAAAATACCTTACTTACTTACTTAGTCGTTCCCCTTCTACCGTGAGGTGTAGAGGTTTGGAAGAGAGAGCGCCAGACCATTCTATCAGCTGTCTTCTTCCTGGCCTGGTTCCATTCTAGTCCTCGGTCCTTCAAAGATTGTCTAATGTTGTCCTCCCAGCGGACTCTGGGTCGTCCTGGAGGTCTGGATCCCTGGCTCTTTGTTTCCCATGCTTGTCGTGGTAGCCGATCTTCTCCCATTCTGCAGACATGGCCAAACCATCTTAGTTGGGACTGTTCTATTTGGGTCTGCAGCGGATGGGATTTTAGGCCTTGACGGATCGTCTGGTTGCGGACCATGTCTCTTCTTGTTACTTCAACCACTTTCCTCAGATACCTCATTTCTGAGGTTTGGATCTGGCTTTTGTGGGTTGTAGTCATTGCCCACAACTCGCATCCATATGTCAAGACTGGGACATAGGTGGAGCGGTATACAGCCATCTTCGTTTTCTTACCAACCTCTTTCTTGCTGAGGAATCCACGATTTATGGCCTGAAAAAGTCTCCCAGCCGCTGCTTTTCGAGTGGCCAACTCTTCTTTGATGCCTCCCTTTCGGTCTATAATAGCTCCGAGATATTTAAAGTGGTCGACCTGCTCCAGGACCTGTTCTCCCAACTTAATCTGATGTTTTCTTTCTTCTCGTGATATCACCATGGATTTTGTTTTAGAGCTGCTTATGACCATCCCTCTCTTCTCCAGCTCTTCCTTCCAGACTTGCAGGTTGGATTGGAGATGTGCCTCTGATTTAGCAATCAGGGCAACATCATCAGCAAATGCCAGCTCCGAAATATAGACCTGTCTCATCTTCCAGTACCCCACTGAATACTTTCTTGTTCTCTCCTTACATGCCTTGATGACATCGTCCATAAGGAGTATGAAGAGGTAAGGTGATAGGATATCACCTTGTCTTACACCAGTGGTGGTCCTGAACTCTTCTGACTTATGGTTTGCTGTCCTCACATAATTTCTGCAAGACTTGTAGAAGCTCTGTATAGCATGAATCAGAGGTGCTGGAATATTCTTCCTTGCCAAACAGTCCCAAAGTTTGCTCCAGGGGACCCTGTCAAACGCCTTTTCCAGATCTATGAAACAAAGATGGATCTCACTCTTATACTCAAGGGCCTTTTCACTCAGCTGTCTGAGTGTGAAGATTAGGTCTTGAGTACTTCGGTTTGCTCGGAATCCGCACTGGACCTCATCCAATTGTGGCTCAGCTAGGCGTCGGAGTCTCTGCTCTAGGATTCTAGAGTAGATTTTACCAGGGACACTGAGAAGGGATATGCCTCTATGGTTTCCACATTGTCGATTGTCACCCTTTTTGAAAATTGGTGTTATGATGGCAATCTCCCAATCCTTTGGTATGGTCTTGTTGCACCATGCTGCCTGTAGGACCTTTAAGAGTAATAGGTTGCCTGATGCTCCCATGTACTTAACCATTTCTGGTGTTATACCATCATGCCCTGCTGCTTTGCCCATCTTGATTTTCTCTAGTGCTGCCCTCAGTTCTTCCATCTTTATGTCATCTTCACCATCATTGGTTTCCTCTTCTGTGTCAGTGGTTATCATTTCTGATGCTTCATCATGCTCACCATCCAGGAGTTCTGAGAAATATTCTTTCCATCTTTCCATTACTTCCTTCGGGGCAGTAAGCAATTTGCCTTGCTTGTCCTTTATAAATTTGAGAGGGCATTGTTTTTCTTTCCTCATGTTCTTTAGGGTCTTATAGAACAATTTCTGGTTTTCTTGTGCATCTTTTTCTAGCTTTTCTCCAAATTCTTCCCAGGACTTCTGTTTTGCTGCTAGCACTTTGTTCTTTGCTTCTGTTCTGAGTGTCACATATTCTCTATATTTTTCCATTTGTCCTGTTGTGTTTTTAGCTCCTAAGTATTGTTTCCATGCCATTTTCTTCTCTCTTATTTTCTCTTTGACTTCCTCTGTCCACCAAGGTGTCCTCTTTCTCTGGTTCCCAAGTCGGACTTCACCGCATGCTTCTGCAGCAGCTGTCTTTATGATATCCTTGAATTTATTCCAGAGGGTTTCCAAGTCATCAGGTCGTTCTTCTGTGTTGCTCACTGCTGTAGCAATAAGCCCCTGATATCTGGTCTTAATTTCTGGCTCTCTCAGCTTGTAGGTCCTAATGCTCATTTCTCCTGCTCGTTTACTTGGTTTCTTGCGTGATGTTGGGCAGTTCCTAGGCTGAGCAACTCTTTCAGTTGTTCGTTTGATTGTTAGCAGGTAGTGATCACTTCCAATCTCTGGCCCCCTCCAGACTCTTGCATCTCGGACATATCTGAATGAGCTTCTCCGAACAATGGCATAGTCGATCACTGACTTCTCATTCTTGGTTGGTTCACATCTAGTGTATGCATGTATGCGCTTATGGGGGAACTTTGTGTTTGTAATGATCAGATTCTGCTCACTGCAGAATCTAAGGAGTCGCTTTCCATTGTCATTGAGAGTATCTTCTCCATATCTTCCGATAACTCCACCCCATCTAGCATGGTCATTTCCAACTCTGGCATTAAAATCTCTGAGCATAATAACTTCATCTAGGCAGTCATCCACTGTCCTTTGAAGCAGCTCGAAGAATTCCTCCTTGACCTCTGCTCTCTCATCCTCATTTGGCCCATACACTATGACCAGGTTGACTATGGTTTCTCCTTCTTTTAGTTTTACAACCATAATGCGCTCCGAGACAAAGTTCCATCCCTTGATACTATCTTTTTGATTTTGGGCCACAATGCAACCCACGCCCCCTTTAGCCCTTTCAGATATGGGTACACCACTGTAGAGCAACGTGTTGCCATCGAGATCCATGACTCCTTGTCCTTTTTTCTTCGTTTCCGTTATAGCCAGGATTTCTAGTTTTGCTTTCCTCATCTCTTCCACCAGCTCCTCTTCCTTCCCATTTATACTTCTTGTGTTCCAAGTTCCATAAGTCGTAGTCCGTAGTCCGTTCCAGTTCATCGCCTTTAGAATCAGTCCGGTTTTCTCTCTTGTAGTTCGCGTAATCATGATTTAAAGCAAACAGGTGATTGGCCTGTTGTGCCTTTGCATGGTGGAGGGGCTGCCTCCTTACGGCCTCCATGCAGGCCGCCCTCCTCCTTTTTCATCCGGGCTTGGGACCGGTATTGGCGGAGTTCCGTTAAAGGCAAAGTTAGTAATATTCTTAAGGCTATAGCGACATTAGGAGCAATGTTATTTTCAATAATATAACGAAGAACTTCAATTGGCGGTGTATTTTCTGGTACTAAGTTTGATACTACTTTCAGTTCATCACATAGCTCAATGGCATCAATGTCTCTATTTTCTTGGTGTGTTAAAACGCCTTCTAGGTTTTTACATTTGTTTAAGAGCTCATTTGTCGTCTCAGATTTCAATTTAGGGATGTTATATAAAAAGGAAAAATGTGAACTGTGATGTTCGAACTTTTCTTCAATAGAATTAGTTGCAACATCAATACTAAAAAAGAAAAATTCAATTTTGAATTTAGTTTTGGGATCCAGAATAGGTTCATCTCTTGCTTCATAGTTGTGTTGCTTTTTCTGCCGACGCATTCTAGTACATTCAAACGTTGGTATCAAATCAGGATCAGCTTCAACTTTCTCAGCTAATGTTGTAGCATCAACAAGAAAATTTTGAAATGATTCATCATTTCTGAGATTCTTAAGGCTTTGGAGAACATTTCTCAAAGTTGTTATGGCACTAGTCAATTCCATTTTTATCCTTTGCAACAGTTTACTAGCAACATTAATTTAGTTTAAAACATAGTGCCATATAACCAGACAACATAAAAATTTAAAATCTCTGAGTTTTAGGGCAAGGGTTTCAGCTTCATGTCTCGCCATTTTGTCTACTGACTCGTCATCAGCAATTTCTATCAATGCATCATAAAATTCCTCAATATAATATCTTAAAGGACGAAAGGCCTCAATTCTAGATTCCCAGCGAGTTGTACTTAGTGGCTTGGGCGTTAGAGTTGTAATATGTTTCTTAAGGATTCCCCAAACGCAGTGTTGACGCTGAGAAAATCACATACAATTTCAGAACCGTTTCAAAAAATAAAACCCCTTCTCTAGATGACATCGCGGCATCACTGACCACCAAGTTGAGAGAATGAGAACAGCAAGGGATATAAAAAGCTCTCGGGTTCAAGTCCCTAATACGTTGTTGAACTCCTGAATGTTTTCCTTCCATAATAGATCCATTGTCATACCACTGGCCACGCATGTTTGCGATTGGAATATCCATGTCTGACAATTTTTTTAGAATACATTCGGTGAACGCTGAGCCTGTAGTGGCTTCTACAGCAATGAAACCAAGAAAATGCTCATGAATGTTGATATCATCTGGATTCATATTAACAAATCTTACAATTAGTGTTAATTGTTCAACGTGACTTACATTGGGAGTACAGTCTGCAACTAGCTATGCTATAATATTTAGCTTTCTCGACCATAGAAATTATTTTTTTTTTTTTTATGGTTCCAGAGAGAAGACCAATCAATTCATTTTGAATGTTTTTCACAAGGTAATATTGGGTCGATCCACGAGCTACTCTCATTAAATGTTCACACATAGCACTATCAAATCTGGCAATCAGTTCAACAAGCTTTAAAAAATTTCCATTGTTAGGGTCATATAATTTATCAGATGTTCCACGAAATGGCAAGCATTGTTGGCTCAAGAACTGGACAATAGCAATTAGTCGTTCTATCATGCTCCTCCAATGTCGAACTTCTGAATTTAATAACTTTTGTTGCATTGAATCATTGTCTGTACTGATTTAAGCCTGGACGATAATTCAATTCACTTTGTTTGGGACTCCAAGTGGCTTTTAGATTTTTCGTGTTCATTAAGACACACATACAAATAAACCCCAATCATTATAGCCATCAGTAGTGAGTGACATTTTGTTACAGGAAAACAACTTACAGCAGAAACAAAATATAGAATCTTTTTCTTTTGAATACAGTAAACATGATCGATTAATATGTTCTCCATTGCTTAGCTCCCTAGTGTAAAAATTTAGTGAAAATTTCCGACCACTGGAGCTGCGCGGAAAAACGAACCCATTTTTTGATCTCTCTGGCAGGCCTTTTTTTAATGATTTCCAGTCTTTTGGTATCGCTTAAAGAAGGATTCCATCTTGCCGGATCAGTGTACCTCTCAAGTTCATTGCTTAAATCTCTGGAATCGGAAACGGTCAAATCAGTCTCATTTTCGACATTGTTAGTACTCGTAATATCTATGTTACTGGGGTCCGAGTTAGAAGTACTTGCCAGGAGCTCAGAATCATTTGTTTCGGTACATTTGCTTATTTTCTTCTGTCCTACATCAGCTGTTTCAGTTTTTAGATATTTATGTAAAGCCCCACTATGTTTTTGAATATCGCGTTCTTTTTCCAGTTTCCGTTTCCGATATTCAGCACCTGATAGTTTTTTTTCTTTTATCGGACATTATATCTATTTGAATATTAAAACTGTTTTAATAAACCCTACAATAAAATGTATTATTTAGTAATGAACTGAGGCTGAAGCACTGTACTAATGTCCATAAAACGTTTAAAAAACTTATTTATCACTGTAACAGACAGCACACTAACACTGAGCAAAATCAACTTCCTTGAATGCACACTCAAAAACAACTGAAACATTAGAGCCGCCAACATAGAACGGTCGATAAAAAAATAAATTCCTGATTCCCACACCAAGTTAATTAATTCCCGTCTCTCGTTCATCCGTGCCGGAAGATTTATCGTGGCGGTCTTCAGTTGACCACTGAACACGGAAATATAATCCTCTGGGAACCACTGTGGTTTCGACCAAGCGAATAAATTGTACTGACGTCCCTAAAGAAATACATTTTAGTGCCTTTGTATGAGAAGATAGCATTAGGATCGTATGGCAGAACTATTAGTGAAGACTTGAAAAACAGCTAAAGCAAATATTTCGTAGAGAAAACAGACAAAATGTGAAGGAATAGAAAAGGAAGGAATTTTAAAATAATCTAGACGAAACCTTCGAACACTCCGTGACACCATCCACAGAGGGTTTATATCAGGAGCCGTTCATGTTATTCAGTCAAAATCCCGGTCGATGATATTTCTACAAACGCCCGCGCCTGAGCTTGAACCTTGAACACCTGATCGCTAGCGCAGTGTGGTGACCATTACACCAGCGCGGCTCCCAGGCGGAATATTTTGGCGGGATTGTAAAAATAAGTAAAACAATTTTTGCTGCCCCCCAAAGCTTGCCGCCCGTGCAAATGCACGTGTTGCACAGTCAGTAGAGCCGGCCCTGCTTGCTCCATATGGAACCTGGGACTTTATGCGTTTAGCTCTCTTTAAGAAACTAGCAATAAAGCAGTCACCAGCCCTAGCAGTGGTGGTTCAATAATCATCATTCTAACGCTGAGGTTGCCAGCCTCACAATAATGGGACATCCACTAGCGATTTTCACACATAATAATATTCACCAGCTCCTAGTACCGACGCAGTACAGAAGCTAGATCTTAGAAATGGGGCACTCTCTTCCCTTTAGCGGACATATGGGACAAAACACCACTATTCAGCGAATAAAAACCCACTACTGTTGGCCAGGAATGAACTCTGACATTATCAGGTACGTGAAATCCTGTGCCCAGTGCCAACGGGTAGCACCCAAGCACTTGACACCCCTAGTACCCATGGGGCAAATGCCAGTTGTGGGGACTCCATTTGAACGGGTTGCTGTCAACATCATTGGACCCCTGGAAAGGACCAAAAGAAGGAACAGGTTCATCCTGACCTTAGTCGACACTTGCACAATGTAGGCCGAAGCAGTACCGCTAACATGCATAGATTCCAAGCCAGCTCCAGCGTCTGCCAGCTATGATGGTGTGCATGTCCTCTTGCTTGCTACGAGTAAGCAGATCTTTGTTAGTGATGGTATATATGAATATATATATATATATATACATATATATATATATATATATATATATATATATATATATATATATATATATATATATATATATATATATATACCATCACTAACAAAGATCTGCTTACTCGTAGCAAGCAAGAGGACATGCATACCATCATAGCTGGCAGACGCTGGAGCTGGGTTGGTCATGTCCTCAGAAGAGACCCCGATGCCATCACAAGAACAGCTATGCTTTGGACCCCTGAAGGAAAGCGAAAGAGAGGCCGACCAAAAACAACTTGGCGGAGGACTGTGGAGGCTGAGATGCAAAGAATGAACCAGAGTTGGGGCACTGTACGAAGGATGGCCACCGACCGTGCAAAGTGGAATCAATTTGTTGTTGCCCTACAAGACGCCACTAGGCGTGATGGCCACTGACTGCTTTGACGGTCGGTGGTTAAGGATCGAAGAAGAAGAAGAAAGTGTGTGTCCAATTAAACCATTGAAACGTCAGCTATAGTTCCAGCCATCATTGATTTGCATAAGAGTGTGTGAGTGTAACCTTATCTAGTGGTCAACTACACCAAACAGTACACCCATTTGCGTACCTAACACTCTCACGCTATGTCAACAAGACCGGTTGATTCGATTATGCAGTGGTAACCTATTGAAGACCTTCTTCAATGATGACCAGTATACACCACCTAATATCACATCTTTACAGCGGTGTTTGTCCTATTGAGCACCTTTGCAGTTAGCGGAATATCATACTATTACAGTGGTAGACCAGATTCCTGGGGTTATTGTAACCAGACCATTCCTGATGCCACATACAACACGTAAACACTGATGTACAAGTTTACAGTACAATTATACAGTCGAGGTTAGCATGACCTGTCCTATCGAGCGAAGGCAGTAATTAGGCCAGCGTTTTGTTGTCATTCTTTCACAGGTCAGCGCTTTGTGACATGTTGTAGTACAGACATTGTTTATGTCAAGCAGACATTGCTGCACAAGTGAAAAGTCCACTATATTGACAGGAAATGCAGTAATATTGAGAAGTTAATATATTTCATTGGTGGATCTTCTATATTCTAATTGTTGAACTTTGTAATAAATTAGTTCAAGAATTTAAAAATTTATTAAAAGTGGCAAGTTATTTTGAATAAAAGCTAAGCCTTCTCTGTAACACATTCTTTGCAACACTCTACCTGCAACACATTCTATTCATAATATATATATATTGTATGCTATATGTATTTATGTTACATGATTATTTGTTTATATGTAATAGTTGTTATATGTCAGCGGGCCTGGATGGGTGGTGACTAGTACAAGATTTCCCAAGTAACATTGGGCTTATACTAGTGTTCTGTAGGGGCAAATTTTCTTAAGTGAAAATTTGCATGCAACATCTGTTGCTATTTTTTGTTAGTTGTGATGACGTGTTCTTTTTCATCGTTGTTTTTGTAATATTTTGTCTGTTCTTTAGTTTTGTTTGATTTGTTTGTATAATTGTAGGTCTCATCTTTCCTTTCATTCAGTTCTTTACACCCTTATGTTTATACACTGTGACGTCATTTGTTTTGTTTTAGTTCATTGCAGTTATCATCACAGATTCTGTGATTATTTACTTCAGTTCCTTATATTTAACTTAATTTGATTTCTGCAATTGTTTTCATATTGTCTTTTCTTGTTTGTCCTTGTTAATGTCTTTGTTGACACATGATATATGAGGTATATTTGAATACACTTATGCTATAGTACAGACCAGTACTTTATTATTATTATTGTTGTACAAGGAAGTATACAAGACCTTTGTAAGGCTTGTCTCCCACAGGGATTGGGATAGAAAGATATTATTTTCTACAGGTACTCAAGTGATCATTTGTTATATTATAAACAAGATAACCATATAAGGTCTTTCACTAAGATTAACAGAGTGAAATAAAGTGAAGTGAGTATACAAGTCTATAGTACAGACTTGTCTCCCATTAAAGTGGGATAAGGTAATTTATTTACTTTTTCAGGTTACTGATCTCATTAGACAGGATGTCTAATTTAGATTACTTTATTGCACAAGGGAAATCCCTTGATAAGACTGGTAAAGAGTTAGAAGAATGGGCAACTGCTCAATTTGCTATTGCATTAAAATCAGAAGAGAAAAAACAAAAAGATGAGAATAAATGGAAAGCAGAAGTTGAACAAAAGAAGATAGATGCTGAGAACTTAAGATTGCAGATGCAAGCTGAGGAGAGAAAAGCTGCTGCTGAGGAGAGAAAAGCTGCTGCTGAGGAGAGAAAACTTCAAATGAAAGAAAAAAGATTACAAGCTGCTGCTGAGGAGAGAAAACTTCAAATAGAAGAAAAAAGATTAGAAGCTGAGGAGAGAAAAGCAATAAGAGAACATGAACATCAGAAAGAACTTTTAGCTTTTGAGTTAGAAAAACTAAAATTGACAAATATGAGTAATGTTAATCAAGCATCTAGTGGTAATGGTAAACCCTTTACTTACAAGGTCAAGGTGCCAGCGTTCAACTCTGCCAGTGACGATATAACATTCTGGCTTGATAGATTTGAACGTGCTTGTCGAGCTCATAATGTGGATAAATCACAATATGCTAATCAGTTGTCTGAGAATCTAAAAGGTGATTCTCTGAGGAGTTTATGTTTGGTTGAAGAAACTGACAAGGATAATTATGATGTTATTAGGGCAGCCTTGATAAAGAAATATCAATTGTCAGAGGAAGGTTATCGTATTTTGTTTAAGACAATGGTACCTGAGACAGGGGTAGAATTCTCAGAATTCATTGCAAAAACACATCTTACATTTACACGATGGATTGAATTGTCCAAAATAGAGAAAACATATGACGCTCTTATGGATTTGTTGCTCAGAGACAAGATCATGTCCTCTGTGAATAAACAATTCCTTGAATTTTTACACGAGCGTAAACCCCAAACACTAAAACAAATGCAAGAATATTGTGACCAATACGTCACGGCACACCCTGACGTAACTCTTAGCAACACTAAGATTAAAGAGGGTATGCCAGTTGCTTCAGCAACACAATACAATCATAATTACTCACACAAGTCTCAAGGAGCTCAAAATAAATTTGACAAAAAGGTTAATTGGAATAGTTATCAAAACCAAGGTAACCACTCAAATCAGGGTTCTTCTTCGAAGAACTGGAATCGGGCTGACAGTCCTCGATACAGGGGTGGCCATAATTACAGAAATTTCCGCAAAGGAAGTCACTATAGGAACTACCCAAGTTTTCCTTCATGGAAACAACAAAACCAACATTACAGAGATACTCATTATAATGAGCATGATGATTATGATCATGAATACTATGATTCAAACCCGAAGAGGGGTTATAACAGAGGATATAATAATAAGTATAGAGGTGATAATAATCGTGGTAGATCACAATACAAAAGACATAAATCACATTACCAGGCTAACTCTGCACAGCAAGAGTTCCATGAAGCTGGTAATCAAATTAATGATAAGAAAGACTCTAATAATGTCGGATGTTCTGCTTTCGATTTTGGTAGAGCATCTCAATGTTCCCAATGCAAAACATTATTCGACCCAACAACGGTTTCTACTTTAAGCTGTGGTCATCCTCTTCCCGCTCTTCCTGCGTCAGTTGCGCATGATGGAAGAGGTGCTCTTGTCTTGAATAGAGGTCTAGTAAATGGTACTCCGGTCTCAATTCTTTTCGATTCAGGGTGCACCACCATTGGTGTGAGGCAGTCACTCGTAGATCCTTCTCGAGCCACTGGCAAAATAATCAAATGCGTAACATTTGGTGGCACATTGGAGAAGTACTCTACTGCCATTATCAATATTGCTACTCCCTTCTTTACAGGAGATGTGTACGCATGTCTTCTGCCGAATCCGATCGCTGATCTTATCATCGGTCGCATTCATGGAGTGAAAGAATGCACTCCGCAACAAATTGCTGATTGGGAAAATAACATTATGCAAACTGCTAATGCAGTAGTCACTAGGGCTCAAGCTCTTAACGTGCCTCAATCTTCACCTTATGAAGATAATGATGCGCAGAACAAAGATGATCCCTTGGAAATTTCTCATGATTCATTTATGAAACAGCAGGAAGATGATCCTACTCTAAAAAAATTCTTCAAGCTAGCAACAAAAGGTGATCCAAATAAAGATACAAATCGTAAATCTTGGATTACGATGAAGAATGGCGTACTTGTACGTATGGTACAAGACTCCGCTAAGTCCATTCATTCTCAAATTCTTGTGCCCAAAAATATGAGAGTTAAAATTTTACAGCACTCTCATGATTCTCAGTGTGCTGGACATATGAGTTTTTCCCGTACTAAATCTAGAGTTCTTGCGTCTTTCTTTTGGCCTTTTGTGA
The DNA here is from genome assembly GCA_024509875.1 of Oreohelix idahoensis. Classification (NCBI taxonomy): domain Eukaryota; kingdom Metazoa; phylum Mollusca; class Gastropoda; order Stylommatophora; family Oreohelicidae; genus Oreohelix; species Oreohelix idahoensis. Next base: position 93,914 of record JAMPIV010014261.1, read on the forward strand.
ACAAGGACATACAGATCTATTGTCGATCTTGTAAGGTATGTCAAGAGGTTAAATCCAGAGGTCCACGCCATGCTGCACCTATTCAGGCTGCAGACATTCCCATTCGACCATTTCAAAAAATGGCGATAGACATCATTGGTCCATTTAAGATAAAATCCGCTAGAGGACACCAGTTTATCTTGACGTGTGTTGATATGTGCACACGTTGGCCAGAGGCTGTTCCTCTAAAGAGCATAACTACTGCTGATATTGCAGATGCTCTTTGGCTCATATTTTCTCGTCTGGGATTTCCAGCAGAAATATTATCAGACCATGGTACCCAACTCATATTGGATACCATGTCTCAAGTAATGGCGACTCTGCAGATAGAGAGATCTCTGAGTAGTATTTATCATCCTATGTCTAATGGGATGGTAGAACGTCTGAATAGAACTCTGAAAAACTTGCTAGGTAAGATAACTGAAGATCATCCTCAGGATTGGGACAGGGTTTTACCCACGGCTCTCTTTGCATACAGAGAGGTCGCCAATGAACATACAGGATTTTCTCCCTTTGAACTTGTCTTTGGTGCGAAACCGCGAGGTCCTATGTCCTTACTTCATGACCTTATAACTGCTGATAATATTGTCGATGACACAAAATCCTCTTACGAATATGTCATTGCACTTAGACACAAGATTATTGAAGCATGCAAATTGGCAACTGCTTCTTCTGAATTTGCGAAACAGAAGGCAAGGCAATTTGCCAATAAGAAGAGATGCTTGCGATAACTTTGTCCAGGTGACAAAGCATCTGTCTTGCTACCTTGTAGGGAAAACAGACTTCTTATTTCTTGGAAAGGTCTGTACGATGTAATATCAAAAGTTTCCGATGTTGACTATATCGTCGATATTGACGGGAAGCATAAAACCTTCCACATCAACATGCTCACAGAATTCCATGAACGTCCAGATTATTTACAACCTGTTTTCCAGGCAACAGACGATTCTCCAGTCCCACATGGACATTACTCATCACTGTCAGTAATACAGGATGAGGAAACGAGTTTCTCGGATGTGAATCTCCCTTTTCCGATGATTCCACTTCATTCTAATGAATCATGGAAAGATGTTACGGTCTCTCCCAACTTATCTCTAGGAGAACAGAAACAAGTTTCTACTATGTTACAACAATTTCAGGATGTCCTTACTGACATTCCTGGTCAAACTGATGTCATTGAACATGACATTATTCTTACTGACCATAATCCTATAAGAGTCAGACCGTATCCTATCCCGATACATTTTCAAGCACAGGTAGAGAAAGAGTTGGATGAGATGATAGATTTAAAAATAATTGAACCATCCACATCAGCATATTCTTTGCCGATGGTTATTGTATGAAAAAAAGACAATAACATACGTCTTTGCATTGATTATCGCAAATTGAACCAAGTGACGAAATTTGATGCAGAACCTATGCCTTTACTAGAAGAGCTACTTACGAGACTATCGAATTCTCACTTCTTTACTAAACTCGATTTGTCTAAGGGATATTGGCAAGTTCCACTATCCGAACATGCCAAACCGTTTACTGCTTTTTCGACGCCTAGGGGTCTATTCCAATGGAATTTCATGCCTTTCGGTCTTATGAACGCCCCTGCAACATTCGTACGCATGATGCGTCGAATCCTATCTCATCGCTCAGATGTCATTGCATATCTTGATGACATCTGTCTTTTCAGTGATACTTGGGAAGATCACTATAACGGGTTAAATGAACTATTGTCTATCTTACGCGAGCATAACCTGACAGCGAAACCATCTAAAGCCTGTATTGGTTTTAGCGAGATATCTTTCTTAGGTCACCGTGTTGGTCATGGTTTCCTAAAAACAGAGGACCATAATACAAGTAAGATACTAAACATTTCCATTCCTAAGACTAAAAAGCAAGTGTGAAGTCTCTTGGGTCTAATACAATTTTATGGACGATTCATCCCGAATCTGTCCTCGATCATGTCACCTCTTTCTTCATTGCTAAAGAAAGGGTCTCCTAATATAGTCCATTGGACTCAAGAATGTCAATCCTCTTTGGATAAGATCAAAACTATGTTTTCTACTTCACCTATTTTAGTGTTACCTACTAAAGATAAGACATTTGTTCTTCATAGTGACGCTTCATCCACAGGGATTGGAGCAGCACTAATGCAAGAGTACTCTGGAACTCTGCATCCTGTGATGTATATTTCTCGAAAACTGAATGCCGCAGAGAAGAATTACTCGGTCCTAGACCGTGAATTATTGGCTATGGTTTGGTCAATCCTTAAACTTCAAAGATTTCTTCTTGGCGCGCATTTCATTGTGGAAACTGACCAGAAAGCTCTTACGGCTATTCAGAGTAAAAATCTGAAGAGCGCAAGATCAACGTGATACGCGATTGCTCTTCAGCCTTTTCATTTTTCGGTGCGAGCTATCCGTGGATCAGAAAATGTGATGGCAGACATTTTGTCTAGATGCCCACATGATTTCACCTAACTGTTAGATCCTGGATTTCTAACATGCCTAACTTTGCTACAGTTTTTTTCCTATGTTAAAATATGTACACATATGTAATATATCATATATTGATTGTATCACTACTTAGCGGTTCATTGATGCATATTCACCGCTGATCTTTTGATGTTCTTCATCTTCGGTAATCATGATTTTAAGATACCTAAGATGAAATTTTTTGTATTAACTATTGTAGAAATAGTGGCATTGCCAGTATTGTAGTATGCGTTGGTGACACCTCTCTGGAAATATTTATACTCAGAGAAAGACTTTCTCTGGATCCTAAGATATATTCTAATTTATCGTTCCATAGGACGACTTAGCCTTACATTAGGCGTTACATTTGTTTGGAATGCTTATCATCTGCGCATTATCATTCGTGCGTTGTGAGCCTATTGTATGTTGCTCCTAGATGTATTTCAAAGAAAAAAAAATGTACCATTTTTTTTCCCGGGGGGTGTGGTAATCTGTTGCGCACATATTCTGTATTCTATATTTGTATGGAATTGTATGACGCACGGATTACTTCAGTGAGGCATACATTTCATCTTGTATGTCTATTTTATATGGGAAAATATATATTTGTACTTATTGAGTGTACGAAAATGCTTTCCTTTGTAAAGCTAGATAATCCATGATTGGTTTATACTTTTGATTATATGAGTGATCTCTCTTGTTATTGATTTGGCGTATGAATACTGAATTTATGTCATTTCTCATTTGTTAGGGCCAGAAAATAGATTGATTTTGCTTAGAATGTTTATGGCCTGAATTTATATGTATTACTTGTCTAGTGCAAGAAGATTCAGTCTTATATTGTATATCTTCGTATGCTTAGGTCAGACTATATTCTTTGTGCCGAACTCTGGGGCAGGTATTCGTTTTCCTACGGAGGCGTAGTGAGTCTCGATGAAGCCAGCTGATAATGGCTGTGTGTGTTTTTGGGCTGGTCCTGTAACAAGGTTGGAAATGATCTGTGAATGATCTTTCAGTAGGAGATAGTGTCTCTGCGAGATTCTGTTGTCAGAGATTCTCCTCATGTATTCTATTGTGTTTAATTCGGACTCCAGGTAATACCAGACCCTTTTGATGATCTCTATTTTGGTTAGATCTAGATGGACATTGTGTTACCGAGCATCTAGAATCGTTGGTATATTGATGAAGATGACAGTTTAACCAACAGCGCTTATGTACTACATGAAGCAACCTTATTGATATAGGACTGTATGGAAATGCTATGAGAATATTTATTACGAATTAACTGTGGCTTATCATTTATCCTTCTTCTGAGTGAGTGAGCGAAACTCAAGAAGGTAGCCATCTTGAATTCCTGTCATCACTATGAATCACTGTCAAGAGAACAGAATATAAATCTTACTATCGGACAGTGGTATAGAGATCTTGCTATGATGGAAAACCCACTATCGTGGTTTAACATTATTGTATAAACATCTGCTATATACAGCTGAAGAACTTAGCCAAGAGAAGGTTCTAGCAGCGAACCACTATTGATATTCATGTATTTACCTTTACTGAGTATGCGGCGATAGACAACCAGAACGGTTGCCTACTGTCGTCCCATAATGTATTCATATGCTGCCTGAATATGTCTGATGTTACCGCCTACGATCCAAATACCATGATTTACCGTATCAACATGTACCCATGACTGTATCCGTTTTGTTCAAGTGTGTGTGTCCAATTAAACCATTGAAACGTCAGCTATAGTTCCAGCCATCATTGATTTGCATAAGAGTGTGTGAGTGTAACCTTATCTAGTGGTCAACTACACCGAACAGTACACCCATTCACGTACCTAACACTCTCACGCTATGTCAACAAGACCGGTTGATTCGATTATGCAGTGGTAACCTATTGAAGACCTTCTTCAATGATGACCAATACACACCACCTAATATCACATCTTTACAGCGGTGGTTGTCCTATTGAGCACCTTTGCAGTTAGCGGAATATCATATTATTACACTGCCTCAATTTTCTTCTGCTCCAATAGACGCTCTTCCGCTTCTTTCTTCTCTGCTTTTTCTTGAGCATCTTTCCTCTCTGCTCTCTCTTGTGCTTCCTTCCTTTCCGCGTCATACCTATCAAGTTCCTGGTTGACAAACAAGTTAGCGGCTTCTCCTTCTAAACCTGATTCTTTTGCCTCCAGCCTTAGGATGGATCTCATCTGAATCCTCTCTGCCATGATTAAAGAACTGGATGCTTCTACTACTAGAGAATAGTAAGAAGAACGAGAAGGGGAAGAAACTCGGAACCGCTAAGAGAAAAACCAAAGTAAAAATTCTACGGTAACTGAAGTTTAACGAAAAATACCACCAAAAACAAAAAAATGGACGCCAAGCATCCAATTTTCAATTCGTATTTTTTTTTCCAGGTCCGATGTGGGAAATTCAAGGCGTTTAGCCATTTTTCCAGCCTTTTCAAGGCCTGGATGTTTTGTTTTTGTTTTCCAGCCTTTTCCAGGTTGCTACAAACCCTGTAAAAGGCAGTTTAGGTCAATGTTATTTTTTCAGAGGAATTCTTGCAACTCCAGCTTCTTGTTCCTCAATCCTTCGGCAATTCACTGAACCAATGTAAGATAATGGTTGGTTAGTCAGTTACTCTACTCTGCTTTCCCCTGACCATTAGGTCAGCAGAGGCATTGGATGTTTGGGAAGCCCTTTTAAAGCTAAGAGCCAAGAAACAGTACTCCCCTGTTGTAGCTGATAGGTGTGACACCATAAACAAAGTCAAGATTGTTGCTTCACTCCATACCACAGTGTGTGCCCCTAATTTTTTCTGGATACCTGCACTGTAGCTGACAATTCGGGCTGTGTTTTTTGTTCTGGGTTGCCTCCCATACACTTTCCACCCTGACCATGACTGCAAATCAGCAGGTTAGTTTGCTTATTGAGGTTTTCCTTCCCCATGGCTAGAGTGCACAGCGACTCTTGTTTATTTGATGAACCCATCATGGGATATATGGGGTATTTAAGTGGGGTAGCAGTGCCACCTGTTGCCCCTCCCCATCCTGCTGGGAAACACTGCCATTTGATATTCATTTACTTAGTTGTTCCCCTTTTACCATGGAGTGTAGAGGATAGCTAGAGAGAGCGTCTTGCTATCCTTTCAGTTGATTTGATTTTTGTCTGGTTCCAGTCCAGTCCTCGGCCCTTCAGAGATTGTCTGATGTCCTCCCAGTGAACTCTGGATGATCCTGGAGGTTTGGATCCTTGGCTCTTGATTTACCATGTTTGTCATGGTAGCTGGTCTTCTCCCATTCTGCAGATGGCCAAACCATTGCAACTCAAACTGTGCCACTCAGATCTGCAGGGGCTTGGCTTAGAGATTTTGAAGTAACATCTGGTTTAAGAACTTGTCCCTTCTTGTCATGGGCTACCTTCCTCAAATACTTTATTTCTGAGATCTGAAACTGGCTCTTGTGCGTGACAGTCATTGCTTACAACTCACATCCGTAGGTAGGTGGAGCAGTATATAGCCATGTTAGTCTTCTTGCCAATTTCTCTCTTACTGAGGAATCCTCGGTTTATAGCTCGGAAAATACACTCAGTTGCAGCTCTTGGGGTGGCCAACTCTTCTTTGATGCCTCCCTTCCAGTCTATTACAGTACCAAAGTATTTAAACTAGTTGACCTGCTCCAGAGCCTCATGCAGCTTGATCTGATGTCTCTTTGCTTCTCTTGAGATCACCAGGTTTTTTATTGCTGATCTTTTTTTCTCTAGCTCTTCCATCAAGATTCCATGAGAATTATGAAAAGATAGCTGACTAATTCACCCTGTCTTCTGCCAGCAGTAATCCTGAACTCTTCTTATTTTTTTGTTTCATGTCCTTACATAATCACTACAAATCTTGTAAAAGCTCCATGGCATGGATCAGAGTTACTGGAATGTTCTTCTTTGCTAACCATTCCAAAAGCTTGCTCCAGGAAGCCTTGTCAAATGCCTTCCCTAGATCCATGTAACAAAGATGCACATTTCCTTTATACTCCAGGGCTTTTTCATTCAACTACCTGAGTGTGAAGATAACGTCTTAGGCACTTTGGTTTGCTCAAAAGCAACACTGAGCCTTGTTTATTTGTGGCTCAGCCAAACATCCAACTCTCTGCTCCAGGATTGTAGAGTAAATTTTTCCAGACACACCATGCAGTGATATATTTCTATAGTTCTCACACTGCTGGTTGCCCCCCTTTTTAATGTTGGTGTTATGGTGACAACTTCCTAATCATCTGGTATGGTCTTTTGACACCAGAAGAGCTTCTGGTTTTCATAAGAACTTTTTTCAAGTTTTTCTACAAATTCTTCCCAGGATTTCTTTTAGCACCTTGTTATTTGCTATTGTTTTGAATGTCACATATTTTCTATATTTCTCTGTTTTTGTTTTCAACTGTATTCTTAGCTTCCAGGTGTAGTTTCCAAACCTTTTTCTTTTCTCTAATTGTCATTTTAACTTCTTTCATCCACCACTTTCCCTTCTTCCAAAGTCAAATTTCTCCGCATGCTTCTGCTGTGGTTACTTTAAAATGTTCTTAAATTCAAGCCAGAGGGTTTCCAGATCATCTGATGGTTCTTCTATACTTCTCACTGCTGTTGCAACAAGATTCTAATACCTGATCTTAGCTTCTAGTTCTCTCAACTTGTAGGTCTTAATTTTTATCTCTCTTCCTTGGTTGTTTGGTTTCTTACATGATGGTAGGCAGTGCTGTCTCGGCCTAGCAGCTCTTTCAGTTGTTCTCTTTATTGTTGACAGACAGTGGTTATTTCCAATTCATGATCTTCTCTAGACTATAGAATCACTCATATACTTGAATGAGTTTTACTTACAATGGCGTAGTTGATGATTGATTTTTCATTCTTTGTTGGCTTATGTCTCATGTATGCATGTATGAATGTATGAAGGAACTTTGTGTTTTTGATAATGAGGATTTGTTCATTGCAGAATCCTGGGAGTTGTTTTTCATTGTCATTCAGTATATCTTTACCATATATCTACCAATCACTCAGCTCTATTTAGAAAGACCATTTCCAACTCTGGCATTGAAATCTCTGAGGATAATTTCACCAAGGCACTCATCCATGGTCTTTTGAAGAAGCTCAAAGAATTCTTCTTTGACATCTGCTCGCTCATCTTTGTTTGGTCCATATATGATGGCAAGGTTCACTTTATTCTCTCCCTCTTGGAGGTTTAGCACCATAATGCACTCTGAGACACAATTAAATCCTTGGTTGTTACTGGTTTGGTTTTTGGCCACAATAAAACCTACACCCACTTTAGCTTTTTTTAGTAATGGGAACTCCATTGTAAAGCAGTGTGCTGCCATCAAGATCTGTAACTCCTTGTCATCTTTTCTTGGTTTCTGTCAGAGTCAGAAATTCTAAATTTACATTCCTGATCTCTTCCACCAGTTTCTCTCCTTTCCCATTAACAGTTATTATTTTCCAGATTCCATATGTCGAAGTCAATAATTGGTGCCAGTTCGTTGCCTTAAAGATCAGTCCAGTTTTGTCTCTATGGTTTCTTGTAGTCATATTTTAAGACAAAACAGGTGATCAGCCTGCTGTGTGTCTTTGCATGGTGGAGGGGCTGCCTCCTCACAACCTAACCCTAAGCCTTCTGGCTGATTCCCAGTTTCACCCACTACTTATTTTAATGCACGAAGCCCTCAGGTTAAGTCAGAATGGGCTTGAGAAAGGCTCTGCAGAGTTCTGCTTATTGGTCTAGAAAAAAACTAGCTTAGTTCACAGCCAACACACCATATCTAGAGGTCATCCCACAATTTACCATCTGTGGATGCACTTGGTTGGGGTCAGGTGCCACTTTCTGCAGATAATCAAATGATTTCCAAGTACAAGAAATCATGCCTGCGTAAAAGTTGCAAACTCACCTCACAGTACACTTCTTGCTCAACTCCAGCAGTTACTTCTGATATGTTGGCTTCAACATTTCTTGTTGTCTGGTTAAACAAAAATAATTAAACTCAAAAATGAGAGTGATGTTTGACAGCAAATCCACAAAACATCAATCTTTTCACTTTGTTACAAAAATGTTGTGAATAATCAATATTTCTCATTTAGTACTGTATAGTCAAATTTCTTTCCCTTAAAACTATTTGCAGCTTGGTTAAAAACAACAGCAATTCAGCCTTATAGTTTACACACATAAGAATAACAACAATCAGAGTTAACATTTACCAGCAACACTTTGTACTTTTATCAGTGGTATCCATTTTGAGTGCCATTACAATATTCTGTTAATTAAAAATTAATCTAAGGATCTCATTTTATTTTTTATAGTCAGATAAGAGAAAAAAAAACCAGTAATAATTATTATTACATATACAATAATTTAACAGATTTCTGTTAGTTTGGCTGGATCAAGATTTTTATCAAGAATTAAAAGGAAAACTCACGTCAAAATTTGCATTTATTTCCTGTTTTATTTTCTGATCTATGAATGGGGTCTTCTTTTCCATATTTCTTACAATCTGAAAAGAGACATTAATTATGTGAGAAGAAATTCTACACAGCCAGTGGCATGTTGGGGTGTTTTGAGAAACTGGTATACTACTATTACAAGAAATAGCATCTGTAAAGGTGAAATACTACAGTATGAAAATTTAGTGAACAGTTATGTGTGTTTGCAGATTTATTTGCCTGTGAATCTTATACAGAGAAAATTTCAGTTTAGTAGTCTGTGCCATGTTGATACTTCTCAATGATTCAGAGCTTTCAAATGTATGATAAATCAGTCAAAATACCTTGAGTTCACATACTGACACCTGTACAGAGATATTATAAAAACTACTCTTGGAGAGAGATGAAATACCAGCAGAATGGAAGGAAGGTTATGTGGTCAAGTTGCCTAAGAATTACAATGGATGGGTATGAAAATAAATCGAAAAAAGTTGATTCGTCTTATGAGACAAAAGACAAAGTAAATAGCCAACGTTGCGGCCACAAGGCCTTCATCAGGGAAAGGAAAGAAAGTGAAGGCTAGATAAGACACATTAGAATCTAAATAAATATAAAAATAAAACCTAGGTACAAGCTAAAGGTAGCTGAGTCTTAAAATGCGTGCCGCCGAACAGACTAGCGTACCCGGAAAAGGTAAGGACTGCCACTTCCGGATGTAAACAGTACATTCTAAGAAACTAAAAAACGAAACTGAACAGTAAACTACCCAAACTTAATATTAAAGAGAACTGGAGATAGAAGAGGACAGAATGAGTTGGAGATAAATAAATGTTAAATAAAAAATCAAGACAAATTGAACATTTTTTTTATATATTATTAGAGGGCGACGGAGAAATAGAAAAATTGAATAAGAGTGCAAAAGGGTCAAAATAGAACAAGAGTGGAAAGGGTGACCTCTTAAGTGTTAAGACCAGCTGGTTGTAGACACCCCATGCGATGAATAAGATGGTTCTCAAGCTGTTCTCAGCAAGCAGTGTCAGAGGAGCAGAATCTGATTGCCGTAAACTGGATGTCGATGGGACCATGGTGGTCAGGACCATTAAAGTGTATGGCAACTGGTGTTGATTTTTGCTGAGAGATGTCATTAAGATGCTGGCTGAATCTGTCTCCAAGTCGTTTGACTGTTTGACCAATATAGGTTTTGCTGCAACATTTACATATGATTGTATAAATGACATTGCATGACTCACACGTGTAATATAAACAAATGAAAGTCAGTATTTTTAACCAAGATTACATTTTTCTTTTAAACAGATAAACAGACTAGTTTTAGCAGCAGCCCTTCACTTGATCAGGTACTACAGATAATAGCCTTCCAAAATTGGTTACTTAGTTATTTCCCTTCTACCTTGAGGTGAAGAGGTTTGCCAGAGAGCATGCCATACTTTCATATCGGCTGTCTTTCTGCTGGCCTGGTTCCAATATAGTCCTTGGTCCTTCAGAGATTGTCTGATGTTGTCCTCCCACCAGACTCTGGTTTGTCCTGGAGTTCTGGATCCTAGGAACTTAGGTGGAGCGGTATACAGCCATCTTTTGTCTTCTTGCCAACTTCTCTTTAGGTGAGGAATCCTTGATTTATGGCCTGAAAAAGTCTCTCAGCTGCTGCTCTTTGGGTAGCAAATTTTTCTTTGATGCCTCCCTTTCAGTCTATGACAGCTCCAAGGTATTTAAAGTGGTTGACCTGCTCCAGGACCTCTTCTCCCAGCATAACCTGATGCCTTCTCCCCTCTTGTGATATCACCATGGTTTTTGTTTTGGAGCAGCTGATGACCATCTCTGTCTTCTCCAGCACTTCCATGCAGACTTTCAGGTTGGATTGGAGATGTGCTTCTGATTTAGCAATCAGTACCCCACTGAATACACTCTTGTTCTCTCCCCACATGCTTTTGCTCAGGCTACTTCTGAGATGTATCTTCTATGCAATGTTATTAATTATTTGACTCCATAACTGTGGTAGGAGGTTTTAGAGTAAAAAATATAGGTTCCCTTGGACAATTAGATGTGTCAGATGACACTAGAAAAGTGCCAGGTAAGGGCCTGGTCTTATGAGCAATACCCCCTTCTCTGAACAGAGTAAGGGTGTATAGACAATCAAGGTGAGGTCAGACTATGCAAGTTCCCAGTGTAAAGGACGATGATGTTGAAAGTCTCTGGGTCCCTAACTGTCACCTCCCGAGATCTCACCTGAATAAAGAATCTGTGAGGGTGTGTATGGCATGTGTCTAGGGTAATGCAATTATTATGATGTATGACAAATGGTAAAACAGAACTTTAACTTAGTACAAATAATGAAGTAAGGCTGGTTGTAGAATTAGATATATACAAATATATATATGGTTTTATTCTTCCTGTACCTAAATGTTTTGGACAGGAAGTATCAACTCAGGAAAAGTTTTTATTTTACAGTATAGAAATCAATATGTTGAAAAAAGTGTTCATGACTTGTATCACCAAATGTCACTTTCTTGGGCACCTCACAGTCTTTTTTAAATACTTGAACTTGTAACTAAACTATTTGATGAAGAGCTGTTTTCTACATCCTCCTCAGGTCAGGAAATCTATGTTGTGGATTGTTATTTTATTTCTGAGAATGAGCTCTCAAGTGCCCAGGTAAGGCACTTATCTTAATATCTTGTCTGAGACCAGTTGCTCCAAACTGCATTTATGATCACACAGATAGTGCTGCCCTCTGGAAGAAAGACAGCCTGTAGCTCAGCAAGTATTGTGAGCGTCCACTGCCTGCAATTTCTGTCCTTCTCCAGGATAGTTGCACAGCTTTTTAACTGGTGATATGACCTGTAATGAGAAGGAACATTCCCTCCCTGATAATGCCTATCTTATAACAATTCCACAACTAATTGACAGTACGCTTACCTGGGTCAGACACATGTGCTGACCATTTGCACCAGATTTTATCTCCATTTTCTACAATCAGGGATGTGTATTCTCATCTGTTACACACAACTTCACAACCTCTGTCCCTGAAGCATTGCTTGTCTTCTATACTATCAGTAGGGGTGCCCCAAATCCTGTGACTGGTCATTTATTTCTTTTCAACTTCCAGGTATGGTGTCAGATGTTAGTTGAACACTGTGGCACTCCAGAAGCCACTATTACTTTTCTTCTCTTTTGGACTTACAGTCGTAAAATGTTATGGCAAATTTACAAACACATTTGACACAATTTCACAATAAAACTGCATTCCTACTTAAGGCGTCGTGACATTAATCTTTCCCATAGGCAGTATCCGAATATGGCGCACAATAAACTATGTGGCCGACATGTTAATTAATTTCAACAAATAAACTTATTCTGCCTTACCCTCAAGTAAGAATATATCACAATATGCACAAGCTTGACTAGCATTAAATGGGTAGTTCAGAAATGCTCTAGTGTCCAGACGGTGAAAGCCTTGGTCACGAATGCTCTCCCGCTGATCTCAAGTTGGCAAATAGTATTTTTCAAATGGCGGACTATGCCGGCAAAATGTTAATTTTATTGCCCCTATGCTCACCCCCCTTAACCAATGAGAAACGCGTCCATAAATTCTAACTTTTTCCCCTAGGCTATAAACTTGAGCAGTTCAGAAGTGTGTTTGTTCATCTGTCTCAATTTTATTTATACAATATCTTTGTTATTAATGGGTCGATTTTTAATATTGAAAGTGATTATTAAACAGACCACTGTCCTCTATCTTCCTATATAGGTTTCTTTTAATTATTTGTCCCCGTTTTCAAATGTGTAATAATTTTTTTATAATTAATTGTGCTTTTTCCCAACTGAAAATATTTATAAAATAAATATTTCTACGTCAAGATAGTTTTATTATGGGAAATCTTTATGTTATTATATTAACCTTTAGCACGCTGCTGTCGACCACAGTCGACCGAGGGTTAGCACGCTGCTGTTGACCACAGTCGACCGCAGCGTGCTACGTTTTTTAGCATTAGAATGTGTGTACACGTGATCTCACCCCCGGATGTTAAGTTTTAAACTTATCTGAGAGAGAGTTAGCTTCCGTTTCCGATCTTTTTAAGTAATGGGTGCATCCGCGTTTATTTTCTGTGAATTTTTTAATCGAAATGAATCGGCATCGAACACGCGGCCATTTTCGCTCTAATTTTATTGGATTCTGACGCCATGCGGTGGGGATGAGATTTTTGTCATTATAAGCGCTAATATCGGTTCTCAGAATATGGTTGATGACAGAGATCGAAACGAAAGTGGAATGTCATTGCTAGTATGTAAAAGTTTAGGGGTTAGGATTAGATTTATCGGAAAGATTTAGGGTTACGGCCGAATGTCACTGCTGACATGGGCGTTTGTTGCTTTGCTACTGATGATGGGTGTAACAAAAAGATCGTCATTTGATTTGTATTGGTCAAATGACTTTCATTGAGATGCAAAAGATAATTTAGATAAGGACACTTCGTTTGTTGGTTATTTTTTTTTTTTTTAATTTTAAAATAAAAAGAACAATTTTTTTTTATTTTTTAAATTTTTTAATCGTTTTTTTCATCTTTCCTTTCCTCTCTTCCTATCACATCTAACATGTACACAAACAAATTTTATATCATCAGATTCACCATTCATTTATTTATAAAAATTCCAAAAATTATAGCAATTGACCAAGAAACACAAAAACTATAGTCATTACAAGTCACCCACTATAAAAACGGGGAATTATGAAAAAGAATGCAGCTGCAGGGGAAGTTTTCTGCAAGAGAATGCAGCGTGCTAAAGGTTAATCAATATCAGCGCTATGATTCAAGATATCCCTTTCAATCTAATTCCCTTTTGTTATTGAGAAATAAATTATTTAATTTTTATTAAAAGCACAGAATCGGCATTTTTGCCATTACAACTTAGATTTTTGGTCTCTACCCAAAGACGAGGTAACAATACTATTGGTTGTTAATTTTTCGGTGTTCGTTAATAAATATTGGGAAGGGTAGTATGTTAAAAGGGGGTAGTAACTTTTAACGCTTGGTGTTAGAAAAAATTCAAATTCTTTAGTTAAAATGTTGGCGGTAGATTTGACTTTGCCCCAGATGAATTTCAAACACTGTAGTTATTAATAGATTTTAGGACTATGTTAGTTAATTTTCAAGCGGAGGAATTTGAGCGGGTGTCAGACAGATGTACTTTACTACAATAACAATGCTCAGAGCATTGGTCAGACTTGACACCTGCGCTAAAACAACACTCTGAGAGTTGTTTTTAGTCTATCATGAATTTAAATTACGGCACAGGGTGGAAAATAATTCTGGAGTCAAAGTGTTAACGTGCCCAGGACATTTGAATCTATTGACTTGTTTTAACTTACTTACTTAGTTGTTCCTCTTTTACCATGAGGAGTAGAGGTTTGGAAGAGAGAGAGCACCAGACTATCCTATCAGTTATCTTCTTTCTTGCTTGGTTCCATTCTAGTCCTGGGACCGTATAATGTAGTATGGGTTGTCCTGCAGGACTGGATTCCTTGGCTCCTAGTTTCCCATGCTTGTCGTAGTAGCCGATATTCTCCCACTCCGAAGACAGGGCCAAACCATCTTAGTCGGGACTGTTCTATTTGGGTCTGCAGGGGTTTGGTTTTTAGGTCTTGATGTATTGTCTGGAAAGAAAAGAAGTGTTAACTGATGACATGACTTTATCAAGAAGCAATAAGTCCATGAGGGCTTCATATGTGTGCCCAATTTTTGAGAGATTAACTTAACGTGAGAACGTAAGATGAATATTTGCTATAAATTCAGAAAATCTTTTCCAGTCTCCGGCAACAGAGATTTAAAGTGGAGATGGTAGCCGTCTTCATCAAGTTGGTATTTTTTAATAACACAGCTCTGACAGAATCATAGTTATTCTTATCAGGACCTTCCAACATACTTACAGCTGTCATAGCTTCACCTGAAAGTAGTTCCATAAGTCATGTACAGTATTCCAACTTATCTATTTTGTGAGACTCACATGTGAGTTCAAATCTATTCAGATAGAATAAGACGTCATCGGAGATAGGTCTAAAAGGAGGTAATCTGATCTTATAGAAATTAGAATTGGTCCTATGTGAAGTTGTTTGAGTGTCCGTAGCATTGTGTGTATTACTTTCATTTATTACCTTCATTTTCTCAAGTTCCATAGAGAACAACTTTTGCTCGTGAAGTCTACGGTTTTTATTCTCAGTAGCTTTCCTTTGAAGTTTTTGGTCTTCAGCTTCCATTTGAAGTTTTTTGTCTTCAGCTTCCATTTGAAGTTTATATTTTTCAGTTTCCATTTGAAGTTTTTTCTCTTCAGCTTCCATTTGAAGTTTATATTTTTCAGTTTCCTGTTCTTTTACATACTCAACAAGTGCAAATTGTTTCAACTCTTCAGTCTCCATACCAAGCACCTTCCCTTGCTTGATAAAATAGTCCAAACTAGACATTATGCCTAATTTTATAAGTAGTTAACTTATCTAAGATATTATCTAAGAATTTAATCTTATCCCTAATTAGTGGGTGGCAAGTCCTTGTTAATAGAACTTGTATACAAATATAGCATATACTTATAAATCAATCATTAAGTGTATAACATTAAGACAAGAAATACATGATAAAGGTACGGAAAATGACAAAACCAAGACGAAATACCCAAGACAAATGATAACGTTCGCAGAATCAAATAAACAAGAAAGAAGAACTAAAGAAAAATTATTGCAAAAAATGCAATGACACTGCGAGAGGAGTGACAAGACAAGCAACAGCACAGTGTATAAACAAAAAATGTGCATAGAAATAAATGATAGTAAGATTGAGAATGACAATCACAAACAAATTAATCAAGAAACTAAGGCACAGAGAAAAAATACCACAAAATCGACAATAAAACAGTTCGTCACACCTAAACAATGGTGTCACAGATCACCATACACAGTGGACTGAAAATCCTTCAGCAAACATTCGCTGGAATTTCAACTGTGGAAAATCTGCAAGAATGTCCCTAAAAAACGCTTATGTAGGCCCTGGAATGAAAACTGGGATGTTTCCTACCATAACTCCCCTCCCAACCAAACCCACATAAAACATGGAACATAGAACACTAAATAGAACAAACAGTATTCGCTATCAAGAAAGGCTCGTTAACATATAACAGTGGCACAGTGCACATACAAAAACCACTTATCTGCAAAAGAATTCCCGGCCTTTGCGACAACAATGGGCATTGGGTGTCACATGGTGTAGCAGTCCAGCGTCGACAGGTACTGGAACTCCTCATTTCTCAAGTCTTGAAACACAAAAGTTGACGTCTAGTTGAAACTTGTTCACGAAACCTTGCACTGGCAACACTGCATATCTTGACTTACACACCACAAAAAATTCTGTTAGTGGATGTTCTGGGGAATGCTGTTGAACTTTTGTTAGGTGATATTCTTCTGTTAAATCCTACATCAGTACTTGGTATCCTACCCCATATCACTGGAGACACCATTTCTGTTAACTTATGTAGGATATTTTGTAAGAAATTAACTTTATCCCCATACTGGCCACCACTTCAGTTACTGTGTTTCTTTTGGCTGTCACTTCTGTATGTGTATGTGTGGGGGTTGTATGGAATATAGTGCTACTGTCTGGCACAGCTGGCAATGTTCATGTCAGCAAGGTCGGGCTTACTGTAGTGGCTGACAGTTGTATAATATATATAAGCGAATGTCATGAGTTCTTTAGGTTTGTTTACATTCTGTAATCACCCACACAACAATAATGTTAGGTCAGGAAATCCACCAACGGGTAAAACGAATAAGGTTTTTCCAATGTATACACCATTTATTGATCACAGCAACATTGACATCACGGATAGTACATTGTCACAGGTTATAAAATGAATCAGATTGCATGAATAGCGAATCAAAGAACAGTCAATTGTTGAAATCAAACATGCAGTGATAATCCAGAATGAAATTGGTTGCATACACAGCAACTCACTATATATTGCATTAGCAAATATCCAAAGTTACAATGTCAAACATATGCAAATAATCCATAAGGAAACTGATCGGGCTCACTCATAGATGGTGGAAACTTTACCGTGATGAAACCTTATATCCTTAGATTCTTCATTATCAAGCTTATAGAATAATATATAGAATGGCTTCCATGAAGAGATTAATGCGTTCTTCTTCATACAATCCCCGAATCAAGACTCTAAAACACACAGTGGACACACACTAGCAAGACTATCCCCGCCTCGAAGCTCTGCCAGATACCTACTGACCGAGATTATAGTTTCTCAGTACAACTCAGTAAATATTCGCTTAAGCGCAAACTAACAGCTTGAGGTGTGAGCTCAGCTCACCCATATCTCTCCCCCCAACTACTACTAAGAACATTTGAACACTTTCTTTATTTTTAAAAAACTAACACATACTCAGTTGAGCTATGTTCAAAAAATATAGCGTACAAAGCACCCAAGTAAAAAATCATCTGATAACTTTAAACATGCTTACTCGCGTGTCTATAACAAATCAGACCCGGAGGTAAGAATCCCAAACACTTAACTCCTACTAAAAAAAACATGACTTAACAGTCTTCAACTTGGTATTGGCTGCAAAACAGCGAGAAGCTCAGCAGCAATAGTTTTAAACAATAACAACCAGTAGATTGGGATGAAGATCACTAATTCAACAGTGGAGAGACACACCAGCATTCATCCCACTGCTGATGTGACGAAATGGTGTTTATTTAAAGTGAGAAGCTACTATGAACCAGAAAGATCACCAGCTTCAGGGTGGAATCTATGGCACTACTTCAGGGACCGAGAACCCTCACCGAGTCAGAACAGCATCCACCAGCTAAGATACCATCTTTACCAATTGCAGATCACTATGACTTCAACTCCTGCAGATTCCTAAACCTAACCCTAACCTTTATTTGTTTAAACTGCATCTTCCAATTCTATGTTATGAAATTATTGTGTTTTTGGGGAATAATTAATATCACAAGAAAAAAATAGTTGCTTACACGCACACCTCTGTCCCTGACCACAGCAAAACTATCGCTGTTTCCACTAACCTGAAACAACAATGGCAATGTTGTCCAGAGAACAAGCTTCCACACAGTACATAGCAATAAATATGTGAACTCAAAAACTATGTTAATCTTAACATAATAGAATCACAATTAGTACATGCCATGTATATGAGGTACTTCAAAGACACAAGTAACTATCAATGTGACTCGACAATATACCAATGTTCAAATAATACTAGCATCACTTCTGGTGCTACGAAAACTTCCAATATCAGAAACAACATCGATCCTTGCAACAATAAAAACCACAAAACAGACACATGCTACAAATGAGCAACACCAGGTAACACTTCAACAACTTTTTTCAACTACCCTTGCACATACTTCCTAATATTGCCACCTTCCATACCTCAGGCTAACTCTAGCCAATAATAACTTATACTTTAGTCACATGATATAACAATCAAGAGTTCAGTTGCTTATGAAAACATCACTTGCAGCTCACAAACGTTTAACTTGACTAACATTCATTCATGTTTACCTCAACAATGCAAGCTCCTCATTAGCATAAAGTCATACTACCTTCTCAAAATTACATCTGGAAAATTATATTGTGAATGTAATGTGAATTCTCTGAATTCTTTTCTATGTCAGATATAGGGAGACATTTAAGGACAAAACAAAACAAACAAACATGTGTCAAAACAACTTTTAATTTAATCAATTTACAAAAATTTAAAAGGAGAAATTATACTACCATCAAACATCGGCAACTGAAAATATAACTGGAATTATATAAACTAAATATCCTAATTATAACCCAGCAGAAGTTGAAAGCGGTATTTTCTTTCATAAATTACTTTTCTCTGAATTATTATTTTTTTAAAGGCCGAATGGATGTGGGTGACTCATTTGGCTACCGGATTGAAAGACATTAGGGCGAAATAGAACACACGCCCCACTACTCGTCATTTCAACCGAAATGTTAAAGCAATCCAATGGACCCAGCGTAACCTGCCGTATCGATAGTTACCAGAGCAACGTGGCGGCAACGACACATGGAGAGATCACAAGACAGTAACTGTGGCATGGAAAGAGGGCAACAACAAAACTGACAAACAGCACTGGCGCTTAAGTTGTGGAGATATGATCTCCTACGCCAGCGGGCACCGTAATTAAAAAAGAAGAAGACATATCGTCCTCGTATTTGGTTATAAATGATGGCAGCCTTCCGAACTTACCACACGTAGCCTGATTAATTTTCTGCACAACAGTATTGTAATGGCAGATGTCACGTGTTTTTTTACACTACATTTTTCTGGATTGGATTTAGATTTCTTAAATAAGTAAGCATTCAATTTAACGAAAACAAGAATCATCACGGGAGCTACGGAGATCGTGCTTTGTTGACGAATCTTTGGCAGATAAAATGAAGAAATATCAATGCAGAAAGAGAAGTTGTTGTTATTGATCCAGCGACGCTTGGGCTCTCGCCCTTCGGCTCAATGCCATGTAGTGATATTTGCATGTTTTCGCAAATTGTTTTGTTTTTCCGTACAAGGTGTTCCACTTATCTGTCCTTGGAGGGAGGAGCATTTTACTAACATCATCGAGTGCTGGGTATTCAAAGAGATGGTGGTCAACAGTTTCGTAAGGGTAGTTACACAGCTCGCTCTTTGGAGAGCGTTGTGGTTGGATTCTGCTCAAGTGACTGTTGAGTGGTATGTGTTGTGTTCTGAGCCGAAAAATGGTGCTCTAATCCCTCCTTGTAAGATGACCAATATTGTCATTAAGGTCAAGACCGGCCATATGTCTGTAAACCTCTCTCCCGGTGTTTCCCGTGGCCCATCTGTTCAGCCAAGTTTCTTTGTTTGTTGTTCGTATGAGGGATGTGGCTGTTTAGAGAGTTGTTGCTGTGAGTGGTTGTTTTTGTCTTGTTCCTTTCTTTGCTAATCTGTCTGCTCTGTCATTACCTGGTGTATTTGAGTGACCAGGGATCAACTGCATAACTATTCTGATGCCATAGGAAGTGATAAGCTGATCAGCATTCATGATTAATTTGGCTTATTCGATTCTACAGTGTCCACTACCTTCCAAAGCTTGAAGGGTGAACATAGAGTCATTAAAAATGAAGATGTTTTGACCCTTTGAGGGAACGGTATCGAATAGTCTTCAGATGATAAACAGCTTTTTCCAGTGCAATAATTTCTGCTTCATAGTTTGAGCAAAACTCCCTGCATGCATCAAACAGCTAGTCAGATGATCCTTCTGAGTAACATAAGTAGACTCCATAACCTGCTTTGATGGTGCCTTAAATGCAGATCCGTCAGTAGAGACATGCAACCATTCTTCAGGGTAGGCATCACTGGTTCGTTGTGATGCACTCATAAGACTGACTGGGTCAGAAATTTATTTGTACTGGTATTTTTAAGCGAATATGTTGTGGTAAATTATTTACTACTTTCTGTGTATCTTGTCTTCTTTCTGGGAGGTGGTATCTATCCTGAATTCCATGGACATGGTGTAAGACTGACTTGTGTTTTATTCTTTGCTTGTGTTCCCAGTTTTCTACAAAGTGTCTGTTGGGGTGGTTTCGGTTCATTCTCTTACATATTTCATAAACTTCTAACACAGCTTTATCCCTCTGAACCCAAGGGGTTCCACATTTGTGTGTATTTCACATGCAGCAGTTGGAGTTGATCTCATAACTCCACTAATTAATCGAAGGGCATTGCTCTGCACTCTGTCAAGAGAGTCTAGGTCTGTCGTGGAGCAGGTTGTAGGCAGTGAGTTGTTGTATTCTATCGCAGAATGGGCATAGCCAAGGTACAAACCTCTCAAAGTATCCGTGTCTGATCCCTATGTAGTGCCAGTAATCCTCTTCAGTGGTTGTAATCGCCTAGGTACTTTTTTCGTTGTATTATCACTATGGTTCTTGAGGTTGAGCTGCTGATCAAGTGTGACTCCCAAGATATGTGGGATGTTCTTCTTTTGTCACTTGGTGTTTGTCTAGCCACAGATTGATATTCTTCTTTTCTGTACTTTATGGCTTTTGGTAAAGATAGTGTACACATGTGACGCTTCGCTTTCCTCCCCCCTCTTCTCTTTTGTATATTATTTTAATTCCTCTCAAAATCTCACCTGTCGCAAAAAATAAAACTATTTTTCTTCAGATCTTTTTCATTCGTATAATGAGAAATTTTTCCTCTTCAAGTCTTCTTTTAGATCTGTACCTTGCTAACCCCCGTGATTTCTCATGACTCAGGGCAGATAAATTATTCACTGGGGACATTTCATTTGGATTACTTTTCAAGTCACCTACAATCAGCCTGGAAATGGACCTTTTGTATCATTCACTGGATGTGCAAAAATTCAAGGGGAGTTAAGCCTCTCCGTACACCACAATGAGATCATTGGTATGGCAAACCATTAGGAATTAGCATCTCCTAAATGAAGATAAGTTGATCATCCTGGAACCAAAGAAGAATTCACAATGATGCCACCCAAGAGGTCAATCCAAAGGCAACGGGAAAGCCAGCGGAAAATTCTAGAGGAAATGTTAAGGCATTCTCTTTATCTTTGTCAACGAAGCACAGGGTATGGTCCTCGATAGAGAGGACTAGTTGTTAAATCCATGTTGGTTTATTTGAGCGAGTAAGTAGATCTAATAGATAACATTCTAATTTTGTTAGTATATGTACTGCGTGAACAGTAAATGTCATAATGTGAATGACTGGAACATTTTCAAAATGAAGGGATGCAATTAGATTTGGACTGTACGCATGATACCCTCCTTTTGTGACAATGAGATATAGGCCTTATGCTCGGATTTCTGTCGATTAGATCCAGATATGTGATAGCCCAGGCAAAAGCCTTTATGCGAGTATCCACCGACAAAAGACACCCCCTACATGAGAACGTAGCTGACAAGGGGGAACACCCACCCAGAAATGGGTTATCTTTTTAAAAAATTAACAGGAAAATAACTAACAAACTTGTTGACATAAAATTTGGCCACATGTTACAAGAGATATTATATTTTATGATGAACAAAGTTTACTTTATAAATTTTAATGTTTTATGTGAAAATAATTAATTAACATGAAGTGATGAAAAAAAAAAGAAAGGAAAACCCCCAGTGCACCTGGGAATGAATTTCACTCACATAAAAGGTGCAAAGAATGCCAAACCAGCAGATGATGTGCATAACATCCCTACCTATGGCGTGAACCACCCAAAAATGTCTACCCCAATGAGTTTTGTAGATATGGCTCTTGCAATATGACCCTTTTAAATAGCACAAATTTAGAACTTTGTATAGCAATATCTCTGTTTCTATACCATGTAAGAAAATAGTGGAGGTTCATGCCATAAAGGATAACATGGGCTGTAAGTGTGCAAAATTTGAAGGCTATAGCTTTAAAATTGTAGAAAATATCACCGGAACTGTGAATCGCAAGCCCTGTTTTCGTTAAAGTTTAGTTTTTAAAATGTTAAAACACTTATCTGATTCTCTTTGAACATTGATAACTCATAAACTATTACAGATAAACACATAATTCAAAAAGAATATCAAAGTAAAAAGGCTTATAAATATTTAAAACACAATTATTATATGAAAATCAAAAATAACCTTTTTTGTCTTTTTCTGGGTGTATATGCAAGAATAAAGAGAGGGATGTCATGGATGGTACAGTCAGAGGCTACGATTGGTCAGGTGACCAGGGTTGAAAATGTATCCAAAGGGGAAGAGTGGAGTAAGTCAGGGAATAACTGGATAAACTACCAGCAGGTCATCAATAGCCTTGGCAGAGAGTGCAGATCTTGGGGCAATGGAAAAGCAGAGCTGGAGATTTATCAGCTGATAAGTGATCATGCTAAGGATGATGACACCATTGTGTACACTGAAGGGTCTGGAGTGCGTGGTGAGAAATCAGGGTGGGGCTTCTCTGCGAGAATAAAGGGCAGGGTCATCGCTGAACAGAGTGGAGCCTACAGGACAACCTCCAGCATGAGAATGGAGGTAGAGGCCGTTACTGCAGCACTGAGGTGGCTGTCTGAAACTCCATCAACCAGGGCTGTTATATTGTCAGACTCTCAGGCCATGCTTTGGAAAGTTCAGAATGGATGGCTGCGACAGGAATGGAAAACTTCAATAGAATCATCAAGTCTTTAAGAACTGGTGTGGATCTACTGTCCTGGTCATGCAAGGGTACGTGGCTGTTGCGTGCATATTTTGACGCACATATTACAAAAATCGATATGGCTATTTAATATGGGAAAAATATAGACATTCATTCATTTGTGTATGAAAATGCTGTCTATGGTAAAAGCGAGAGAATCCATGTTTGATTCACACTTTTGATTATAGGAGTAATCGTTCTGGATATTGATCCGGCGCAAGGATATTGCGCTTACGTTTGTACTTATTTTTTAGGGCCAGAAAATATATTAATTTGCTTATTGTGTTTATGGCCTGAATTCATATGTATTACATATTATTAGTACAAGTAGAATCAGTCCTATATTGTATATTTTGGATGGGTAGGCGGGACTAGATTCTTATTATTCCGGTCTAGCGGAAGTATGAGTTGTCTTGACAAGTCGTGATGAGTTCCGATGTACCGTGATAATGGCGGGTACGCACTTTTCAAAGGGCTGGTAGATTCTTAAGGAAATATAATTCATGAAGTGGTTTTCTTCTAAAGGAGATGGTATCTCTACTATAGTTTATGTTAGAGACTCTCCTAAGGTACGGTACAATGTATAATTCGGACTCCATGTATGCCAGACCCTATTTTGATGATCTCATGTCGATTCGACCTAGATGGAACATTGTGCTTCGTATCGCTAGGGTCGTGTTTTGTATCGACAAAGATGACAGACTTTCCTACAGCGGTTATGGCTACGTGAATTAACCTGATCACCGTAGAGCTGTATGGAAACATTTATGAAATCATTTATATACCCATTATAAATTAACTCTGGCTTATATTCTCCTTCCTATGAATGAGTGAACGACAACTCAGGGAGGCGGCCATGTTAGATTTCGGTCATCATATGTTTTGATCACTGCCAAGAGAACAGATTATTTATCCTATTATCGGACAGTGACAGGGAGATCTCAATCTTGCTAGAAACCCCCTCTTTCGTGGTTTCATAATATATGCTACAAACTATGGACGTCAAGTAACCTTAGTTATTTACCGATCTGCCTTCACTGACGCGTTTAGTCAGATAGGGGATGCGGCCATAATGTATCATGACATTGAACTTTTGATGTACTGCCCATTATTTCTGAATGTGTCATGACTTCAGATCTGCTATGTATACCTACAAATTGATATGTCAACATACCATGATGTACTCGTATGTCCCAGTGTGTACGTCTGAATAAATTGAGTAAACAAAGATTCCAGCAGTCTGCATTGGTGCCTTGTAGACACAAGTGTATGAGTGGTTATATTGGTCAGCACACGAACAGTACACCATTCGCGGTAATCACACTCTACACTTCTACTTCATACATACACCATCCTGCGTCGGTTGAAGTGACCAAGTTTAGGGCCTGCTTCCCCTGGAGCCTTTGCCTTCCCTAACTCAGGACTAGGGTGAGTTACCCATTTACAGCTGGGTAGACTGGAGCATGCCTGATCTCAACAACACACCACTCTTCCTTACAGAGCATACAGACTGACACTTTACAGAGTGGAAAGAAGAAAAGAAACTTTACAGTGGCGAGCCAGATTCCTGGGTCCAGCTTACGCAGTTTTGTGTTGAGAATCACAGTTTACAGCTGAAAGAACATTTGTTTGAACACATCAACACCAGTAGGACAGCTATACAGTCGATGTCAGCTTGACCTGTATTACCGATAGGATGCTGTATCTAGGTCAGCGCTTGTTGACAGTTTTTCGCTGTACAGACAGTATTACACAGGACAGTGGTATCAAGTGTAGAAAATATCTGGAGCAGTATTGTTGACATTTCTCAACGTACAGAAGAATCACAGTGTTGTTGAACATAAAGTGCATAGTTCATCGTTGGATCTTCATATGCTCAAAAGAGAAAAATTTGACAGTGTAATAGTTTAGAATTAAATCTATTACTCAATAAAGTGGCAAGTTATTAGTATTAAAATAAACTGTGCCTGCTTTACAACACTATACCTGCAACACATTCCATTCATGACATAAATTATATTGTATGCTATATGCTATTTATGCTTACATGTTATTTGTTTATATGTGTAGGTGTTTATATGTTGCGGGCCTGGATGGGAGGTGACTAGAACAGGAAATACCGAGTGATATTGGTCTTGTTCTGGCGTTCGATAGGGAGCAATTTCTTAATTGAAATTTGCATGCAACATAGTTTGCAAATATTTGGTTAGTTGTGACGACTGTTTCATATTTGTATTTGTAACATTTTTTGTGTTCTTTATTTTTGTTTGATTTGTTTGTATAATTGTAGGTCTCATCTTTCCTTTCATTTCAGTTTTTTACACCCTTATGTTTATACACTGTGGCGTTATTTGTCTTGTCATTTTATTATTGCAGTTATCATCACGGTTTCTGTGATCATTTTTTTCATTTCTCCTATTTAATTTAATTTGATCTCTGCAAATGTGTTCATATTGTCTTTTCTTGTTTGTCCTTTGTAATGTCTTTAGTTGACATATGACGTATAGTGGTATACACTGATAGTATAGTACAGATCAGTACTTTATGATTGTTATTGTTATAAAACAAAATGTACAAGACCTTTGTAAGGCTTGTCTCCCAAAGTGATTGGTAAAGGGAAATATTTTTTCCACAGGTACTCAAGTGATCTTTGATTACATTGAGGTATACAAGACCTTTGTAAGGCTTGTCTCCCACAGTATTTGAGATACAGTTATTGTTGTCCACAGGTACTCAAGTTATCATTGGTTATTATAAACCATACAAGTTTGGACTAAGACTAAGTCTATGGTATAGACTTGTCTCCCATTAACGTGAAAGAGGGTAATTTATTTACTTTTTCAGGTTTCTGATTTAAGAAGACAATATGTCTACATTAGATTATTTCATTGCACAAGGAAAATCTCTTGATAA
This sequence comes from Oreohelix idahoensis, assembly GCA_024509875.1. Classification (NCBI taxonomy): domain Eukaryota; kingdom Metazoa; phylum Mollusca; class Gastropoda; order Stylommatophora; family Oreohelicidae; genus Oreohelix; species Oreohelix idahoensis. Next base: position 120,028 of record JAMPIV010014261.1, read on the forward strand.
GACTGGAAAAGACTTAGAACAATGGGCTGTTGCTCAATATGACAAAGCATTAGCTGCAGAAGAGAAAAAAATTGCTGCTGCTGTTGAAGAAAGAAAAGCTGCTGCTGAGGAAAAAAAAGCTGCGGCTGAGGAGAGAAAACTTCAAATAGAAGAAAAAAAAGCTGCTGCAGAAGAAAGGAAAGCTCTAGCTGAAGAAAAAAGATTAGAAAAAGAAGCTGATACTGCTGCTGAACTTAAGAAATTGCAGATGCAAGTGGAGGAAAGGAGATTTGAGGCAGAACAGAAGAAATTAGAAGCTGATGCAGAGCAGAAAAAATTAGAAGTTGCTGCTGCTGCAGAACAGAAAAAATTAGAAGTTGCTGCAGAACAGAAAAAATTAGAAGTTGCTGCTGCTGCAGAACAGAAAAAATTAGAAGTTGCTGCTGCTGCAGAACAGAAAAAATTAGAAGTTGCTGCAGAACAGAAAAAATTAGAAGTTGCTGCTGCTGCAGAACAGAAAAAATTAGAAGTTGCTGCTGCTGCAGAACAGAAAAAATTAGAAGCTGCTGCTTCTGCAGAACAGAAAAGATTAGATAGAGAACCTGAAGAGAGAAAAGCAATAAGAGAACATGAGTTTGAATTAGAGAAATTAAAATTGACATGTATGAGTAATGTTAATCAGGCATCTGGTAGTAATGGTAAACCCTTTGTGTACAAGGTCAAGGTACCAGCGTTTAACCCTACCAGTGATGACATAACATTTTGGCTTTCTAGATTTGAACGGGCTTGTCGATCTCATAATGTTGACAAATCACAGTATGTGAATCAGTTGTCTGAAAATCTAAAAGGGGAGTCTCTGAGTAAGTTATATTTTGTTGAAGAGGCCGACAAAGATAATTATGATGCTGTTAGGGCAGCTTTGATAAAGAGATATCAGCTGTCTGAGGAAGGTTACCGTCTTTTGTTTAAAACAATGAGACCTGAGGTAGGTGTAGAATTCTCAGATTTCATCTCAAAAGCACGAATTACACTTTCACGATGGATTGAATTATCCAAAACAGAGAAAACATTTGATGGTCTTACGGATTTATTGCTAAGAGACAAGGTCATGTCTTCTGTAAATAAATCATTCCTAGAGTTCTTACATGAGCGTAAACCTGGTACAATAAAGCAAATGGAAGAATATTGTGACCAGTATGCCACGGCACACCCTGACATGATTCTTAGTAACTCTAACATTAAAGAGAGTATGCCAGTTGCTTCGGCAACAGAATATAATCAGAATTACTCACACAAATTCCAAGGAGCTAAAAATAAATTTGATAAAAAGGTTAATTGGAATAAGTATCAAAACCAAGATAACCACTCAAATCAGGGTTCTTCTTCGAAGAACTGGAATCGGGCTGATAGTCCTCGACACGCGAGGGGTACCCATAATGTTAGAAATTCTCGGAAAGGGAGTAGCTATAGGAACTACCCAAGTGCTTCATGGAGACAAAAGAAACAATATTACAGGGATACTCAATATAATGAGCATGATGATTATGATCATGAATATTATGATTCAAACCCAAATAGGGGTTATAACAGAGGCAATAATAATTATAGAGACAATTATAACCGAGGTAGATCACAACACAAAAGACATGGTAAATCTTATTACCAGGCTAACTCTGCACAACAGGAGTTCCACGACACCGATAATCAGAATAATGATAAAAAAGACTCCAACAGTGTAGCAAATTCCGCTTTCGATTTTGCTAGAGCATCTGAGTGTTCGCAATGCAAAACATTATTCGATCCAACCACAGTGTCTACTTTAAGCTGCGGTCACCCGCTTCCCGCTCTCCATGCGTCAATTGCGCATAATGGAAGGGGTGCTCTTGTCTTTAATAGGGGCCTAATAGATGGTACTCCGGTATCAATTCTTTTCGATTCGGGGTGCACTACCATTGGAGTGAGGCAATCACTCGTAAATCCTTCTCGAGCTACAGGCAATATAGTCAAATGTGTAACATTTGGTGGCACATTGGAGAAGTACTCCACTGCCATTATCAATATTGCTACGCCTTTCTTTACAGGAGAGGTGCAAGCATGTCTCTTGCCGAATCCGATCGCTGATCTTATCATCGGTCGCATTCATGGAGTGAAAGAATGCACTCCACAGCAAATTTCTAATTGGGAAAATGTTAATATGCAATCTGCTAATGCAGTAATCACTAGGGCTCAAGCTCTTAATATGCCACAATCTTCACATTCTGAAGATAATGATGCGCAGATCCAAGATGATCCCTTGGAGATTTCCCACGATTCCTTTATCAAACAGCAGGAAGATGATCCTACTCTAAAGAAATTCTTTACTCTGGCAACAAAAGGTGATCCGAATAAGGATACAAATCGTAAATCTTGGATTACGATGAAGAATGGCGTACTTGTACGTATGGTACAAGACTCCGCTAAGTCCATTCATTCTCAAATCCTTGTGCCTAAAAATATGAGAGTTAAAATCTTACAGCACGCTCATGATTCGCAGTGTGCTGGACATATGGGTTTTTCCCGTACTAAAGCTAGAGTTCTTCAATCTTTCTTTTGGCCTGCTGTGAATAAGGACATACGAATCTATTGTCGATCTTGTAAAGTATGTCAAGAGATTAAATCCAGAGGTCCACGCCATGATGCACCTATTCAGGCTGCAGACATTCCCATTCGGCCATTTCAAAAAATGGCGATAGACATCATTGGTCCATTTAAGATAAAGTCTGCTAGAGGACACCAATTTATTTTGACGTGTGTTGATATGTGCACACGTTGGCCGGAGGCTGTTCCTCTAAAGAGCATAACTACTGCTGATGTCGCAGATGCTCTTTGGTTAATATTTTCTCGTCTGGGGTTTCCAGCAGAAATATTATCCGACCATGGTACCCAACTCATATCGGATACCATGTCTCAAGTAATGTCGACTCTGAAGATAGAGAGATCGCTGAGTAGTATTTATCATCCTATGTCCAATGGGATGGTGGAACGTTTGAATAGAACTCTGAAAAACCTACTAGGTAAGATAACAGAAGATCATCCTCAGGATTGGGATAGGGTTTTACCCGCGGCTCTCTTTGCATATAGAGAGGTCGCCAACGAACATACAGGATTTTCTCCCTTTGAACTTGTCTTTGGCGCGAAACCGCGAGGTCCTATGTCCTTACTTCATGATCTTATAACTGCTGATAATATTGTCGATGACACAAAATCCTCTTATGAATATGTCATCGCACTTAGACACAAGATTATTGAAGCATGCAAATTGGCAACTGCTTCTTCTGAATTTGCGAAACAGAAGGCAAGGGAATTTGCCAATAAAAAGAGATGTTTGCGACAACTTTGTCCAGGTGACAAAGCATTTGTCTTGCTACCTTGTAGGGAAAATAGACTTCTCATTTCTTGGAAAGGTCCGTACGATATAATATCAAAAGTTTCCGATGTTGACTATATCGTCGATATTGACGGGAAGCGTAAAACCTTCCACATCAACATGCTCACGGAATTCCATGAACGTCCTGATTATTTACAACCTGTTTTCCAGGCAACGGACGATTTTCCAGTCCAACATGGACAGTACTCATCTCTGTCAGTAATACAGGATGAGGAAACGAGTTTCTCGGATGTAAATTTACCTTTTCCAATGATTCCTCTTCACTCTAATGAATCATGGAAAGATGTTGCAATTTCTCCAGAATTATCTCCAGGAGAGCAGAAACAAGTTTCTACTATGTTAGAACAATTTCAGGATGTCCTTACTGACATTCCTGGTCAAACTGATGTCATTCAACATGACATTATTCTTACTGACCATAGTCCTATAAGAGTCAGACCGTATCCTATCCCGATACATTTTCAAGCACAGGTAGAGAAAGAGTTAGATGAGATGATAGAGTTAAAAATTATTGAACCATCCACATCAGCATATTCTTCGCCGATGGTTATAGTACGAAAAAAAGACAATAACATACGTCTTTGCGTGGATTATCGCAAATTGAATCAAGTGACTAAATTCGATGCTGAACCTATGCCTTTACTAGAAGAGCTACTTACGAGACTATCGAATTCTCACTTCTTTACTAAACTCGATTTGTCTAAGGGATATTGGCAAGTTCCACTATCCGAACACGCCAAACCGTTTACTGCTTTTTCGACGCCTAGGGGTCTATTCCAATGGAATTTCATGCCTTTCGGTCTTATGAACGCCCCTGCAACATTTGTACGCATGATGCGTCGAATCCTATCTCATCGCTCAGATGTCATTGCGTATCTTGATGACATCTGTCTTTTCAGTGATACTTGGAACGATCACTATAATGGTATAAATGAACTATTGTCTATCTTACGCGAGCATAACCTGACAGCGAAACCATCGAAAGCATGTATTGGTTTTAGCGAAATATCTTTCTTAGGACACCGTGTTGGTCATGGGTTCCTAAAAACAGAAGACCATAATACAAGTAAGATACTTAACATTTCTATTCCTAAGACTAAAAAGCAAGTACGAAGTCTCTTAGGTCTAATACAATTTTATGGACGATTCATCCCGAATCTGTCCTCCATTATGTCACCTCTTTCTTCCTTGCTAAAGAAAGGGTCTCCTAATGTAGTCCATTGGACTCAAGAATGTCAATCCTCTTTGGATAAGGTTAAAACTATGTTTTCGACTTCACCTATCCTAGTATTGCCTTCTAAGGATAAGACATTTATTCTTCGTAGTGACGCTTCATCCACCGGGATTGGAGCTGCACTAATGCAAGAGTACTCTGGAACCATACATGCCACACCTCAGAGATGAAAAACCTGTACAAAAAATTAAAAAAACCTGTACAAAGACCCGCAAAACCTGTACAAAGACCCGCAAAACCTGTACAAAGACTGAAAAACGTAACAAAAGAGTTTATTCATGTAAAAGTATATTCAATTAGATGGTTCTGCACCATCATAGTGACATGCGGCCTTTGCCTTTTTAAGCATGTCTTCACTTGCTTTAAAACCTAAACAACAAGAGTTAGAATTTATTTTGCATTGTAGAAATGCTGTGACTGTATCATCATTTAGTCTATTTCTGCAGTCCGTGTGAATCTTTTTCATCATAGAGAAAGACCTCTCACAGTCAGCATTGCTGTGAGGCAATGTCAATAAGCGTTTCACTATGACTGCCAGACTGGGAAATCGTGTACGACCAGTGCTAGTTTTCAGGTTGATTATGTCAAGCCAGTACCTAGAAAAGCTTCTTTTTTGTCCAGCGTCAAATCTTGAAATACATTCATCAGGCAGCAAACAATAATCTTCAAATTCATCCTTTAACACCTCTTGGTCTAAATGTGGTGCAAAAGTGTTGGCCAGCTTACAGATTGCTGTATATTGAACTGTGTCTTTAAAGGCTGGATCAAGAATTTTGATATCCTTAAGGACTTCATTCTCAAATGGAAATTTATCCAATACCTTTTTCACAACAGCAACATAAAAGTTCCTCACATCTCTGAAAAATGAATTTCTCACTTGAGAACTTATATCTAACTCTTCCAGTAATGTCCTGTTGGACAGACCAACAGCAAGTGTATGGTCATCATGCTGTAGATCACGTTCAGCATACTTTAACAATCTTATATCTTTCACCTCTTTTACATATTTCATCTCTACAAATTTGACAATAAATTTTCGTAGCAGACGATCCATTTCATCCATCATACCACCTATTTGGGACTCATCTGTCTGAAACAATTTGTTAAATTCAGTCAACAGAGGTAGCACAAATTGGAGAAAACGTAGAGTCATCTGGGTCAGTGGTGATTTTAGTAACTGATGAATGTTTTTGACACGGCATGGTTTTTCCATATCGTCGTGGCTCTCGAAGTATGAAGATAGAGCAGAATATTGATTTAAAATTCTGTCCACTACTTTCTGCAAAGAAAGCCAGCGAGTCTGGCAGTGCTTTAGTATGTCTAGTGCATCCACTCCTGTAAACAGTTGAAACTCTCTGTATGATTTTTTCCGTTTTGAGCTATGCTCAAAATGATAGAAGATATCTATCAAAAGGTCATCAACAGGAATAGTCAGCTGCTTTATACCCTCCTTGGCACAAAGATTTGCAAGGTGGCAAATACACCCTATACTAAACACATCAGGGTTCTTGCTCTTGATTCGCGTTAGTACAGAGTTTGATTTGCCAACCATTACATTGCAGTTGTCACTTGCAAAACCTATACAGTTAATCCATGGGATTTGTAAGTCGCTGAACACAGCATCAATATCACTGAAAATAGCTTCACTGGTTCCACCAGTACCGACCGGCATGCCCAGCAACCTGGTTCTAGGTCCTATGCCATCTTCAAATACCCTCACCATTATAGCTAAACGCTTGTCAGTTTTTCTATCATTTGACTCATCGATCATCAAGGAGAAAGGTGTCTTCCTGCATAATTTGATGACTGGCTCCGTTGCAGATGGAGCCAAGCAGTTTTTAATAATGGCTGTTGTTTTGGTTCGCTTGCATTTGAAACGTTTGGCAATAGCACTGTCCGGAAACATCTCAGCTGATAAGTCTGAAAAATGGTCAGCTATAGAAGCAGCTATGTTGTGTTGAGCAATAAAATTTGCAAATAAAACTTCAGCCCTCGTTATTTTATCATCTTCTTGTTGAGGCTGAGTAAAGAAGGCCTTGATAGAACTTCCGTTCTTCAGCTGATAGTTCCTTTCATGCAGTTTTGTTTTGAAATGCTCCCTCACATCGTGTAAGCCAGATGCCATCACTTTAATATCTCTATTGCATATTCTACAGTATGCATGTGAAGAGCCTAATTTGGATGTCTCAATAATCCCAGGGAATGTAGTTGTCCAGTCAGATTGAAACTTCCCACGACGTTGATCTTCTTCTAACCTCCTTTTTTTAAAGTTAGGCTCAGTTAGATGGATGCAATATTTCCTGCTAGACAGAAAAAAAAATATTAATGTGAAAAAGTAAATACAAATATTAATAATCAATTTGAAAAATATAATTATTTGTAATTTTAATATTATATAATGAAATAGAATCTTGGAAAAAAATTAATACAATTTATGGTTGAAATGAAGAACAGTTGCTGTGTTTTCTATAGTGCCTTATAAAAGTACAGGCCTAAAGAGACCAGTAATAAGCATTATGGGTTAGGAATCTTACATTTAAAATCTAATAAATGTTTTGCTAAAGCTGGTAATGAAAATATAAACTAGCGCTGGCGTAATATTAGCCTGTATATTTTCTACCGAACTTCAAAAATTGGAATAGCCGTTAAAGCCCAACTGGTAGTTTTAAATAGACCTTCCCATACAAATTTTAGTGTCAATCAAACATTGATAGTAGGCTAATTAATTATTTAATAATTATAAATCATTGAATGACCGTAATGATGACCACCAAAGGCAAAATAACATTGTTTTTTAAAGAAACGAAATTAAAACTAAGAAGAGAAGTAGGCTAACTCCAAATAAACTTTTCTCTGATCGAGTTAAGATGTAAATTTTCCACGCTATTGTGGTTTTTTTTTCTTTTCAGTTTCATAATTTGGTAATATCGGAATGACGTTCGCCGAATGCTCCGCGTGTATTTTCGTACCATTTAGATTTAGGGTTAACCCTAGCTGTAACCCTAATTATAACTCTAAATGGTACGAAAATACATGCGGAGCATTCGGCGACCGTCATTACGTTATTAGGCTACCCATAATTTGTAGGCTATTGTATTATTTTTCAAATTTACATTTCTTACGCACTTTCTACAAGTTTTAGTGAAATCAAATAATATGTAGTGGTATCAGCCTTTTTTTTTTAACCAGCCGTAAATAATCAATTATGCTAAACCTTAGGGGAAAAGAAAGCATAGGCCTAAGTTATCTGACAGTTAAATCTAACTTCATCTAAACAATGTTATTGTAATATTTTTTTTAAAAATGAATTACTTACCAATACTAAACTGGAAATTAATCCTAAACAATAGGCTCGACTCAAAAAAGATTTCAGTGCTGCGTAATCGTTCAAATAATCAGTAACCTCGCGCTAGCTTTAGCGAAAAATTGTGAATGAACACGCCACGCACATCCCGCAGCAATTGAAAAATAGGCAGCTTGATTTTCATTGGTTATTTTTTTTTTTTATCCACTTGGCTTAAAATCTCGCCGAATCTCATGACGCAAATTGTGTAGTGGCACAAGATTTATATGTATATTTGGGACCCCAAGATGCAGCAATAGTGAATGCAGTCAGCGACTCATAGCTTGACTGCCTGCGTCAGGACCAGCGAACCAGAGCTGGTCAAGACCGTGCTCCACCTCCACGTGGTGGTCCTGGAAACAGTCTGCAGCAGTGCAGGCTGGCTGAGCGAGCATGGATCGAAATGGGAAGGCAAACCCGGTCCTTAAAAAATGCCGTGCAGAAGTCGGATGTGTCGACCGAAAGGTGCAGATATCACAGCTTAGGCGCAAACAGACACAACGCAACCACCGTCCTTTTCAGGACGAACGAGAAAGAAAGAAAAGAAAGAAAAGAATATGTATATTTAATAATTAGGCGAAAAAACCCGTACAGACCCGTGTACGGCCCGTACACATCTGAAAACGCAAACACCCCGTACAGATTATGGGTAAACCTTTAAGTGTGGCATGTATGCTGGAACTCTGCATCCTGTGATGTATATTTCTCGGAAATTAAATGCCGCAGAGAAGAATTACTCGGTCCTAGACCGTGAATTATTGGCTATGGTTTGGTCAATCCTTAAACTGCAAAGATTTCTTCTGGGCACGCATTTCATTGTGGAAACTGACCAGAAAGCTCTTACGGCTATTCAGAGTAAAAATCTGAAGAGCGCGAGATCAACGCGATACGCGATTGCTCTACAGCCATTTCATTTTTCGGTGCGAGCTATCCGTGGGTCAGAAAATGTGATGGCAGATATTTTGTCTAGATGCCCACATGATTCATAACTGTTATACAACTTTGATACAGTTGTTTCTATGTTGAAATGTGTACACATATGTAATATATCATATATTGATTGTAACACTACTTAGCGGTTCATTGATATTTATTCACCGCTGATCTTTCAATGTTTTTCGTCTTTGATGATCATGATGTTAAGATATCTTAGATGAAATTTATATATAAACTAATGTGGAAATTGTGTCATTGCTAATATTGTAGTATGCGTTGGTGACACCTCTCTGGAAATATTAATACTTAGAGAAGTACTTTCTCTAAGGTCATAAAACTTATGCTTATCATCTGCGCATTGTATTGGTGCGTTGTGAGCCTATTGTATGTTGCTCCTAGATGTATTTCAAAAAAAAAAATGTACCATTTTTTTTTCCTGAGGGGTGTGGTAATCTGTTGCGTGCATATTTTGACGCACATATTACAAAAATCGATATGGCTATTTAATATGGGAAAAATATAGACATTCATTCATTTGTGTATGAAAATGCTGTCTATGGTAAAAGCGAGAGAATCCATGTTTGATTCACAATTTTGATTATAGGAGTAATCGTTCTGGATATTGATCCGGCGCAAGGATATTGCGCTTACGTTTGTACTTATTTTTTAGGGCCAGAAAATATATTAATTTGCTTATTGTGTTTATGGCCTGAATTCATATGTATTACATATTATTAGTACAAGTAGAATCAGTCCTATATTGTATATTTTGGATGGGTAGGCGGGACTAGATTCTTATTATTCCGGTCTAGCGGAAGTATGAGTTGTCTTGACAAGTCGTGATGAGTTCCGATGTACCGTGATAATGGCTGGTACGCACTTTTCAAAAGGCTGGTAGATTGTTAAGGAAATATAATTCAGGAAGTGGTTTTCTTCTAAAGGAGATGGTATCTCTACTATAGTTTATGTTAGAGACTCTCCTAAGGTACGGTACAATGTATAATTCGGACTCCATGTACTGCCAGACCCTATTTTGATGATCTCATGTCGATTCGACCTAGATGGAACATTGTGCTTCGTATCGCTAGGGTCGTGTTTTGTATCGACAAAGATGACAGACTTTCCTACAGCGGTTAGGCTACGTGAATTAACCTGATCATCGTAGAGCTGTATGGAAACATTTATGAAATCAGTTATATACCCATTATAAATTAACTCTGGCTTATATTCTCCTTCCTATGAATGAGTGAACGACAACTCAGGGAGGCGGCCATGTTAGATTTCGGTCATCATATGTTTTGATCACTGCCAAGAGAACAGATTATTTATCCTATTATTGGACAGTGACAGGGAGATCTCAATCTTGCTAGAAACCCCCTCTTTCGTGGTTTCATAATATATGCTACAAACTATGGACGTCAAGTAACCTTAGTTATTTACCGATCTGCCTTCACTGACGCGTTTAGTCAGATAGGGGAATGCGGCCATAATGTATCATGACATTGAACTTTTGATGTACTGCCCATTATTTCTGAATGTGTCATGACTTCAGATCTGCTATGTATACCTACAAATTGATATGTCAACATACCATGATGTACTCGTATGTCCCAGTGTGTACGTCTGAATAAATTGAGTAAACAAAGATTCCAGCAGTCTGCATTGGTGCCTTGTAGACACAAGTGTATGAGTGGTTATATTGGTCAGCACACGAACAGTACACCATTCGCGGTAATCACACTCTACACTTCTACTTCATACATACACCATCCTGCGTCGGTTGAAGTGACCAAGTTTAGGGCCTGCTTCCCCTGGAGCCTTTGCCTTCCCTAACTCAGGACTAGGGTGAGTTACCCATTTACAGCTGGGTAGACTGGAGCATGCCTGATCTCAACAACACACCACTCTTCCTTACAGAGCATACAGACTGACACTTTACAGAGTGGAAAGAAGAAAAGAAACTTTACAGTGGCAATGACAGATGAGAGACTGGCCTCAAGGGCACCCACAGTGGGGACACTGGACATGGATAAGGGAGAGATACTAAGGGCGATTGTGGCAAAACTCTGAAGTGTGGGGTATGATTAATAATAGATGGCCCAAGTCCTCTCTGAAGCTATCTCATAACAATCCCAAAATGTATAACTGGCCAACTGTGCCAACAGCATCAAGTTTACAAATTCATCGATCCACGTAGACAAGTTTAATATGATTCATCATGAACATTAGCATCTTTATACGTTGAAAGATTTTTATACCAATTGGTAATATTGATCCGCTACCTCACAAGTGGCGTGCAAAAGATATTCGCTGAGAGACTGGCATCGAGGGCACCCACAGTGGGGACACTGGACATGGATAAGGGAGAGATACTATTACTAAGGGCAATTAATGATCGTCTGCTGGATAATGACACTGCAATGGATGAAATGTGGGACTAGCAAACATGGACGTGAGAGAGGATGCATTTTTCGTGTGCACATTGTGCTACAGGAACAGTTAGCATTCATACTCAACATTTGCTGAAGGAGACTGAGCACCTATGGGTGTGCCTGGAGTGCAGTGAGGTCGATTCTGATTAACAAAAAACGTTCTAAATGGATTTTCATTTCAGTGACAAAAATTGTTATTTCCCTTGATACATGCTACTCAACTAGTGTGCCCTGGCACATTGCATCAGAAACACTGCTCTAGAGCATCTATTGACTTTCAGTGACAAATGCAGCATTGTCGGTGAACAAGAAGTCTCTTATAGTGACACTTCTGATTTGTGTTTTTTCCTTCAGCCTTGCGAGATTAAACCATTGGTCATACCTGATGTCAAGGCATATTCCTTCAGTTGCATCCCCAAATGCATGTTTCAAGAGCAAGGCAAAGAAGATCCTGAAGAGGGTTAGAGCCAGGATGTAGCCTTATTTAATCCCACTGTGTATGTCAAAGGGCTGTGATGTGCTTCCAGCACACTGGACTGTTCCCTTCATGTCTTCATGGAATCACTTAAACATTTCCAGCAATTCAGTGGGGCAGCCTATTTTCAGGAGGATTTTGAAGAGTCCATCCCTGCAAACCAAGCAAAATGTCTTTATTAGGTCGACAAAGGCAACATTTAAAGGCTTTTTCTGCTTTCTTGATTTTTCTGGAAGTTGGTGGAGAGAAAAGATCCTGTCTATTGTTTTTCTATGAGCTCAGAATCCACACCCTGGCTCTGAATATATGTGCTTAACTAACTTGTGTAGTCACACTACAATAACTCAGGTGAAAACCTTACCAACAAAACTAAGAAGAGAGATGCCTCTGTAGTTGTTGCAATCACTTCCGTCTCCTTTATTTTTATATAGTGTTACAATCTTGGCATCTTGCATGTTTTGACGGATAGTTGCATCTTCTCAGCACTGACACAGCACCATAAGCAGGGGGAGCAGTAATATACTTTTACAGCATTTGGTTAAATCAGGAGGATTCCCATAGTTTCCTAGAAACTAACAATTCTCACACTCACTTTTAACAATTCAAGCACTAAGAAGCTTAGGAGAATGCAGGGTACCTGATACAGTGGAAGATATATTTCTAGCAACTGCATGCCTTTATTTCAAAAGAAATTCAGTTTTAATAGGTCCATTAGATATTAAACTAAACACCTCAGCATTTTACACCCCCTCCCCTGTGTTTTGTTTTTAATTGGTGTTTTTTTGTTGTTGGTTTTCTTTTTTTACTTTTGTTTTGTTTTTTCTTGTTTTTAAAACACACACACAAATTTTGATTTGCTCTAATTACAATGATTGGACAAGAGATATGAGCCCACTTTTGCATATCACTAACTGTACATATTATATGGACTTGAAAGACATATATCCAAATTGCAATCCTTCTGAGGTTGAACAGGATATTTTTCATCATAAATTTAAGAAGAAAAAAAATGTGGATAGTTTCATCAGATCTTGTAAAAAAAATGTTTACATGCAGCTGGTTTTGTTTTCTTCACTGAACTGTGTAAGTTCTCATTAAAGAACTACACCCTTCTTCACAAACAGTAAGTAGTATGCTCATAGGCCAGACAAGGGAACAGCATGAAACACTGTCACATACATAAGTTTGGATCAAGTTAACGAGTTGATTTCAGCAGAACTATATTTTATTTATGCAGAGCCAAATTAAGATAACAAAGTACAAAGGTAGCAAATGCTAGTTAAACACAATAACCCTATGGTAGACCCACATGAACATGATTTAAAAAATAATAGTTTGCTTTTTCATAGACAGAAATTATAAAAGATCCCATAACATTATAGCATTCAATTCACTATCATCATAATTGCTCATAGGACTACCATAAAAATCTGTTGTTGTCAACGTCAAGCAACATTTGCCCATCTCACTGCTCCTTTTCAAGAACCCAACTCTCCACTCAAAGATCTTTCAATCAGAATGACTATCCCCAAACTCACACCTAAAATATGAGAACATTCTCAGAAACAGCTCTCTCCAGGCCAATTATCATGCATAAACAGTTCACAAGAGTATGAAAAACTCACTACAATAAACAAAGCAGACATCTCTGCATTCCCTTTATGCACTCTTTTCAGTCACTCCCATTACTCAAGTTCTATTTCTGTGTAAATGTTCCAGCACAAACACCAAGCCTGTAATATTTCTCTCATGTTTCTGTGGCACTGTAGATAACATTTATAAATAAGACATTTCTCACCTCTGTGTATACTTTTTATGTTTTTGTAGGTTAAATTTACAAATAAACTTGACACTGCTAAAATAAAATAAAAAATTCACACTTGAAAGATTTCTCTTACTTACTTACTAACTTAGTCGTTCCCCTTCTACCGTGAGGTGTAGAGGTTTGGAAGAGAGCGCTAGACTATCCTATTGGCTGTCTTCCTCCTGGCCTGGTTCCATTCTAGTCCTTGGTCCTTCAAAGATTGTCTAATGTTGTCCTCCCAGCGGAGGACTTTTCCATGCTTGATCTTCTCCCATTCTGCAGACATGGCCAAACCATCTCAGTTGGAACTGTTCTACTTGGGACTGCAGGGGGTGGGATTTTAGGCCTTGACGTATCGTCTGGTTGCTGACATGGCTCTTCTTGTTACTTCAACCACCTTCCTCAAATACCTCATTTCTGAGGTTTGGATCTGGCTTTTGTGGGTTGTAGTCACTGCCCATGACTAGCATCCATGTCAAGACTGGGACATAGGTGGAGCAGTATACAGCCATCTTTGTTTTCTTACCAACCTCTCTCTTGCTAAGGAATCCTCAATTTATGGCCTGAAAAAAGTCTCCCAGCTGCTACTTTTCGAGTGGCCAACTCTTCTTTGATGCCTCCCTTTTGGTCTATAATAGCTCCGAGATATTTAAGGTGGTCGACCTGCTCCAGGATTTCTAATTTTTGCTTTCCTCATCTCTTCCATCAGCTCCTCTTCTTTCCCATTTATACTTCTTGTGTTCCAAGTTCCATAAGTCGTAGTCCGTTCCAGTTCGTCGCCTTTAGAATCAGTCCGGTTTTCTCTCTTGTAGTTCACGTAATCATGTTTTAAAGCAAACAGGTGATTGGCCTGTTGTGCCTTTGCATGGTGGTGGGGCTGCCTCCTTACGGCCTCCATGGAGGCTGCTCTCCTCCTTTTTCAGCCGGGCTTGGCCTAGGCAGAGTTGACAGGTTTCTCTACCATAAGTAATTATTTATGTATTGCAGGTTACCTTTCTCACCCGTGTGTTACCGGGGCCCAAAAGGGGAGCAAAGAATAGTAACACTGTACCCTACCAGGCATGTTGTAAAAAGTGAGTAAGGGGGGTTGGGCATTGGGCTGGTTATCCCATTTCATAAAAAACTTTTTACCAAAAGACCTTAACAAACTATGGTCAAGTCAAATACAGAATTTAAATCAACTCAGTTGCCCAAGACAGAAGGTCCTCTGGAAAGGAGGCGCATGAAGAAACCCAGAGAAAGCCGAATGGAGTCTGGGTTGCCGACTAACCTTTTTTCGTCTAGGAAAATCTCATGGATTGGCACCTGGAATGTTCAAACTCTACATGAACAAGGGAAAACTGCACAAGTAGCAGCAGAAATGAGAAATTACAGGATTGATATCCGAGGTCTCTGCGAGACATAGTGAAAGTGCACAGAGATGAAGAAATTGATCACAGGGGAAATAGTTGTCCACAAAACAAGAGGAGGAAAATGCCCATCAAAGTGAAGGGGTGACTCTAATGCTGTCTAGGGAAGCACAGAGGACACTTATAGAATGGGAAACAATGGGACCCCAAGTTATAACAGCAATGTTTAAATCAGCCAAAAAGAAAATAAATATAAACATCATCCAGTGTTATGCACCAACAAATGATAAAGAAGAATCTGAGAAATAAGAATTTTACAGCAGACTACAAAATGTCTTGGATAAAAAGAAAAGAAAGGACATCACAATCTTGATGTGGGACCTAAATGCAAAAATAGGAACAGACAACACTGGCTTTACAGAAATCATGGAAAAAAACATGGATTATGTACGATGAAAGACAATGGTGAACTATTAACAAACATGTGTGCTTCAGATCGACTAGCTATAAGAGGGAGCAATTTCCACACAAAAAGATTACATAAAGCAACATGGATACCACCAGACAACAGAACAGAGAATCAGATTGATCATATATACATAAATAAGAAGTTTAGGTCATCATTGCATGTTGTAATAGTATATAGAGGAGCAGATGTGGTATCAGATCACTATCTTTTGTTAGGAAAAACAAAATAAAAACTCAATAAATTTGCAACAGCACATAGCTATGGACAACAGTATAATATGGGATATCTAAGTAATCAGGAAATAAGAGAAACATTTTAAGTTACAGTATCCAACAAATACAAAGTACTCCAACTGCTGGAAGATGAAGCAGATACGGAAAACAACTGGCAGCAAGTAAAAAAATATGTGAAATGAGACGTGGAGAAGTACTGAGAAAAAGAGAACATCAGCACAAAGCATGGATAACAACAGAAATAATTAGCAAGATATAAGACAGGAAAAACAAAAAAGCAGATTTAAACAGAAGCAAAACCAGAAGCTCAAAAGCCAAGGCTCATGAAGTGTACGAAGAAGCAAACAAAGAAGTAACAAGAAACATCAACAGAGACAAGAAGAAATATATTAAAGAGTTGGCAAGGGAAGCAGAGGAAGCTGCAGCCAAAGGAAATATGAGGGACCTGTACAACAACACAAAGAAGCTAACAGGGAAATATAAGCAAGCAAATGGTCTCATAAAAGATAACAATGGAAAAGTGCTTAATAATATACAAGAACAAATGAAGAGATGGACAGAACATTTTGAGGAACTTCTCAAGAGACCAGCTCCAACTAATCCCCCAGACATCCAGCCAGCAGAAGAGGAGCTGCAAATCAGCTGTGAATGACCAAGTAGAGAAGAAATAAAGACAGCCTTAAAAAGCTTCTGAAAGATGAAAAAGCAACTGGTCCAGATGGCATTCAGGCAGAGACCATCAAAACAGATATTGATACCTCTACAGAAATATTGTACAAACTACTTGACAAAGTCTGGGAGAGAAAAGAAATACCATCAGAATCGAAGGAAGGTTTATCTGGTAAAGTTGCCTAAAAAGGAAATTTTACAAGAGTGCACAAATTATAGAGGAATAATGTTACTATCAGTGCCAGGAAAAGTATTAAACAGAATCATCGTTGAGAGATTAAAAGAGTCCACGGACAAGCAACTGAGAGATGAACAAGCAGGTTTTTGACAAAACGGATGAGGCATTATGGAGTTCCCATGAAGATCATTAACTTAATAAGGAAGACCTAGGAAGCCTTGGCATGCAGAGTTCTTTATGAAAGACAGCTTACATAACCATTTAGGATTAGAACGGGAGTAAGACAGGGATGTCTCTTGTCTCCATTTCTTTTCTTACTAGCAATAGACTGGGTTATGAAAACATCAACATCACAAAACAGAAATGAAAATCCAGTGGAAGCTTGATGATCTAGATTTTGCAGATGACTTGGCTCTTCTGTCCCATAACCATAATCAGATGCAAGACAAAATGAAAATACTTGATGAGAGGTCGCGACAAGCGAGCCTGAAAATACACAGGGAAAAGACAACGATTATGAGAATAAATGCAAGAAATTATAACAAGGTTGAACTTGAAGAAACACCACTAAAAGATGTAGATTCATACACATATCTTGGTAGTAATATAGACAAAGTTGGAGGGACAGACAATTATATCAAAATAAGAATTCAAAAAAGCAAGAGAAGCTTTCATTGTATTGGGAAACATTTGGAGACGCAAGAGAAATCAAGTCCAACATGAAAATAAGAATCTTCAACTCAAATGTCAAGTCAGTCCTATTGTATGGCTCTGAGACATGGAGAACAACAAAAACAACAACTAAAAAGCTACAGGCTTTCATAAACAGGTGCTTGCACAGAATATAAGGATTGAAAATGATATGACAAAGTCACACATGTAGAATTGATGACAAGAACCAGATAAGTGCCAGTGGAACAAGAGTTGAGAAGAAGACGCTGGCAATGGATAGGACACACATTGAGGAAACCTGTTGATAACATTACATGGCAGTCCTTGTTCTGAAATCCACAGGGAAAGAGAAGCAGAGGTAGACCAAAAAACACATGGAGAAGAGAACTGGATACAGAGGTGAAAATGATGAGGAAAACATGGAAAGAACTTGGGCAGATGGCACAGGACAGGAAGACTTGGCAGGTGTTTGTTGAAGGCCTATGCTTCTTGGGGAGCTAAAGGGTATTGATTGATTGAGATTATCTTTCTGAGAAATGACAACATCACAAACACCACCGTTTTAATGCTTTTCTCCTGTGTGTGTGTGTTTTCCTGTTACTTCAGGTTACATCTGTGAGAAAATGCAGCAACTAAAAAAATCACACTTGTAAGGTTTCTCCAATATCTGTTCAAGTAAATACAGTACCACATAAGCTTGTAAGGTATCTCTTCTGTATGTATTTTTTCATGTTTTATGTTGGTTTAGCTTACATTTGTAAGTAAATGCTTTACCACAATCATCACATTTGTAAGGCTTCTCTCCTGCATTTTATTTTAATGTTGGTTTAGGCTACATTTCTTCTTCTTCTTCCTCATTCATCCTTAAAAGGACGTTGGTTGTGTTGTGCCCGTTTACAGCGAAGCTGCAATATTTGAGTCTTTCGGCCGACACATCCGACTTCAGCACGGCATTTTTTGGGACCGGGTTAGCCTTCCCTCTTCAATCCCTACTCTCTCAGCCAGACTGCAGGGATGCAGCCTGTTTCCAGGACCACCACTTGGAGGCGGAGTAGAGTCTTGGTTAGCTCTGGTTCACTGACCCTGATGCAAGCAGTCAAGCTATGGGTTGGTGACTGCATTCTCTATTGCTGTATCTTTGGGTCCCAGGCTACATTTTTAATGAAATGTTTTATTCACACTTGAACAGCTTCTCTCCTGTATGTTTTCTTTTATGACTGATTAGGCACGTTCTTTGAGTAAATGCTGCACCACAAAAAGCACACTTGAAAGGCTTCTCTCCTGTATGTATTCTTTCATGATCTTTTAAGTAAGAGCTTTGAGTAAATGCTGCACCACAAACATCACACTTGAAAGGCTTCTCTCCTGTATGTATTCTTTTATGACTGATTAGGCATGTTCTTTGAGTAAATGATGCACCACAAACATCACACTTGAAAGGCTTCTCTCCTGTATGTATTCTTTCATGATCTTTTAAGTAAGAGCTTCGAGTAAATGCTGCACCACAAACATCACACTTGAAAGGCTTCTCTCCTGTATGCATTCTTTCATGATCTTTTAAGTGAGATCTTTGAGTAAATGATGCACCACAAACATCACACTTGAAAGGCTTCTCTCCTGTATGCATTCTTTCATGAACTTTTAAATGAGATCTGTGATTAAATGCTGCACCACAGACATCACACTTGAAAGGCTTCTCTCCTGTATGCATTCTTTCATGATATTTTAAGTGAGATCTTCGAGTAAATGCTGCACCACAAACATCACACTTGAAAGGCATCTCTCCTGTATGTATTCTTTCATGATCTTTTAACTGAGATCTTCGAATAAATGCTGCACTGCAGACATCACACTTGAAAGGCTTCTCTCCTGTATGTATTCTTTCATGATCTTTTAAGTGAGAGCTTTGAGTAAATGCTGCACCACAAACATCACACTTGAAAGGCTTCTCTCCTGTATGCATTCTTTCATGATATTTTAAGTGAGGTCTTTGAGTAAATGCTGCACCACAAACATCACATTTGAAAGGCTTCTCTCCTGTATGTATTCTTTCATGATCTTTTAACCGAGATCTGTGAGTAAATGCTGCACCACAGACATCACACTTGAAAGGTCTCTCTCTTATGTGTATTTTTTTATGTTGGTTTAGACTCCAATTATGAGTAAATGCTGCACCACAAACATCACACTTGTAAGACTTCTCTCCTGTGTGTATTTTTTGATGTTGCTGTAGGTTATCTTTCATAGTAAATGATAAACCACTAATATATGGGTATGGTTTATCTTCCTCTATTTTCTTTTGAGACTGAAAGCTTAAATCATTGTAAGTAGCAACATCTCTATCATTCACACTAAGCTGAACATTTATCTCAGTGGCAGAAAATATTTTACTAAAATTTATGTTACACACTTCATTTTGTGAAGCTGATGTGTTACAACTTGGGGTGTCACCAATTTTAGTTGTCTTTTCCAGATGGGAGACTAAGTTCACTGATGGTTCATTATCATGGAGTATCAGTCTGGTATTATCTTCTAATGCTGCATCAGTAAAAGTAGCATTTCTTATTTCATTCACTGTTTCATTTACTTTATTTCTATTGCCCTGTGGTAAGATATCCTGAAGATCATCAAGTTTATTATCAAACTCCCAGTGTCCATTTCCATGTGTTATTTTCACATGCTCATCCAGGGCATCAAGTTGGAAGAAAAGAATGTTGCACATGGGACAAGAATATATGTCTGAAATGTTGAAAATAACGAGAATAGATAAATAAACCAAATGCATTTCCTATATGTTTAGTTACAATTTTGTAAGCAAAAACATAAGCATAACACCCAAGTTATTATATAATACATGTATATCTCACACAATTATTAACAAAATAAAAATGCTTTGAGTTGACTCTGAAAGGCTCAGTAGCTACTTAGCATTAAATATTACATAGTGCAGACATTTAAATCATTTACATTTCATCAACTTCCTGTCTACAGTACTATTAATCAATTCTATTGTTGACTTCCTTCCCTGCCATGATGTCAAACTGTCCAGAATCTTCTCTCTTTATCACCTCTATCTCTTTTTCCTTCTATCTTTCCTGTTGTCACAATATACTTCAGCTTCCTTCTTCTCATTAAAGCCTCATTAGTGCACTTGTTAGTGCACTGACTTCCAAGCTCAGTGGTCCATGGTTCGATCCCCAGTTGAGGTGGGATTTTTTAGACCACAAACGGCTTCAGAGTCAATCCAGCCTTATGAATTGGGTACCAGAGCAAATCTGGGAAGGTTAAAGGCTGGTGTGGTGCTGACCACATTACCTCTAATGTGCCTCAATGGTCAAGAAAATATAGGCCTAATACCATATTCCCAATATGCCTCAATGGTCAAGAAAATATAGGCCTAACACCATATTCTCAATGGTCAAGAAAATATAGACCTAACACCATATTCCCAATATACCTCAATGGTCAAGAAAATATAGACCTAACACCATATTCTCAATATGCCTCAATGGTCAAGAAAATATTGGCCTAACACCATATTCCCAATATGCCTTAATGGTCAAGAAAATATAGGCCTAACACCATATTCCCAATATGCCTCAATGGTCAAGAAACCATAGACCTAACACCATATTCCCAATATGCCTCCATGGTCAAGAAAATATGGGCCTAACATCATACTCCCAATATGCCTCAATGGTCAAGAAAACATAGACCTAACACCATATTCCCAATATGCCTCAATGGTCAAGAAAATATGGGCCTAATACCATATTCCCAATATGCCTCAATGAGCATGTAATGGGATCCTTCAATCTTCTTATAACATGCCCAAAGAAAGTGGATTGCTTTCTTCTAACCTGAGGAATAAGCTCCCTTTGCACATTGGCCTCTTTTGAGAAATCCTCATGACCTCATTTTATCTATTCTTATCCAAGCTATTTTTAACATTCTTCTGTAAAACCACATCTCTATGGCCTCTAGTGTGTTTTCTACTTGTATACTAATTCTCATCCCAACTAAGATGGTTTGGCCATGTCTGCAGAATGGGAGAAGATCGGCCACCATGACAAGCATGGGACACAAAGAGCCAGGGATGTTGTTGTTCATCCATCACGGGTGATGAAGACCACTCTGTTCATCCAATTATTAGGAATATGTTAGATTACTCTATGGGTACGAAGGTGACTGATGAGCCCGATGCGGGCCTTGAAAGATCTTGGACAGTGTGGGCAGGAAATGTTTGCTTCATGTGAAGGTTTTATTTCACTGTCTTTTCTAGCTTGTCTCCGCTGTTCCTCTTCTGGATGATTCGCATGCTGCTGCACCTTTACGAAGAGATGTGCGCCATTTGATGTTCATTATCTTCCTGAGACAGACTGTATGGAAGTCGTTTAGCTTCTTTACGTGGCGCCTGTATACAGTCCATGTTTTGCATGCATAAAGCAGCTCTGTAAACCTTCAGCTTTGTCTGTAGACTAATGCCGCTTCGATGCCAAATGTGCTGCTGGCTTTGGAGATCCTGGTGTTTACCTCATCATCAATGACGATGTTCTGGGAAAGTGTGCTACCAAGGTATGTGAATCTGTTCACAACATTCAGTTTCTCACCATTTACCTTGATGATTGGCTCAGTATAAACTGTGCCAGGAGCTGGTTGTACATGATTTCTGTTTTCTCCATGTTGATGGTAAGCCCAAAGTTGGCACAGGCTTCAGAGAATCTATCCACGCTGTGCTGCAGATCAGCCTCTGAGCCAGCACTAAGGGCACATTCATCAGCAAACAGAAGATCTCTGATGGTGTGTGATTTGACCTTGGTTTTTGCTTGAAGCCTCCTAAGGTTAAACAATTTTCCATCAATACGATATCTGATGTCGATTCCTGTGTCCCCATCTCTGAAAGCATCAGTCAGCATAGCAGAAAACATGATACTGAACAGAGTCGGTGCAAGTACACACCCTTGTTTAACTCCGTTTGAGACGGGGAAAGGCTCCGACAGCTCACCGTTTTCCTGAACTCTAGCCTGCATTCCATCATGCAGTTGCTGCACTACTGAGATAAAATTCTTTGGGCAGCCGTATTTTGCCATGATCTTCCATAGACCCTCTCTACTGACCATGTCGAACGCCTTTGTCAAGTCGATGAAAGCTGTGTACAGGTCACAGTGCTGTTCTTGGCATTTTTCTTGTAGCTGTCTTGCAGCGAACACCATATCGGTGGTTCCATGTTCTTTCCGGAATCCACACTGACTTTCAGGTAAAAGACCTTTGTCAAGATGAGCCGTAAGGCGATTCAGAAGGGTTCTGGCGAATATCTTCCCAGCGATTGATAAAAGAGAGATGCCTCGATGATTGTTACAGTCTTGGCGATTACCTTTAAGTTTATATAGATGTATAATTGACGCGTCTTTGAGATCGTGTGGGATGGTTTCACTCTGCCACATTTGCTGGAAGATCATGTGAAGTTTCTCTATCAGAACTGTACCTCCATCTTTATAAACCTCAACAGGAATTGAATCGGAGCCGGGGGCCTTTCCACTAGAAAGTTGACGAATCGCCTTTTGAGTTTCCTCCAGAGTTGGTGTATCATCTAGTGCTTCATTTATAGGAATTTGGGGCAGGCGGATGATGGCTTCGTCGTTAATAGATGATGACTGGTTCAGAATATTATTAAAGTGTTCGACCCAGCGTTGGAGAATTTTTTCCTTGTCTGTAATTAGTCTAGTGTTTTTCCATCTGCATTAAGGAGGGGAAATGATCCTGATGATGTTGGACCATAGACCGCTTTGAGTGCATGGTAAAAATTCTTCAAGTCATGGCTGTCAGCAAAGCCTTGGAGCTCATCTGCTTTATTACTCAGCCATGAATCCCGCATCTGGCGTAGTTTATGTTGGACGATTCTACGCATGTTGTTGAAAGCGTCTTTCTTTGATGTAGATTGTGGATCATTTAAATATGCTTTATGGAGATGGTGTTTCTCAGCCAACATCTTCTTTATATCATCTGAATTATCATCAAACCAGTCATTTTGTTTCTTGATGACGGGACCCAGGACCTCTGTAGCAGTGTTGTAGATCTGCTCACTTAGGGCTGCCCAATTTGTTTCCACATTTTGGCCGTCTAACGAGATAGATTTGAGACGGTCTTCTAGGGTGTCAGTAAATGACTGTTTGATTTTTGTCTTCTTTAGTTTGGTGACATCCAGCCTTTTATGAGTTTTCTTCCCCTGAGGGCGCCTGGCTGGTTGGATACGAATTTTAAGTTTAGACACAATGAGGCGATGATCAGTCCAGCATTCAGCACCACACAAAGACTTGGTCACCCGGACATCTTGCCTGTCCTTCTTCCTAACAATTACTTGTACATAGTCAATTAAGTGCCAATGCTTTGAGCGAGGGTGCATCCAGGAGGTCCTGTTGCAGGTAGGAAGTCGAAAAATGGTGTTGGTGACAAGGAGGTCATGTTCTGCGCAAGTCTGGAGGAGAAGAAGTCCATTGCTGTTACAGCGACCCACGCCGTACTTTCCAATAGTGCCATTCCAGGAGATGTTATCTGAGCCTACTCTTGCATTAAAGTCACCAAGAATTATGAGCTTATCTGCTTTAGGAACTGATGCAATGACTGCATGTAGTTCTTCATAAAACTTATCCTTGACGCCATCCTGGTTTGTCATAGTTGGTGCATACGCGCTAATGATGGTGGCATGTTTTCTTCCATAAAGCAGGGGGATCTTGACTGTCATGAGTCAGTCATTTATTCCCTTTGGGGGCCCCGCTAACTTGTTTTGATTGCAAATCCAACCCCTGCTTCTCGTCTTTCTTCAGTTCCTCTTCCGCTCCAATAGAATGTACAACCTGCACCCTTTTCGCAAAGTTGGCCCTCGCCTGCAAGTCGAGTTTCACTCAGTGCTGCTATGTCAATGTTGTATCTGGCCAGTTCTCTCCCAATCAGGGCAGTTCACCTCTCAGGTCTGTTTGCGTTAAAGTCTTTGTCAAGGAGAGTGCGCACATTCCATGCACCTAGAATGAGGGGGAAAAATCTGTCCTTTCTTTTTCTTATGTGTCGCCCGCTGAAGCAGGGTACCCACCAACCGCGGTAAGCTGGTTAGGTAATGGTGGAACAGGCAATGTTTAGGGCACCTTTTCTAGCCCCTTCCTCATGCCATGGAGGTGAGCAGTGCTTTCCTAAAGAGGGCTGCTCAGACACTCAGGGGGCTGCCGAATCCCACTGCTGCTCCGATCAGTGGAAGACGACCATATGGCCTGAGCCGCCTGTGTGTAGGTCTGTGACTACGACTGCCAGCGTACCCACGCCTGCTGCTTCGCTGCTCGCCTATCGCCACAGGACTTGTTGTGAGTGGATGGATGAATGGATGAAAGAGTGACTTGCACAGTGATTTGGATTAAAGTGAGGAAGAGTTGCGCAATTCGTCGACCTCACTCTCTCGCCTGGGTCCATCTGATTCCAGTGGCAAGACAAGTCAAGATGACTGGAGATGAAGTCAGGTGCAGTGGATGACCAGGGTTTCTACGTGCCTCGCCATGCTCCTTACGCTCCACAGCGAGTTGCTGGTAATCGCCGTCATGCCCGTTGAACCAATAGGTAGTTTCTTCCGCGCAGTCTATCGAATCCAGTCTTCGCATGCAAGGGTAGGCAGACCCTAACTCACCAAAGGTTTATAACCAGTCGGCTACCCTCACCTAGTTTAGCCGGCTGTCAAAGCCGTTGCCCGGGGGGGTGGCAGCTGTCGCATGCTGACAGCTACGAGGAGCCACAGGTGAGAGCTGGATGCCAGGTTTGGACCAAAGGTGGCCGAGCTGTCCTGAAAAGGGCATGACAGCTCCTTCACCAGAGGTACTACCAATACCTGACATCCCAAACCCCCCAATATTGAGATGGTCAATGGTCAAGAAAATATAGGCCTAACACCATATTTCCAATATGCCTCAATGGGCATGTAATGGGATCCTTCCTTCTCAAAATATGCCCAAAGAAAGTGGACTGGAATGCTTTCTTCTAACCTGAGGAATAAGCTCCCTTTGCACATTGGCCTCTTTTGAGAAATCCTCATGACCTCATTTTATCTATTCTTATCCAAGCTATTTTTAACATTCTTCTGTAAAACCACATTTCTATGGCCTCTTTTGAGAAATCCTCATGACCTCATTTTATCTATTCTTATCCAAGCTATTTTTAACATTCTTCTGTAAAACCACATCTCTATGGCCTCTAGTGTGTTTTCTACTTGTATACTAATTCTCATCCCAACTAAGATGGTTTGGCCATGTCTGCAGAATGGGAGAAGATCGGCCACCACGACAAGCATGGGACACAAAGAGCCAGGGATACAGACCCCCGGATGACCCAGAGTCCACTGGGAGGACAACATTAGACAATCTTTGAAGGACCGAGGACTAGAGTGGAACCAGGTCAGGAGGAAGACATCCGATAGTATAGTCTGGCGCTCTCTCTTCCAAACCTCTACATCTCATGGTAGAAGGGGAACGACTAAGTAGGTATGTATATAAGTGTTGCGTGCATATTTTGACGCACATATTACAAAAATCGATATGGCTATTTAATATGGAAAAAATATAGACATTCATTCATTTGTGTATGAAAATGCTGTCTATGGGGAAAGCGAGATAATCCATGTTTGATTCACACTTTTGATTATAGGAGTAATCGTTCTTGATATTGATCCGGCGCAAGGATATTGCTCTTATATTTGTACTTATTTTTAGGGCCAGAAAATAGATTAATTTGCTTATTATGTTTATGGCCTGAATTCATATGTATTACATATTATTAGTACAAGTAGAATCAGTCCTATATTGTATATTTTGGATGGGTAGGCGGGACTAGATTCTTATTATTCCGGTCTAGCGGAAGTATGAGTTGTCTTGACAAGTCGTGATGAGTTCCGATGTACCGTGATAATGGCGGGTACGCACTTTTCAAAGGGCTGGTAGATTCTTAAGGAAATATGATTCATGAAGTGGTTTTCTTCTAAAGGAGATGGTATCTCTACTATAGTTTATGTTAGAGACTCTCCTAAGGTACGGTACAATGTATAATTCGGACTCCATGTATTGCCAGACCCTATTTTGATGATCTCATGTCGATTCGACC
The DNA here is from genome assembly GCA_024509875.1 of Oreohelix idahoensis. Classification (NCBI taxonomy): domain Eukaryota; kingdom Metazoa; phylum Mollusca; class Gastropoda; order Stylommatophora; family Oreohelicidae; genus Oreohelix; species Oreohelix idahoensis. The sequence continues at coordinate 146,360 of JAMPIV010014261.1, forward strand.
TAGATGGAACATTGTGCTTCGTATCGCTAGGGTCGTGTTTTGTATCGACGAAGATGACAGACTTTCCTACAGCGGTTATGGCTACGTGAATTAACCTGATCACCGTAGAGCTGTATGGAAACATTTATGAAATCATTTATATACCCATTATAAATTAACTCTGGCTTATATTCTCCTTCCTATGAATGAGTGAACGACAACTCAGGGAGGCGGCCATGTTAGATTTCGGTCATCATATGTTTTGATCACTGCCAAGAGAACAGATTATTTATCCTATTATCGGACAGTGACAGGGAGATCTCAATCTTGCTAGAAACCCCCTTTCGTGGTTTCATAATATATACTACAAACTATGGACGTCAAGTAACTTTAGTTATTTACCGATCTGCCTTCACTGACGCGTTTAGTCAGATAGGGGATGCGGCCATAATGTATCATGACATTGAACTTTTGATGTACTGCCCATTATTTCTGAATGTGTCATGACTTCAGATCTGCTATGTATACCTACAAATTGATATGTCAACATACCATGATGTACTCGTATGTCCCAGTGTGTACGTCTGAATAAATTGAGTAAACAAAGATTCCAGCAGTCTGCATTGGTGCCTTGTAGACACAAGTGTATGAGTGGTTATATTGGTCAGCACACGAACAGTACACCATTCGCGGTAATCACACTCTACACTTCTACTTCATACATACACCATCCTGCGTCGGTTGAAGTGACCAAGTTTAGGGCCTGCTTCCCCTGGAGCCTTTGCCTTCCCTAACTCAGGACTAGGGTGAGTTACCCATTTACAGCTGGGTAGACTGGAGCATGCCTGATCTCAACAACACACCACTCTTCCTTACAGAGCATACAGACTGACACTTTACAGAGTGGAAAGAAGAAACAAACTTTACAGTGGCGAGCCAGATTCCTGGGTCCAGCTTACGCAGTTTTGTGTTGAGAATCACAGTTTACAGCTGAAAGAACATTTGTTTGACCACATCAACACCAGTAGGACAGCTATACAGTCGATGTCAGCTTGACCTGTATTACCGATAGGATGCTGTATCTAGGTCAGCGCTTGTTGACAGTTTTTCGCTGTACAGACAGTATTACACAGGACAGTGGTATCAAGTGTAGAAAATATCTGGAGCAGTATTGTTGACATTTCTCAACGTACAGAAGAATCACAGTGTTGTTGAACATAAAGTGCATAGTTCATCGTTGGATCTTCATATGCTCAACAGAGAAAAATTGACAGTGTAATAGTTTAGAATTAAATCTATTACTGAATAAAGTGGCAAGTTATTATTATTTAAATAAACTGTGCCTGCTTTACAACACTATACCTGCAACACATTCCATTCATGACATAAATTATATTGTATGCTATATGCTATTTATGCTTACATGTTATTTGTTATGTATTAAATTAGTTTATGTTCTGTGTGACTAGTACAAGGTATGCCGAGTGACATTGGTCTGGTACTAGTATTCTATAGGTACACATTTTCTTAATTGGAAATTTGTTAGCAACAATTTGCTGCTATTTCTGTTAGTTGTGATGAGGTGTTCTTTTCTTCGTTGTTTTTGTTAATAATTTTGTGTTCCTTAGTTTTGTTTGATTTGTTTGTATAATTGTAGGTCTCATCTTTTCTATTTTTGATTTCTTTACACCCTTATGTTTATACACTGTGGCGTTATTTGTCTTGTTATCTTATTGCAGTTATCATCACGGTTTCTGTGATCATTTTTTTCATTTCTCCTATTTAATTTAATTTGATCTCTGCAAATGTTTTCAGATTGTCTTTTCTTGTTTGTCCTTTGTAATGTCTTTAGTTGACATATGACACAGGAGTTATAGTGGTATACACTGATAGTATAGTACAGATCAGTACTTTATGATTATTTTCCACAGGTACCCAAGTGATCTTTGATTACATTGAGGTATACAAGACCTTTGTAAGGCTTGTCTCCCACAGTATTTGAGATACAGTTATTGTTGTCCACAGGTACTCAAGTTATCATTGGTTATTATAAACCATACAAGTTTGGACTAAGACTAAGTCTATGGTATAGACTTGTCTCCCATTAAAGTGAAAGAGGGTAATTTATTTACTTTTTCAGGTTTCTGATTTAAGAAGACAATATGTCTACATTAGATTATTTTATTGCACAAGGAAAATCTCTTGATAAGACTGGAAAAGACTTAGAACAATGGGCTGTTGCTCAATATGACAAAGCATTAGCTGCTGAAGAGAGAAAAGCTGCTGCTGAAGAAAAAAAAGCTCTGGCTGAAGAAAAAAGATTAGAAAGAGAAGCTGCTGCTGAAGAAAAAAAAGCTGCTGCTGAAGAAAAAAAAGCTCTGGCTGAAGAAAAAAGATTAGAAAGAGAAGCTGCTGCTGAAGAAAAAAGATTAGAAAAAGAAGCTGATACTACTGCTGAACTAAAGAAATTGCAGATGCAAGTGGAGGAAAGGAGATTTGATGCAGAACAGAAGAAATTAGAAGCTGCTGCAGAACAGAGAAGATTAGATAGAGAAGCTGAAGAGAGAAAAGCAATAAGAGAACATGAGTTTGAATTAGAGAAATTAAAATTGACATGTATGAGTAATGTTAATCAGGCATCTGGTAGTAATGGTAAACCCTTTGTGTACAAGGTCAAGGTACCAGCGTTTAACCCTACCAGTGATGACATAACATTTTGGCTTTCTAGATTTGAACGGGCTTGTCGATCTCATAATGTTGACAAATCACAGTATGTGAATCAGTTGTCTGAAAATCTAAAAGGGGAGTCTCTGAGTAAGTTATATTTTGTTGAAGAGGCCGACAAAGATAATTATGATGCTGTTAGGGCAGCTTTGATAAAGAGATATCAGCTGTCTGAGGAAGGTTATCGTCTTTTGTTTAAAACAATGAGACCTGAGGTAGGTGTAGAATTCTCAGAATTCATCTCAAAAGCACGAATTACACTTTCACGATGGATTGAATTATCCAAAACAGAGAAAACATTTGATGGTCTTACGGATTTATTGCTAAGAGACAAGGTCATGTCTTCTGTAAATAAATCATTCCTAGAGTTCTTACATGAGCGTAAACCTAGTACAATAAAGCAAATGGAAGAATATTGTGACCAGTATGCCACGGCACACCCTGACATGATTCTTAGTAACTCTAACATTAAAGAGAGTATGCCAGTTGCTTCGGCAACAGAATATAATCAGAATTACTCACACAAATTCCAAGGAGCTAAAAATAAATTTGATAAAAAGGTTAATTGGAATAAGTATCAAAACCAAGATAACCACTCAAATCAGGGTTCTTCTTCGAAGAACTGGAATCGGGCTGATAGTCCTCGACACGCGAGGGGTACCCATAATGTTAGAAATTCTCGGAAAGGGAGTAGCTATAGGAACTACCCAAGTGCTTCATGGAGACAAAAAAACCAATATTACAGGGATACTCAATATAATGAGCATGATGATTATGATCATGAATATTATGATTCAAACCCAAATAGGGGTTATAACAGAGGCAATAATAATTATAGAGACAATTATAACCGAGGTAGATCACAACACAAAAGACATGGTAAATCTTATTACCAGGCTAACTCTGCACAACAGGAGTTCCACGACACCGATAATCAGAATAATGATAAAAAAGACTCCAACAGTGTAGCAAATTCCGCTTTCGATTTTGCTAGAGCATCTGAGTGTTCGCAATGCAAAACATTATTCGATCCAACCACAGTTTCTACTTTAAGCTGCGGTCACCCGCTTCCCGCTCTCCATGCGTCAATTGCGCATAATGGAAGGGGTGCTCTTGTCTTTAATAGGGGCCTAATAGATGGTACTCCGGTATCAATTCTTTTCGATTCGGGGTGCACTACCATTGGAGTGAGGCAATCACTCGTAAATCCTTCTCGAGCTACAGGCAATATAGTCAAATGTGTAACATTTGGTGGCACATTGGAGAAGTACTCCACTGCCATTATCAATATTGCTACGCCTTTCTTTACAGGAGAGGTGCAAGCATGTCTCTTGCCGAATCCGATCGCTGATCTTATCATCGGTCGCATTCATGGAGTGAAAGAATGCACTCCACAGCAAATTTCTAATTGGGAAAATGTTAATATGCAATCTGCTAATGCAGTAATCACTAGGGCTCAAGCTCTTAATATGCCACAATCTTCACATTCTGAAGATAATGATGCGCAGATCCAAGATGATCCCTTGGAGATTTCCCACGATTCCTTTATCAAACAGCAGGAAGATGATCCTACTCTAAAGAAATTCTTTACTCTGGCAACAAAAGGTGATCCGAATAAGGATACAAATCGTAAATCTTGGATTACGATGAAGAATGGCGTACTTGTACGTATGGTACAAGACTCCGCTAAGTCCATTCATTCTCAAATCCTTGTGCCTAAAAATATGAGAGTTAAAATCTTACAGCACGCTCATGATTCGCAGTGTGCTGGACATATGGGTTTTTCCCGTACTAAAGCTAGAGTTCTTCAATCTTTCTTTTGGCCTGCTGTGAATAAGGACATACGAATCTATTGTCGATCTTGTAAAGTATGTCAAGAGATTAAATCCAGAGGTCCACGCCATGATGCACCTATTCAGGCTGCAGACATTCCCATTCGGCCATTTCAAAAAATGGCGATAGACATCATTGGTCCATTTAAGATAAAGTCTGCTAGAGGACACCAATTTATTTTGACGTGTGTTGATATGTGCACACGTTGGCCGGAGGCTGTTCCTCTAAAGAGCATAACTACTGCTGATGTCGCAGATGCTCTTTGGTTAATATTTTCTCGTCTGGGGTTTCCAGCAGAAATATTATCCGACCATGGTACCCAACTCATATCGGATACCATGTCTCAAGTAATGTCGACTCTGAAGATAGAGAGATCGCTGAGTAGTATTTATCATCCTATGTCCAATGGGATGGTGGAACGTTTGAATAGAACTCTGAAAAACCTACTAGGTAAGATAACAGAAGATCATCCTCAGGATTGGGATAGGGTTTTACCCGCGGCTCTCTTTGCATATAGAGAGGTCGCCAACGAACATACAGGATTTTCTCCCTTTGAACTTGTCTTTGGCGCGAAACCGCGAGGTCCTATGTCCTTACTTCATGATCTTATAACTGCTGATAATATTGTCGATGACACAAAATCCTCTTATGAATATGTCATCGCACTTAGACACAAGATTATTGAAGCATGCAAATTGGCAACTGCTTCTTCTGAATTTGCGAAACAGAAGGCAAGGGAATTTGCCAATAAAAAGAGATGTTTGCGACAACTTTGTCCAGGTGACAAAGCATTTGTCTTGCTACCTTGTAGGGAAAATAGACTTCTCATTTCTTGGAAAGGTCCGTACGATATAATATCAAAAGTTTCCGATGTTGACTATATCGTCGATATTGACGGGAAGCGTAAAACCTTCCACATCAACATGCTCACGGAATTCCATGAACGTCCTGATTATTTACAACCTGTTTTCCAGGCAACGGACGATTTTCCAGTCCAACATGGACAGTACTCATCTCTGTCAGTAATACAGGATGAGGAAACGAGTTTCTCGGATGTAAATTTACCTTTTCCAATGATTCCTCTTCACTCTAATGAATCATGGAAAGATGTTGCAATTTCTCCAGAATTATCTCCAGGAGAGCAGAAACAAGTTTCTACTATGTTAGAACAATTTCAGGATGTCCTTACTGACATTCCTGGTCAAACTGATGTCATTCAACATGACATTATTCTTACTGACCATAGTCCTATAAGAGTCAGACCGTATCCTATCCCGATACATTTCCAAGCACAGGTAGAGAAAGAGTTAGATGAGATGATAGAGTTAAAAATTATTGAACCATCCACATCAGCATATTCTTCGCCGATGGTTATAGTACGGAAAAAAGACAATAACATACGTCTTTGCGTGGATTATCGCAAATTGAATCAAGTGACTAAATTTGATGCTGAACCTATGCCTTTACTAGAAGAGCTACTTACGAGACTATCGAATTCTCACTTCTTTACTAAACTCGATTTGTCTAAGGGATATTGGCAAGTTCCACTATCCGAACACGCCAAACCGTTTACTGCTTTTTCGACGCCTAGGGGTCTTATGAACGCCCCTGCAACATTTGTACGCATGATGCGTCGAATCCTATCTCATCGCTCAGATGTCATTGCGTATCTTGATGACATCTGTCTTTTCAGTGATACTTGGAACGATCACTATAATGGTATAAATGAACTATTGTCTATCTTACGCGAGCATAACCTGACAGCGAAACCATCGAAAGCATGTATTGGTTTTAGCGAAATATCTTTCTTAGGACACCGTGTTGGTCATGGGTTCCTAAAAACAGAAGACCATAATACAAGTAAGATACTTAACATTTCTATTCCTAAGACTAAAAAGCAAGTACGAAGTCTCTTAGGTCTAATACAATTTTATGGACGATTCATCCCGAATCTGTCCTCCATTATGTCACCTCTTTCTTCCTTGCTAAAGAAAGGGTCTCCTAATGTAGTCCATTGGACTCAAGAATGTCAATCCTCTTTGGATAAGGTTAAAACTATGTTTTCTACTTCACCTATCCTAGTATTGCCTTCTAAGGATAAGACATTTATTCTTCGTAGTGACGCTTCATCCACCGGGATTGGAGCTGCACTAATGCAAGAGTACTCTGGAACTCTGCATCCTGTGATGTATATTTCTCGGAAATTAAATGCCGCAGAGAAGAATTACTCGGTCCTAGACCGTGAATTATTGGCTATGGTTTGGTCAATCCTTAAACTGCAAAGATTTCTTCTGGGCGCGCATTTCATTGTGGAAACTGACCAGAAAGCTCTTACGGCTATTCAGAGTAAAAATCTGAAGAGCGCGAGATCAACGCGATACGCGATTGCTCTACAGCCATTTCATTTTTCGGTGCGAGCTATCCGTGGGTCAGAAAATGTGATGGCAGATATTTTGTCTAGATGCCCACATGATTCATAACTGTTATACAACTTTGATACAGTTGTTTCTATGTTGAAATGTGTACACATATGTAATATATCATATATTGATTGTAACACTACTTAGCGGTTCATTGATATTTATTCACCGCTGATCTTTCAATGTTTTTCGTCTTTGATGATCATGATGTTAAGATATCTTAGATGAAATTTATGTATAAACTAATGTGGAAATTGTGTCATTGCTAATATTGTAGTATGCGTTGGTGACACCTCTCTGGAAATATTTATACTTAGAGAAGTACTTTCTCTAAGGTCATAAAACTTATGCTTATCATCTGCGCATTGTTATTGGTGCGTTGTGAGCCTATTGTATGTTGCTCCTAGATGTATTTCAAAAAAAAAATGTACCATTTTTTTTTCCCGAGGGGTGTGGTAATCTGTTGCGTGCATATTTTGACGCACATATTACAAAAATCGATATGGCTATTTAATATGGAAAAAATATAGACATTCATTCATTTGTGTATGAAAATGCTGTCTATGGTAAAAGCGAGATAATCCATGTTTGATTCACACTTTTGATTATAGGAGTAATCGTTCTTGATATTGATCCGGCGCACGGATATTGCTCTTATATTTGTACTTATTTTTTAGGGCCAGAAAATATATTAATTTGCTTATTATGTTTATGGCCTGAATTCATATGTATTACATATTATTAGTACAAGTAGAATCAGTCCTATATTGTATATTTTGGATGGGTAGGCGGGACTAGATTCTTGTTATTCCGGTCTAGCGGAAGTATGAGTTGTCTTGACAAGTCGTGATGAGTTCCGATGTACCGTGATAATGGCGGGTACGCACTTTTCAAAGGGCTGGTAGATTCTTAAGGAAATATGATTCATGAAGTGGTTTTCTTCTAAAGGAGATGGTATCTCTACTATAGTTTATGTTAGAGACTCTCCTAAGGTACGGTACAATGTATAATTCGGACTCCATGTATTGCCAGACCCTATTTTGATGATCTCATGTCGATTCGACCTAGATGGAACATTTTGCTTCGTATCGCTAGGGTCGTGTTTTGTATCGACGAAGATGACAGACTTTCCTACAGCGGTTATGGCTACGTGAATTAACCTGATCACCGTAGAGCTGTATGGAAACATTTATGAAATCATTTATATACCCATTATAAATTAACTCTGGCTTATATTCTCCTTCCTATGAATGAGTGAACGACAACTCAGGGAGGCGGCCATGTTAGATTTCGGTCATCATATGTTTTGATCACTGCCAAGAGAACAGATTATTTATCCTATTATCGGACAGTGACAGGGAGATCTCAATCTTGCTAGAAACCCCCCTTTCGTGGTTTCATAATATATACTACAAACTATGGACGTCAAGTAACTTTAGTTATTTACCGATCTGCCTTCACTGACGCGTTTAGTCAGATAGGGGATGCGGCCATAATGTATCATGACATTGAACTTTTGATGTACTGCCCATTATTTCTGAATGTGTCATGACTTCAGATCTGCTATGTATACCTACAAATTGATATGTCAACCTACAAATTGATATGTCAACATACCATGATGTACTCATATGTCCCAGTGTGTACGTCTGAATAAATTGAGTAAACAAAGATTCCAGCAGTCTGCATTGGTGCCTTGTAGACACAAGTGTATGAGTGGTTATATTGGTCAGCACACGAACAGTACACCATTCGCGGTAATCACACTCTACACTTCTACTCCATACATACACCATCCTGCGTCGGTTGAAGTGACCAAGTTTAGGGCCTGCTTCCCCTGGAGCCTTTGCCTTCCCTAACTCAGGACGAGGGTGAGTTACCCATTTACAGCTGGGTAGACTGGAGCATGCCTGATCTCAACAACACACCACTCTTCCTTACAGAGCATACAGACTGACACTTTACAGAGTGGAAAGAAGAAACAAACTTTACAATAAGTAAGTACTAATTGTTCATGACTTATTTCCATATGTCAGGATTGATTTTATAAAACAGTGAAGAACTCTCTTTCTTACTTCCATTGACAAAGTGTTGCTGCATAAAGTTCTTTTTTGTGTTATAGAATGCTGCTTTTACCTGGGCTATTCTACACTTCACTTCTGAGATGCATCTTCCATGCGATGTTATTAAAGTGCCCAGGTATTTGAATCTATTCTTCTTCTTTGGTCCTTGGTCGCTGACTGACAAAGGATCCAGTGACCATCATGCCTAGTGATATCTTGTAGGGCAGCAACAAACAGTCTCCACTTTGGTCCTTGGTCGCTGACTGACAAAGCATCCAGTGACCATCACAACTAGTGATATCTTGTAGCGCAGCAACAAACTGTCTCCACTTTGGTCCTTGGTCGCTGACTGACAAAGCATCCAGTGACCATCACACCTAGTGATATCTTGTAGGGCAGCAACAAACTGTCTCCACTTTGGTCCTTGGTCACTGACTAACAAAGCATCCAGTGACCATCACACCTAGTGATATCTTGTAGGGCAGCAACAAACTGTCTCCACTTTGGTCCTTGGTCCCTGACTAACAAAGCATCCAGTGACCATCACACCTAGTGATATCTTGTAGGGCAGCAACAAACTGTCTCCACTTTGGTCCTTGGTCGCTGACTAACAAAGCATCCAGTGACCATCACACCTAGTGATATCTTGTAGGGCAGCAACAAACTGTCTCCACTTTGGTCCTTGGTCACTGACTAACAAAGCATCCAGTGACCATCACACCTAGTGATATCTTGTAGGGCAGCAACAAACTGTCTCCACTTTGCTCGGTCAAAAACCATCCTTCATGTTGTGCCCCATTTGAATCTACTGACTTATTTAAGAACATTTCCATTTACATTCACAGTGCATTTTGGACAAGTCGTTTTCTTATAGATGGCCATTACTTCAGCCTTTTAGCTATTAGGGCTAAGACCTTTATTTTCAGTTTCTGTCACTACTGTATCAATCTTTTTCTGCGACTCCTTTTCACTTTTTGGTAGTAAGATTGTATCATCAGCATACCTCAAGTTTTTTATATTATGTCCACCAACTGATATTCTTCCTGGCATGAATCTCATTATACTTTCACTGTACATATTGAACATAACTGGTGACAGCACACATCCCTGTCTAACACCCTTTTTGTCACTTACTGAAATGTTCCTATTTGGCTGCTAATTCTTATAGTTGCCATTTGATGATCTTTATTATTCTCAGGTCTTTACCATTGACATTTATGTTAACATTTTGATAACTTCCTCATTATTCACTTTGCCAAATGCCTTAATGTAGTCTATAAAGCACAAATATAGATCTGTTTTTTACTTTTATGGCCCTTTCTATTAAAGTTCTTATAATATATATGGTGATGTTTGTGCGTTTACCTTTCAAAAATCCACACTGTTCATACCTAATTTCTGGTTTTATTCTATTTCTCACTCTTCTCATGACAGTTCTTAATAATATTTTGGTCACATGACTCATGAGACTAATGATGCAGTGTTCTTCACATTTCAAGGCTCCAGGTCTCTTAGGCAAAACTATGAATACTGATTTTAGTTGATCATCAGGTATATGACCACTGTTGTAGATGTCATTCAACAGTTTTATTATCACATCTAGTCCAAATTCTCTCAAAGCATCCATTTCCTCTACTGTTATATTTTCTGGTCCAGGCGCTTTGGTTTTCTTCATGTATCGCATGGTATTCTTAACTTCTGCCACAAGTATTGGTGATCCTTCACAGTTGCCCTTTATGTGTATCTGCCATCTTTCTATGATGTTCTCTTGATCCACTGACAATTTCCTTCTTTTAATTTCAAACAGCCAGTGGCCATTTGTGTTCTTCTGCCTGTTAAATCATTTATTTACTTGTACACAGATGTTGTCTTTTCTGTGCTGCATTTCCAGCTCTTTGCACTTCTGGTTTAGCCATGCTTCTTTTGCTAATTGACATTTGCTTCTATTTCCTTATTTAGTCTTTTATATTCTTCTTTATCCTGTGCTTCTTCTTCCATCTTGCATCCATCAGTTGTAAAATTTCAGCTGTCATCCATTTCTTTTCTGATGTCCTCTTTATTTTGGGTGTGATTTCTTCTGATGTTTAATGTATTGACTCATTTAGCATTTTTCACTGTTCATCTATACTTTGTATTTTTTCTATTGCATTATACCTTTTTCTGAGTTGTAATGTTATATCGGCGTCTGTGGCCTAATGGATATGAACGTAGTTTCATAATCCAGATATACCAGGTTCGAAACCTGCTGCAGGCGGTTTGGTAGTAGATCGCTTTGTGTGGATTTTCAACAATGGTATAAGCGCCGTACCGTTCAGAAAGCAATGGCAAACTACTGAATGAAAAAAATTGCCTAGAAAAATCACAAACAGCCAATAAAAGCTGGGGTTGATTGCCACGTCCTGTAAAGGATAAGCAACTAACTTTTAATGTTATATCTTTCACTCATTCCTTTATCTGATTTAAGTAAGGCTAAGTCTAACTTGATGTTTTTTCAAGATTGCTCGACTTTCTTTAATTTTATTCTAAGTTTTCCTGTCATGGGAACTTGGTTGCTGTTGCAGTCTGCTCCTGACTTAGTTTTCACAGATTTAAAACTGTTTCTAAACATCATGTGTATTAGTATGTAGTCATTTTGATTAAGAACATTGTTTCCTAGGCTTTTCCACATTTAAAAGCATCTAGAACACTGCTTAAAAAAGGTGTTTCCTATTATCTTACCATGCAGTCTTGCCCTGTCTGTCACCTCTCATTTTTTTCTTCGAGTACATAATCACTAGTAACATCATCCCCCATTTTCACTTCCAACTTTTGCAATGAATTCTCCAAGTAAAATAGTTGTCACATGGGATTGCACTGCATTATTGCCATATCAAGTTCACTGTAGAATGTGTCCATCTCTTCTTCTGTACTATTTGCTGTTGGTGCATATATTTACTTACTTAGTCGTTCCTCTTCTACTGTGAGGTGTAGAGGTGTGTAAGAGAGAGCGCCATACTATTATATCGGCTGTCTTCCTCCTAGCTTGGTTCCATTTTAGTCCTCGGGCCTACAAAGATTGTCTAATGTTATCCTCCCACATACAGGAAATACCAGGACTGAACATCAGTGGAAGGTCAATAAACAACCTTAGATATGCAGATGATACGAACGAACGAACTTTATTTTCGAAGGGTAAAGAATAGGCGCGCAGGCCCGTCTAACATTCTGCCCTTCCACTCTCATTAATCTTGCATACTATATCCTTTCATTCCCACATGATGCTTTAAGCATTAATTTAAAGGCATGCAACATTATAAAGTTACCATAACAGCATTCATTTACAGTATGCAATCATAATAAAAAAAAATGAGTAGGTTTTTTTTTTTTAAACAAACAAGCTAGTAATTGGGGGAAAAAAGTAATAATAAAATAAAATAAATAAAAATAAATAAATTCTGTATACCGACACTCACTCATGCGGTCAATCCGTCTACAATTAATCTGTATTTTTGAAAGTGTCATCAATCATCAATACAAAAATTACATAAACACATTCTCGCTTATGTCCATACATTCTTGGTGGAAAATGAAATAATAATAATAACACTTTCTTACGCACTTCTGTGGCAGGAAAAGTCTTTTAGCAGTAAAAAAAAGTTCACATTTCTAAAGTACAGTGGTATGCGGGTACATTCTCACGACTCATATTTCTAAAGTACTGTATTATGTGGATACATTCACACATACAGTACATTATATAATAATATTTTAAAGTGAATATAATAATGATATTACATGGATATAAAACAAATTATTCACACACAAAAACGAGCGGAAGAGGAAAATAAATGTTGACCTATGGATGAGATGTTGACAGGCAAATGCTGTTTCTATGGGGGTAGATAATCAGTGTTGAGGAAGTGTTTGAAAAGTGCTTTGTTAAAAGAATATTGTGTAGGTAGGCTTTTTAGGTGGTGTGGAAGGCTGTTCCATAAGTAGGCACCAGAGTAGGCTAGACTCTTTTTGAACAGGTCGATCCTAGGTTTGGGCAGACGTAACTGATGTAATTGTTGTCCCTCCCTTCTACTGGTTTGAAACAATGATCTTAGGTACGACGGGGCATTGTTAGATAGAATTGTGTGAGTCAGCTTGGCTTTGTTGTAGAGAAGACGTTTTTTTAGCGACAGTATTTTGGGTTCTTTTCCTGTCCTTGTGTGTGGTGTCGTGCGATTATCGGTGATCAGACGTACTGCTCTCTTTTGCAGGGAGTGCAGTCTCTTCGAGGTGGAAGCAGGGCAACAATCCCATAGTGTAGAGCAGTAATCTAGATGTGTCTGTATATGTGAGGTGTAGAACAATAGTCTAGTGTCTGCGTCTAAGAAGTGTTTTATTTTGGCTAGCTGGTATGTCTTTTGTGCTAAGTGTTTGGTTAAATTCCGTACATGGGAGTTCCACGTTAAGTGCTGGTCAATCGTGATCCCTAGAACTTTGTGTTCTGTTAAATGTTCAATTTGTATTGATTCCACATGTAGCTGTAGCGATCTTTTGGTGCAGCTTAGGAGTTTCTGTCTGGTGGTAATCAACATAGATTTCGTTTTTGTTGTGTTTACTGGCATACGATTCATATTACTCCATTTTGTTAGATTGTCTACATCACTTTGAAGAGTCATTTCAAGTGCCACGCAGTCATTGTCACTAGTGTAGATAGTGCAATCATCTGCAAAGAGGTCACAAGTTGAATATTTTAGATGTAGTGGCAGGTCGTTGATGAACATTGCAAAGAGTAGGGCCCAAGAATAGAGCCCTGCGGTACTCCTGTAACTACCTTCGAGAAATCTGATGCCGAGTTGTTGTGAAGCACTAACTGTTGTCGATCTGCCAGGAATGATTTGATGATGTTTAGTGGATTAGGGCCTATTCTGAGAGTTTCCAACTTTTGAACCAAGATAGTGTGGTCAATCATGTCAAATGCTTTCTTGAAGTCGACAAAAACAGCACCACATAATTTTCCATCATTTATGTTTGACAGCCAGTTGTCTGCCATTTTGGTGAGAGCTGTGTGACAGGAATGTTTGGGTCTGAAACCTGACTGGCTATCAATGAGCAGTTTGTTTGTTGTTAAGTGTTGAAATGTGGTGTTGTAAATGTGTTTCTCTAGTGGTTTTGAAAGAGATGATAGAAGGGATATTGGTCTGTAGCTGTTCGGATCGCTATGTGAGCCAGATTTATATAGGGGGTACACTTTGGCAGATTTAAATGCTGTGAGGAAGTAGTTGTGTGCAATACATTGCACATCGTGTTGTTAGCTGAAAGCGAACAGGAGTTACAAGAACTAGTGAAGCAAGTGAACAGTATAAGTCATGAATATGGACTCGACATTAATATTGAGAAAACAAAACTATGATAATTAGCAAAACAGACGATAAACCCACATTAAAGATAAGCGTAAATGGGAAAATCCTGGAACAAGTCAAGAGCTACGTATATCTTGGTCATATAATAACAGAAGGTGGCAGGTGTGAAACAGAAATCAAGAAGAGAATAGGAATGGCCAAAGCTACATTCAACAACATGAAACATATACTGACATCTCAACAGTTATCTCACAAATTAAAACTGAGAATCATAAAGTGTTATATATATTCTGCATTTCTGTATGGTGCGGAAACATGGACGATGAATAAGCATTTGGAGGAAAGAATTGAGGCTCTTGAAATGTGGATATATAGAAGAATGGGGTGTATCTCATGGAAAGAAATGAAAACAAATAAGGAGGTCCTAGAAAATCTAGCTATGAAAAGAGAACTAATGAGGGAGATCAAAGTTCGGCAGCTAAAATACTTTGGCCACATAAAAAGGCATAACACCTTGCAGAAGACCATAACAGAAGGGAGAGTTGAAGGCAAACGTGCAAGGGGAAGACAGCGCTATAAGTGGGAAGATAACATCAAGAGATGGACAGGAAAGAGTCTATCAGAGCGCACCACCAAGACAAGAGACAGAAAACATTGGAGATCCATTACAGCCAACCTTCGTTGTGGAGATGGCAACTGATGATGATGATCCTCCCAGCGGAATCTGAGTCATCCTGGAGTTCTGGATCCCTGGCTCTTAGTTTCCCATGCTTGCCATGGTAGCTGATCTTATCCAATTCTGCAGACATGTCCAAACAATCTCAGTTGGGACTGTTCATCTTGGGTCTGCAGGGGTTGGGTTTTCAGGTCTTGACATATCGTCTGGTTGTGGACCATGTCTCTTCTTGTTACTTCAATCACCTTCCTCAGATACCTCATTTCTGAGGTTTGGATCTGGCTTTTGTGGGTTGTGGTCATTGCCCATGACTCGCATCCATATGGCAAGACTGGGGAATGGGTGAAGCGGTATACAGCCATCTTCTTTTTCTTACCAACTTCTCTTTTGCAGAGGAATCCTTGATTGATGGCTTGAAAAAGTCTCCCAGCTGCTGCTCTTTGGGTAGCCAACTCTTCTTTGATGTCTCCCTTCCTGTCTATGACAGCTCCAAGGTATTTTAAGTGGTCGACCTGCTCCAGGACCTGTTCTCCCAGCTTAATCTGATGTCTTCTTTCCTCTCTTGACATCACCATGGTTTTTGTTTTTGAGCTGCTTATGATCATCCCTCTCTTCTCCAGCTCTTCTTTCCAGACATGCAGGTTGGATTGAAGATGTGCCTCTGATTTAGCAATCAGGGCAACATCATAAGCAAATGCCAGCTCTGAGATACAGACCTGTCTCATCTTCCAGTACCAGACTGAATACTTTCTTGTTCTCTCCTTACATGCCTTGATGACATCGTCCAAGAGCAGTAGGAAAAGATAAGGTGACAGAATATCACCTTGTCTTACACCAGTGGTGGTCCTGAACTCTTCTGACTTATGGTTTGCTGTCTTCCCATAATTTCTGCAAGACTTGTAGAAGCTCTGTATAGCATGAATCAGAGGTGATATAATGTTCTTCCTTGCCAAACAGTCCCAGAGTTTGTTCCAGGGGACCTTGTCAAATGCTTTTTCCAGAACTAAGAAGCAAAGATGGATCTCACTCTTAAACTCAAGAGCCTTTTCACTCAACTGTTCGAGTGTGAAGATTATGTCTTGAGTACTTCGGTTTGCTTGGAAGCCACACTGGACCTCATCCATTTGTGGCTCAGCTAGGCGTCTAAGTCTCTGCTCTACGATTCTATAGTAGATTTTACCAAGGACACTGGGAAGAGATATGCCTCTATGGTTTCCACATTGTCGGTTGTCACCTTTTTTGAAAATCGGTGTTATTATGGCAATCTCCCAGTCCTTTGGTATGGTCTTGTTGCACCACACTGCCTGTTGGACCCTTAAGAGTAATAGGTCGCCTGCTGCTCCCATGTATTTCTGGTGTTATGCCATCATGTCCTGCTGCTTTGCCCATCTTGATTTTCTCTAGTGCTGCCTTCAGTTCTTCCATCATTATGCCATCTTCACCACCACTGGTTTCCTCTTCTGTGGCAGTGGTTATCATTTCTGATACTTGACTTTGCTCACCATCCAGAAGTTCTGAAAAATATTCTTTCCATTACATCTTCAGGGGCAGTAAGCAATTTGCCTTGCTTGTCCTTTATAAATTTAAGAGGGCACAGTTTTTTCTTCCTCATATTCTTATATGTTGGTGCATATATTTGTATTAAATTGTTATCTGGTGACTTACCATTCAATTTAACTAAAAGTACATGATCTGATATTGCCCCAAATCCCTTTACTGTTCTTATCCTTTCTGCATCTAAAATTATACCTACTTCTCTTTTATGTTTTTTTCCTTCAGAATAAACTATTTTGCAGTTGCCAGAATATATTTCACCAGTTCTGGCAAATCACATTTCAGTCCTAAAGTATTTACATTTGTTGTTTTCATTTCTCATGGCTGTTTGCGCCTTCTAAAAAGTCGCTACTTTAGTTTCGAGCCCTTTCTCCTGACCGTAGGCAATAAATCTTGTTAACAGGCGGGCACAGGTATCAGTTTACTTTGGTGGGAAATATCAGCTGACTTTGGCCCAAAAAACATAAACTTTAAACCAGTTTACACGCATTCCTGATAAGCGAAGGACAAAGATAATTTGCTAGAAAATAGCTTTGTGCAAAATACTATCCATGTGTGGATTTTCATTGTCTTTTTGTATATTATTTTGCTTTGTAACAGCCATTACAAAACAGCATCATCATTTGTGGAAAATATTACCATCAGCGACACATTTAGTAATTAAATATCTGAAATTCTCTGTAGCTTAGACAGTTCATAATTATAAGAAAATGTTCGGAAAAAAATTAAAGATTTTCTCCACCTAATTTTGTCTTAGCAGTGTTAATTTATGGTAGTCAGTTTTTAGTGTTGATTTAATTGTTTTATGTGGTATTCGTGTGACTAAGATTGTTGTTCTCTGTATAATATTTTTATGAAAGAATTCTCACTAGCTTTGCACTATTTCTTTCATACTGGTTTGTTTATTTTTTTTTTTTTAAAAACTCTGCAAATAAAATGGAACATTCCTTTGGACATCACATGAATTCTGTTAATGAACTGTGCAGAGCGTGTTGTAATAGAACATTAACTTTAAAAGAGAGACTATCAAAACATAAATCAACAAACTGATATGTTCAGACTATGCTACATACTTACTGTTAATTTTTGGTATAAATGTTTTTACAGACAAATTTACAGAGCACTCGGCAACATTTTGTAGAAAATGTTTGTGCAGAATGCACGATGCAAAAAGAAGGCACAGTCAAAAGTGTGTTGAAGCATCCAAATTGATATCGGAAAATTCCAAGCACATTTAGAAAGTGTATTATAAATGAATGTACAGTTTGTTGTCATTTTGCTCAGACATGTTTTGCCCTAGCTCCTGTAGTGTTCCTTCTGACCCTCCATGTCTCATCAGTCTGTTAGTGTCTATATCTTCTTCTTCTTTGATCCATAGTCGCCGACCATCAAAACATTCAGTGGCCATCACGCCTGGTGGGGTCTTGTAGGGCAGGAACAAATTGATTCCACTTTGTTCGGTCGGCGGCCATCCTTTGTACAGTGCCCCAACTCTGGTTCATTCTTTGCATCTTGGCTTCCACAGTTCTCTGCCAGGTTGTTTTTGGTCTGCATCTCTTTTGCTTTCCTTCGGGGGTCCATAGCATAGCTGTTCTTGTAATGGTATCAGGGTCCCTTTGGAGGATGTGGCCAACCCAACTCCAATGTCTGCCAGCTATGATGGTGTGCATGCCCTCCTGGTTACTCCGAATAAGTAGTTCTTGGTTGCTGATGGTATTCGGATTGTGTGGAAGGAGGACAGTTTTGACATTCCTTCTCTATATAGTGTCTATATGTCAAGATTCTATCTCATCAATACAATCATCAACACCGACATACATGAATTTGTTCAGAAAGCTCTTCCCCAATAGGACAATCCCTATACAGTGTATATCAGAAAAACTATGTTCAAACTGGATCAGAAATCATGGTTTTGGAATGGGCATGCATGGAGAACAAGGTGGAGAATCTGTACATTCAACAGTATCTAAGATTAACCCTTTGAACCCTGGCCACCCAGCCTGTAAAATCCCATTCCCCTGGGCTCCTGAGCAAAAAACGCACAAAAAAGAC
Organism: Oreohelix idahoensis; assembly: GCA_024509875.1. Taxonomy (NCBI): domain Eukaryota; kingdom Metazoa; phylum Mollusca; class Gastropoda; order Stylommatophora; family Oreohelicidae; genus Oreohelix; species Oreohelix idahoensis. Next base: position 164,994 of record JAMPIV010014261.1, read on the forward strand.
ACATAAGCAAAACCAGTTACTGTGACAAAACCATATGGTCAGTTTTAACTATTCTATCTCAAAGTGACTGACCTGATCATCTCCAATATTCCTGCTTATTGTGCCAGTCCTCCCAGCATGCAGACCCTTCCTTTAGGCACAGATGGCTTTCACAATATTTACACCAGAATTTAGTCTTCACTTTTTTAAATGGTCTGTCTTTGTAGGCCATGTCTGGGAAGTCACCAACATGTTTGATGAATTTGTATGCACACACAACACAAATTTTATTGCCAGTAGCTTGTGGAGACACTTGAGGATGATGTAAGCCCACATTTTGCAGCCTCTGATGTGCATCAACACGGTTGTGAAGCTTCATTGCCACTGTTCTGTAATCACCAATGAGTGATAAAAGATTTCATTCATGAACATACCAAATGTTCTGTAGCGTCTTCCAGTTACATTGTGGGGATTGTATTTATTCATTAGTATATAGGCATTATTGCATGCCCACGTAAACAATTTCACTATGAGCCGTCGAGGCCAGCGATTATGCCAGCGCGTTTTATTGAGACGACAAACTTGGTCATTGACATCGCAGCCACTCATGAAAGTATTGTAGTCAATACAAAGTTGTGGAGTTTGAACATCCAGTTGTTCCACCTTGTTTCTCCTTCTAACAGTTCCCATTTCTGTTGGGTTATGATAATTAGATATAAAATTGATGGGTCTTTTGTCTATCCATACAAGACGAACAATGTTATTGAAACAGACAAATTCTGATTGCCCCCTGCACATTTTCTTCTTTCCTGACAGTTCTTTTGGATAATATTTCCTATTTGTCATTGCTGTCCCTACTGCAAGTGTTCCATAATCACTGTATAACTTGTCAAAGAGAGTTACACTGTTATAAAATCTGTCCATGACAAGAATATGGTTTTTGTTTGCCAAATCACCTGAAGTCAAAATTCTGATGACGACACTACCAACAACACCGAGTTCTGGAATAAGATCCTGTTTTTCCAGCGTAAATTTCCAAATTTAGAATATAGCCTGAGCTCACTTCACATGTCATGTAAGCCTTTATTACCCACTTTATGGGCTTTGATTTTATGTATTGTTTGAAGGCAAGTCTGCTTTTAGTGGGGATCATGCCCTCATCTAAACTCAAATGTTGTGAGGGTGAATAATAATAATATTGAAATCTTGGAAGCAACAAATTCAGCATGGGCCTTACTTTGTACAGTTTATCTGCTTTATCCAGAGCAGGGTCCTCTTCATCTACACGATGAAGAAACGTCCATACAGCAAGAAAGCGATCGCGTTCCATTACAGTGCAAAATCCAGGAGTTTGCGAAATGAAGTTCAAAGATGAGCTGGACCAGTAATCTTCGTAATGTGGTTTACTCACACTGTGCTCCATTTGAAGACGCAGTCCAAAGAATGCTTTTATCTCTGGTACTGTTACATCTTTATAATTTTTAGCATAGTAGCTGGTTGGCTTCTTGCTTTTTACTTGCTCAGCACATCTGTTTGTCTGCTCTCACAAATTGTGCTAGAAATTACTGTCGAGGAAAAGTTCCAAAAATTCAATGGCTTTACTCTCAGTAGAAATGGAATCTGGAATATTCTTGGGGCCTATCTGTTCCACAAATGTTGTGTCTACGGTAGACATAGGTCTGAATATATTTGCGGGAGACAAACCTGTATCAAATTTACTTGATACATTGTGTGGGATATGCCCCTTTCCACGCCCCTGCACCATAGCCCGATCCCCTGAGGGGCCAGGAACAGGGTTAAAACTAGCTTGATCATAATCTGATTCACAAGTTTCGTCACTCGATTCAATTTTGATGTCACTTTCAGAATAATCACCATCTAAATCTAATTCATCATCCTCCGAATCATTGAGCACAAGTTCAACAGCTTGTTCCGTTGTTAGCCTTTTAGAACAGCTATTTCCTGGATTTTCAACACGCCTTTTCATTATGAAAACAATTAAAAAATTGCAAAATTTTATCACCCTCGTGGGCGCCGCCATTTTAGTGTAACATTCCACAAGACATGTGCACTTCCTGGTGTCATTATTTTTCACACATTTCCATTCCGGTCCCGTATTGCTAAGCTAGGTGTGTCAGACCGAAAAAGCGGTCACTCGGGGTACGGATTATTTACACATGGACCAAAATTTCGGGACCTCGGGTTCAAAAGGTTAAAAGACGAGCATGATGTAATGGAAACATAAGTTCACAGTTGAAATGTATAATGGAAATGCATTTGCTACAAATTTCTCCAGCTGTCAATGTACAAATTTCCCCCAGGAAAAAAAATGAAAGCGATAATGATATATGAGAGAAATTTTGGGTCCAGGACAGATTTATGTACATTCAGCTTGTTTGTTTATATAATACTGTGAATGGTAGTAGTCATATCTCTGATATTTTGTGAGTATACATATAATAAATTATATCATGATTTTGTTTTAACAGCATATTTTCACATTTTTATTTACAATGTACAGCATCAACAATGTTACTTTAATAAAAATAAAAATGATCAGAATAAGTTTATGCCTACACACACACACACTCTGTATAGTACAAGTAATCAAGATTTAACCAAGGTTAATTACTTGTCAGTTCAAATTTTGATAATTCCTATTTGAAGCATGCTGCTAATAATTGTCAGCGATGTCCATTTTCTATAACATATCTATTTTATATTAATGTATAAATTGAGTAAAGTTTCTGTATTCTGTTAATGTCATTGCATAACAATGACATATTAAAACTGGAAAAAAAATTACTTTTTGCACTTTTTCAGACTCTCATAAAGTCTGTTGTAATTATAGTACAATGTTAGTTTTTAAAAAGGAACTTAGAGTAACATACTAATTTTCACCTACAGCCACTTTAAAACTGGAGTTCCCAACGATAACTTTGCAGCAAAAGTTTAATTACCCCCTATCAAATGTTTAGTGCACTATGACTGGAATTCCTGAACGCCGGTAAGAATTTGATCCCATGACCAAATGGTAGCAGAAAAGAACGCGGGTAACTAAAAGCATGTTGACAAACAGCAATGTTCCATTCTGCTTTACTTTCCTGGCGTTCCAAGTTCCTTTTGTTAAGCTATCCTTAATTCTAATTTTGCTGACAGTAGCTTGATGACAGTTGGGTTTCACCTGTAGCACATGATGGTCCCTACAGGATGAGGCAGTCCTTCTGGAATGCCCTTACTGTTTTTGTCTTTTGCAAGTTTGTCTTTTGTACAAGGGATAATATGATGGTAGTTTGCATTGCTTTCCATCCGTTAGTGTATGGTTGACTCCAATATCTTTTGACTAAAAAGTCAAACCCACAAGGCAGTGGGGAGAGGCGAGGTTAAAGCATCTCCATCTTGCTGGTAGTCACATTATAAAGTTTCAAAGGTGATTTAAAATAGATAGTCACCCCTTACAACTATCTTACCTCACCCTCAGTGACAATCACCTGTTTGGTTCATGGCTGATTATTCAGTATTCATAGCTAACCTCTGTATTCAAAAGACTGTTCAAAAATCCACCACAAAGTTGACGCACCTGGTAGGAGGACAGGTTCCTCCCCCCAGGCATTTACATTTACGAAGTCTTACTTGGTTGTTCCCCTTCTACCATGAGGTGTAGAGGTTTGGAAGAGAGAGCGCCAGACTATCCCATCGGCTGTCTTCCTCCTGGCCTGGTTCCTTTCTAGTCCTCGGTCCTTCAAAGATTGTCTAATGTTGTCCTCCCAGCGGACTCTGGGTCATCCTGGGGGTCTGGATACTTGGCTCTTTGTTTCCCATGCTTGTCGTGGTAGCCGATCTTCTCCCATTCTGCAGACATGGCCAAACCATCTTAGTTGGGACTGTTCTACTTGGGTCTGCAGCGGGTGGCATTTTAGGCCTTGATGTATTGTCTGGTTGCGGACCATGTCTCTTCTTGTTACTTCAACCACCTTCCTCAGATACCTCATCTCTGAGGTTTGGATCTGGCTTTTGTGGGTTGTAGTCATTGCCCATGACTCGCATCCATATGTCAAGACTGGGACATAGGTGGAGTGGTATACAGCCATCTTCGTTTTCTTACCAACCTCTTTCTTGCTGAGGAATTCACAATTTATGGCCTGAAAAAGTCTCCCAGCTGCTGCTTTTCGAGTGGCCAACTCTTCTTTGATGCCTCCCTTTTGGTCTATAATAGCTCCGAGATATTTAAAGTGGTCGACCTGCTCCAGGACCTGTTCTCCCAACTTAATCTGATGTCTTCTTTCTTCTCGTGATATCACCATGGATTTTGTTTTAGAGCTGCTTATGACCATCCCTCTCTTTTCCAGCTCTTCCTTCCAGATTGGATTGGAGATGTGTCTCTGATTTAGCAATCAGTACAACATCATCAGCAAATGCTAGCTCTGAAATATAGACCTGTCTCATCTTCCAGTACCCCACTGAATACTATCTTGCTCTCTCCTTACATGCCTTGATGACATCGTCCATGAGGAGTCATTTACGAAGTCAAAATATGAATTTAAAATAATAACATTGCTGTTTTCCATACCTTTCTCCTCTCTAAATAAGCCCACACATTTTTTAGTTTCTGGCATCTCCAAGAAGTCAGTATACTGTATCTCATTGTTAGTACTGCTGTTGTCACAATCAGCCTGGAACAAATTTTGATCAGTCCTATACATAATTTCAAAATATAGAAGAAACTTTTCTATCACCTTTTTCTCATTACTACTATCACTCATGTGCATGTATAAGGACATGCAGACTCACACAAACACAGTTTGGTAACACAGAATCTGAAATGCTTTGGGATGGGTGTGTCTCGCTGTTTGGATTTTTTTGGTTTTAGGATTTTGCACAAAGTAGCTCCAAAACACTGCCCAAGTTGCCCAAACAATGGTTCGAAAATTGCTCAAAGGTTGTCCCAAAAAAAAAAACAACTTTTGAATTTTGGAATATTTCATTTTTTTCTTCAATTCTGGGTTATTGACCTGTACATACACACACAAATGAAAATGTTTACACACACAGAAACATATAGCTCATAAGTAATTTTCCCAATAAAGTGCAGACCCTGTGAGGGCATGGTGTGTTTTCAAAACTTAAATTTATTTGAATCGTAAATAAAAACAAACAAAACACAGAAATAACAAGCAAGCATGCCAAACAAGGATGTTTAACTAGCTGGTAAAGTTTGTCTAAACCACTGTAAACGCAATGTCCTACCTCATTATTAGCATCAGGGGTGACAGGTTCATATTTATGGCAGTCTCCTTTATACTCCTGTTTACATTCCTCACAACCTAGGTTTTGATTACAATACATGATACATTTTCAAAATTACATATATAGTGGCCTATTTTCTAATGTATTTCTACAATCAGTTACAACTATTATGAAGTGCAATAATGTTTGAAGGAAAAAAGATATCAGCCAAGATCCTATAAACTCAGTACATGATTATTTACATAACTACATATTTTCAAGAAGCACCTTTGATGGAATAAACAGAAACACAGAAAACTAAGACACAGCAAGACTATGAGCTGATGACATGAGATAGGAACACTTGGCATAAGTCTGTTAAAGGCCTATGCTCCTATGGGAGCTGAAGGCTGATGTTCTAACTATTCTCCACACTTACTTCTGCAGGTCTGCAGGTCTTGCAGGCCTGTAAACACACTTCCACTGGGATTATCAGTTGATCATGTATGATACATTTTATCAGGAAGTACATTATATTATTATCTTGTGAACGGTCTGCATGGTTACGTTCTTCTATCCTAAAGTAACCTGTTCCTAGTTGTAAGCTCAGCAGTTTATTATTGCTGGGAAGTTTTAATTCTCCAGATATCTGAATGTTCTTGTTGGAACTTTGAACATCTTATATGTAAGTCTTCCTTTTAGATTTTTATCCCAGGCATACAAGGGGGAAAACCCTACAAAAGTAACACATGTTGCATGGGATCATCTGTCTGTGATACGCTAAGAACAAAAACCTAAATAAATAAAAAATACACAACACATACAGGACAGAAATCACAAAAGCTTCATGCTTGTGGTATATTTTCTGACTTACATGTGTATAAATAACATTTGACTATATTGCATATTTGTTAACAATGGTAACTAACTGAGCACATGTTATATGTTTGTTAAAAAGTTGTAAAGAATTACTCAGTAAACTGTCCCCAACAGGACATGCAGATGTGGAACTAGTTCTCAAATTCTCCCTCTCTGCAGAAACATCAACTTCCTCCTCATCATTTCTTTCTTTCTTCACTGTGTGTTCCTGACAACAAAATGGTGTACACAATCAAGTCTTAGACCAAATCACTTCAGTTTTAAACAAAGCCACAGTTTTTATAATTTCCTGACAATTTTATTTGCCTTTAGATCACTTTCTTTCACTAATTTTTTTTTCTCCCCATGATAAAGATTATGTGGTCTTAATGTGGGCAATTTTTAAGTGCTTAACTCTTAGTATACGAGCTAATTTCATGACTACCGTTACAGATTTTGCAATAAATAATTTATTTATAAAGATAACATAAGTGTTATATATCAAAATGTGAAGAAATGAAACCTCTATATCATGCACGTAACTAAATTGTTCAGTGGTTTTAAACATGCATTCAGCTATAAATTTTCGCTATTGACGGGGATCGATCATCGGCCTCTCTAAAAGAGTTAAAAGACTTTACAATCCTGAGCCAATAACAATAAGGAACCAGAAGTTAGAACAGACAGACACATTTACTTACTTAGGATGCATAGTAATACCAGATGGCAGAACTAGCAAGGACATTAACAACAGAATGAATAAAGTGAGAACAGCCTTTGCTAGTCTCAACAACATTTGGAATTCTTCCCAGTACAGCACAAACACCAAATTAAGACTATGAGAGCTGCGTACTTTCTATGCTTCTCTATGGTGCGGAATGCTGGGGAGTAACAGAGAAGGAAATGTAGAAGGAAATGTCCTCCTTCCACACAATCTGCCTAAGGAAAATTCTCTGAATCTTTTGGCCGAATACCATCAGCAATCAAGCACTGCTTATTTGGAGTAACCAGGAGGACATGCACACCATCATAGCTGGCAAACGCTGGAGTTGGGTTGGCCACATCCTCAGAAGGGACCCTGATACCATTACAAGAACAGCTATGTTAAGGACCCCAAAGGAAAGCAAAAGAGAGGCTGACCAAAAACAACTTGACGAAGAACTGTGGAAGCTGAGATGCAGAGAGTGAACCAGAGTTGGGGCACTGTACGAAGGATGGCCACCGACTAAACAAAGTTGAATCAATTTTTGCTGCCATACAAGACACCACCAGGCATGATGGCCACTGACTGCTTTGATGGTCGGCTGCTATGGATCAAAGAAGAGAAGATAAGACTTTTAACAACTTACAGAACTGTTTGGGATAAGAACCAGAGTGCAACAGAGATGCCTCATCTCTGTTTCTTTTCTTACTAGCACTAGATTGGGTTATGAAAACATCTATGGCACACAACAGAAATGGAATACAGTGGAATTTGACTAAACAGTTAGATGATCTAGATTTTGCTGATAACTTGGCTCTACTGTCCCATAATCAGATGCAGGACAAAATGAAAACACTCGATGAGAGATCACAGTGATTTTGTCTGAAAATACACAGGGAAAAGACCAAAAAAATGAGAATAAATTAAGGAAATTATAACAGGGATGAACTTGAAGAAACACAGACAATGAGATGTAGAATCATACACGTATCTTGGCAGCAATATAGACAAAGTTGGAGGGACAGACAGTGATATCAAAATAAGAATACAAAAAGCAATAGGAGCTTTCATTGCATTCGGAAATATATGGTTATCAAGAGAAATCAGGTCCAACAAACAAATAAGAAACTTCAACTTAAATGTCAAGTCAGTCCTATTATATGGCTCAGACACATGGAGAACAACAAAAACAACAACCAAAAGCTACAGACTTTCATAAATGGGTGCTTGCGTAGAACTGAAGGATTAAAATGGTATGACAAGGTTACCAATGTGGCACTGATGACAAGAACCAGACAATATCAGTGGAACAAGAGATGAGAAGAAGACGCTGGTAATGGATAGGATACACACTGAAGAGGCCTGTTGATAGCATTACAAGGCAGTCTTTGTTCTCAAACCCCTAAGGCAAGAGAGGCAGAGGTAGAAGAAGAAGCACATGGAGAAGAAAGCTGGAAACAGAGGTGAAAATGATCAGGAGCACTTGGGAAGAACTTGAGATGATGGCACATGACAGGAGGACTTGGCATGTGTTTGTTGAAGGCATATGCTCCTTGGGGAGCAGAGGGTAATGAATGAAGACTAAAACAACCTACTTTCCTTCACTTTAAAATAATTATCAATCACATTTCTATAATAACTTAGCCATTTGTTATTTCATAGCAATCTTAATACAAACTGGCACTACTACTTACATACTGGCAGTAAGAATAATAAAGCATTTGAAGTCACAGTGAGCTTTGCTGACCTGTGTCAGCAAAGTGAACTGTTTTATTTTTCGTAAGACCAAATTGTGAGAAATGGAATGTTAACGTTTACAATCTGTTAATTTTAGATTATAATAATAATAATAGCCCCTTCAGTTATAACTGACTGGGAATGTTTTCCCAGATGTGACAGCCCTCGCTGCTTTTTTTCCCTACTTTCAACATTTTCTTCTCTTTTCTTTTTGCCCAATCTGAGGTGGCGCCATAGAGAGCATCGCCACATGGAGTGATCTGCAGCTTCATCCTCCCAAGTTGCTAGATTTATGTCCAGTGCCACTAATGTCTCTTTTGCATACATATCTTCTTCTTCTTCCTCGTTCGCCCTGAAAAGGATGGTGGTTGCATTGTGTCTGTTTACGCCGTAGCTGTGATATCTGCACCTTTCGGTCGACACATCCGACTTCAGCACAGCATTTTTTAGGGACCGGGTTTAACCGGCATACATATCTGAACCTCAGCTGCGGTCGCCCAATTGTTCTTTTGCCATCTGCCAGTTGTCATAGAAGATATCTTTCAGGATGCAACCATCTTTCATGCTATAGACATAGCCAAGCCAGCGTAGTCTGCGCTGTCTAAGCAGTGTATGCGTGCTTTAAAGGCAGCATGGGACAACATCTCAACATTTGTCACTTTGTACTTCCATGAAATACCGAGAATGTGGCTTAGACACTGTATATGGAAGGTATTGAGCCTTCTTTCTTGCTTAGCATAGGTTGTCTATGTCTCGCTACCATATAGAAGTGTACTGTAGAAACGTTTTATACCACAGCTTTGGTCTTTGTTGAGAGTTTGGAGTTTCCACAAACATGCATTGTGAGGCAGGCAAAGGTGGCTGCAGCTTTGCCAATGTGTCCAGAAAGAGTTTGTCATTGATTATAGATCCCAGGTATGTGAAGTGGTGCACCACTGCCAATTTATAGCTATCAATAGTAATAACATGTACAACATCCACATCATGACACAGCACAACTGTTTTCTTTAGACTTATTGTGAGGCCAGAGTCCTTGGATGCTTGGTTAAAGTGATTCATCAAGCTCGAAAGCTGCTGTTGACTTTGAATGATGATCATTTAAAGCAGTTTAGTGGGGCAGTCTATTTTCAGGAGGATTTTTTAAAGTCCAGCCCTAATAACCAGGTCAAATGCTTCTCACGGCTGTTTGTGCCTTCTAAAAGGTCGCATACATGCAGTGTTGGATTAAGTAATCTAATTTTTGAAGTGAAAACAGGAGTACGACAGGGATGCCCCTTATCAACAACATTATTTTTGATATCCATAGATTGCGTGATGCGCCAGACAACAGAGGGCAGTCCAAGAGGAATTAGATGGACAACGTTTTCTACACTGGAAGACCTGGAATATGCAGATGGCATTGCACCACTCGCATATTCACATCAACACATCCAAGAAAAAACCGATAGACTGAATAAGTATGGCCAGCAGGTTGGTCTGAACATCAACCTGAAGAAGAAAGAGGTCATGACACTAAATGTGGGCAATCCTGAGCCAATAACAATAAGGAACCAGAAGTTAGAACAGATACACACATTTACTTACCTAGGATGCACAGCAACACCTGACAGCAGAACAAGCAAGGATATTAACAACAGAATGAATAAAGCGAGAACAGCTTTGCTATTCTCAACAACATTTGAAGTCTTCCCAGTACAGCACAAACACTAAATTAAGAGTGTATGAGAGCTGTGTACTTTCTGTGCTTCTCTATGGTGCAGAATGCTGAGAGTAACAGAGAAGGAAATGTCGAAACTGTCCTCCTTCCACACAATCTGCCTAAGGGAAATTCTCTGGATCTTTTGGATAAATGCCATCAGCAACTAAGAGCTACTTAATTGGAGTAACGAGGAGGACATGCACACCATCACAGCTGGCAGACGCTGGAGTTGGGTTGGCCACGTCCTCAGAAGGGACCCTGATACCATCACAAGAACAGCTATGCTATGGACCCCTGAGAGAAAGTGAAAGAGAGGCTGACCAAAAACAACTTGGCAGAGAACTGTGGAGGCCGAGATGCAAAGAATGAACCAGAGTTGGGGCACTGTACGAAGGATGGCCGCCGACCGAGGAAAGTGGAATTAATTTGTTGCTGCCCTACAAGACGCCACTAGGCATGATGGCCACTGACTGCTTTGATGGTTGGCAGCTATGGATCAAAGAAGAACTACATGTAAAGTTAGAATAGAGGCATTTTAATGATGGAAACAATGCAGCTGGGAATTCCATAAGCCCTCAGTATTTTCCCTAGGCTGTCCCTGTGTACGCTGTCGAATCAAAATCAACAAAATTAATGTATAGCTGTCTCTGCTATTCTGAGCACTGCTCTGTAATGTTCCTGAGGTTGAATATATGATATGCACATCTTCTGTTCTTTCTGAAGCCCGCTTGTTCTTTCCTCAGTTTATGGTCAACTGCTTTTGAAATTCTCTGGATGATTATCCTGCCTAGTATTTTACTGGGAACTGAAAGGAGAGTAATTCCTCACCATTTGTTGCAGTCTGCAAGGTCTCCCTTCTTGAGCAATTTGACAATTAAACCTTTGCTCCACTCGGTTGGTGTTGTCTCAGTTTCCCAGACTTGTGCAAATAGTGTTATAATAGTTCTGCTGCTAGTTCAGGGTCTGCCTTGAATAACTCAACAATTAGATTGTCGTGACCAGTCGCTTTTCCATTTTTTAACCCTTTGATAGCTGTGATGATTTCTTCTTTTCATGGAAAGTCTGTATTTACGTCTGTCACTTTCAGCCTCAGGAACATTCAGCTGTGTCTCTGGTGGTTCCTTATTCAGTGTTTCTCTGAAGTGCTCTGCCCATCTTGTTTCCTGCCCCAGTGCTGTGGTGATGAGATTTCCTTGCTTGTCTCTTACTAACGTTATGTTGTTTGCACCTCGTTTTCCACTGATAGCTTTAGTTATTTTATTAACTGTGCTTTGTTCATTTCTCAGAGCTGCCTCTTCTGCCTCTCTTGCAAGGTCATCCAGAAATGTCCTTTTGTCAGCACGGGTTTGACGTTTTACTTCCTTGTCCAGCTGACTGTACTGTTCACTATATATTGCCTTTAACCTGGGAGACTTAGCTTCTGTTTTCTTTCTTTTCATTTCCTTTCTCTTCGCTATGGTGTTTAGCGTTTCTGGTGTTATCCAGTCATGCCTCTTTCTTTCCTGGAATCCCAAGCATGACTTGCTGCTTTCCTTGTATATTGTTGAGATGGTGTTGAATTTCTGGTTGACATCATCGGTCTATGTTCTTTCCTGGCTTTTGGTAATCTGATATCATCTCTTTATGTCGACCATGAAAGCTTTTCTGGTGAGGGGGTCCTTAAGTCTCGTGATGTTGTATCTTTTCTGTTTGACTGCAACTGGTCCAGTAGCTCTGAGTTTCACTTTCAGTCTTGCTACTACTAGGTGATGATCACTTCCCACATCTGCACCTCTTCTTACTTTCACGTCTTGTAATGCATGTCTCCATCTCCCATTGATCATTGTGTGATCTATCTGGTTTCTGTCCCATCCGTTTGGTGATTCCAACATTAACTTGTGCACTTCTTTGTGTGGAAAAAGTGTTCCTCCAATGACCAGGTTGTTAATACTGCAGAAGCTTATTAATTTGTACCCATTCTCATTTACTGTTCCACTGCCGCATTTCCCCATTACTCTTTCGTTATAATTATTGTGTGTTCCAACTTTCACATTTATGTCTCCCATTACTATAATAAGATCGTACCTGGGTGCAGTTTCCATTTCCTTTTGTACCTGTTGATAGAACTAATCCTTGATCTCTTCATCACTGTTGTTTGTTGGTGCATAGCATTGTATAATTGTGGTGTTGGTGAATCTTCCTCTCAGTCTTGTTCTTATCAGTCTGTTGTTGGTGGGTTTCCATTCCAGTAAAGACCTTTCCATTTCTTTCTTAAGGATAATGGCTACACCTTCATTGTGCTGACCATCCTCTCTACCAGAATAAAGTACTGTTTCCCCTGTAGCTGTTTTTATTCTCCCCGTCCCTGTCCATCTGCTCTCACTTATTCCCAGGATATGTTATTTGTAGTTCCTCATCTCTGCTGTGATTTGTCTCAGCTTTCCTGCCTCTTTCATAGTTCTGACGTTCCAAAATCCAATTCTGGTTTCATGTTTTGCGGTTAGGGGATCCGTTTTCATGCCAATGGCTTCCTTTCGGCTTTCATCCTTGACAGTCATACGAGCCTGAGACTCCGGATGTCCGTCCCGCATCAAAGATTTTTCCATTTGCTGCTGTTTCTGTAACATGTGCGATTTTATACTTAGACAGGGATATCGGCCCTGTGTTAAAACCCCCAACCTGGATGACCAGGGTACCAGCTTTTGTCTGACCCCAACCCATGCAGACCAGTCCAGCTTGGTTGAACCTACCAGGAGTAAAACTCCCACTGGCATGGCTCTGGGGATTGTCAGGGTACACAAGCCAGTAGTTACCTCTGATATGTTGGCTTCAACATTTCTTGTTGTCTGGTTAAACAAAAATAATGAAACTTGAAAATGAGAGTGACGTTTGAAGACAAATCCACAAAACATCAATCTTTTCACTTTGTTACAAACATGTTGTGAATAATCAATATTTCTCATTTAGTACCGAATAGTCAATTTACTTTCCCTTAAAACTATTTGCAGCTTGCTTTAAAAACAACAGCAATTCAGCATTATAATTTCCACACATAACAATAACAACAATAAAAGTTAACATTTACCAGCAACACTTTGTACTTTTATCGGTTGTATCCATTTTGAGTGCTATTACAATATTCTATTAATTAAAAATTAATCTCAACTCACTTTGCCTGTATCAAGATTTTTATCAAGAATTAAAAGGAAAACTCACGTCAAAATCTGTATTTATTTCCTGTTTTATTTTCTGATCAATGAATGTGGTCTTCTTTTCCATATTTCTTACAATCTGAAAAGAGACATTAATTATGTGAGAAGAAATTCTATACAGTCAGTGGCATGTTGGGGTGTTATGAGAAACTGGTACACTACTATTACAAGAATCATCATTTGTAGTGAAATATTACAGTATGAAAATTTAGTGAACAAGTTATGTGTGTCTGAAGATATATAAGCCTGTGAATCCTATACATAGAAAATTGTGTTTAACAGTCTGTGCCATGTTGATACTTCTCAGTGATTCAGAGCTTTCAAATGTATGATAAATCAGTCAAAATACCTTGGAGTTCACACACTCACACCTCTACAGAGATATTATACAACCTACTCTGGGAGAGAGATGAAATAGCAGCAGAATGGAAGCAAGGTTATCTGGTCAAGCTGCCTAAGAATTACAAGAGTGCATAAATTACAGAGGAATAATGTTACTATCTTCTTCTTCTTCTTCTTAGATCCTTAACCACTGACCGTCAAAGCAGTCAGTGGCCATCACGCCTAATGGCGTCTTGTAGGGCAACAACAAATTGATTCCACTTTGCTCGGTCGGTGGCCATCCTTCGTACAGTGCCCCAACTCTGGTTCATTCTTTGCATCTCAGCTTCCACAGTCCTCCGCCAAGTTGTTTTTGGTCGGCCTCTCTTTTGTTTTCCTTCAGGGGTCCAAAGCATAGCTGTTCTTGTGATGGCATCGGAGTCTCTTCTGAGGACATGACCAACCCAGCTCCAGCGTCTGCCAGCTATGATGGTGTGCATGTCCTCTTGCTTGCTATGAGTAAGCAGATCTTGGTTAGTGATGTATTCGGCCAAAAGATTCTGTGAAATTTTCTTTGTTATGTTGTGTGAAAAGAGGACAATTTTAACATTTCCTTCTCTGTAACTCTCCAGCATTCCGCACCATAGAGAAGCACAGAAAGCACACAACTCTGATATAATCTTAATCTTGTGCTGTATTGGGAGGACTTCCAGATATTGTTTAGGCTAAAGAAGGCTGTTCTTGCCTTATTCATTCTGATGTTGATGTCTTTGCCTGCCCCGCCGTCTGGTGTTACTATGCATCCTAGGTATGTGAAGGTGTCTGTCTGTACCAGTTGCTGATTCCTTACTGATATGGGCTCAGGGTTGCTCACATTGAGCGCCATGACCCCTGTCTTCTTTAGGTTGATGCCCAAGCCCCCCCCCCCCTCCCCGCTGGCTATACCTATCAAGTCCATCCGTTTTCCCCTGGACGTGCAGATGCGAATGCGCCAGCAAAGTTAGACTTAGCCTTACTTAAATCAGATAAGGAAATGAGTGAAAGGTACAACATTAAAATTCATTACATTGCCTTGGATAGCGGGGAATGCACAGTATGCTACACACTTCTAGTCCTGGCTTGGGACAGATGTGATGTTCCTTTAAATGTAAGTCATGCTGGAGAAACTTGAGTTCATGACTTCAACAACACGTTTCAGAATGGCAGAAAGGTCACAGGAAAAGCCTAGGTCTACAGCATAGGTAATATCAAGGAGTCTTCAACTTGGTATTGGCTGCAAAACAGCAAGAAGCTCAGCAGCCCTACTTTTAAACAACAAAAACCAGTAGATTGGGATGAAGATCACTCTAATCCAACAGTGGAGAGACACACCAACATTCATCCCATTGCTGACTGATGTGAGGAAAAGGTGTTTGTTTAGAGCAGTGGTTCCCAAAGTGGGCTGTACCACCCCCCTGGGGGCTTTGGAAGGATCCAAGGGGGCGTGTCGTGAAACATTCTAAATCCACATATCTAAATTAAAAAGTAGATGTAAAGTCTAAAGAATTAATTCAATAAAAGGAAAGAAGAATGGTTAAAGACCAGTGCTTTTCCAATAGCGCATCCGTTGTATAACGCCATAATGGCTGAACCAAAAATCCCCCTTTTTCTACTTCGTCTGCATAATTGTAACGCTTTCACGTTTGATAGTAAAGCCTACTGCATCAATACACGCGTTCTACAAATAAAACTAGTACTATCTTTCTTAGAAAACCTTGAGATAGACACACTGCGTAATGACCTAGATTTAATATTCCATTCATGTCATTTATGCTCTACGTAAACTAAGACAGACGGACTTAGAAGAGAGAGAGAGAGGGAGGTACTGAGGAACGCGCGCAACACTAACACGCAGTCGCGCGATATAAAATAATGCCACCCCCAAGTGAAAGGCATGAAGCACTAACTTTTTTTTTCAAATAGACAGTGACAAAAAACACTACCAATACGAGGGTTAGGTTTTAAAAACCTGTTTAATGCTTATTAGTAAACATGACATTATACTGTTTTATGTCTGAAAGCCTGACAGTACAGAAGACACCCCATCGTATCGAAGTGAACGGGTGGTAGAAGAAAATACATATTTTGAACGCAGCCACTTAGCTCCATTAAATTTATATATTTGGGTTCCTTAGGACTTGCTGACAAAGAATATGTTAAAGGTTACGCAAATAGTCTAGGAATTAACAAATTATGGCCAAAATAAAATAGTGAGGGTGTCAGACAGCACCAGATCATATTTGCTCAGTGGCATGTTTTAAAACCACAATTTTACGGGAAATAGGCCAACAAGTTAAATCCTATTTGATTGGCTAGAATAATATGTAAGGCGAAACATGATTAGTCGAATGCAAATACTATTTTTGGTTGTTAATAGAAACGATAGAAAGAGTACATTTTTTTCAAATGCTTTTGTAAACATGGCCCCATTGGCTAGACCATTTGATATAGTCAATTAGGAGCGTCAGTTCAGTGCCACATTTTGAAAATAAACTTATTGAACAGCAAGTGCGTTGAGATCCAGCTCATATTTTTCTAAATAAAAGCCTGGGACAGAGGCAGATCGGAATTGTGCCATATTCATCGCCAGTCAACGTATTTGTTTATTATTTCCATGAATTGTGGTAAGCTAGACATTTGATATCTTTTGATGAAAATTGAATGTGAATTGATAATGTATGTCTGTATGTGTGTGGTTCAGTAATAAACAAAAGGCAAAACCTAGATATTGCTCCAACATGAACAAAACTTGTCGCAGAGGAGTGGAACTGCATGGGATTGCCAAATAGAACTATGCCACCTATCTTATTGAATAGAAGGAAATAATGCTGTAGTTGCAGAGGCGTTGTAACCATTAGGGAGAGGAATACTGGTGTAAATTGTTTCAGATGAAGCTAGCAGTTGGACTACAGAGCTGAACTCTGTGTTTGTTATGTATTGTGTTTCAGTGTGGAAATAGATTATAAATTAGTTCTGAAGGGAGGTACAACCTTCTTGTTTCAGGGACCGTGGTCCTAAACTATTAAAGCAGCACCTGGTCTGAGTTTTGCTGAATCCAGAGGCTGATAGCATACTCCTTGGTCCAGATAGCGACCAGTGTTGCTCCTCAAGAATACGGTGAAGCAAGCGAGCAGAGGAGACTGTTTCCTGCCGCCCTCACAGAAGATAAGATCTCGTGGCCAGAGCAGCTCAATCTTATGTCCCCCCCCCCCCCCCCCCCTCTAAAAGTGACAGTATATTAATTAAAGAGGGACAAGTAATTGTTTCCAATGACAGGAACTGTGAACTTTTCCAATACTATTTCCACCAGAAACAGACACCTGAAGTCATGATGATAAACAACCACCTAGCTTGAAAAATCCAGTATTACCTCATAGTACTACATCACAACTTACACACACATTGTGATAATAATAATATATGACAATACAAAGATCATATCTATAAATAGTGTACATATAACTTGTAATTACATTTGATTGTGATTCCTGGTTCACTTTGTAGTTGAATCAGGATATCTATTATTGAAAGAAATTAATACATATTTTTAAAGTTACCCTTGACTTATTAAGATAGTCTTATAGAGTGTTCCATGTATGTGAGTGTCACAGTGTTGTAAAGAGTTGTGGATTAAACTAAATTGTTTATCTGTCTGTTGGTTGTTGTGAACATACACTTCATCACTTTCATAACCCTAGACATTCAACGTAGTCATCACAATATTCCAGAATAATTCTGACTGAGGTCTAAATGTGGTAGCAAGTAAGGTCATCTGTAATACACCACACTTATTAGATACAGATACCTTCACAGCTGATCTCAGCCAGTACACTAAGTCCCCTATAGATATTTATAACATCCCACTTTACCACAGGGTGATACGAAAAAAAGGGGCCAGAGGGGGGCGTTTAGTAGTAGGGGGGGGGGGGGGTTCAGGATTTTACAAGCTAAATTCAGTATGTGCGGGGGAGAAAGGAATTGTGGATTTGAGAGACAGCATCAGTGAAGCGGGGACGATGTGGATGGTTGTATTACTAGGGTCATTAAGCAAGGCATAGCTTCGTCTATGTCGTTCTGAGCTCAGTTAACCATCGCTGACCATAAACAGTAATCAGGAACTTCTAGGAAAGGGGGTTAACCAAACACATATTGTCCATTCGTTCACTCCTGAACGATGGCATGGACAAAATTAGACACCTGCTGGTGATTCAGAAAGTACCAACTTTGCCTTGTTTGCGGAATCAATTATCTCAGTATTTTCGGGGGCTAGTGGTAACTAGATATTCACAGATTATTAATAAATAAGAGAAAAGGTTCAAGGGAGAAAGTTTTTAATGGTACTTGGCTGTAGAAATCAGTCTCTGAACCGGCTTTCCTACCGTACATTCAGACTTTGAAAAATTGACTGGCGCAATGTACGTTTCCCGTCTATTTCAACTTTGCGCTGGCTATGAGCAAAACCAACAAACTTTAATTAATTATTAATTAAGCTGATATATCTTGATACAGATTTGCTGTATACTGAATATTGCTGTTCAGTCCATTATATTACATCCTTTTAATTTGTTACCGGGATCTCCACACTTTGTAGTTATGCCACTGGCTCCCAATTTTTAATCTGAAGACCTATCTATATAGTGCGTAATTTTATATTTTGTTCATATTAAATAACTATTATACTTTATGAAATGATTATTGGGTTACTTCAGTGTTGGTGTGGCTGTTGCTAATTGTTTTTTTTTTCTTCTGATTGTTGTATTTTTCTTATTTATTTATGGCTGTGGTTAAGAAACTTTATAACATAGAAGAGTAAACTAGTAAGAACATTTGTGTCAACATTTTTGTAAAGCCACTTTTAAATCAGTTTTTGTTGTTTACTCCACGAACATTTTTCTATCTGCAAAATTGTAAAATCAATTCTTTATTCCAGAATTCAGAACAAATATGGCAAAAGCAGAACAAACCAAAAAGAAGTGCAGACAATACAGCGTGGAATATCTGAAATATGGATTTATTCCAGCCCTAAATAACCAACAACTGCCAATGTGTCTATTATGTGAGAGGGCCTTTTCAAATGAGGCGTTGAAACCTTTGAGACTACAGTAAAATCTCGCGTATAATACGCTTGATTTAGCCCAAAATTTTCTGGTAAAATGGAAATTCGTGTATAATACGCACCATAATTTTTCAAGATTTTATTTTATGAAACATTTGTTAAAAAACTGAAAGAAGATGGAAGATGCTGCGCGATAGTAATTCTTCGACGAACTGAAAGACCATGTCGCTTCATAAAACGAACTGCCCATCCATATGACGCTTTAAATGCTGTTGTGCCTGTACAAGATTTTTTAAGTTCCAGAGCTTTAAGTCAGATTTCAATGCATGAAACACTGATGCCTTGTTGCCTTCTATCCACTACCCACTCCAATAATGTTTTTTTCTAGGTCTGGAAGATCTGGTGGTGACCCACGATTTGCCTTTTTCTTACTAGGCAACACTTGCAGCGCCTCTGTTTTTTCGTCATAATCGAATGTTACACTCGTTAATGGAAAAATGTCGACTTGCTGCCCGATTGCCATTAGATTCTGCATATTTTACCACTAAGAGCTTTTCTGCTGCTGTACAACATTTTCTCGAATTCATTTTTAGGGCTCAAAATAATCAAATGACAAACTTCACAACCAAGCTTAATATCAAAACAGATTGAAGACCAAGAGTGCAAAATGCGTTTTGCAACAATGTCTGACACATAAGAAAACGCATGGCACATTCAATTTTGCGCCATTTTCACTGTCAAATTGTGACAAAAACTTGAGACTTTCCAATGTAGGTTACTTTCGATATAGAAAATTATGTATTTTTTAGTACTCGCGTATAATACACACCAGAGCTTTAGCGGGCAAAAATGAGTAAAACTTGTGCGTATTATACACGAGATTTTACGGTACTTGAAGATTTGAAAAAAAAATCACCCTGATAAAACAGATAAAAGTTTGTCATATTTTCAGTCACTTCGTGAAGACTTTCAGAAACTTAAAACTGTCTGTGACATGTTTATCAACACTTCACAACGAAGCTGTGATGGTTTGCGAGCTTCATACAAAATTTCATTGCTGATAGCTAAATCTAGAAAGTCTCACACAATCACAGAATATTTGATTTTGCCAGCTGTAAGGGAGTTTGTGAGTACAGTTATGCATAAGTCACCTAACCAATAATTAAAGCAATTCCGCTCTGTTCAAAGAAGAATAAATGAAATGGCTGAGAATGTTGAAAATACATTGTGCAACATACTTACGACAACAGAATTTGCATTGCAGTTGAATGTGTCAACTTTGCCGGGCAATGTATCTTTGCTTCTTGCATACGTTTGCTTCGTAAAAGATGAAAGCTTGGTTCAAGAGTTGTAATGTGCTAAGCAACTAGTAACTGATACAAAAGGGGACTCAATATTTCGTGTAGTAGAGAAATTTTTCAAAGAGAAGGACATTCCGCTTACTAACATTCTTGCTTGTGCAACAGATGGGGCACCATCAATGATAGGTTATTACCGCGGGTTTATCGCTTTCTTAAAAGAAGCTGTACCTCGTATATTTACAATACACTGTGTAATTCACAGACAACATCTTGTCGCAAAATATCTAAGTGATCGGCTTCACAAATCATTAAATACTGGTATCACAGCGATTAACAAAATTAAGTTCCATGCTCTCAATTCTCGACTATTTCGAGAGCTTTGTACTGAGAATGATGAACAGTTTGAACGTTTGCTGATGCACACAGAAGTCAGGTGGCTTTCAAAAGGAAATAGTCAAAGACGCTTTTATGCTCTTTTTGAAACTATGGTAGAATTCTTCAAAGACTCGCACGCTTCACTCAGTACAGAACTAACGAATATCAGGCATGACATTGCATATTTATCAGATTTATTCACAAAATTTAACGAAATAAATCTACAACTGCAAGGAAATGATATTAATCTTATAAAAGTTAAATCTGTCGCCTCCACGTTTCTGGCCAAATTAAAGCTATTCAAATGTAATATTGGCCGTCGCGAGTTAATCCAATTTCCCAGCCTCTAATAGTTGGAAGAGAAAGACAAAATACCAGAGGATAATCTTCAAGTATAATGTGCACACCTAGATATGCTGCATAAAGACATGTCTCAAATGTTTCAGGATCTTCTTTTGATCACGATTCCAGACTGGATAATAAATCCATTCATGGACACGTGCAGTGAGGAACTAGGAAGGGTGGAAGAGGAACTGATATCGCTACAAAATGACGCTGAGCTTAAGCCAATGTTCAAGAAATCATATCAAGACTTTTGGTTGCAGAAAGAAGTCTCTGAACGCTATCCTGCAGTGTGGGGAAAGGTTAAAATGTTCTGTATTGCCTTTCCAACATCATATTTAGTAGAGCGTGGTTTCAGCACGGTTGTCCAACTTCTTTCGAAGCAGAGAAACACTACAGATTACTGAACGGGGGATCTGCAACTCCTTCTAAGTAACCTTCAGCCTGATGTTGAGAAGCTGATATCACTACACCAGGCACATCCATCTCACTGAAGTTAAAAATGAAGTAAGTTTGCTACTAATTTACTTTCGCATACTGCTATTTGTTTTACTTCATTAAGTAATTAAGTTTTTCTTTTTAAATTAAGTTAATAAATAAGTGTATCTGTAGCTTTTTATTAGAATGTGATAAATTCAGCAATTAGTTGTTACTTTATTAACAGTTGCTCTTATTTTTCACTCTTTACATTCTTTTATTTACTGTGGGGAAATGCAGGGGGGGGCGCTGGGACATGCCCTGGGAGCCAAAGGGGCGGTGACCCAAAAAAGTTTGGGAAACCCTGGTTTAGAGTGAGAAGCTGCTATGAACCAGAAAGATCACCAGCTTCAGGGTGAGATCTATGGCACTACTTCAGGGACTGAGAACCCTCACCAAGTCAGAACAGCATCCACCAGCTAAGATACCGATCTTTATCAACTGCAGATCACTATGACTTCTACCCTGCAGATTCCTAAATTTAACCCTAACCGTTCCCAATTTAAACTGCATCTCCCAATTCTATGTTATGAAGTAATTGTGTTTTTCATTCATAACCCTCCACTCCCAAAGGAGCTTAGGCCTTCAACAAACACATGCCACGTCCTCCTTTCACATGCCATCATCTCAAGTTCTTTCCATGTTCTCCTTATCATTTTCACCTCTGTTTCCAGCTCTCTTCTCCGTGTGCTTCTTGGCCTACCTCTGCCTCTCTTGCCCTGGGGTTTCCAGAACAATGACTTCCTTGTAATGCTATCAACAGGTTTCCTCAGTGTGTGTCCTATCCATCGTATTCTTCTCATCTCTTGTTCCACTGGCACTTGTCTAGTTCTTGTCCTCAGTTCCACATTGGTAACCTTGTCATACTGTTTTAATCCCTCTATTCTATGCAAGCACCCATTTATGAAAGTCTGTAGCTTGTTGGTTGTTGCCTCTGTTGTTCTCCATGTCTCAGAGCCATACAATAGGACTGACTTCACATTTGAGTTGAAGATTCTTATTTTCGTGTTGGATCCGATTTCTCTTGATCTCCATATATTTCCCAATGCGATGAAAGCTCCTCATGATTTTTGTATTCTTATTTTGATATCACTGTCTGTCCCTCCAACTTTGTCTATATTGCTGCCAAGATATGTGTATAATTCTACATCTTGTATTGGTGTTTTTTCAAGTTCAACCCTGTTATCATTACCTGCATTTATTCTCATCATTTTTGTCATTTCCCTGTGTATTTTCAGACCCAATTGCTGTGACCTCTCATCAAGTGTTTTCAATTTGTCCTGCATCTCATTATGATTATGGGACAGAACAGCCAAATCATCAGCAAAATCCAGATCATCTAACTGCTTAGTCAGAGTCCACTTGATTCCATTTCTGTTGTGTGTTGTCGATGTTCTCATAACCCAGTCTATTGCTAGTAAGAAAAGAAATGGAGACAAGTGGCATCCCTGTCGCACTCCTGTTCTTATAACACAGTCTACTGCTAGTAAGAAAAGAAATGGAGACAAGAGGCATTCCTGTCGCACTCCTGTTCTTATCCCAAACGGTTCTGTAAGCTGTCCTTCATGAAGAACTCTGCATGTCATGTCTTCATATGTTTTCTTTATTAAATTAATTATCTTCAGGGGAACTCCATAATGCCTCATAAATTTCCAGTGATTCTGTCTACACTGTCAAATGCCTTTTCGTACTCCACAAATCCGATGTATAGTGGTGAATTCCATTCCAGACTTTGTTCAACTATTATTCTCAAAGTGGCTATCTGGTATGTACACAATCTGTTTTGTTAAAAACCTGCTTGTTCATCTCTCAGTTTCTTGTCTATGGACTCTTAATCTCTCAAGGATAATCCTGTTTAATACTTTTCCTGGCACTGATAGTAACATTATTCCTCTATAATTTGTGCACTCTTGTAAATTTCCCTTCTTAGGCAACTTAACCAGATATCCTTCCTTCCATTCTGCTGGTATCTCTTCCTTTTCCCAGACTTTACCAAGTAATTATATAACATCTCTGTAACCGTGTTGATATCTGCTTTGATGGCCTCTGCTGGAATGCCATCAGGTCCAGATGGTTTTCAATCTCTTTGGAGCTTTATGGCTTTCTTTATTTCTTCCTTTGTTGGTCTTTCACCATTAATTTGTAGCTCTTCTTCTGCTGGCTGGATGTCCGGGGTGAGCGGGTTTTGTAGAGCTGGTCTATTGAGAAGGTCTTCAAAATATTCTGTCCACCTCTTCATTTGCTCTTGTATATTGTTGAGCAGTTTTCCATTCTTGTTTTTTATGAGGCAACTTGTTTGCTTGTATTTCCCTGTTAGCTTCTTTGTGCTGCTATACAGTTCTCTCATATTTCCTTTGGCTGCAGCATCTTCTGCCTCTCTTGCCAACTCCTCAATAAACTTCCTCTTGTCTCTTTTGATACTTCTTTTTACTTCTTTGTTTGCTTCTGTGTACACTTCTTGAGCCTTGGCTTTGGAACTTCTGGTTTTGCTTGTGTTTAAATCTGCTTTCTTGTTATTTCTGTCTTTTATCTTATTGATGGTTTCTGTTGTTATCCATGCTTTTTGTTGTCGTTCCCTTTTCCCCAGTATTTCTTCACATGTCTCATTCCATACAGTTTTGATTTGCTGCCAATAGTCTTCTGTATTCTCTACATCTTCCAGCTGTTGGAGCACTTGGAATTTGTTTGATATTGTGACTGCAAATTTGTCTCTTGTTTCTTGATTTCTTAGATGTCCTACATTAAATTGTTGTCTATAATTTTGCATTGTTGCATAACTCTTGAGTTTCATTTTTACTTTGGCTATCAGAAGGTGGAGATCTGATGCCATATCTGCTCCTCTATATACCTTTACATCCTGCAACGATGATCTCAACTTCTTGTTTATGCATATATGATCAATTTGATTTTCTGTTCTATGGTCTGGTGATATCCATGTTGCTTTGTGTATTCTCTTATGTTGAAATATGCTTCCTCCTATTGCCAATTGATTTGAAGCACAGAAGTTTGAAAATAGTTCCCCATTTTCATTCATTATTCCTAGCCCATGTTTTCCCATGACTTCTTCAAAGCCGGTGTTGACTGTACCTATCTTTGCATTCATGTCACCCATTAAAACTGTGATGTCTCTTCTTTTTACTTTTTTCCATAATTTCCTGCAGTCTAGTATAAAATACTTTTTTCACAGATGCTTCTTTGTCATTAGTTGGTGCATAACATTGGGTGACATTTACATTTATTTTCTTTTTAGCTGTTTTAAAAGTAGCTGTTATTATTCTGGGTCCAACGGCTTCAAATTCAATGAGAGCTTTCTGTGCTTCTTTAGATAACATAACAATTGTGTTTTTGGGGAATAATTATTGTTACAAGAAAAAATAGTTGCTTACATGCACACCTTTGTCCCTGACCACAGCAACACTATCGCTGTTACCGCTAACCTGAAACAACAATGGCAATGTTGTCCAGAGAACAAGTTTCCACACAGTACATAGCAATAAATATGTGAACTCAAATACTGTGTCAATCTCAACATAATAGAATCACAATTTGTACATGCCATGCATATGAGGTACTTAAAAGACACACGTAACTACCAATATGACTTGACAATACACCAATGTTCAAATAATACTAGCATCACTTCTGGTGCTATGACAACTTCCAAAATCAGAAACAACATCGATCCTTGCAACAATAAAAACCACAAAACAGACACATAATACAAATGAGCACCACCGGGAAACATCCGTTCCCTTCAACAACTTATGTCAACTACCCTTGCACAAACTTCCTAACATTGTCACCTTCCATACCTCAGGCTAACTCTAGGCAATAATAAATTTACTTTAGTCACATGACATAACAATCAAGAGTTCAGTTGCTCATTCAAACATCACTTGCAGCTCACAAAAGTTTAACTTGACTAACATTCATTCACGTTTACCACAACAATGCAAGCTCCTCAGGAGCATACAGCCATACCACCTTCTCAAAATTACATCTGGAAAGTTATATTGTGAATGTAATGTGAATTCTCTGAATTCATATCTATGTCAGATATAGGGAGACATTTAAGGACAACGCAAAACAAACAAACATGTGTTGAAACTACTTTTAATTGACTCTATTTCCAATAATTTGAAAGGAGAAATTATATTATCATCAAGCATCGGCAACTGAGAATATTATCTGGAATTAGGCCTATATAAACTAAATATCCTAATTATAACCCAGCAGAAGTTGAAAGCGGTATTTTGTTTTCTTTCATAAATTACTTTTCTCTGAAATATTATTTTTGTTAAGGCCGTATGGATGTGTGTGACTCATTTGGCTACCGGATTGAAAGACATTAGGGCGAAATAGAACACACGCCCCACTACTCTTCATTTCAACCGAAATGTTAAAGCATTCCAATGGACCCAGGGTAACCAGCCGTATGGATAGTTACCAGAGCAGCGTGGCGGCAACGACACAGGGAGAGATCACAAGGCAGTAACTGTGGCATGGAAAGAGGGCAACAACAAAACTGACAAACAGCACTGGCGCTTAAGTTGTGGAGATATGATCTCCAACGTCAGCGGGCACGGTAATTAAAAAAGAAGAAGACATATCTTCCTCGTATCTGGTTATAAATGATGGCAGCCTTCTGAACTTACCACACGTACCCTGATTAATTTTCTGCACGACGGTATTGTAATGGCTGATGTCACGTGTGTTTTTTTCCACTACTTTTTTTCTGGATTGGATTTAGATTTCTTGAATAAGTAATCACGTTTACCACAATTGAATACGTAAGCATTCAATTTAACGAAAACAAGAATCATCACGGAAGCTACGGAGATCATTCTTTGTCGACGATACCTTTGGGAAATTTTTTTCTTTAAATACAATTTTTGCCTCGTTTTGGCGAGGCGCGTCCCGTTCAACCTATCCGGTTACATTAGGGCGCATGTCCAAATATAAAAGACCTTTAGTTCTGGAGAGTTCGAAATAAAGAGTTTAATTGCTCAAGCAATAACTAAAGAGTGGATAACAGCATGGGACCAAAGTAAAAAAGCAAGACACGCATATAAAATCCTAAAAAAAACAAGCAAAAAATATCAAATAGAAGATGAACTAAAAATACCAATTAATAAAAAATTGCTGAGGCTCAAGCTTGGAACTGGATATTTCATGATTGAGGAACCCACATGTGAAGAGTGTCAAGAACCAAACACAATTAGACACTTTCTGGTGGACTGCAAGAAATATGACCAACACAGGCAAAACATTAAGACATACTGTAGTAAACACAAGGTAGAAATGAGTGTAGAAAATCTCATAGGCACAAAGACCCCTTCAGAAATGCAAAAGTTAATAAAACACTATATTACCAAAACAAAAGCTAACATATAAAAAATAAATAAGGATCCGAGTCAGTAGTCCAAACTGGAGAAAGATTCACCCCAGATACATACAGATTAACCAAATAAAACATCCAGGGAAAATTTAAAACGTACCAGATTAGACAATAGCATATTTTAGATTTTAAAAAAAAAAACCATTATGAACTATAACTACAAAAGGAAAATACCTACTAGAGATAATATAGTATAAAATAAATACAAACGAAAACATATTACAACAAAGGAAACACGTCCTGATATAACCAACAACTCCATGTACATGGTAGATGGTTGAAAGGGGCGTGCTACAAAGAAAAGTAGCAAACACATAAATAAAAAAAGAAAAAAAAGAATTAGTTATGTACTTGTTGCTGACAACTAAACAACATACAGATAAAATGAAGAAATATGAATGCAGAAAGAGAGGTTGTTGTTGTTATTGGGCTCTCGCCCTTCGGCGCAATGCCATGTAGTGATATCGGCATGTTGTCGCAAGTTGTTTTGTTTCTCCGTACAAGGTGTTCCATTTATCTGGCCTCGGAGGTAGGAGCATTTTCCTAACATCATCGAGTGCTGGGCATTCAAAGAGATGGTGTTCAACAGTTTCGTAGGGGTAGCTACACAGCTGGCACTCTGGAGAGTGTTGTGGTTGGATTCTGTTCAAGTGACTGTTGAGTAGTATGTGTTGTGTTCTGAGCCGAAAAATGGTGCTCTGATTCCTCCTTGTAAGATGACCAATGTTGTCATTAGGGTCAGGACCGGCCATATGTCTGTAAACGTCTCTCCCGGCGTTTCCCATGGCCCATCGGTTCAGCCAAGTTTCTGTGTTTGTTGTTCGTATGAGTGTTTTGGCTGTTTGAAGAGTCGTTGCTGTGAGTGGTTGTTCTTGTCTTGTTCCTTTCTTTGCTAATCTGTCTGCTCCGTCATTATCTGGTGTATTAGAGTGACCAGGGATCAACTGCATAACTATTCTAATGCCATAGGAAGTGATATGCCGATCAGCATCTATGATTAATTTAGCTTATTCAGTTCTACTGTGTCCACTGCCTTCCAAAGCTTGAAGGGCAGACAATGAGTCTGTAAAAATGAAGATGTTTTGAACCTTTGAGGGAAAGGCACCGATTACAGTCTTCAGATGGTAAACGGCTGTTTCCAGTGCAATGATTTTAGATTCGTATTGAGACGGTATTGTCCACCCTGCTTTGCAGTAATGGTCCAACAACGGCCAAAATTCAAGAGTATCTAATATAGGCTTCAATGGAGTCTATCTTTACACAAGATTGCTCTTGGCAGAAATGTAGAAAGAAGGGTAGTAACGCTCCTTTCACAGGGGAGTATTCACAAGATATTCAGAATAAGCGAGAACAATAGTTGAGCTGAGTATGTTAACTCTGTAATTTTGCCGACGCTTTTGTGAAGGATTAAGCACTTATTAATTTCAGCACGTTCAAGCCCCCACCCCTGATTTACTCAGTGGAATTCTATTGTTCTAGTATAGCTCTGTTTAGAGTGTGTGTAGTAAACTGTCTGAGACAAACAAGCAGTAACTTTAAAATAACTTTAAAATGATGACATCGAAGTTAAATTTGTAACATTACGAATAACAAAATTTAATAATCACTTTAAGTTTTAACAGTTGGAAAATAGATTGAATATTTTTAAGAAGGTCTTCATCGCTTGACTGGGATTTAACTGAATAAAGGGGGTCACTTATGGCAGCCGATAATGTCACTTAGCTGCCACTGGAAGTTTATTCTCCTGCTGTGTTGGTTCTTTTTACATTGCTCCCGCTTGTCACTGGTCAAGGTAGTCGGGTGTAGCTCATCTCCCAGAAATGTCAAGGAAAGTCTACGATGTGGGTCCCTCGTCTTAAAGCTTATGCCACTGTTCCCTTCTTGTTCCAGAGATAATACTTTCTGCTGGTACCACCAATAACTATGATAGAAGAATAGAATCGAACGCTCTTCTGAGTATTGCGTTTTCCAACCCATAGTTATGGGTTCATATCTTCCCATACCACCATCCCATTTAACTCAGAGTTTTCCCTCGATGAGAATTACATTTAATCCCTCGGGATTAAACTTTAATTTTATTTAAATAGAAAAGCTTTAGCTTTACATTTCAATCAAATGGAAAGGTTAAACGTACAGATATAATATATTTTACATTTATATCTCTACTGTTTGACAAGTTTTCACAATATAAACTGAATAGGTTTTCATTTATATTTACACAGATTGAAAAGTTGGAAACTTTTTAAAAGTGAAAATGTTTCAATTTACATCTGCAGTTGTTTGAAACTATAAGTATTATTACTAGAATGTACATCATTTCTTTCATATTTCCCTCCTTGCTCCCAGGGCCGGCCCTAGGAATTTTGCCGCCCCGTGCGATACCATACCTTGCCGCCCCAGCCCAACTTCAAATTAACGTTTGAAATTTTTAAAACCATTATGTTAAACAAGCTTCAACATTAATTTCATGACCATTAGCCTAATTTTAAATAGTACCATTAATAATAATGTATTGATAAGTTGATGAAAATACTGTTTAGTCATAAAATAAACCATTGACTATTAGAGACAATTATATGAAGTAAATGTAGTTACATTACTTACATATAGGGGATGCTCTTCTCATGTGGAACGATGAACTGTTGAGTCACAAACACTTAACTATAGCATGTACATTTTATAGTTTTTAGCACTATTTTCACATTATTTGAATTTATATTGTTTGAAGTATGTACTGCTTAAAAAGACAATTTCTTGCTTTCATATTTGCAAAAACAGAAATAAGGTCTGCGTAGTCTAATTTTTGACCGATTTCATAATCAATTTAAATCATGGCAAGTCCTCCCAATCTAGTTTCGGCCATTGTTGAGCGTAAATAAGTTTTAATAAGCTTCAGTTTTGAAAAGCTACGCTCACCACTACTACCGTTACAGGCAAAGTTAGTAATATTCTTAAGGCTATAGCGACATTAGGAGCATTGTTATTATCAATAATATAACGAAGAACTTCAATTGGCTGTGTATTTTCTGGTACTAAGTTTGATACTACTTTCAGTTCATCACATAGCTCAATGGCATCAATGTCTCTATTTTCTTGGTGTGTTAAAACGCCTTCTAGGTTTTTACATTTGTTTAAGAGCTCATTTGTCGTCTCAGATTTCAATTTAGGGATGTTATATAAAAAGGAAAAATGTCTACTGTGATGTTCGAACCTTTCTTCAATAGAATTAGTTGCATCATCAATAATAAAAAAGAAAAATTCAATTTTGAATTTAGTTTTGGGATCCAAAATAGGTTCATCTCTTGCTTCATAGTTGTGTTGCTTTTTCTGCCGACGCATTCTAGTACATTCAAACGTTGGTATCAAATCAGGATCAACTTCAACTTTCTCAGCTAATGTTGTAGCATCAACAAGAAAATTTTGAAATGATTCATCATTTCTGAGATTCTTAAGGCTTTGGAGAACATTTCTCAAAGTTGTTATGGCACTAGTCAATTCCATTTTTATGCTCTGCAACAGTTTACTAGCAACATTAATTTAGTTTAAAACATAGGGCCATATAACCAGACAACATAAAAATTTAAAATCTCTGAGTTTTAGGGCAAGGGTTTCAGCTTCATGTCTCGCCATTTTGTCTACTGACTCGTCATCAGCAATTTCTATCAATGCATCATAAAATTCCTCAATATAATATCTTAAAGGACGAAAGGCCTCGATTCTAGATTCCCAGCGAGTTGTACTTAGTGGCTTGGGCGTTAGAGTTGTAATATGTTTCTTAAGGATTCCCAAACGCAGTGTTGACGCTGAGAAAATCACATACAATTTCAGAACCGTTTCAAAAAATAAAACCCCTTCTCTAGATGACATCGCGGCATCATTGACCACCAAGTTGAGAGAATGAGAACAGCAAGGTATATAAAAAGCTCTCGGGTTCAAGTCCCTAATACGTTGTTGAACTCCTGAATGTTTTCCTTCCATAATAGATCCATTGTCATACCACTGGCCACGCATGTTTGCGATTGGAATATCCATGTCTGACAATTTTTTTTAGAATACATTCGGTTAACGCTGAGCCTGTAGTGGCTTCTACAGCAATGAAACCAAGAAAATGCTCATGAATGTTGATATCATCTGGATTCGTATTAACAAATCTTACAATTAGTGTTAATTGTTCAACGTGACTTACATTGGGAGTACAGTCTGCAACTATGCTATAATATTTAGCTTTCTGGACCATAGAAATTATTTCTTTTTTTGTTATGGTTCCAGAGAGAAGACCAATCAATTCATTTTGAATGTTTTTCACAAGGTAATATTGGGTCGATCCATGAGCTACTCTCATTAAATGTTCACACATAGCACTATCAAATCTGGCAATCAGTTCAACAAGCTTTAAAAAATTTCCATTGTTAGGGTCATATAATTTATCAGATGTTCTACGAAATGGCAAGCATTGTTGGCTCAAGAACGGGACAATAGCAATTAGGGGTTCTATTATGCTCCTCCAATGTCGAACTTCCGAATTTAATAACTTTTATTGCATTGAATCATTGTCTGTACTGATTTAAGCCTGGACGTTAATTCAATTCACTTTGTTTGGGACTCCAAGTGGTTTTTAGATTTTTCGTGTTCATTAAGACACACATACAAATGATACCAATCATTATAGCCATCAGTAGTGAGTGACATTTTGTTACAGGAAAACAACTTACAGCAGAAACAAAATATAGAATCTTTTTCTTTTGAATACAGTAACCATGATCGATTAATATGTTCTCCATTGCTTAGCTCCCTAGTGTAAAAATTTAGTGAAAATTTCCGACCATTGGAGCTGCGCGGAAAAACGAACTCATTTTTTGGTCTCTCTGGCAGGCCTTTTTTAACGATTTCCAGTCTTTTGGTATCGCTTAAAGAAGGATTCCATCTTGCCGGATCAGTGTACCTCTCAAGTTCATTGCTTAAATCTCTGGAATCGGAAACGGTAAAATCAGTCTCATTTTCGACATTGTTAGTACTCGTAATATCTATGTTACTGGGGTCCGAGTTAGAAGCACTTGCCAGGAGCTCAGAATCATTTGTTTCGGTACATTTGCTTATTTTCTTCTGTCCTACTTCAGCTGTTTCAGTTTTTAGATATTTATGTAAAGCCCCGCTATGTTTTTTAATATCGCGTTCTTTTTCCAGTTTCCGTTTCCAATATTCGGCACCTGATAGTTTTTTTCTTTTATCGGACATTATATCTATTTGAATATTAAAACTGTTTTAATAAACCCTACAATAAAATGTATTATTTAGTAATGAACTGAGGCTGAAGCACTGTACTAATGTCCATAAAACGTTTAAAAAACTTATTTATCACTGTAACAGACAGCACACTAACACTGAGCAAAATCAACTTCCTTGAATGCACACTCGAAAACAACTGAAACATTCGAGCCGCCAACATAGAACGGTCGATAAAAAAAAATAAATTCCTGATTCCCACGCCAAGTTAATTAATTCCCGTCTCTCGTTCATCCATGCCGGAAGATTTATCGTGGCGGTCTTCAGTTGACCACTGAACACGGAAATATAATCCTCTGGGAACCACTGTGGTTTCGACCAAGCGAATAAATTGTACTGACGTCCCTAAAGAAATACATTTTAGTGCCTTTGTAGGAGAAGATAGCATTAGGATCGTATGGCAGAACTATTAGTGAAGACTTGAAAAACAGCTAAAGCAAATATTTCGTAGAGAAAACAGACAAAATGTGAAGGAATAGAAAAGTAAGGAATTTTAAAATAATCTAGACGAAACCTTCGAACACTCCGTGACACCATCCACAGAGGGTTTATTTCAGGAGCCGTTCATGTTATTCAGTCAAAATCCCGGTCGATGACCCTTCTACAAATGCCCGCGCCCGGGCTTGAACCTTGAACACCTGATCGCTAGCGCAGCGTGGTGACCATTACACCAGCGCGGCTCCCAGGCGGAATATTTTGGCGGGGTTGTAAAAATAAGTAAAAATATTTTTTGCTGCCTCCCAAAGCTTGCCGCCCCGTGCAAATGCACGTGTTGCACAGTCGGTAGAGCCGGCCCTGCTTGCTCCATATGGAACCTGGGATTTTATGCGTTTAGCTCTCTTTAAGAAACTAGCAATAAAGCAGTCGCCAGCCCTAGCAGTGGTGGTTCAAGAATCATCATTCTAACTCTGAGGTTGCCAGCCTCACAATACTGGGACATCCACTAGCGATTTTCACACATAATAATATTCACATGGTAATATATATATATATATATATATATATATATATATATATATATTCATATATACCATCACTAACAAAGATCTGCTTGCTCGTAGCAAGCAAGAGGACATGCACACCATCATAGCTGGCAGACGCTGGAGCTGGGCTGGTCATGTCCTCAGAAGAGACCCATATGTCATCACAAGAACAGCTATGCTTTGGACCCCTGAAGGAAAACGAAAGAGAGGCCGACCAAAAACAACCTGGCGGAGGACTGTGGAGGCTGAGATGCAAAGAAGGAACCAGAGTTGGGGCACTGTACGAAGAATGGCCACCGACCGAGCAAAGTGGAATCAATTTGTTGTTGCTCTACAAGACGCCACTAGGCGTGATGGCCACTGACTGCTTTGACGGTCGGCGGCTAAAGATCAAAGAAGAAGATATATATATATATATGTTAGTTCACATGTTTGTCGTAAATTTATTGAGATGATTCTGAGAACCAGTGGTCCCGTTATAGCGTGAAGTATGATAGTGAAGGCTCTGTGAAAGATAAGGATTTAGGAAAAAAGGTAGTTGATTTAACCAACGGGCTGATCACCCGTTTGCCAGTCACTTCGATTACGGAAACAACAGCAGATGGATTGATTTGCCGTTGCCCTAAAGACGCCAATAGGCGTGATGGGAAACAATGGCAAAGAAAGCCTATCTGCTGTTGCCCTAAGACGCCACTAGGCGTAATGGCCACTGACTGCTTCGACGGTCGGTGGCTAAGGACGGAAGAAGAAGAAGAAGAAGTAGTTGATTTACAAGTGATGGAATAGAGTAAGGACAGTCTCTTTTACGACAATCTTTGTTTATCTCAAAGACTCCTACAGCTCTACTGAACAACCAATTAATTGCCAGTTTCCATACACTCAAGTGCACGCACCAATTTGGTGTTTCAAACTCTCCGACACAACGTAAATACAAACTACAGATAAACAGTTGGGTAATTTTGGACCTGGACCTTCCAACACACGACAAAAGTTTTAGTATGTTTATTTATCATAAAATCAACTCACAACATATATATCAGTTCACAGGTAAAAATCATATGTTTACAGAAATTACAAATACAAGTTGGGTAGGGGGGGGGGGGTTGTTTAGGAGGAGTATCCAATAATCCCTTCTCGCTTGTATTAATAAGATAGACCCGGTCTCAAACGACAGGGGGGGGGGAGGTGTGATGATGATCAGAGATAGGTAATTTAACTCAACAGTAAATTTGTGACTCTGATAAGATATTTTACACAGTTATGAAGTGTGGGGGGGGGGGGGGGGGGGGGGGGAACAAATTATTCTTTTAAACTCTCAAAAACCAAAGTTTCCCCTTCCTGAGCAGATTTAATGCGGGGGGGGGGGGCGGGGCGGGGTAACAAAGGTAATAAAATCCCACTTAAGAGAAATAATACGATGAATACAGAAAACTTATTTACTAGGTGAACAACTTATAATGGTTTAAAAAAATAGATCTCCCTTCATTCGTGCACGCTCAGTTGGCCACGGTACTGTCGCACACAAAGACTTACCGAATCTTGGACTCTGACGCTCCTTAGAAATATTACAAAAACACTTCAAAACACTTTACTAAGTTAGTGTCTTTTCTTCTGTTGCAGGCCTCAGAGTAACAGGGTTGTTTGTTTGCACAAGGGTTCCTGAAATCGCCGGAATATGAAGATACAGAGTTCTTTGTTTTTTGTTAGGAAAAAGAGTTCTAAAGGATGGCACGGTCACAAGTCCTGGTGGTGACAATGGGGTGGTTTCTTTGCTTTAGCCACTGATGGTGACACGACTGACCAGTAAAGCATGGGGTTCTTGGGGGGGGGGGGGGGGGGTTAAAATCCAGTGAATAATTATGCACTGTCAGGGTTCAGGAAAATATATATTCTTTCTCCGCCGAGCAGTAAATAAAGTAAAAGGGTCTGGCAATGTTCTTCTCCAGTAAAACTTACATTAATTGATGGTGTGTTAAAATGTTCCTGGGGTTGCTTTCTTTCTGCTAATTTTAGATAGCTGAATCCCAAAATAGAGGATCGCCACAAGATTTAAATTTAAACAGTCTTATCAACTTCTGGAGTGTTTTTTTTTTAAGAACTGAGTCTGGAAAACTCTCTACAATGTTCTTTCTTTCTTACTTTCTTGCTGGGATGCAAGGTTACGATCACCCTATATATATGAAAGATAAAAACATGTAATTCATACCGAAAATCAGATAACATTCTAAAGCGCGATAAATTTACCGTTAACTATTCTACACACTCGCGTCTTTAATTCTATAAATTCAAGAAAAGCTCCCCGCGAGCCTGATAGTTAAAAACACATCTATATGTACATAACTAAACTAAATGAATTAGTTTATAAATTCCTTCGCGACTTTTAAAGGTTACTTTAAGCATTTAAGCCTCTATTATCTTAGAAATAATGTAATATATATCATTAACTCTTCAACTGGAACTTTTGAGATAGGTTTAATTTAATAGATTTAATTTAACCACAAAATCCAGTGAAATAAAATGAATGAATGAACTAGACCACTGATCACTTTAAAAAAGTGTTATACTGTTTAAGCACAGAACACTCCAAAATAGCCGAAAGATCCCTGGGGAGTCTAGCAGGATTCAGCTATAAGCTAGTGGTACTTTAAAAGCTCTGGTAAAACGAATGATAACGGCAGTTCCCAGAGGTCTGCATATATACTATTAGGAATGACAAATGAAGGGGACATGTTAGATTCTAACACCTTTCTTGATCTTGAGGTAAAAATCGAAATTCTCGCCGTCGTGCTAACAGAGAGGCCGCTCCTGGCTTCCTGGTTGTTAACCGCTGCGCTTCTTCCGATTCCTCGGTCTTCCGAGCGTTCTGTGGTTTGCATCGAGGTGCGAAATTCATGCGAGACGCTGCTTCTAAGGACCATCGTGCCTTAGATCTATGTCGCTCCTACGTTTGATTCTGGCCACTCCTTTAAGGCATGTATGAACGAAAGGTCTAACAGAATGCTTGCCTATAATCGCTCTAAATAGCTCTAGAGGTAACAGTGGGTGTGGCTTAACCTATCCTAAGACAATGCGGTCTTCAGAAGGCATGGCAGATAACGGTCTGCATATTTAATAGCCAACGTGGTGAAAAGTTCGCTCTGCTTCAGTGAATATTAATGAGCCCACGTGTAAACTCCCACGATGTTATTGCGCATAGCTAATGAGCCAAAGTGGAATAGGTTCGCTCTGGTGAAACAAAAAAGTTGCAACAAATGTTCCGGGGCACTGATGTTATGAAAAGCTAAAAGTCCTTTTAATCATCCATCAAATCAGGGAAAATTCACTTGTCAAACTAGACGTACGTCACAATCGTCCCCACTTTTAGACATGAAACCATTTTTCATGTTTCATTTTTGACAATGGAGGTGACCTGATTGGCGACTTTAGGATGAGGGGTATCTTCAGTCTGCTCTTCTTCCTCTGTAGACCAGTTTCTACTCATGAAATCCGCCCCGACGTTTTGTTTACCTGGAATGTATTCCACTTTGAAAGAGTACACACTTAGCAACAGGGCCCACCGCATGATTCTTGCGTTGAATTCCTTATTGGCACCAAGGAAAGCTAATGGAGCGTGGTCCGTTTGTACCGTGAAAGATGTACCATAAAGAAATTCATGATGGCGCCTGATGCCGTCAACCAAAGCTAGACATTCTCTTTCGACTACACTGTAGTTCCGTTCAGCCTTATTTAATTTCCGACTGCCATAAGCAACTGGAAATAGCATATTTGGGTCATTGTCCTCAGCTTGCAACAATGTTGACCCGATGCCCTGACCTGACGCGTCGACTCGCAATACGAAAGGGTTCATGAGGTCAGGTAACCTCAGAATGGGGTATGCAGATAACTGTCCTTTCAAAGTGCTATAAGCCAGTTCACACTTTTGATCCCACATGACCTTATCAGGACAACTTTTCTTTGTGAGGTCAGTCAGAGGTGCCGTCAGTCCGTTGAAGTTCTGGATGTACTTCTGATAGTATGCACATAGTAATAAGAATGACTGGATGTCTTTCTTTGTTCGGGGCCTTTTTGCTGCAACTATTTTCTCGATGTTCTTCTTAACGGGCCAACTACAGCCATGAGAAATAGTATGCCCCAGGAAGTCAAGCTTTTTAAACCCTATGAGACATTTGCTAGGTCTGGCTGTGAGACCAGTTTCCTGTAGTCTCCTGAGGAGCATAGCAACCGTAGCAATATGTTCTTCATAGGTTTCCGATGCAATTAAAATGTCATCCATGAAATTATGGATATGGGGACTTTGCAAAGGATCTAGAAACCTTCTCATCATCCTAGTGAATACTCCTGGTGCATTATGCAACCCGAACGGCATCACATTAAATGTGTAATGTCCTTCACTAGGGCTGAAAGCTAACAAGGGTTTTACTTCCTCCTTTACTGGTATTTGATAGTAACCTTTACTCAGGTCTATCTTGGAGAAAATTCTTGCCTTGCTGAGCTTAGTAAACAACTCAGAAACAGTTTGGAGAGGTTCGGGCTGAAATTCCGTTATAGCGTTTAGCAACCGGTAATCTATACACAGCCGAACTTCCTTATTGGGCTTCTGCAACAGCACTACACTCGAACTGTAAGGGGAGGTAGACTCACTGATAATTCCTGCCTGACGCAGCTTGTCTATTTCTCCGCGAAGTGCATCAGCTTTTGCATACGGGATGGGGTAAACTCTGGTACGAACAGAGGTCTCGTTTGTTAATTTCACGTCAAATTCAATGAGATTTGTTCGACCAGGTACATCCGTTAAGACTGCACTGTTCTGCTTCAGTAGCGCCCTGGTTTCTGTTTGTTGTTCCTGTGAGAGATTATCGCCGAACTTGACATCTTTAAAGGATTCTGTGGGTTGCAATGGGTACTCCATGCAACCATCATCATCTTCCTCGTCTTCCGTTGCTATAGCGACTGCCAGGAGATGCTCGGAGGATGGCACCGGTCTTTCCAAATATTTCTTAAGCAGATTTATGTGGAAGACCTTCTCCTTTCCTTTGATGGAGATCTTGTAATTGGTACGTGAGATCTTTTTAAGGACTGTAAACGGCCCTTTCCATCCGATGTGAAGTTTATTGCTTCCGGTCGGAAGTAGCAACAAAACTTGTTCCCCTGGTTGTAATTCTTTCTCTTTTGCAGCTTTATTGTATCTTTTGGCATGTTTAGCGCGGGCTTTCTTAAGGTTGGTGATAGCTAGATCCCATCCTAGCTTTAGCCTTTCCTTAAGCCCAGATACATATTTGCTTGCAGAGACGAATGTCTCATCAGCCTTCTGGTCTGTCTGGGACCGAAGTAAGGCTTCTAGTGGCCTTTTAATAGGTCTGCCAAATAAAAGTGTAGCAGGCGGGAATCCCGTAGACGCTTGGGGTACCTCTCTGTAGGCGAATAAGGCAGCAGATATATATTGGTCTCAGTCTTCCGGTTTCTCCTGACCCAGCTTACATAACATGGTGGTGAGGCTGCCATTAAAACGTTCCACGAGCCCATTTCCGGCCGGATGGTAGGGACTTGTGTGGATATGTTAAAGATCTCTTCCATTAACAAACTACGGAATTGGGATCCTTTGTCCGTCAAAACTTGTTGAGGGAATCCCAACCGTGTAAAAATTTGCACGAGGGCTTCTGCGACATGCTTGGAATCTATGCATGTTAGCGGTACTGCTTCGGCCCACATTGTGCAAGTGTCGACTAAGGTCAGGATGAACCTGTTCCTTCTTTTGGTCCTTTCCAGGGGTCCAATGATGTCGACAACAACCCGTTCAAATGGAGTCCCCACAACTGGCATTTGCCCCATGGGTACTAGGGGTGTCAAGTGCTTGGGTGCTACCCGTTGGCACTGGGCGCAGGATTTCACGTACCTGATAATGTCAGAGCTCATTCCTGGCCACCAGTAGTGGGTTTTTATTCGCTGAATAGTGGCGTTTTGTCCCATATGTCCGCTAAAGGGAAGAGAGTGCCCCATTTCTAAGATCTGGCTTCTGTACTGCGTCGGTACAAGGAGCTGGTTATTCCCCGTGTCCGGGTTGCCCGTTCTACGATACAATACGCCATCCTTAGAAAAGATGTCTCCGTGGTGTCTGTGGTCCTTAGCCATGGGCAGTTTTCTAAAGCAGGGCTCCAGAGTAGGGTCCTTTTGTTGCGCCTCCTTCAGTTCATTCGGCAACAAATTTGGCGCAGGTTCCCTCTCCTTCTTGGCTTGCCCTCTTGTGGTTACCGCTGCCACAATCGGCTCCTTTGGTCTCCCAATAAACACATATCTACATCCCAGGATAACTGGGTAGATCGCATCATCCATAATGGCTGCTTTAATGACGCCTCTGACAAAATCAGAGTGTATTTCTACCAATGCGATAAGCAGCGTCCTGGGTGCATCACTCTTGAAAACTCCACAGAATTTGACGGTTTCCTCTGTCTCCTGACCGGGTTTGACAAGGTGTCTGGCGACAATACAATCAAAACTTAATCCTGTGTCAAAAAGACAAGTAGTTGAGGTCCCGGTTCGCTTGCCCTGATCAGACGTTCCTGGTGTAGGGGTCTTCCCTTTTCCTTGACCTTGGTGGCCGCGCTGCCACGTAGGCTTGGTGGGTTGATCAGAATTATTGTTTGAAGAATAACGGGTTTTGTAGAATTTCAATTTTTTCTGGGGAGGTCTCTGGTTATTATTTTCTCGTTGGTTATAGTGCTGAGAGGAATTAGAGGAATAGGATGACTGCTCTAGATTTTGCTTTCGAGATGGCTCATCTGTGGGTTTACGTTCAGTGCTGGAAAGTTCGGCCATTGCATTGGTATAGCGTTCGGCCTTTTTGAGGATGTCCTCAAGCCTGACTGCCCCCTGTTCAGCCAAAAATCTACGGGTTTCATTCGACAAAGTGGACTTTATCTGTTCCACAAGAACAAGTTCAAGTAGTCCCTCATATGTAAGAGGTAATTCAGATAATTCAATGCACTTTGTCAGATAGCCCATGAGACGTGAAGAGAACTGGGGATATGTTTCCGGGCTCTCTTTTCGGCTGTTTCTGAACATTTGCAGAAACTTTCGGGCCTCTTACACATGTCGTGGGGTCGTTAATTTAATAAGTCCCCTCTCTGACTCCGTGTGTTTCAGTTTCCACATTCCTGGTTTCCTTGTTAATATTAATAGAGATTTCCTGGGCTATTTTGTAAGTCCGTCCAAAATTCTCTAATAAAAGGTCCAAGCTGATAAACAGGAATCCTGAATTCTAACACTGGTAATGTCTTGTGTCTTCTGGCAAGCGATTTCTCATGTGGAATAGCGTGAGAAAATGGTCAGATTATATTCCCTGCCTTCCCACGCCTTCGTTTGTTATCAGCTATAATAAGACTGACTTCACATTTAAGTTGAAGATTCTTATTTTCGTGTTGGATCCGATTTTTCTTGATCTCCATATATTTCCTAATGCGATGAAAGCTCCTCATGAATTTTGTATTCTTATTTTGATATCACTGTCTGTCCCTCCAACTGTGTCTATATTACTGCCAAGATATGTGTACGATTCTACATCTTGTATTGGAGTTTCTTCAAGTTCAACCCTGTTACCATTACCTGCATTTATTCTCATTATTTTTGTCTTCTCTCTGTGTATTTTCAGACCCAATTTCTGTGACCTCTCATCGCGTGTTTTCTATTTGTTCTGCATCTGATTACGGTTATGGGACAGAAGAGCCAAGTCATCAGCAAAATCCAGATCATCCAACTGCTTAGTCAGGGTCCACTGGATTCCATTTCTGTTGTGTGTTGTCGATGATCTCATAACCCAGTCTATTGCTTGTAAGAAAAGAAATGGAGACAAGAGGCATCCCTGTCGCACTCCTGTTCTTATCCCAAACGGTTCTGTAAGCTGTCCTTCGTGAAGAACTCTGCATGTCATGTGTTTTCTTTATTAAATTAATGATCTTCAGGGGAACTCCATAATGCCTCATCAATTTCCAAAGTGATTCTCTGTCTACACTGTCAAATGCCTTTTCGTAGTCCACAAATCCGATGTATAGTGGTGAATTCCATTCCAGTCTTTGTTCAACTATTATTCTCAAAGTGGCTATCTGGTCTGTATATGATCTGTTTTGTCGAAAACCTGCTTGTTCATCTCTCAGTTTCTTGTCTATGGACTCTTTTAATCTCTCAAGGATAATCCTGTTTAATACTTTTCCTGGCACTGATAGTAACATTATTCCTCTATAATTTATGCACTCTTGTAAATTTCCCTTCTTAGGCAACTTAACCAGATATCCTTCCTTCCATTCTGCTGGTATCTCTTCCTTTTCCCAGACTTTACCAAGTAATTTATATAACATCTCAGTAGCCGTGTCGATATCTGCTTTGATGGCCTCTGCTGGAATGCCATCAGGTCCAGATGGTTTTCCATCTCTTAGAAGCCTTATGGCTTTCTTTATTTCTTCCTTCGTTGGTCTTTCACCATTAATTTGTAGCTCTTCTTCTGCTGGCTGGATGTCCGGGGGTTTTGTGGAGCTAGTCGATTGAGAAGGTCCTCTAAGTATTCTGTCCACCTCTTCATTTGCTCCTGTATATTGCTGAGCAGTTTCCCATTCTTGTCTTTTATGAGGCAACTTGTTTGCTTGTATTTCCCTGTTAGCTTCTTTGTGCTGCTATACAGTTCTCTCATATTTCCTTTGGCTGCAGCATCTTCTGCCTCTCTTGCCAACTCCTCAATATACTTCCTCTTGTCTCTTTTGATACTTCTTTTTACTTCTTTGTTTGCTTCTGTGTACACTTCTTGAGCCTTGGCTTTGGAACTTCTGGTTTTGCTTGTGTTTAAATCTGCTTTTTTGTTTTTTCTGTCTTTTATCTTATTGATGGTTTCTGTTGTTATCCATGCTTTTTGTTGTCTTTCCCTGTTCCCCAGTATTTCTTCACATGTCTCCTTCCATACAGTTTTGACCTGCTGCCAATAGTCTTCTGTATTCTCTACATCTTCCAGCTGTTGGAGCACTTGGAATTTGTTGGATATTGTGACCGCAAATTTGTCTCTTGTTTTCTTAGGTGTCCTATATTAAATTGTTGTCTATAATTTTGCATTGTTGCATATGTCTTGAGTTTCATTTTTACTTTGGCTATCAGAAGGTGGTGATCTGATGCCACATCTGCTCCTCTATATACCTTTACATCCTGCAATGATGATCTAAACTTCTTGTTTATGCATATATGATCAATCTAATTTTCTGTTCTATGGTCTGGTGATATCCACTTTGCCTTGTGTATTCTCTTTTGTGGAAACATGCTTCCTCCTATAGCCAGTTGATTTGAAGCACAGAAGTTTGAGAATAGTTCCCCATTTTCATTCATTATTCCTAGCCCATGTTTTCCCATGACTTCTTCAAATCCGATATTTACTGTACCTATCTTTGCATTCATGTCACCCATCAAAATTGTGATGTCTCTTCTTTT
The DNA here is from genome assembly GCA_024509875.1 of Oreohelix idahoensis. Classification (NCBI taxonomy): domain Eukaryota; kingdom Metazoa; phylum Mollusca; class Gastropoda; order Stylommatophora; family Oreohelicidae; genus Oreohelix; species Oreohelix idahoensis. The sequence goes on from JAMPIV010014261.1 coordinate 207,421, forward strand.
TACTTTATCCATAATTTCCTGTAGTCTAGTGTAAAATGCTTCTTTCACCGACTCTTCTTTGTCATTAGTTGGTGCATAACATTGGATGACATTTACATGTATTTCCTTTTTAGCTGTTTTAAAAGTGACTGTTATTATTCTGGGTCCAACAGCTTCCCATTCAATGAGTGTGTTCTGTGCTTCTTTAGATAACATAAGAGCTACCCCTTCACTGTGGTGTGAACTTTCGTCTTCGTGTCCTGAGGACAGCACCAATTCACATGTGATGAGTTTCTTCCTGTCTACCCCCTTCCACTTTGTTTCACACATTCCCAGAATCTCGATTTTATATTCCCTCATTTCTGCTGCTACTTGTGCCACTTTCCCTTGTTCGTTTAATGTCCGAACATTCCAGGTGCCAAATCTGGAAGTTCTCCAAGAAGAAAGAAGGTTAGTCAGCAACACAGACTCCTTTCGGCTTTCTCTGTGTTGCATCATATACTTCCCTGCGAGAGGACCTTCCCCTGTCTTGGATGGCTGTGTTTTATTTTCCTTATTTGACTTGTCCATATTTGTTGAAGTTTTTGTAGTTTAAATTTTTTACAGGATGGGGTAACCAGCCCCATGCCCAACCCTCCTTAGTCACTTTCTACGACATGCATGGAAGGGAACAGTGTTACTATTCTTTGCTCCCTTTTCGGGCCCCAGTAACACATGGGTGGGGATTTCGACACATTTGGTATCAATATTTTCTAGGAAGCGGTCAGATGTTTCTTGGAATAGCCTCCAATTCGCGTTTTGAAATTTCCAGCGAGTGTCTGTTTGAAGCATGCTTTACTGGGGGTGGTTTTGGTGGTGAGTAGAAGTTTGTGGCCACTTTCAATGTCATCTAGAACCTGAAATTGACTAGAGTCTGTTAGGTCAGATGAGCAGATTGTCAAGTCAGATCCGCTGAGAGAGAGAGGCGGGCCCTGTGCAGCAGAGTTGGTGGGAAATCTGTATCCTGTAACATTGACAGGTTAGTTGTTTCACAGGTCTCTTCAATGTACCTTCCTGTTCTGTTGTAGCCAGCATAACCCCAACTGGGTGAGTGTCCGTTGAAGTCACCGGCAAGAAGGGTTTTGAGATATTGTGTCTTCTATAGTTCTGGTAAGTTGCATGTTGTTTGTGGAGGGCTGTGCACACTATTAGTATATCTGCCTCCATTGTGCCAGATAGCCTATAGACTTTTTGTACATCTGGGGGATAGGCTAATGATAGCTGTGTGATATCTGGGGGATAGGCTATTGATAGATGTAGATGTCATTTCGGATGTAGGTTACTATGTCACGGCAACCACCGCACTTACAGGCGTAACTAGTGTATCCAGACAGGTCAAAGTCTTTGTGTAAAGTTTCTTGTAGAGCAGCCACATGTACACTATGACTGTCTAGCAGTTTGGCAAGTTCAAGCTTTTTGTTTCTAAGGCCACATATGTTTAGCTGCAAAATATTTAGTGTAGATGTGTTTTCTGTGCGATCTGGTTTCTTGTTGCCCCCTCTCCAAGGCTTCCTTTTCTTGGGAAATTTGTCTGTCAGGTTTTTTCCAGTAATTAATTTTTCGCACATTATAGCATGGTTACCCACTGTCTGGCACGGACCTTAATAATCAAGGCGTCGTCCGATCTCGTTTGAATTAATAAATTTTGGCATTTTCACCATAATGGCATTGTGTTGCTGCGGTGCCTGTGGATTTCCTACCCACCCTGGGTAGAAGCCAGAAGTGTACTGTGCAACCTCTAGGGGTGATAAAGGGGGTGTTTCTGCGTCTCCGTGAGATACATTGCCAAGGTAGGGCTCACAGTGCTCATTCCCCACCACCAAATTACCTGCTGGTTATGCCGAGTTCTCCGAGGCTCTAGGCATATGACCAAAAGTTGAAAGCAATATGATCGTCATGTCTTGAGTCTCTGTGTCTGTACGATGGGTTCTGGTCTTCGTGAAATAGTTCATTCTCGTTCCCACTTCTAAGACTTGTTCATTATCCATCTGGCTCTTTCCCACCTATAGATGATGTGTACGGTATAGTGCACATGTTTTATTATCAAGGTTTGCTCCTCTAGATCCATTGTGTTTAGCCTGGAGGTTCGCGACCTCAGTTACCAGGACTATCTCGAGGAGGGTGTGGCTCTTCACAACGCACAACAATCTTAGGGTATGAGAGGTTTTGCTAGGCCAAGAGACTGACACCGCAATGGTTGCTCCTTTCATGAAAAATGAATTCATTAGGCCTAGGGTGAAGCAAGGGGTAAAGTCCACTACCCACAACACAAACACATCATACCCCCTGTCTGTAAAACATACTTGGCCCCCAGAAAGAGAGGTAGGGGATGCAGTAGGCCTGATATAGCGGAGGAGATATTTCTGGCCACTACATACTTATATATTCCAGAGAATGTTCAGTCTTAATCGCTTGGTACCTTCACATTTTGGCATACATGGAAATGAAAAGGCAGATTAAGAAGCCAAGAAAGTTAGATCTAATTAAAAATCTAATAAATGTAGAGATGAGTAAATCAGAGATTAAGAGCTTAATTAAAAATTTAATAACAGATGAATGGAAAGCAGAGTGGGATTAACAATCTGAAAAGAAGACATGCATATAGGATGTTTAAGGCTCCAACAAGACTTGAAAATTTCCAGTAATAAGAAACTTCTCAGAAAAACAGCTGGGAAAAGACTATTTCAGAATAGAACAACCTTACCGTGCAGATGTCTTCAAGACAATAATATAGAACATTTCTTGTTAAAATGTAAAATGGACTGGGTGTTTTAAAGACTGGTCCAAGAAGGCACCAATTAAACTATATGTGTCCCAGTGGTCTGATAAAGTTGTTATTTTATTCCCGTTAATGATATCCACCAAAAGGATAAATATAAGTGGATGGAAGCAGACATCATCATCATCAGTTGATAATATCTCTATGGTGTTGTTTGCTCCACTGTAGTGTATGGAATGTCAACTTGACCTACGCAGTGGTGTGTAGACATGGATTGAGTGTATAATGTGCGAATGATAATAAGGGTTCGTGGTGTTGACAAATGTTCTTTTCTCACACTCATGTATGGCTGGAAGTCATCGACACCAACGACTGTGTACCTTTACTAAAGTTTAATTGGACGTACACACTCGACAGCACAGATAGTGACAAATCACAGGTTGGCATAATACATCATGGTACAGTGGATAACTGGTCTTGCAATGTTATGTTACATGGGCACTCATGTAGAATAATATTATAATGGACTGTCAGTAGCCAAGCACTCAGTATTGCCCATATATATATATATCAACTGAGTTTACTGACAAAGCACGTCAGCTTATAAACAATATTTCAGATGGCTTCTAGACATAAGCTCGTCTAGCGACGATTCTTTAACATAAGGTTCAGCACAGTTTTTTCATATAATAATATTGAACCGCTAGCAATGGGTTCTCATGTGTAGCAGTGATCTCTGGACTAATCAAGCGATAATACGGGCATCCCTTTTCTCTTCTTGAAAGTCACTACATGTTTGGTTCCAAGATGGCTTCACTCGTGAGCTGTCACTCACGTTTGGATACAGATAATGAATCTGTCCTAAAGTTAGTCATTCATAAAACATTTCATTGCTCTGTAGATTTGATCATGAACAATTGACTGCAATCTACAGGATATAGTGCTGCTAGGAATCGAAGTCGTTTTCATCGAGTCAAATATATTCTCTTAGACATTCAAATCGTACCTATCGAAAATGGTGGCTTCGTACGAGAGTTCATAAGAGTGTTTATTATTACCTTGGTATCAGAAATATGATTCTGCCATTCCTTGGCAATACGAATAAACACTGGGGTAAAGCATACACGATAGGTCTAGACGACTATCACTTTCCCCACAAATACTGAGATCACTTTTTCCCGGCGACAAGCCGACATAGAAAACACAGTCCCTATCAGGACGAAGCCAAATCACACCACACTCTAGCGACACATCCGCCGAATAGCCTTTGACCTCTCTAGAGACAACAGAACATATAGTTCGACTTAGATATGTAAAGATATACAGATATAAGACAGACTCGTCCTACTCAGACAAACAATACACATAAATTCAGGCCATAGATATTCTGAAGCAAGAACAATCTATTATTACCCAAAACAACGAATAAATCGCAGTAAAATGGATTTATTCGCGGAGTTCGATCGAAAGAGCCGACACAACTTTCAAGGGAAGTAACTCAATAATGACTTTTCCTTAAGCACTATTTTGTTTACAAAATATTTGCGAACATAACAAGTATACCAATGTATAATATTGTAAGATATCAAAGACTGCACGTAACAGTCTTACCACACCTCCCGGGAAAAAAAAAATGGAACATTTTTTTTTTTTGAAATACATCTAGGAGCAACGTACAATAGGCTCACAACGCATGAATAATGCGCAGATGAAAATATCAGGAATACCTATAACGCCTAATATGAGGCTAAGTCGACTTATGGAGCGACTGGTGAGAATGTGTCTCATAAACTGAGAGAAATTATTTCTCTACAAGTATATTTTTCCAGGAAGGTGTCATCAAAGTATAATACAATTCTGGCAATTACACAATGCCTAAAAAATTCATATCATCATTTCGTATTAGATATCTTAAATTTATGATTTATGAAGAAAAAATCATCAAAGCACAGCGGTGAATAAACATCAATGAACCGCTATGTAGTGATACAATCATTATATTATTAAATTACAAATGTGTATCTATCATGATATAGAAAAGGAACTACTATAGAACTAGACATATCAAGAAGTCTAAGCCCTAATAGTTATGTGGAATCATGTGGGCATCTTGACAGAATGTCTGCCATCACATTATCTGATCCACGAATAGCTCGCACAGAGAAATGAAAAGGTTGAAGAGCAATTGCATATCGAGTAGACCTCGAGCTCTTCAAATTCTTACTCTGTATAGCAGTAAGAGCTTTTTGGTCGGTTTCTACTATGAAATGTGCGCCTAGAAGGAATCTCTGTAGTTTGAGGATCGACCAAACCATAGCTAATAGCTCACGGTCTAAAACCGAATAATTCCTTTCTGCCGCATTAAGTTTTCTGGAAATATACATTACAGGATGCAGAGTTCCAGAGTACTCTTGCATTAGTGCCGCTCCAATCCCAGTGGATGAAGCGTCACTACGAAGAACGAATGTCTTATCTTTAGTGGGTAGCACTAAAATAGGTGGTGTTGAAAACAGTGTTTTAATCTTATCCAGAGAGCATTGGCATTCCTGAGACCAGTGGACCACATTAGGCGAACCTTTCTTTAGAAGTGTTGAGAGAGGTGCCATGATAGAGGATAGATTCTGAATGAATCTGCCATAAAATTGAATAAGACCTAACAGACTTCTCACCTGTTTTTTAGTCTTAGGGATTGAGATGTTAAGTATCTTACTAGTATTATGGTCCTCTGTCTTTAGGAAACCATGACCAACTCGGTGGCCTAGGAAAGAAATTTCGCTTATAGGCTTTAGAGGGTTTCGCTGTCAGGTTGTGCTCACGCAAAGTAGACAGCAATTCATCTAACCCTGAATAGTGATCTTCCCAAGTATCGCTGAAAAGACAGATGTCGTCTAGATATGCAATGACATCTGACCGATAAGATAGGATTCGGCGCATCATGCGTACGAATGTAGCTGGTGCGTTCATAAGACCGAAAGGCATAAAATTCCATTGGAACAAACCTCTAGGTGTTGAAAAAGCCGTGAGAGGTTTGGCGCGTTCAGATAAAGGAACTTGCCAATATCCTTTAGACAAATCAAGTTTAGTGAAAAAATGAGATTTGGAGAGTCGAGTAAGTAGCTCTTCCAGTAAAGGCATAGGTTCGGCATCGAACTTCGTTACTTGATTCAATTTTCGATAGTCAACGCAAAGACGTATGTTATTGTCTTTTTTACGCACAATAACCATCGGCGAAGAATATGCAGAGGTGGATGGTTCGATTATTTTCAAATCTATCATCTCATCCAACTCTTTCTCGACCTGTGCTTGAAAATGTATAGGTATAGGATAAGGTCTAACCCTAATAGGAGTATGGTCAGTTAGAACAATGTCATGTTGAATGACATTCGTTTGTCCAGGGATGTCAGTGAGTACATCCTGAAATGTTTGCAACATAGTTGAAACTTGTCGCTGTTCTCCTAGAGACAAATCAGGAGAGACAGTAACGTTCTTCCATGATTCACTGGAATGAAGTGGGATCATTGGAAGAGGAAGATTTACATCTGAAAAACTTGTTTCCTCATCCTGTATCACGGACAGTGATGAGTAATGACCATGTTGTACTGGAGAATTGTCCGTTGCTTGGAAAATGGGTTGCAAATAATCCGGACGTTCATGGAATTCAGTAAGCATATTGATGTGGAAGGTTTTATGCTTCCCATCAATATCGACAATATAGTCGACATCGGAAATTTTCGATATTATATCGTACGGACCTTTCCAAGAAATAAGTAATCTGTTTTCCCTACAAGGTAGTAATACAAATGCTTTGTCACCAGGACAAAGTTGTCGTAAGCATCTCTTCTTATTGGCAAATTGCCTTGCCTTCTGTTTCGCAAATTCAGAAGAAGAAGTTGCTAATTTGCATGCTTCGATAATTTTTTGTCTCAACGCGATGACATATTCGTAGGATGACTTTGTGTCATCGTCAATATTGTCAGATGTTATGAGATCGTGAAGCAACGACATAGGGCCACGCGGACGCGCGCCAAAGACGAGTTCAAAGGGAGAAAATCCCGTATGTTCATTGGGTACCTCTCTGTAAGCGAAGAGGGCCGCAGGTAAAACTCTGTCCCAGTCTTGAGGATGATCCTCAGTTATCTTCCCCAGTAAGTTTTTAAGTGTTCTATTAAGGCGTTCGACCATACCATTAGACATTGGATGGTAGATACTACTTAAAGATCTATCTATCTGCAGAGTAGACATTACTTGAGACATGGTATCTGATATTAGTTGGGTGCCATGGTCTGACAATATCTCTCCGGGGAACCCCAGACGAGAAAATATAAGCCAAAGAGCATCTGCAATATCAGCAGTAGTAATGCTCTTCAGAGGAATAGCCTCTGGCCAACGTGTGCACATATCAACACACGTCAAGATAAACTGATGTCCTCTGGCAGACTTGATCTTAAATGGACCAATAATGTCTATGGCCATTTTTTGAAACGGCCGAATAGGAATGTCCGCCGCCTGAATGGGTGCAGCATGCCGTGGACCTTTGGATTTAACTTCCTGACATACTTTACAAGATCGACAATAAATCCGTATGTCCTTGTTTACCAATGGCCAAAAGAAAGCCGCAAGGACTCTTGACTTAGTACGGGAAAAACCCATGTGTCCAGCACACTGAGAGTCGTGAGCGTGCTGCAAAATTTTAACTCTCAAATTCTTGGGAACCAGGATTTGAGAATGACTTGACGTAATGGAGTCTTGAACCATACGTACAAGTACGCCATTCTTCTTTGTAATCCACGATTTACGACTTGTGTCTTTATTCGGATCACCTTTAGTTGCAAGAATGAAGAATTTCTTCAGAGTGGGATCATCTTCTTGCTGTTTTATAAACGAGTCACGAGAAATTACCAAGGGATTATCTTGGTTATGCACTTCATTATCTTCAGTAGATGAAGTTTGAGGCATATTAAGAGCCTGAGCTCTAGTGACTACAGCGTTAGCAATCTGCATGTTTTGCCTTTCCCACGTGGAAATTTGTTGCGGAGTGCATTCCTTGACTCCATGAATGCGACCGATGATGAGGTCAGCGATCGGATTCGGAAGAAGACATGCGTGTACATCTCCTGTAAAGAAAGGAGTAGCAATCCTAATGATAGCAGTAGAGTATTTCTCTAATGTGCCGCCAAATGTTACACATTTGACTACTTGTCCAGTGGCACGGGAAGGATCTACGAGTGACTGCCTAACACCAATTGTGGTGCATCCAGAATCAAATAGCACAGAGACTGGATTGTTATTCACTAAACCCTTATGTAAGACAAGAGAACCTCTTCCATCATGCGCGACTGATGCCGGAAGAGCAGGAAGAGGATGGCCACAGCTTAAAGTAGACACTGTGGTTGGCTCAAATAACGTTTTGCATTGGGGGCACTGAGATGCTCTCCCAAAATCAAAAGCGGCACATGCCATATTACTAGCATCATTATTATCTTTACTCTGTTTATAGGCTTCATGGGACTCTTGTTGTGCAGAGTTTGCCTGAAAATGTGGTTTATGTCTTTTGTTTTGAGATCTACCTCGGTTATTATCACCTCTGTAGTTATTGTTACCTCTATTGTAACCCCTATTTGGGTTTGAGTCATAGTTCCCTTGGTTACCATTATCATATTCATTATAATGAGTATCTCTGTAATTATGATCTTGTTGACTCCAAGACGGATAACCCTGATAGTTTCTATAATTACTTCCTCTACGGAAATTCCTATAATTATGACCACCCCTGTGTCGAGAGCTATCAGGTCGTCTCCAGTTCTTTGAAGAAGAACCCTGAAATGATTGGTTACCTTGGTTTTGATAACTATTATGGTTACCTTTTTTATCAAATCTGTTTTGAGGTCCCTGAAATCTGTGTGAATAATTGGGATTGTATGGTGTTGCTGAAGCAACTGGCATACTCTCCTTAATCTTAGTGTTGCCAAAAGTCACGTCGGGGTGTGCAGTGACATATTGGGAACAATATTCTTCCATTTCTTTTAGAGATTTGGGTTTACGCTCATGTATAAATTCAAGGAAAGGTTTGTTCACACATGACATAATCTTATCTCTGAGCAACAAATCCATAAGTCCTTCATACGTTTTTTCTGTTTTGGAAAGCTCAATCCAACGATCAACTGTGAGACGTGCCTTTGCAGTGAATTCTGAGAATTCTACACCCGTCTCAGGCACCATCGTTTTAAATAAAAGGCGATAGCCTTCCTCACTTAGCTGATATTTTTTTATCAAAGCCGCCCTAATGACATCATAATTATCCTTATCTGCTTCTCCTACAAGGCATAATCTAGTCAAAGATTCACCTTTCAAGTTTTCTGATAATTGATTAGCGTATTGTGATTTATCCACATTATGTGTACGACAAGAACGTTCAAATCTATCCAGCCAGAATGTAATATCGTCACTGGACTGATTGAACGGTGGAACCTTAACCTTGTAAGTAGAAGGTTTACCATTACCACTAGATGCCTGATTAACATTACTCATACTTGTCAATCTCAATTTCTCCAACTCAAATTCATGTTCTCTTATTGCTTTTTTTTCTTCAGCATCTAATCTTTTTTGTTCAGCCTCCCTGTCTAATCTTTTTTGTTCAGCTTCCCTGTCTAATCTTTTTTGTTCAGCTTCCCTGTCTAATCTTTTTTGTTCAGCTTCCCTGTCTAATCTTTTTTGTTCAGCTTCCCTGTCTAATCTTTTTTGTTCAGCTTCACTGTCTAATCTTTTTTGTTCAGCTTCACTGTCTAATCTTTTTTGTTCCGCAGCAGCTTCTCTTTCTAATTTTTTTTGTTCAGCTTCAAATCTCCTTTCCTCCACCTGCATCTGCAATTTCTTTTGTTCAGCCGCAGCCTCAGCTTCTCTTTCTAATCTTTTCTCTTCCGCCATAACTTTTCTTTCTTCTGCAGCTAATGCTTTGTCATATTGAGCAACAGCCCATTGTTCTAATTGTTGACCAGTCTTATCAAGGGCTTTCCCTTGTGTAATGAAGTATTCTAATGTAGACATGATGTCTAACAATAATACTAATCACCTGAACCAATAATAATACCACAAGTTCTCAATGACTTGATTAATCAGTATACTATCCCAATATCTGTGGGTCACAAGCCTTTAATAAGGTCTTGTATAATAGTAATAATAATCAGGTACTGGTTTATACCATAATCCAAGTGCAGTGCACAGGCAATTGTGTCTTATGAAATATACCTATATAAAACATATGTCAACCAACAGAATACATAAAGTACAAATAGGACTGACAATACAAGAACGTTTGCAGAAATCAAAATAAATCAAATAGGGAAATCAATGAAAATAATCACTGAATCTGCAAAGAATAACAACACAAATGACGTCACAACATATGAATATAAATTGTGAATAGAACTGAAAGATAGAAAAGGTTAGACCAACAAATTACAAACAAATCAAAACAAAACTAAAGAACAAAGAAATATTACAAAAAAACAATAATTACAGACTTCACAGCTAAGACAAAAGCAACAGTTGTCGCAGCAAATTTTCAATCAAGAAAATTGCACCTATAGAAAACGCCCACAACGGACCCTCTATGACGTGGGATATTCTGTTGTGAGGACGCCGCCCAACCTTAAACACAACCCGCTGACATAGAAACTAACATACTATACAAACAAATAACATGTAAACATAAATATATATAAATTATGTGTATGATAGTATGTGTTGCAAAATAGGCTCAGTTTTACAGTAATGGCAAAGTTATTTTTATGAAAATAAACAAACTGCCACTTTATTCAATTAAACATTCTGGCCTTAAATATTAAAGTTCATATACAGAAAACAAGAAGATCCATCGATGAAAATAGGACTTCTTAGTTCACTAATACTGTCTTCCTGTTAATATTACAAGAATTGATCCAACTGTTCTGTGAAACTCTGTAATGTCTAATGTAAAAATGTCAACAACGCTGACCTACATACTGCATTCACTTGACAGGTCACGTGACGAAGTGTTGACAAAGAGCAAACCAATACTGCAAGTGTGTCGTATCAGCCACAGGAAACGGTCTGGTATCGGTAATCTGTTGACTTCTGAACTTCTGCGAGGTCAAACCCAGAAAGCTGGTCCACCAGTTGATAAAGTTGTTATTTTATTCCCGTTAATGATATCCACCAAAAGGATAAATATAAGTGGATGGAAGCAGACATCATCATCATCAGTTGATAAGATCTCTATGGTGTTGTTTGCTCCACTGTAGTGTATGGAATGTCAACTTGACCTACGCAGTGGTGTGTAGACATGGATTGAGTGTATAATGTGCGAATGATAATAAGGGTTCGTGGTGTTGACAAATGTTCTTTTCTCACACTCATGTATGGCTGGAAGTCATCGACACCAACGACTGTGTACCTTTACTAAAGTTTAATTGGACGTACACACTCGACAGCACAGATAGTGACAAATCACAGGTTGGCATAATACATCATGGTACAGTGGATAAATGGTCTTGCAATGTTATGTTACATGGGCACTCATGTAGAATAATATTATAATGGACTGTCAGTAGCCAAGCACTCAGTATTGCCCATATATATATATATATATATATATCAACTGAGTTTACTGACAAAGCACGTCAGATTATAAACAATATCCAGATGGCTTCTACCTAATCTCGTCTAGCGAAGATTCTTTAACATAAGGTTCAGCACAGTTTTTTCATATAATAATATTGAACCGCTAGCAATGGGTTCTCATGTGTAGCAGTGATCTCTGGACTAATCAAGCGATAATACGGGCATCCCTTTTCTCTTCTTGAAAGTCACTACATGTTTGGTTCCAAGATGGCTTCACTCGTGAGCTGTCACTCACGTTTGGATACAGATAATGAATCTGTCCTAAAGTTAGTCATTCATTAAATCTTCATTGCTCTGTAGATTTGATCATGAACACTTGACTGCAATCTACAGGATATAGTGCTGCTAGGAATCGAAGTCGTTTTCATCGAGTCAAATATATTCTCTTAGACATTCAAATCGTACCTATCGAAAATGGTGGCTTCGTACGAGAGTTCATAAGAGTGTCTATTATTACCTTGGTATCAGAAATATGATTCTGCCATTCCTTGGCAATACGAATAAACACTGGGGTAAAGCATACACGATAGGTCTAGACGACTATCACTTTCCCCACAAATACTGAGATCACTTTTTCCCCGGCGACAAGCCGACATAGAAAACACAGTCCCTATCAGGACGAAGCCAAATCACACCACACTCTAGCGACACATCCGCCGAATAGCCTTTGACCTCTCTAGAGACAACAGAACATATAGTTCGACTTAGATATGTAAAGATATACAGATATAAGACAGACTCGTCCTACTCAGACAAACAATACACATAAATTCAGGCCATAGATATTCTGAAGCAAGAACAATCTATTACTACCCAAACAAAGAATAAATCGCAGAAAACTGGATTTATCCGCGGAGTTCGATCGAAAGAGCCGACACAACTTTCAAGGGAAGTAACTCAATAATGACTTTTCCTTAAGCACTATTTTGTTTACAAAATATTTGCGAACATAACAAGTATACCAATGTATAATATTGTAAGATATAAAAGATTGCACGTAACATGGTCCCTTTATATGTCTTGGGACTGGTCACGATACCAATTAAACTAAATGTGACAGTGCTATCTCTTCTTATTATAGTAAACTAGGTGACTGGGGCAGGCTTAGTTGTCTACCTTCTATTTGTCAATTTGCTCCATAGACCTATCTTCCAAGTAAGAGTATATCTTAATACTGGCCCTCACCGCCAGAGTTATTGATTCCTGGATGATATTCTCTCAAAACTTCCACCCTAAACTCGTTCCATCCCTTCTTATGATGTTACTTAAGTGACAGCTTCGTATAGTAGTTAGTTTCTTTATGTCCAGTATCTTGTTTACTCTAGCACCCAACAACCTTTTAGAGACTGAACCCAACTTGAGCAACGTTCCATCAAAACAAACAGTTTATTTACATCATATAAGTTCATCATAACAGAGGCATGTGGTACTAATTCCAGGTACAAACATTTCCTAACTATCTCTTGTAGATCCCATTCCTCCTGGGTATATATCCAGGTACCTGTATATATATATATATATATATATATATATATATATATATATATATAGATATATATATATATATATATATATATATATATATAGCTCTCTACCTGAGAACACCAACAGATATGGTTTATACCTATTTTCTTCCCTTAAGGTTTTTATATTTATTCTGGCTTTTCCCAAGCCTTTCATCAACTCTTTCCTGAGTTGGTTTCCTTCATCTACAAATCCTGTCAGATTTGACTCACTTTACTCAAATACCATCATCTTAAAACTCATATATGCAAATTAATACATTGGGTACACCTGTTGCGGTATTCTCAAACTTATACCTGCTAGAGAGCTCATGTTTCATCCTGTAAATACAATCAAACTTTAATTGCTTACTCATCTTACTTGTAGCAGTTGATGTTGCAAAATTCATTATACAATAGCCCAACACGGCTATTAAATCCATGTTCTTCTGTAAAACTTCTCAGCTGCTGACTTAGTCTCAGTTTATTCACATCATAGTCAATTTTGTAGCTTCAGCTTCGTTTCTCCTTATTCTGCGCTCACTTAGTTGTAAGCGTCGTTAACCTTGTAATACCTTATTTCAACTTCTGAAATAATTCTATTCAATGTCTATCAAAAGTTATGAGTCAAAGGACCTACTTACTTTGGTTGCACCGAATCCTCACAACACTCATTTTTCTTACTATCACCCCTTATCACTAAACTTATATTTTAAACACAGTTCTGTCTTTCATAAGTGAATAGATTCTACTACTCTAACTAGGTCTATAGGATTCTTCAGAAGTATTCATTCTGTTTCTCACAGAAATGTAACTTGAGCCTGGCAGAAAACACATTCCTGCCACTCTACGTCCTTAACCAGGACTGCTTCCTCCGAAAAATGCGACCGCTCCACAGCGTGTCTAAGTGTGTTCTCCTCTATAAAATCATTCCTAGCTCATCTGTCCTTGTTTACTGTAAATTCATTAGTTCCTCCTATTGTTCGCTCAGCTGAAAAATGTTCACGCTTATCCGCTGTGTAAACAACTCAGTGAAGTGTCATCCGTTGTCCTGGTAAACTTTTCACGTGCATATTTTTTTTCTCAACTCACTTAATCATATAAGGGAGGTAATTAACCATTGTCTCCCTTTGCATATTTGACTTAACCTTATATTATCTTCTCTAAAGCTTGCTATACAATTCTTATATGTACATTTTCTAAACCATAATTACCAACTCACCAAATCTACTTATGTGTAATTAAGCACTTTCCTCCCCTGACTTTAATAATTAGAGTCTTCTCCCTTTGATCAAAGCATGATTTCACTCATCTTATTTCCCTTTTAGCAAGACAAATAGTCTTTATTCAAATCTATTCTTATTTTTTAAACCATTTTTTCATACCTTCCCTCTTAACCAAAACCAAATCACCGCTTATAACTCCTGCTTGAGCATTTTATAATGCTCCTAGCAAAGTGAACGGTGACAGTATGAACAAATGAGAATACCAATATTAGATTATTTGCAAGCATCCAACTTACCTATAAATATAGAAGAGGTGTTAAGAATAGACAGACCTAGGGAACTGCATAATATAGTCAAACAATATTTAACACGAACAAATGTTAATATGTAGTGGCTGGGAATGTGAAGGTCTGATGCTGTTCTTACAATGCATATGACTTTTAACAGATAAAAGTCAATTAAATATATGTTAAAGTCAGTTATATAACTGGAACCACCAGGCCTTTACACCCCTCCACTTTAATATTATTCTTGTTCAGAGTTTCTTCTTGATTTATTTTTTCAAAGCCAAATTTATTTTTTTTATTTTTTTTATTTAACGTATAAGCACAATTGTGATTGTCCCTATTTACATTGATTTGACAAATGTGATGCCACTTTCTCATATTGGCAGTTGTTCATACTATTTGGAATTGAAAACAATATATATCTTAATTATAACCCATCGGAGGTTCAACGGGATATTTTTCATCATTAAAGGTAAGGAATAGAAGAGAAGAGAAAGAAGAAGAGCCAGCAAGCAAAAATTCATAAAGAACGCGGATAGACTCTGAATGGAATTGTTGAAATGCCGATCAACGGGAAGCAGTTATACAGAAAAACAATCGTCTGTGATTTTTATATCCTCATGATACTTAATAAAGGCGAATAAAAATATTAAATGCCCAGTGTTGATATTTACCGCCGTGTGTAGTAAATATTGTTAAATTAAATGAGACGTGGCTGGCTGTCATACATTCTCACGTTATGAAGTTTAATCACAAAGGCGAGCACACTGAATACAGGACACATATTTAATCGGACATCTTGGAAAAACAGGAAGTAGTAAGAGGTAAACAGAAGAGTTCCCATAAAGGGCAAGTAACTCTAGTCGGGAAAACGTATATACATCAACATCCCCCCTTCTTTATGAGTGAACAAAGTCATTCATCCAAGAGGGTTTCTTGCGATCTCTTTGAGGTCTCTTAGAGCAAGATGGTAGGAGAGAATGTTCCTGTTCTTTGCCAGCTTTCCCAGGACTAGAAGTAGTTGGAGTTGAAGGATCAACTTCTGGAGGATTGGAAATGTTCACTTCACTAGTGTTCTCCATGTCTGGGAAAACAACCTGTTGCTCGGGTAGAACTGGAGAGGAGACATCAATTTCCAGGTCCTCGGGATCAGGTGTCAAAGGTGTTGTTTTAGGTCTTAGATGAATTCTGTTTCTGACATATTGACCTCCATTCTCCCCTTCAACGAGATAAGATCTTTCAGAAAGCGTCTTATCGATCCTTCCAGGTTGCCAGTTTGGTCGTTCAGGGTCTTGATAGTAGACTGGCTGGTGAGACAACTTGGGCAGATCATGAGCAGTTTTATCATAATACTTCTTCACTGATCTGTCTCTCTTGCCTCTACTTTCAATAACTCTATTGTGAGATGCAACGGGTTTCACTGCAGAAGGTATCAGTGTGCGCAGTTTCCTGTTCAACAGTATTTCTGCTGGACTTTGATCAAACCCTTGTCTTGGCGTATTACGAAGTTCAAGTAGTGCATCATATGCATCTGTATTGTCCTGAACAGTCTTTTTCATTATACCCTTGATGAGTTTCACAGCAGATTCAGCTAATCCATTGGCTTTATGATGACCTGGTGCTGATTTAACATGAAGTATTCCCCATCTAGCAGTAAATGATCTGAACTGTGCAGACGTAAACTGAGTACCTTGGTCAGATACAATAACTTTGGGAACACCATAGCGAGCAAAATGAGACTTCAATTTCCTGATGACTAACTGTGCTGTCATTGTAGGTAGGAAGTCTACTTCAATGAAGTTGGAGTAGTCAATCAGGACTAAATAATATCGGCCTTCTATAATAAAGATATCAGTGCCAACTTTCTCCCAGGGTGATAAACCTCTTGAGTGTTGGTTTAAAGGTTCTTTAGTATTCCTTGCCTTCGTTTCTTGACATTCTGGACAACTGTCAGCTATCTGTCGAATCTCAGCCGTCATGCCGATCCAAAACAGACAACTTCTGGCCCGGCGCATCATGCTGTCAAATGCAAGATGAGCAGCGTGTAGCTTCTGCTTGATTTCAGGTCTCAGTGCTTTTGGGATAAGAATACGCTCTCCTTTAAGTATTATGCCTTGTTCTGTTGTCAGAGTATCACGAATGTCAAAATAAGGCATAAGCTCAGCTGGTACATCAGACTTTCTTTTAGGCCACCCATCCAAAATGGTCGACTTCAACCTCTGGAGCACGCTGTCTTTGAGAGTTTCAGCTTTCAGCTTTAATCTTTTCCATCATCACATCTGGTATTTCAGGTAATCTTACAGGTGCATCATCTCTCTATCAGCTAAGGAATCCAATGTGACATGAATACAAGCACTGGACAGTGTGTCGGCTATAAGAAGATCGGAACCTTGTACCCATTGGAATTCAAAGTCATATCGATGGCTGCGCATCAGTAAATTCTGCAGTCTTCGAGGAATTTGACTCAGAGGTTTCTTAACGATGGCTGCCAAAGGTTTATGGTCGTTGATGACTGTAACTTTCCTTCCATAAGTGTACTGGTCAAAGCGTTCCAAACCATATACAACAGCTAAGAGCTCCTTCTCAATTTGAGCCCAGCGTTGTTCTGTTTCAGTTAGAGCTCTTAAAGCAAACTCTATTGGCTGACCATTTTGTAGGAGGATAGCCCCAAGTCCATAGCTGCTACTATCAACTTGAATACACAAAGATTCATCAGGATCATAGTATGCGAGTACTGGAGTAGAAGTAATCAGTTTCTTGACTCTCTTGAAAGCTTGATCACATTCAGCAGACCAGATAAAGGGAGTATCCTTACGGGTAAGTTCTCTTATTGGATGAAGAACTTCTGAAAGATTGTTGAGAAACTTTGCTAGATACTGTATCATGCCGCAAAATCTGCGAACCTCATGACAGTCCTTAGGAACGGGCATGTTTAGTACTGTCTCAACCTTTTTCTTGTCTGGTTCAACACCTCGAGCAGTAATAAGGTGACCCATGAAGGTAATTTCTTCTTTCTTTTCCTGAGCTTTAGCATCATTCAGTTTAATGCCTTTCTCTTTACACCTATGTTTCAGTGCTTTAAGCTTCAGATCATGGTCCTTAATTGCTTGTTGTCTGCTTGATCCACAACCTGCAACAACTATGTCATCAGCAACATTTATGCAACCATGAAGACCTTCAAGAGCTTGTGCTAGATGCCTCTGGAAAATTTCACTGCTTACATTCAAGCCAAATCCCACCGCTGCCACCATGTTGATATTTACCGTCGTGTGTAGTAAATATTGTTAAATTAAATGAGACGTGGCTGGCTGTCATACATTCTCACGTTATGAAGTTTAATCACAAAGGCGAGCACACTGAATACAGGACACATATTTAATCGGACATCTTGGAAAAACAAGAAGTAGTAAGAGGTAAACAGAAGAGTTCCCATAAAGGGCAAGTAACTCTAGTCGGGTGATAAAGGGCGGGGATAGATAAGGCCGAGCTGGTTTAGAGCTGGTTATGTATTTTGTTCAATCGCGAATGCGTGCTTCGTCCGGTTATCATCTTGGAGTAAGGGTCAACGTTATATTGATTAATCATTTGTTGAATGTCCAAGAATACATTCGTTTCCTTCGGAGCTCATCATATAGATACATATTTTTTCTATCAGAAGAGTTCTTCATTTGCATAATCATCAACATTGGCAAATGCAGCAAATAGCTGTAACGTATCGATGTGATAAAGTCCTCAATTCAGAGTCCATGAATTTATTTACAGTTCACACATCTCATACTTAGATTAATTTCCGAACTGACCCTGAGTTCTACATCGATTCATCTATATAATATAGGCTATATACTCAGCCTTATTTCCGTGGAAGAAATACAAGACACGACCTTCTTGCTTGACGGATAGCGTAACAAAGGCCCTGTAACCAAGTCACCCGGCGTGACCTTCCCAACGCGAATGCGTCATAATCTCCGCATATATTTCGCGTTCACTATACCGTAAAATATCGACATATTCTATAAATATTAATGACCCTAAACGTTGCGCATGGGTAAACCCCAGCAGACGCCGTCATTTAAAATAACACCGTAACAGATTTCCTGTCAGACGGGGGCAAAAAAAATCTATTAAATAGATTTTTTTTTTGAACAATATTAATCAAATTATCAAAAATTTAACAAAACCCGACGTATGACCTACGATGTTCTATCTAGAACAGTGTCGCGGTCATGTCAGTAATATATTACATTAAAATCAACGTCATATCATACATATACCTTATATTAAACAAGGAAATGTCACTGTCACTAACTAATTAACTAATTAATTTGTTGTATGTATAGACTAACTAATAATGTGAGGTGTTATTAAAATTATTCTAACTAACTAAAATTAAAATAATTAATTATAGTATGTACGTATGGTACTAACTAATTAATATCTAATAGAGGAAAATGAGAAATAGTATAAGAGAGTAAAAGAAATAAAAATTGAGAAGTACGGACAATTGAAACCAAATATTAAAGTATACATTAAATTAGCATGCGTGTGAAAATGAAGTGTAAGGATAGATACCTAATTAATTTAACGCAATCAGAAGAAAAGAACAGAAAAAATTCATACATTTTAACTATATATATGAAATGTCATAATGTAATATCTATTACCTTAATAATTACACTAATTAAAAGGTTTAATTGGTGTGATATTCTTTTGTTTCATCTTTTCTTAGTATATTTTATTTTTTTATTTCATCACACTTTGACTTTATTATCTATTATATACTAATTTAATAACTAGAAAATTTAATAATATTGGACATGAAGATCCAATCGTAGTTACCTCCTGTTGAATTGTATGAAAGTTCATTAAGACACAAGGTTCATATTATCAAATTATGATTTGATTATCCATTAATCGTTAGTTCCTTTATTAAACTTTGAAAGTTAATTGACTAAGTCATCAACGTATCTGTCCTTTCTACATCAGAGATTGTTCCTTTTTAACAGTTTTCAATCGAAATGAGTGATACTCAAAGTGGAATTGAAGTTCAAATTTTCAATCGATCCGTAAAACTTGATATTTTGATCACAATAGTTTATTTCGAAATGTCCTTATTTAGGTAGGAAGTCCAACTGAATTGTTGTATATTCTGACTTGATATCAATAACGTTTATTGCAAATGTAATGCTTGACTAGTCAGAAAATTTTCTTGAAATTGTAATATTCATTCAGAATCCGTACGATGTCTGGACAACGTGTCGGCTATGACGTTTTCAGTTCCAGGTATCGACTGTATCTCGAACTCGTAGGGTTGCAACGTAATAGCAAATCGTGCAAGTTTAGCACTTTTATGGTTTGAGCGACGTAATGCTGCCACTGATTTCTGATCAGTCTGGATCAGGAATGGAGATCCCAGCAAAAACTTTTCTAACTTGGTAATTGCCCAGATTACGGAGAGCAATTCTCGGTCCACAGTGGAATATTTCGTCTCCGGAGGTTTCAGTTTGCGTGAGATATACAGTACAGGGTGAAGGACATCATCATGATATTGCAGTAGACACGCCCCGAGTCCGTAATTACTCGCATCTGTACGTAGAACAAACTTTTTAGAAGCATCTGGTAATCTTAAAACAGGTGGGCATGAAAAAATTTTTAAGATAGTGCGAAAAGTTTTGTCACATTCGTCGGTCCAATTTATCCTTAAAGGCATGTTCTTCTTTAGTAAGGAAGACAGGACAGCCGTGATGGATGATAGGTGAGGTACAAATCTGCTATAGTATTGGATTAAACCTAACAGACTCCTAACCTGTTTCTTCGTTTGAGGAACAGATAAATTTAATATTTTAGAAACCGTACTGGGAATTGTTTGGATACGTCCCGATCCAATAATGTGCCCCAGGAATGTTATCTCATTACATGCTATTTGAATTTTAGTTGGTTTAGCGGTTAAATTGTTATCCCGCAATATTTCCAAAACTGATTTAAGACCCAAAAAATGTTCCTCAAATGATGAACTAAACAAACATATGTCGTCAATATAGGTAATTATATCTGATTGTGGTGAAGTGGGATGTTATAAATATTTATAGGGGACTTAGTGTACTGACTGAGATCAGCTGTGAAGGTATCTATATCTATTAAGAGTAGTGTATTATAGATAACCTTACTTGCTACCACATATCTATATATCTCAGTCAGAATTATTCTGCAATAGTGTGATGACTACGTTATGTGTCTAGGGTATGTGTAGGATGAAGTGTAAGTCAAAACAACAACAGACAGATAAACAATTTAATTTATTCCACTATACTTGACAACACTGGGACACTCACATACATATAACACTCTAAAGGATATCTTAAGGAGTCACTGATAACTTTTCAAATAACAATATGTATTCATTGCTGATATGAATGAATATGTGTCCTGATTCAAATACAAAGGAACCAGGAATCACAATCAATTTTAATTACAAATATATGTCCAGACTTTATCAATATGAATATTGTAGTGACATATATTATTAAAAATATCCTATGTGTGTCAGTTGTGTAGTAGTAAAATGAGGTAATACTGGTTTTGTTTTGTTCAAGCTCTGTTGGTATTTGTCATCATGACTTCAATAGTTTGTCTTAAGGAAACTAGTATTGGAGATGTTCTCAGTTCCTGATATTAAGACAATTAAATCCCCCTCTGAATGTTATTTTTATAAAGTCATTTCAAGATGAGGGGACATAATGTTGAGCTCAGCTGGCCAAATCAGCTTATCTTGAGTGATGGCGGCAGGAAAGGACTCCTCTGCTCGAATTCTCCTCTGGGCTCTGGAGACACCTCACTGATAGCTAAATGGACCAAGGAGTATGCTGTCCGACTCTGGATTCAGCAAAGCTCTGACCAGGTGCTGCTCAGTACCATCAAGACCACGGTCCCTGAAAACAAGAAGGATGTACCTTCTACTTCATAACTAATTGATACTCTAGTTCTACACTGAACACAATACAACACAAACATTGAGTTCAGAGCGTTAGGCCAACTGTCAGCTTCATCTGAAATACTTTATACCAGTATTTACCTCCTTAATGGTTACCACGCCTCTGCACTTCCAGCATTATTTCTGTCTAATCAATCATCCAGGTGTCAGTGTACTATTTGGCCATTCCATGCCGTTTTACTTCCCTCCGACACCCTCTGTTCAGGCTGGAGCATTATAGGCTTTATCTCCTGTTTGCCACTGAACTACACATATATATACAGGCATAAATTAACAATTTACATTCAATTTTCATTAAAAGATACTGAATGGTTCAAGCTTACCACAATTTCATGGAAATAAACACAGATACGTTGATTAGCAATGAATTCTGGCACAATTACTGGCACAAATTCCCATCTGCTTATGTTCCAGGCTTTTATTTTAGCAAAAATGTGAGCTGGCTTCAACGCACTGTCGCTTTATCAAGATTATTTGCACTAGTGGTCTCGAACTAACGCTCCTAAGTGAGTATATCAGCGAGTCTAGCCAATGAGGCCACGTTTCGACAAGTGTTTGAAAAAATGTTACCTTTCTACGTCTCCCTAACAACCAAGATAGTATTTATAGTCCGACCAATCGTAGTTAGTTTTTCATTTGTTGCGCTCCAATCAATTTGGAGTTTACATGGTAGGCTATTTATGTAACGTAAGGTTTTTTTCAAACACGTTATAAAAAATTTTATGAGCAGAAATGATTCCATGCTGTCAGGCATCCCCACTATTTTATTTTGGTTATAATTTATTAATTCCTGGACTATTTGCGTAACGTTTTACATATTCTTTGTCAGCAAACCCTAAGGAACCCAAATATCCAAATTTAAAAGAGCTACGTGGCTGCGTTCAAAATATGCAATTTCTACCTCCTGTTTCGAAGATGTGCTGTCTGGGAAGGGTAGTGTATTTTATCACTGTCCGTCTGAAAAAAAATTTAGTGCATGTAGTCTTACACGCGTGATGGTAGCATTTGTGTATCGCGCGACGCGTGTTGCATGCGTTCCTGATTTTCAGCCCTCCCTCTCTCTTTATCCTTTTGTCCATCTGTTCGTTCGTTTTGGTAACGCAGTGTAGAAAAAGA
This sequence comes from Oreohelix idahoensis, assembly GCA_024509875.1. NCBI lineage: Eukaryota > Metazoa > Mollusca > Gastropoda > Stylommatophora > Oreohelicidae > Oreohelix > Oreohelix idahoensis. The sequence continues at coordinate 229,935 of JAMPIV010014261.1, forward strand.
CATGAATGGAATTTAAAATTTAGGTCAACTTGCATATTTCAAGGTTTTTCTTAGAAAGGCAGCACATTTTATTGTGTGTTTGGGAAACGCGTGTATGTTGCAGAAGGCCTTTATATCAACGTGAAACGTTACAATTTGCAGACGAAGCATAAAACAAAGGGGATTTCGAGTACTGTCATTGTGACAGCACTGTTCTTTACCATTCTTCTTCCTTTATTTATTATATGTATTTATTAGGCTTTATATTTACTAGATAATTTATATATGTGGATTAGAATATTCCACGACACCTCCCCTCTTAAAACAGACATTATATGTCAGTCCTTTATTCTATATACACATAGAGAAATTTATTATTATTTCTGGGGTTTACGGTGATTCTCATCACACGGATGGCGGCTTAAAAAATCCGCTCCCAAATTGGTTTTTCCAGATATATACTCAATGCTAAAATTATATGGAGCCAAAAGTAAAGACCATCGGAGTAACCTGGAGTTCTCATGCCTAGCCTGTGCTAGAAACGATAAAGGTTTGTGGTCTGTTTGCAACTTAAATGCCTTCCCATATAGATAAATATTGAATTTCTTTATTGCCCATATTACTGCAAGACATTCTTTTTCGCTAGTTGAGTAGTTGATTTCAGCTTTATTCAACTTTCTGCTAGCATATGCCACTGGGCTTAATTCCCCATCCAATGCATCTGATTTCTGTAGTAGAGTTGCACCTAACCCAATATTACTTGCATCCGTCCTTACTATGAATTCTTGACTTAAGTCAGGTAATTTCAAAATGGGTTTACTTGTGAGCTTTTCCTTCAATTCTTGGTAAGTCATTTCACATTGTGGTGTCCATGTAATGCGATCTGGATGTCCTTTACGTGTCAATTCAGTTAACGGTGCACATATGGAATTAAAGTTTTTGATATACTTCTGGTAGAAACCACATAATGAGACAAAGGATCTCACGTCCTTCTTGGTTTGTGGTCTCGGGGCTTTCTGTAGTTTCTCTAAATTCTTTGGGTCAGGGGTCATGTTTCCCTGATAAACTGTGTGTCCCAAAAATTCCAATTCTTTACATCCAACGCAACATTTGGTTGGTCGGGCTGTTAAATTTGCCTCCCTAAGTCGATCAAACAGCATGTTCAGAGAGTCAATGTGTTCCTCAAATGTTTCTGTTGCTATAAGGATATCATCCATAAAATTTGTTATACAGGGATTATTCAGAGGATCCAATAATTTTCTCATCATTCTAGAGAAGACACTAGGCGCATTCTTCAATCCAAATGGCAATCTATTAAACTCATAGTGTCCTTCTGAGGTACTAAAAGCTAGGTATGGTCTAACCTCAGGCTTTACTGGAATCTGATAGTATCCTTTACTCAGATCCACTTTTGAGAAATATTTAGCTTTATTTAGTCTGGCAAACAGCTGATTTGTATCCGGCAATGGATCCACCTGTCCTTCTGTAATAGCATTCAGTCTCCTGTAATCTATACAGAGTCTATGTTCTCCAGAGGGCTTCCTTAAGAGTACAACACCGGAACTATACGAAGACTCACTGTGCGAAATAATTCCTTCCTTCAACAGATAGTCTATCTCTTCCTTCAAAGCTTTCTCCTTAGCAAACGGAATCGAATATGGTTTCATACAGACAGGTGTGGAGTCTATTAGTTTCATATCATATTCCAATAGGTTTGTATGCCCTGGTCGGTCTGTTAACACCTCTGCATGATTATTTAGAACCTGTTGCACTCTCTCTTTCTGAGTTTTCGTTAAATGTGTACTGATTTTCACCTGTGCTGCTGTCTCACAGGGGTGTAATGGATATTCAAATGATGAAAGTGGTTCCTTTTTCATCTCCATGGCGATGGACAAGGTCAACAAGTGTGTCTCTTCCTGATGTTCTCTTTCCAAATATTTCTTCAGGAGATTCACATGATAGATTTTTTCTTTCCCCTTCTTATCTATCTTATAATTTGTTCTAGACACCTTCTCTAAACTGTATATGGACCCTGCCATCCAATTTGTAACTTATTCTGACTCCCGGGCAAAAGAAGCAGTACTTTCTCTCCCACAGCCAAATTTCTGTCTTTCGCCTTCCTGTTATAATAGGCAGCATGTTTCTTCCTGGCTTGTTTCAAATTTTCATTGGCAAGTTTCCAGCCAGTTTTTAACCGAGTGGTCAGCTCATTCACATATTGGTATGAAGATGTAATGTTTTCCTCTGCCTTTTCATCAGTCCACGTTCTTAACAAAGCTACATATGGACCTTTAATTGTGTGGACCTATTTGTCCATGCACCGGTATGGTCTCTTCCACTCGAAGCTTTATAGTGATGATTTTTCCTCCCAGAATTATCATTCACAAAACGACCGCTACCAATTTTTCTTTTGGGGCTTTCTCCCCACTTAAAATTCTTGATGAGAGATTTCCTCTCTACATCCTCTTCCTCCAGTTTGTTTAAGTCCGATTGAGGGATTTTCGGCTTATCCTGGGGTAAGACATCTTTTTGCACTCTCCGCATAGTGGCCATTGTAAAACAGTTAAGTGAAGCTTGTCCGTGAAAAGGGGCTTCCCATTCCATTTGGTCCACTTTATCAAATCTATTTTTCTTTTTATTATCAGGCCTAATTTTGCCCCGTGGCGTGTCCAGGTTCAGATCCATGTTCCCACTTGTGGGTGTTCCCTCATGTGCTATGCTACACCTTTCTACAAAATTCTCAATGTCCCATCTTGCTTTGGGCCAATAATAATTGTGAGCCACCTTTTGAATGATGGTACCTATTTTCTCATGGTCCCCATCTGGTTTCACATGTAGGCTCCTTATTAAGTCTGCCCTATATCTTTTTGGAAGAACCAGCTGTCCGTGACCTTTGGATCTAGCTCCAGTCTTCCTATACATCAACTTGTTTTTCATGTAAAAATCTCCCTTGCCTGGAGTTGTATGACAAGTTGACAATTTTCTGAAACAAGGCTTGAGTGTTTTATCCCCAGCCTGTGCCTTCCTCATCTCTTCTGGAGTGGTATCTAACATAATATCCTCCTCCTGTCTTGAGGTCGACCTGACCTGAAGGGTTGCCATATACACAGGTTTCCTTCTGCAACGGTCAGTGTCATGATTGTCCATCTGACAATTCTTACACCACCTTTTTCCTTGGTTGAAAGATTTTCTTTCATCATATTTCCTTTCATCGAATTGTGGGAATTTATTTTTATTTTCATACCGTGGCCTATCAAATTGGTGCTTACCTTTATTTTGATCCCTAGGATCAAATTTATTAAAGTTCTGTGGTGCCCTAAAGTTATCCACCTGTTTCTTTTTATTACCTGTTACCTCTGCTTGAGCTGCTTGATACCTTTCAGCAACATTTAGCAACTCACCCAGCCTCTCTGCACCTTGTTCCATGAGAAACTTTCTCAGGTCTGGAGCCATGGACTCTCTTAATTGCTCTATAAGGACCATTTCCTTAAGATCTTGGGTTTTCCCCAGAGAAGTCCATTTCTCCAAGTATGTCTCTATTCGTGCAGAGAACTGGTGATAGGTTTCACCTGACAGTAGTTTAGCATTCCTAAATTTTTTCCTATAAAATTCTGCATTCTTTTCATACCTTAACAAAAGAGCCTGCTTTAGCATGTCATAATTTTCCTGATCACCTCTGCTCATTTTTGCAAAAACTTCATAAGCTGCCCCACGAAGTCCCTGAGATAACTTTAAGCTCCACCTTTCTCTCTCTAACCCATACGTGGTAGCTAATAGTTCATACCTATTTAGGTAGCTCTCTATATCATCGTCTTTCTCAACAAAATGATCTAAATGAAAATTCATAGCTGAGGTTGAGGCTCCTTGAGTAACCGTAGCATCAGAGGCAAAGGGACTGGCACCATTTTCAGGAGCATGGCCTTGAAACTCAAACTCCCTTAGTCGTAACTCATGTTCCCTTTGTAATCTCTTCTCCTCCTTTTCTGCTTCCCTTTCTTCAGTCTTTTTTCTTTCTTCTGCAGCCTGTCTTCTCTTTCTGCTTCCAATGCTTTAGCCTCTTTGTCAGCCTCAATCTGCAACCTCTTAGTCTCAGCCTCAGCTTGCAACCTCTTAGTCTCAGCCTCAGCTTCAAATTGTAACTTCTTAATTTCCCTTTCAGCCTCTAACTTTCTTTCGGCTTCAAACCTTCTTTCTTCGCGTTCAATAAATTTGTCACATTCCGTAGTGACATAGGCAACCATAACTTGCCCATCTAATCCTAACTCTTTTGCAGTCTGAACAGCAGCAGATCGAAACTTGGCCAGGTCCGCCATTGTCTATCAGGTAAATTTCTACAATGTCTAACCAACAATTTAATCTCTAAATATATCTAATGGACAACACAGGCACCGTGAGCTCAACCTTATTTAATTCCACCCAAGGATACCTTTTAATTCTTATATTCCCTGAAGTGAATTACCCCCAATATTTTTAATAGGGAAAGATTCAAAATCCCAAGAGCGAGACCCCAATATATGTGGTGAAGTGGGATGTTATAAATATTTATAGGGGACTTAGTGTACTGACTGAGATCAGCTGTGAAGGTATCTATATCTATTAAGAGTAGTGTATTATAGATAACCTTACTTGCTACCACATATCTATATATCTCAGTCAGAATTATTCTGGAATAGTGTGATGACTACGTTATGTGTCTAGGGTATGTGTATGATGAAGTGTAAGTCAAAACAACAACAGACAGATAAACAATTTAATTTATTCCACTATACTTGACAACACTGTGACACTCACATACATATAACACTCTAAAGGATATCTTAAGGAGTCACTGATAACTTTTCAAATAACAATCTGTATTCATTGCTGTCATGAATGAATATGTGTCCTGATTCAAATACAAAGGAACCAGGAATCACAATCAATTTTAATTACAAGTTATGTACAGAATGTATTAATATGAATATTGTAGTGACATATATTATTAAAAATATCCTATGTGTGTCAGTTGTGTAGTAGTAATATGAGGTAATACTGGTTTTGTTTTGTTCAAGCTCTGTTGGTATTTGTCATCATGACTTCAATAGTTTGTCTTAGGAACTAGTATTGGAGATGTTCTCAGTTCCTGATATTAAGACAATTAAATTCCCCTCTGAATGTTATTTTTATAAAGTCATTTCAAGATGAGGGGACATAATGTTGAGCTCAGCTGGCCAAATCAGCTTATCTTGCGTGATGGCGGCAGGAAAGGACTCCTCTGCTCGAATTCTCCTCTGGGCTCTGGAGACACCTCACTGATAGCTAAATGGACCAAGGAGTATGCTGTCCGACTCTGGATTCAGCAAAGCTCTGACCAGGTGCTGCTCAATACCATCAAGACCACGGTCCCTGAAAACAAGAAGGATATACCTTCTACTTCATAACTAATTGATACTCTAGTTCTACACTGAACACAATACAACACAAACATTGAGTTCAGAGCGTTAGGCCAACTGTCAGCTTCATCTGAAATACTTTATACCAGTATTTACCTCCTTAATGGTTACCACGCCTCTGCACTTCCAGCATTATTTCTGTCTAATCAATCATCCAGGTGTCAGTGTACTATTTGGCCATTCCATGCCGTTTTACTTCCCTCCGACACCCTCTGTTCAGGCTGGAGCAGTATAGGCTTTATCTCCTGTTTGCCACTGAACTACACATATATATACAGGCATAAATTAACAATTTACATTCAATTTTCATTAAAAGATACTGAATGGTTCAAGCTTACCACAATTTCATGGAAATAAACACAGATACGTTGATTAGCAATGAATTCTGGCACAATTACTGGCACAAATTCCCATCTGCTTATGTTCCAGGCTTTTATTTTAGCAAAAATGTGAGCTGGCTTCAACGCACTGTCGCTTTATCAAGATTATTTGCACTAGTGGTCTCGAACTAACGCTCCTAAGTGAGTATATCAGCGAGTCTAGCCAATGAGGCCACGTTTCGACAAGTGTTTGAAAAAATGTTACCTTTCTACGTCTCCCTAACAACCAAGATAGTATTTATAGTCCGACCAATCGTGGTTAGTCTTTCATTTGTTGCGCTCCAATCAATTTGGAGTTTACATGGTAGGCTATTTCTGTAACGTAAGGTTTTTTCAAACACGTTATAAAAAAATCTTATGAGCAGAAATGATTTCATGCTGTCAGGCATCCCCAATATTTTATTTTGGTTATAATTTATTAATTCCTGGACTATTTGCGTAACGTTTTACATATTCTTTGTCAGCAAACCCTAAGGAACCCAAATATCCAAATTTAAAAGAGCTACGTGGCTGCGTTCAAAATATGCAATTTCTACCTCCTGTTTCGAAGATGTGCTGTCTGGGAAGGGTAGTGTATTTTATCACTGTCCGTCTGAAAAAAATTTAGTGCATGTAGTCTTACACGCGTGATGGTAGCATTTGTGTATCGCGCGACGCGTGTTGCATGCGTTCCTGATTTTCAGCCCTCCCTCTCTCTTTATCCTTTTGTCCATCTGTTCGTTCGTTTTGGTAACGCAGTGTAGAAAAAGACATGAATGGAATTTAAAATTTAGGTCAACTTGCATATTTCAAGGTTTTTCTTAGAAAGGCAGCACATTTTATTGTGTGTTTGGGAAACGCGTGTATGTTGCAGAAGGCCTATATTCAACGTGGAAACGTTACAATTTGCAGACGAAGCAGAAAACAAAGGGGATTTCGAGTACTGTCATTGTGACAGCACTGTTCTTTACCATTCTTCTTCCTTTATTTATTATATGTATTTATTAGGCTTTATATTTACTAGATAATTTATATATGTGGATTAGAATATTCCACGACACCTCCCCTCTTAAAACAGACATTATATGTCAGTCCTTTATTCTATATACACATAGAGAAATTTATTATTATTTCTGGGGTTTACGGTGATTCTCATCACACGGATGGCGGCTTAAAAAATCCGCTCCCAAATTGGTTTTTCCAGATATATACTCAATGCTAAAATTATATGGAGCCAAAAGTAAAGACCATCGGAGTAACCTGGAGTTCTCATGCCTAGCCTGTGCTAGAAACGATAAAGGTTTGTGGTCTGTTTGCAACTTAAATGCCTTCCCATATAGATAAATATTGAATTTCTTTATTGCCCATATTACTGCAAGACATTCTTTTTCGCTAGTTGAGTAGTTGATTTCAGCTTTATTCAACTTTCTGCTAGCATATGCCACTGGGCTTAATTCCCCATCCAATGCATCTGATTTCTGTAGTAGAGTTGCACCTAACCCAATATTACTTGCATCCGTCCTTACTATGAATTCTTGACTTAAGTCAGGTAATTTCAAAATGGGTTTACTTGTGAGCTTTTCCTTCAATTCTTGGTAAGTCATTTCACATTGTGGTGTCCATGTAATGCGATCTGGATGTCCTTTACGTGTCAATTCAGTTAACGGTGCACATATGGAATTAAAGTTTTTGATATACTTCTGGTAGAAACCACATAATGAGACAAAGGATCTCACGTCCTTCTTGGTTTGTGGTCTCGGGGCTTTCTGTAGTTTCTCTAAATTCTTTGGGTCAGGGGTCATGTTTCCCTGATAAACTGTGTGTCCCAAAAATTCCAATTCTTTACATCCAACGCAACATTTGGTTGGTCGGGCTGTTAAATTTGCCTCCCTAAGTCGATCAAACAGCATGTTCAGAGAGTCAATGTGTTCCTCAAATGTTTCTGTTGCTATAAGGATATCATCCATAAAATTTGTTATACAGGGATTATTCAGAGGATCCAATAATTTTCTCATCATTCTAGAGAAGACACTAGGCGCATTCTTCAATCCAAATGGCAATCTATTAAACTCATAGTGTCCTTCTGAGGTACTAAAAGCTAGGTATGGTCTAACCTCAGGCTTTACTGGAATCTGATAGTATCCTTTACTCAGATCCACTTTTGAGAAATATTTAGCTTTATTTAGTCTGGCAAACAGCTGATTTGTATCCGGCAATGGATCCACCTGTCCTTCTGTAATAGCATTCAGTCTCCTGTAATCTATACAGAGTCTATGTTCTCCAGAGGGCTTCCTTAAGAGTACAACACCGGAACTATACGAAGACTCACTGTGCGAAATAATTCCTTCCTTCAATAGATAGTCTATCTCTTCCTTCAAAGCTTTTTCCTTAGCAAACGGAATCGAATATGGTTTCATACAGACAGGTGTGGAGTCTATTAGTTTCATATCATATTCCAATAGGTTTGTATGCCCTGGTCGGTCTGTTAACACCTCTGCATGATTATTTAGAACCTGTTGCACTCTCTCTTTCTGAGTTTTCGTTAAATGTGTACTGATTTTCACCTGTGCTGCTGTCTCACAGGGGTGTAATGGATATTCAAATGATGAAAGTGGTTCCTTTTTCATCTCCATGGCGATGGACAAGGTCAACAAGTGTGTCTCTTCCTGATGTTCTCTTTCCAAATATTTCTTCAGGAGATTCACATGATAGATTTTTTCTTTCCCCTTCTTATCTATCTTATAATTTGTTCTAGACACCTTCTCTAAAACTGTATATGGACCCTGCCATCCAATTTGTAACTTATTCTGACTCCCGGGCAAAAGAAGCAGTACTTTCTCTCCCACAGCCAAATTTCTGTCTTTCGCCTTCCTGTTATAATAGGCAGCATGTTTCTTCCTGGCTTGTTTCAAATTTTCATTGGCAAGTTTCCAGCCAGTTTTTAACCGAGTGGTCAGCTCATTCACATATTGGTATGAAGATGTAATGTTTTCCTCTGCCTTTTCATCAGTCCACGTTCTTAACAAAGCTACATATGGACCTTTAATTGTGTGGACCTATTTGTCCATGCACCGGTATGGTCTCTTCCACTCGAAGCTTTATAGTGATGATTTTTCCTCCCAGAATTATCATTCACAAAACGACCGCTACCAATTTTTCTTTTGGGGCTTTCTCCCCACTTAAAATTCTTGATGAGAGATTTCCTCTCTACATCCTCTTCCTCCAGTTTGTTTAAGTCCGATTGAGGGATTTTCGGCTTATCCTGGGGTAAGACATCTTTTTGCACTCTCCGCATAGTGGCCATTGTAAAACAGTTAAGTGAAGCTTGTCCGTGAAAAGGGGCTTCCCATTCCATTTGGTCCACTTTATCAAATCTATTTTTCTTTTTATTATCAGGCCTAATTTTGCCCCGTGGCGTGTCCAGGTCCTGATCCATGTTCCCACTTGTGGGTGTTCCCTCATGTGCTATGCTACACCTTTCTACAAAATTCTCAATGTCCCATCTTGCTTTGGGCCAATAATAATTGTGAGCCACCTTTTGAATGATGGTACCTATTTTCTCATGGTCCCCATCTGGTTTCACATGTAGGCTCCTTATTAAGTCTGCCCTATATCTTTTTGGAAGAACCAGCTGTCCGTGACCTTTGGATCTAGCTCCAGTCTTCCTATACATCAACTTGTTTTTCATGTAAAAATCTCCCTTGCCTGGAGTTGTATGACAAGTTGACAATTTTCTGAAACAAGGCTTGAGTGTTTTATCCCCAGCCTGTGCCTTCCTCATCTCTTCTGGAGTGGTATCTAACATAATATCCTCCTCCTGTCTTGAGGTCGACCTGACCTGAAGGGTTGCCATATACACAGGTTTCCTTCTGCAACGGTCAGTGTCATGATTGTCCATCTGACAATTCTTACACCACCTTTTTCCTTGGTTGAAAGATTTTCTTTCATCATATTTCCTTTCATCGAATTGTGGGAATTTATTTTTATTTTCATACCGTGGCCTATCAAATTGGTGCTTACCTTTATTTTGATCCCTAGGATCAAATTTATTAAAGTTCTGTGGTGCCCTAAAGTTATCCACCTGTTTCTTTTTATTACCTGTTACCTCTGCTTGAGCTGCTTGATACCTTTCAGCAACATTTAGCAACTCACCCAGCCTCTCTGCACCTTGTTCCATGAGAAACTTTCTCAGGTCTGGAGCCATGGACTCTCTTAATTGCTCTATAAGGACCATTTCCTTAAGATCTTGGGTTTTCCCCAGAGAAGTCCATTTCTCCAAGTATGTCTCTATTCGTGCAGAGAACTGGTGATAGGTTTCACCTGACAGTAGTTTAGCATTCCTAAATTTTTTCCTATAAAATTCTGCATTCTTTTCATACCTTAACAAAAGAGCCTGCTTTAGCATGTCATAATTTTCCTGATCACCTCTGCTCATTTTTGCAAAAACTTCATAAGCTGCCCCACGAAGTCCCTGAGATAACTTTAAGCTCCACCTTTCTCTCTCTAACCCATATGTGGTAGCTAATAGTTCATACCTATTTAGGTAGCTCTCTATATCATCGTCTTTCTCAACAAAATGATCTAAATGAAAATTCATAGCTGAGGTTGAGGCTCCCTGAGTAACCGTAGCATCAGAGGCAAAGGGACTGGCACCATTTTCAGGAGCATGGCCTTGAAACTCAAACTCCCTTAGTCGTAACTCATGTTCCCTTTGTAATCTCTTCTCCTCCTTTTCTGCTTCCCTTTCTGCAGCTAATCTTCTTTCTTCTGCAGCCTGTCTTCTTTCTTCGGCTTCCAATGCTTTAGCCTCTTTGTCAGCCTCAATCTGCAACCTCTTAGTCTCAGCCTCAGCTTGCAACCTCTTAGTCTCAGCCTCAGCTTCAAATTGTAACTTCTTAATTTCCCTGTCAGCCTCTAACTTTCTTTCGGCTTCAAACCTTCTTTCTTCGCGTTCAATAAATTTGTCACATTCCGTAGTGACATAGGCAACCATAACTTGCCCATCTAATCCTAACTCTTTTGCAGTCTGAACAGCAGCAGATCGAAACTTGGCCAGGTCCGCCATTGTCTATCAGGTAAATTTCTACAATGTCTAACCAACAATTTAATCTCTAAATATATCTAATGGACAACACAGGCACCGTGAGCTCAACCTTATTTAATTCCACCCAAGGATACCTTTTAATTCTTATATTCCCTGAAGTGAATTACCCCCAATATTTTTAATAGGGAAAGATTCAAAATCCCAAGAGCGAGACCCCAATATATGTGGTGAAGTGGGATGTTATAAATATTTATAGGGGACTTAGTGTACTGACTGAGATCAGCTGTGAAGGTATCTATATCTATTAAGAGTAGTGTATTATAGATAACCTTACTTGCTACCACATATCTATATATCTCAGTCAGAATTATTCTGGAATAGTGTGATGACTACGTTATGTGTCTAGGGTATGTGTATGATGAAGTGTAAGTCAAAACAACAACAGACAGATAAACAAGTTAATTTAATCCACTACTCTTAACAACACTGTGACACTCACATACATATAACACTCTACAAGGATATCTTAAAGGAGTCACTGATAACTTTTCAAATAACAATATGTATTCATTGCTGATATGAATGAATATGTGTCCTGATTCAAATACAAAGGGAACCAGGAATCACAATCAATTTTAATTACAAGTTATATGTACAGAATTTATTAATATGAATATTGTAGTGACATATATTATTAAAAGTATCCTATGTGTGTCAGTTGTGTAGTAGTAAAATGAGGTAATACTGGTTTTGTTTTGTTCAAGCTCTGTTGGTATTTGTCATCATGACTTCAATAGTTTGTCTTTAGGAACTAGTATTGGAGATGTTCTCAGTTCCTGATATTAAGACAATTAAATTCCCCTCTGAATGTTATTTTTATAAAGTCATTTCAAGATGAGGGGACATAATGTTGAGCTCAGCTGGCCAAATCAGCTTATCTTGCGTGATGGCGGCAGGAAAGGACTCCTCTGCTCGAATTCTCCTCTGGGCTCTGGAGACACCTCACTGATAGCTAAAAAGACCAAGGAGTATGCTGTCCGACTCTGGATTCAGCAAAGCTCTGACCAGGTGCTGCTCACTACCATCAAGACCACGGTCCCTGAAAACAAGAAGGATGTACCTTCTACTTCATAACTAATTGATACTCTAGTTCTACACTGAACACAATACAACACAAACATTGAGTTCAGAGCGTTAGGCCAACTGTCAGCTTCATCTGAAATACTTTATACCAGTATTTACCTCCTTAATGGTTACCACGCCTCTGCACTTCCAGCATTATTTCTGTCTAATCAATCATCCAGGTGTCAGTGTACTATTTGGCCATTCCATGCCGTTTTACTTCCCTCCGACACCCTCTGTTCAGGCTGGAGCATTATAGGCTTTATCTCCTGTTTGCCACTGAACTACACATATATATACAGGCATAAATTAACAATTTACATTCAATTTTCATTAAAAGATACTGAATGGTTCAAGCTTACCACAATTTCATGGAAATAAACACAGATACGTTGATTAGCAATGAATTCTGGCACAATTACTGGCACAAATTCCCATCTGCTTATGTTCCAGGCTTTTATTTTAGCAAAAATGTGAGCTGGCTTCAACGCACTGTCGCTTTATCAAGATTATTTGCACTAGTGGTCTCGAACTAACGCTCCTAAGTGAGTATATCAGCGAGTCTAGCCAATGAGGCCACGTTTCGACAAGTGTTTGAAAAAATGTTACCTTTCTACGTCTCCCTAACAACCAAGATAGTATTTATAGTCCGACCAATCGTGGTTAGGCTTTCATTTGTTGCGCTCCAATCAATTTGGAGTTTACATGGTAGGCTATTTATGTAACGTAAGGTTTTTTCAAACACGTTATAAAAAAATTTTATGAGCAGAAATGATTTCATGCTGTCAGGCATCCCCAATATTTTATTTTGGTTATAACTTGTTAATTCCTAGACTATTTGCGTAACGTTTTACATATTCTTTGTCAGCAAACCCTAAGGAACCCAAATATCCAAATTTAAAAGAGCTACGTGGCTGCGTTCAAAATATGCAATTTCTACCTCCTGTTTCGAAGATGTGCTGTCTGGGAAGGGTAGTGTATTTTATCACTGTCCGTCTGAAAAAAAATTTAGTGCATGTAGTCTTACACGCGTGATGGTAGCATTTGTGTATCGCGCGACGCGTGTTGCATGCGTTCCTGATTTTCAGCCCTCCCTCTCTCTTTATCCTTTTGTCCATCTGTTCGTTCGTTTTGGTAACGCAGTGTAGAAAAAGACATGAATGGAATTTAAAATTTAGGTCAACTTGCATATTTCAAGGTTTTTCTTAGAAAGGCAGCACATTTTATTGTGTGTTTGGGAAACGCGTGTATGTTGCAGAAGGCCTATATTTAACGTGGAAACGTTACAATTTGCAGACGAAGCATAAAACAAAGGGGATTTCGAGTACTGTCATTGTGACAGCACTGTTCTTTACCATTCTTCTTCCTTTATTTATTATATGGATTTATTAGGCTTTATATTTACTAGATAATTTATATATGTGGATTAGAATATTCCACGACACTGATCTACCTGCTAAAATTTTTCGCATCATGCGAATAAAGGTAGCTGGAGCATTCATTAGCCCAAAAGGCATCACGTTCCACTGGTAAAGACCTTGTGGAGTTGAGAATGCTGTGTAGTATTTGGCTCTTTCGGTTAGTGGAATATTCCAATAACCTTTGGTTAAGTCAATTTTAGTAAAAAGTGTAGCATTGGATAGACGAGGAAGTAAATCGTCAAGGATAGGATGTGGTTCGCTATCCGGTACTGTCTGCGCATTAAGTTTCCTATAGTCAACACATAAACGTATGTTGTCCTTTTTCCGGACAATGACTAAAGGAGAAGAAAATGGAGATGTACTAGTCTCAATAATACCTAATGATATCATCTGTTCGAGTTCCTGAGATGTCTTACTCAGAAAATGTAGAGGTACAGAATAAGGATGAACACGAATTGGTGTATCATCGTTCAGAATAATATCGTGACTAATTACAGATGTGCAACCCGGTACATCAGTTAACACATCTGGGAAAGATTGTAGAAGATCAGCAACGCGTTGATGCTGTTGCGGTGTAACCGTAGAAGAAATGGTCACATCACGCCAAGATTCAGTAGATTGGACAGTAAGTACAGGTAAAGGCATCTGCACTTCAGGAAAAGAAGATTCTTCCTCCTGTATAACAGATAGATTAGAATAATGACAAGTAGATACAGTATTGTCATCTAATTCATGAAAAATTGACTGTAAGTGTATAGGACGTGTATGAAATTGCTTGAGCATATTAATATGGAATATCTTTCTGTGTCCCTTGATATCTAAGACGTAATCAACGTCTGAAATTTTATCAGTAACCTTATAAGGACCAGTCCATGAGATCAATAACTTATTGTTATTGTGAGGGAGTAATACATAAGCCTCATCGCCTGGGAATAATTGACGTAATCGTCTAGATCGATTTTGTATAGATCGAGCCTTAGCTTTTGCAGTCTCAGAAGAAGCTGTTGCCAATTGGCAAGACTCAATAATATTATTTCGAAGATTATTCACATACTCATAAAATGACTGAGTGTCCTGAGTCATCTCTGCATCAATTAATAAATCTTTTATCAGTCCCATTGGACCTCTCGGAGGGGCACCAAAAACTAACTCAAAGGGAGAGAAGCCAGTTTGTTCATGTGGCACCTCTCGGTAAGCAAATAGGACAGCTGGGAGTGCTCTGTCCCAGTCCTGAGGGTGTTTAACAGTAACCTTATGTAAAAGTTGCTTAAGCGTACGGTTAAGTCTTTCAACTGCACCGTTACTCATGGGATGATAAATACTACTCAAATTCCTATCAATGTTCCAGGTTTTCATTACCTCCTTCATGGTATCGGATATAAACTGCGACCCATGATCAGATAATAATTTTCTAGGAAACCCTATTCTAGAGAAAATTAGATGTAATGCATCAGCTACATCTGTGGTAGTGGTTGTCTTCAATGGAATGGCTTCTGGCCATCGTGTGCATAAATCAATGCACGTGAGAACAAATCTATGTCCTCTCGCAGATGGTAGAAGTGGACCAATTATGTCTATGGCCATCTTTTCAAAAGGTCGTACTGAGATATCGCAAGCCTGAATAGGCGCCGTGTGAAAAGCCCCACGTGCTTTCACTTCCTGGCACGTAGTACAAGAACGTACATACTGCGAAATATCACGTGACACTCCTGGCCAAAAGAATGAAGATAATACTCGAGATCGTGTTCGAGTATATCCCATATGTCCTGCACACTGCGAGTCATGCGCGTGTTGAAGAATGTACCGTCTAAAAGCAGCCGGTACCATCACTTGTTGTTTTACCAGTGATTTATCACTAAAACATCTAATTAGTATATCATTTTTCATAATAAACCAATGTTTGTTCTTATTACCTGAAGTTAAATTATCAACCTTATTAACTAGGTTAAAAAATTTATTTAGAGATTTGTCATTTTTTTGTTTGTTAGCAAATGATTCCCTGTCAATAGGTGAATTGACCTCAATATCCTCCTGTTTTTCTGCATCCATCTTATTATCATTGACACTCTCCATGAGCATAGTCTGAGCTCTAGTTGTCACGGCGTTTCCAGTGCATAGATTGTGTCTCTCCCATTCAATAATATCTTCTGGTGAACAATCCTTGCTGCCGTGTATGCGACCCACCATAAGGTCTGCTATTGGCTTTTTCAGCATGCATACCTTCACGTTACCTGTGAAAAAAGGTGTGTTAACATGGATAATAGCTGTGGGGTAAAACTCAATAGTTCCCCCAAAAGTCATGCAACGGACATATTCCCCCGTTGCACAGCTAGGATGTACTAGCGACTGTCGCACTCCAATGGTTGTGGACCCCGAGTCTCTCAATACAGAAACTATAGAACCGTTTACTATCCCTCTGTTAAAAATTAGAGAGCCTGTTCCATCATTGGCTGCAAGACCTACTTCTGGTGTAATGTGTCCGCAGTTTAGCACTGTCTCCTTTGCCTTCTGAAAAATAAGATTGCATTGTGGGCAACTATTTGCCACGTTATAATTTATAGCAAAGCATGCAGCAGAAGAATTCATTGTATTATCGTTAGGTGGAACCTGAACCTTAGGGGTGATATCATTTGTAACTGCTGCCCCGGTATTATGGTTATAATGTG
The DNA here is from genome assembly GCA_024509875.1 of Oreohelix idahoensis. Taxonomy (NCBI): domain Eukaryota; kingdom Metazoa; phylum Mollusca; class Gastropoda; order Stylommatophora; family Oreohelicidae; genus Oreohelix; species Oreohelix idahoensis. The sequence goes on from JAMPIV010014261.1 coordinate 245,958, forward strand.
AAGATCCACGAGAATGAGAACGATTACGAGAATAATTATTTGAATTATCTCGTTGACGTCTATTATAATTGTTATCTCGATGTCTCGAGTGATAATTATCGCTATTCTTCCAATTGTTACCATTATTATATTGATATGACCGATTATAACTTGAGTTACGTGGATTACTGTTGTTTCTTGACTGAGATGAATAATTTCTGGTTTGTTGTCTTCCTCTATTAAAGTTATTGTTAAAGTTATTCTGTCCCTTATGAAAATTAATGTCATAGTTTCCTTTGAACCTACATCTGTCCACACTGTGTGTTCTAGGTTTGTTATGATTATGATATGCCATATTGGAGGCTACAGGAAGAGGTTCTCTTATCAACGAGCCAGAAATATTAGCATTCGGATGAGCTGTGCAGTAATTTAAAGAAATTTTTTCTAAATCATTAATAGTTTCTGGTTTTCTTTCTTGCAGATAAGCAAAGAATGGTGAGCTGACAGAAGATAATACTTTATCCCTCAATAATAAATCAACTAATTTGTCGTAAGATTTGTTGACGCCTGCCAGTTCAACCCATCTGTTAAAAGTATTGCGTATGTTAGCAATAAAACCTGTGAAATCTTTATTGTTATCTGGCAACAAACTTTTGAAACGTAATCTACATGCCTCTTCGTTCAAGTGGAAACGACGTAATAACAACGTCTTAATGGCCTCATAATCTGTGGCTAATGTAGGATCAATGTTTTGTGCTGCACTTGCAGGTTCGCCATCCAGAAATTCCTTAAGTTTAAGTGCCCATGCAGTTTTGTCAAGGTTATTGACCTTACATATATCCTCAAAGCGCGCCAGCCACGATGAAAGGTCGTCCACGTGTAATTTGAATGGTGGTAATTTAAAGTAATAATTGCCCTTAAGTCGGGTGGATGAAGATCCAGATTGAGCATTATCATTTTGGCTTGCTGCAGCACTCTGCGAATTAAGTTTTGCTGTTTCCAATTTAAGCCGTTGCAATTCCATTTCTTGCTGTAGTATGATTTCTTGTCGTTTCAATTTATTCTCTTCTTCAATCCGTAGGATTTCATCTCTTGCTATCTTTCTTTCTTCTTCTTGTCTTAATTCTTCTCTCTCTGCTTTAGCAATAGTTTTCTTTTCAGCCTCTTTTCTTTCAAGTTCTTCCATCTCTGCCTTAGCAATAGCTTTCCTTTCAGCCTCCTTTCTGTCAAGTTCTTCCATCTCTGCCTTATATCTTGCCAGTTGTTGTTCAGCAAATTCAAGGAGTGCCTCTCCCTTTTTATTACAATCTTTTCCAATTTTAATGAAATGGTCCAAGGTAAGCATTCTTGGAGTTTAATTATTTAAGTATTCAATTACTTATGTATTGTAATCAACAATATAATCTATGTCGATAATTATAATTACTCAACGAATAAATAATTAATATAAGAAATTGTAATATTCCTGTATTGTTATGTATAAGTTCCACAATCTATAATATTTTGTAAAAATATTATATATACTCACTGATATCTATCATAAATAGTTATGATAGTTAGTTATATAAGCTGCTGAAATTATATCAAGCGCTTAATATTAATATTTAATAATTATGTGTATTATCCCTAAATAATTAGTCTTAATTGTCACTAAGTTCACAATATAGTACTGAGAAAGTGTACTAATTTATATTAAATATGTATTAATATGTTATAAAGTTTTAATAATTAATCATTATATAATATGCCATAATCATGAGGCATAAAGTGCATTGCCCATTTCTAGGACCACTACTGCAAATATGTGCAAAGTCCCTAATTCCTCATCAAAGCTGATAAAAATTTAATCATATTCATCTACACTATTATTAATGAAGAAATTACAGCATTAATATTAAATTATAAAAGGATGAAATGAAGACAAACAATACAATGGGTTAACCAAGGATTACGAAACAGTATTACCATACGACAAGACATTTTCACAATAAAAAATGCATTAATAACTAAGTGGTATAAAACGGAAGTGAGAGATTAAGAATGAACTGAATAGAAAGTTAAGCTGTGTACGTAACAAATAGTGACGTCACAGGACTCATTTGACGTTAATACAATACATTTAATTAAAATTAAAGATAGCTAGATCAGAATAAACAAGATAGATTACGAACATAAGACTGTAAATGAATAAAAATAAGAACCAAATACACCAGAAAACACCAGTTATAACATGACTATACACCTAACATGCAAAGTGAATTAATGCAAGTCCGAACGAAACGATCACCGATAATGATAATTCGACGCTTTCTTCGCGAGGTGCTATTAATTCACAGCCTTAGGAACATTCAGAATGAATATCGGCATCCTCAGAGCCATTTTATTCATTCCGAACCGCCGCCCATCCATACCCGCTACATGAAAAGGACAGGAACAATATTTAACATGGATACAACGAAAAAAGAACATGGCGTTATTGGACGAACAGGACGAAATATTTTAACCTTTAAAATCAGTGACTTATCTTGTTTTGGCGGTAATATCGTACATTATATGCTTCGCCGACAGACTCGAGAGCTTGTTTGTATCATTGAGAAAGTCAGCAATAGGTTTCATTTGATGTTTGAAAGCTTAAAATAAATTTTTTTGATGGACATTGTCAGCTGCTGGCTTTTCCAACCGTTCATGCTGTCGTCAAGGGCATGACGTCACCGGTGTATTTGAAAATAATGTCCATTTCGATCGAAAGGAATTTAGTTCTTTCAACTCGTTAATATTTGAAATTATCCACGCCACATCTGGCCGCCAGCTGATAAAGGGCGGGGATAGATAAGGCCGAGCTGGTTTAGAGCTGGTTATGTATTTTGTTCAATCGCGAATGCGTGCTTCGTCCGGTTATCATCTTGGAGTAAGGGTCAACGTTATATTGATTAATCATTTGTTGAATGTCCAAGAATACATTCGTTCCCTTCGGAGCTCATCATATAGATACATATTTTTTCTATCAGAAGAGTTCTTCATTTGCATAATCATCAACATTGGCAAATGCAGCAAATAGCTGTAACGTATCGATGTGATAAAGTCCTCAATTCAGAGTCCATGAATTTATTTACAGTTCACACATAAGACATTCACGTAGGTACACGTTCATATATTGTTCATATATAGTTCATTAGGAATTACATGCATAGTATTCATGTCCGTCCGTGTCAAAACAATATGTCAGATGAACATCGTGGCTATATACGTGCGCTGTTGTAGTCAACAGCCAGAAATGAGCACATGAGTTCTTGACATCTACAATTTGAATCATAATACGATTCTCCTTCCATTATTAGTTTAATTTAATTAATCTCATACTTAGATTAATTTCCGAACTGACCCTGAGTTCTACATCGATTCATCTATATAATATAGGCTATATACTCAGCCTTATTTCCGTGGAAGAAATACAAGACACGACCTTCTTGCTTGACGGATAGCGTAACAAAGGCCCTGTAACCAAGTCACCCGGCGTGACCTTCCCAACGCGAATGCGTCATAATCTCCGCATATATTTCGCGTTCACTATACCGTAAAATATCGACATATTCTATAAATATTAATGACCCCTAAACGTTGCGCATGGGTAAACCATAGCAGACGCCGTCATTTAAAATAACACCGTAACATCGGGAAAACGTATATACATCAACACCCAGGCTACAAATCGATGTGGGCCTGTATATCCTCACTCATGTTTGGATACAAGTTCCCACAACTGTTAGGATTGGTTTGGTTTGGGTTTAAGGACTATTTTCAATGCACTTGGACAACTCCATCAGTGCTCCGATCTCCTCTCTTAGATCACACAATGAGGATCTTAGCACTGGTGTAGGAGGCAGGAAGGACATATCTGGCAATACGCACTGTACAACGCTTCCTACCGTCAGGTAGTGAACACTGGACAAGTGATTCATGCCTAGGTAGCAATCACTTAACTCAGGCAGGAAGCACTGTGCAGTAAGAGGTAGGAAGAACGTACCCGACAACACGCACTGTACAGTAATTTTGTCTGAAAAAAATAAATTGATATATTTCACTGCGTAGAAGTTATTATAATCCATTAGGCAGATATTTCCACCTTTCCTTCCTTTATAGGACAAAAGACTGAAGAGATAAAGAGTAAAGATGTTTTTATGTTTGCTCCATATGGTATTCATTTATAGTGTGTAAACAAATGTTATGAATTTTTTTCTAATTTCGTTTACAATGTATGATGGGAAATTATTATTTCAATGTTCATTCCAAACAGGTATCGGTATGGTGCGTCTAGTGCGGTATGGTGCATTTAGTGCGGTATGGTGCGTCTAGTGCGGTATGGTGCATTTAGTGCGGTATGGTGTGTCTAGTGTGGTATGGTGCATTTAGTGCGGTATGGTGCGTCTAGTGCGGTATGGTGCGTGTAGTGCGGTATGGTGCATGTAGTGGGATCATAATTTGGGCAGACAATAATAAATATAAGGTAAGGATGGTCCCATTGCAGATACTACCGTAGTGGAGTGAAGTGTTAGAGACTTTAATTTACTAGATCCGGTAACAAGAGGTGGGATGACCAGCTTCCTTACCCGATGCCTTTTCCTTCCCTATCTCACAAGCAGTCAGGTATCCATTTACAGCTGAATGGACTGGGGCGTTTCGTTACCATGAATCAAACCCAGCACCTATGCCGAGAGAGACCAGCGCTCTAACCATTCTTTCAATCGGACGCTCAATAAATATTTTTATCGTGCGCAACTTGCACACGGGACCACCTATTTTTTCGCTCTTATCCAAGAAGAGCTAGGCATCTGATCTCACTACCCATGAGACGGGAGGGGAGGGGGGAAAGCATGACATAATTAGGACCACTGGTTGTAAAAAATATTTCCATAAACCCGGTACAGTTGACATTAAAAAATCCGGCAACCTCCGGACCTGAGGAGTGCCGGATTTTTGAAAATGCCGGATTTTTTATGGTTATATAGTTAAAATATTGGTGTTGATATTTACCGTCGTGTGTAGTAAATATTGTAAGATATAATGAGACGTGTCTGGCTGTCATACATACTCACGTTACGAAGCATAATCACGAAGGCGAACACACCGAATACATAATGACATATTTAATCAGCCATCTTAGAAAACAGGAAGTAGTAGAAGTAGGTAAGCAGAAGAGTTCCCATAAAGGCAAGTAACTCTAGTCGGGAAAACAAAGTATCAGCATGGAAACGTATACACATCAACATCCCCCCTTCTTTATGAGTGAGCAAAGTCATTCATCCAAGAGGGTTTCTTGCGATCTCTTTGAGGTCTCTTAGAGCAAGATTGTAGGAGAGAATGTTCCTGTTCTTTGCCAGCTTTCCCAGGACTAGGAGTAGTTGGAGTTGAAGGATTAACTTCTGGAGGATTGAAAATGTTCACTTCACTAGTGTTCTCCATGTCTGGCAAAACAATCTGTTGCTCGGATAGAACTGGAGAAGAGAAATCAGTTTCCAAGTCCGAGTGATCAGGTGTGAGCTGGTGAGACAACTTGGGCAGATCATGAGCAGTTTTATCATGATACGTCTTCACTGATCTGTCTCTCTTGCCTCTACTTTCAATAACTCTACTGTGAGATGCAACGGGTTTCACTGCAGAAGGTATCAGCGCACGCAGTTTCCTGTTGAACAGTATTTCTGCTGGACTTTGATCAAACCCTTGTCTCGGTGTATTACGAAGTTCAAGTAGTGCCTCATATGCTGTCGTAATTTTTATCTGAGAGGGTGCTGATGGATATTGGTCCCTTTAGAGTGTAGAGGAATATTGAAGGCTCTGTGAGAATAAGGATTTAGGAGAATGAGGTAGTAGATTCACAAGCGCTGGGAAGAGCAAGGACAGTCTCTTATTACGACAATATCTGTTTCTCACAGACTATTCCTATCTCTCTTCTGAACAAACAATTGTTTGTCAGTTCCGGTCGCTCAGGCGCACTCACCGATTTGGTGATTCTGTCGCCCAACGTACATGAATACACCCTACACAGATGGAAATGTTTGGAGTTTTTGGCCAGCCGACAACCAACACAAATAAAGATTAATACCTTTATTATCATAAAGCAGTCACAAATAATTATACATTTACAGTCAAAAATCAAAGGTTACAGAATACAAATATGATAAGGGAAGAGGGGGTTTGAGGAGAAATATCCCATCCACCGTTTCCCGTTTGTATTTACTAACAGACAAGACCCGGTCCAAAAGACAAGAAAAGAGGGGGGGGGGGGGGGGTCAGAGATAGGCAATTTAACCCACTGGTAAATTTATTACTCTGAGGCAAGGGGTTACAGTAAAAGGGGGGGGGGGTGTAGAGGAAAAGCTAGGGTTATCAAATGTCTCCCTTTAATCATACAAATTTTACGGGAGGGGGGAATGAACACAGTTACACAATCCCGCTAGGAGAAATCCCGTACAAGGAATATAATGCACCTTAATACTAGGTCGAACTAATTAAAAGGGTAAAGAAAAGATTAAATCTCCTTTCATTCAAAAAAACACACTAGGACTGGCCATCCCACAAACACACACGCAGACTTACCAAAATGGTGAATTCTGTCACTCTAGGAATTATTTACCACAGCAGCTAATACCGTGGATTAATGGACTGGTCCTCTTATTTCTTCCGTGTCAGGCCCCAGATTTAACGAGGTAACAAATAGTCTCAAAAAATCGCCAGACGGTGAAGCGTAAAGGCTACTGTTGGTTTAGATAAAGTTCCTAATGAATGACACAGGCATTTGGCTAAGCGTGAGGTATGGTGTGGTTCCTAAAATTGGCACAGCTGGTGGAGATAACTTTCTTTTTCCGTAATGTCACAAGTTAAAAAAAACACTGAGGTAAGTTCTTCTTCGGGGGGTGTGTAAAATCCACTGAATATACTTGACAGACAGTGTTCAGGTAGATCTATGTTCTTCTTCACAAATAGGGCAGCGAATAAAATATGTTATGCTTCCAGTTTACTGTAAGGACTAGCCTATATGAACTAGTATTTTAAAAGTGTTTCTTGGGTGGCTTTATTCTCAGTTAAATTCAGAGGAGCGGGGCCCATTACAGGTCGCCACAAGTTTAGCTTTAAAAAAAGTTCATATGTTACTGGAGTTATCGAATTGAGTTGGCAGAACTCTGTATATAATTAATAATTGCTGGGATGCAGGTTGAATGATCGTTCTGAATGAAAGATAATCAAAACAAGAAATGCATTACAAATCATATTATAATCTGACACGCGATAAATTACAGTTAGCCTATTTTCTTTATTAGCGTCGTCAATTAACAAATCAGGAAAACTCCCCGTGAGTTAAAATAATTAAAAGCACATCTATCTATACAGAACTAAACTGGATTTACTGGTTATAATCCCTTTAACGTCTGAAAAATTAATTTACGCGTTAATTGTATTAGGAAATACTTTTAGCTGAAACAGTTAGTTTGCACTAGAACTTTGAAAATGGGTTTATTTAATGGTTGTTCGTCCATCACGGGTGATGAAGACCACTCTGTTCATCCAATTATTTAAGAATATGTTAGGTTAGTCTATGGGTACGAAGGTGACTGAAGAGCCCGATGCGGGCCTGGAAAGATCTTGGACAGTGTGGGCAGGGAATGTTTGCTTCATGTGAAGGTTTTATTTCACGGTCCTTTCTAGCTTGTCTCCGCTGTTCCGCTGCTGCTCTTCTGGATGATTCGCATGCTGCTGCACCTTTACGAAGAGATGTGCGCCAAGCAGTTCGGTCTTGCGCAGCAGCTTCCCATGTGTCTGGGTTTATATCAAAGGTTTTCAATGACGTCTTTAACGTGTCTTTGAAGCGCTTCTTTTGGCCACCATGGGAGCGTTTACCCTTCTGCATCTCACCATAAAAGAGTATCTTTGGCAGTCGATGGTCTGGCATGCGGACTACATGACCTGCCCAGCGAATTTGTGACTGCATCAGAATAGTATCAATACTAGGGATACCAGCTCTGTCAAGAACGGCGGTATCCGGGATCTTGTCTTGCCATTTGATGTTCATTATCTTCCTGAGACAGACTGTATGGAAGTGGTTTAGCTTCTTTACGTGGCGCCTGTATACAGTCCATGTTTCACATGCATATAGCAGCACTGGAAGCACCGCAGCTCTGTACACCTTCAGCTTTGTCTGTAGACTAATGCCACTTCGATGCCAGTGCAGTAAAAAGTGGGGACGTTCATCCTCAGTGCAATATTTGCCTATGTCCATGAGTAAGACTCCACTTGACTGAGTCTGGATCACTTCCCTTCTTCTTTTCTTTTCTCTTTTCTCTTTTTTTTTTCCTCTGGTCCTGAATACTTTTATGCCTGAAATAGGTACATTATAATAATTAACATGCATTTAATGTACTATACATATTTTAACCAATGTCAGTCTTGATCATCAAGTATGCTGCATCTTGTACCTTGGGAAGAACACTGTTAAGTTTCCTAAAACTATATGTAGTTATTCTAGTTTGTCACATTCATAAGATTATATGTGTGTACTCTACTGTGTCACAATGATGAACTTCTATGTATTCACTCTACTTTGTCACATTCTTAAGACTATGTTTTTAATTCACTTTGTCACATTCTTAAGGCTATATGTTTGATCTATTTTGTCACACTCTTAAGACTATGTGTAATCTAGTTTGTCAACTCGACTCTCTTTAAAGAAGTTAGTGAGTACTGTAAGTGTCTAAGCGTGCTCCAGTATATGAATATCAACTTAAGCTAAACACAGTGTGACTAAATTAATTAACTTAACTTTAGGTACTATGTTGGTTAGAGTACCGAATTAAACACTATAGCTGGGTTAGTGCTTTATGACGACTACACTAAGTTGGAGATTTGTTTTGCGAGTTCCAACAGTGTAATCTCTCTGCTGGAGAGGCGACTGTCATACTGTGACGAAGCTGATATGCATTGCGATGTCGTTTTTATAGTCGCTCTGCAGGAGGTGGGGGGCGAACGAATATTTATATTTTGTTGGAAACCTAGTGAAGGTTTATGTACTTGGCGATGATTTCTTTTGAATCTTGTTCGTAGATGTTCTTGCGGTAATCGTAGCAATTTCGCTCTTGGTGGTGAGTCTAGTGACGAAGGTTGGTAAGGGCGTTTGGTAGCTATGCGTATTTCGGTGCTGGTCGTATCATCCATACACTCTATGTCGCTGTCTTCTCGTTCTGTTACGTCAAGTTCAGATTCCACCTGTGCCGAAGGCGTATTAATGACATTCTTGTTACTATTTATGTGCTTCGCTGTAGGACTCTGGGTATGGTGAGTAATGTTACTTTTCGTCACTTGTAAAGACTGTTCGTCATCGCTATCCGAGCTAGAGTATGTAAGCTGGTTTCTACTGGAGGTTGACGGTTGTAGTCCCTGACTACCATGTTCTTCTGTAAAGTTGCTACCGTGGGGGGCTATGTTTCTCGTTGCTGATTTCAAAGGTCTGTCATCTTCGCTATCCCAAGTAGAATGTGTAGACTGGTGTTGACTGGGAGTTTACGGTTGTAGTCCCTGACTACTATAGTATGTTTGACTTGATATGGACGCATGAGGTTCTTCGTCTTGTGTCGATAGTGGCGTATTACTATCTCTCCCGTGTAGACGATTGTCTCTGTATATTAATCTTTCTCTCAATTCTGCTGGTGGAATGTCAACTTCATCTTCTGAGTCTTCTCTGCAGCGGACTAAACGATGTACAGCATCTTGGAGTTGACCTGAAGTGTTACGTTGTTGTAGGCTAATGTTCTGCTCAACATCCATGTCGTTTTCTTCACGTGAAGTACTTAATGTCTCTGTGGAATCATAATAACTCAACGTGACTTTTCGTATTGTCTGCTACTGCATAAGGCTGGCGGAGCTGTAGGGCGATGATCGTCTTTTTTCATCTGTGATGCGTGTGCTTTGACGGTTATGTTCTTTTCCTCATGCCATAGTCTGTAATTAACGGGTGTTGTCTGTTCTACTATTTTATATCCATCAAGCCATCGTGCATCCAACTTATTATCTCTAACGTTCTTCTTGTAATATACTTTATCTCCGACTTTGAACTTCTCTAACTTCGCTCTTTTGTCATGCTGCTTCTGCCATTTCTTGAAGGCTTTCTGTGCATTACTGTTTGCTATCTGATGTGCTCTGTGTTTTTCTTGTAGTATAACTTCTATAGGATCTTCACCTTGATATTTCTTTTGGGGTTGTAAAAGATTATCTAGTGGGAACATAGGCTCACGTCCATATAGCATGTAGAACGGAGATAGTCCTGTCGTCTCGTTTATGTTTACTCTTATCGCTTCAAGAGCTTGATTGATATATACATCCCAATATTGAGCATTGCCTTGTATATATTTAGCAAGGATATCATGCAATGTAGCATGCATTCTCTCATTTCGTCCGTTTGCCTGCGGTCTATAAAAAGTGCTAGTCGTATGCTGAATATTCAAAGTCCGAAGTGTCTTCTTAAAAGGGTTGCCTACAAATTGCTTTCCATTGTCCGTGATGATTCTTTTAGGACAACCATGTCTTGGTACAAATTCTTGTAGAAAAAACTCTGTCACTGTCGCTGACGTTATATTCTTAAGAGGATAAGTTTCAGGCCATACTGAATATTGATCAACAATATGTAAAAGGTATGCATTTCCAGATTGCGTAACAGGATATGGACCAGAAATGTCCATACTTATAACTTCCATAGGAAAATGAGATGATTTCATTTCCTGTAAAGGAACTTTAGTTGGTCTCATATTTCTGATTCTGCATACCCTACAAGTACCAACATATTCCATTATATCTTTGTACATAGACTTCCAATAGTATCTTTTCTTGATTATATCAATGGTTTTATCTCTCCCTACATGTCCATTATTATCATGAAACTGCTCTAGTAGTTGGGGTATTACTGATTGTGGAATTACTTTCTGTAATCTCCCCTCTTGTTTCTCATCAATATGATATAGTAGTTGATCATTGGGCAAGATTATAAACCGTTTAAGCGACGTAGGTTTCGTTTGCACTTGTTTGATGATCTTAAGAATTTCGGGATCTTTTCTCTGCTCAGTATGTACATCAAGTGTATCTACATCTGTTGTTTGCTGCGTGCCATTATCTGTTATGGTAGTGGTGTTTCCATCATCCACTCTGTTGGAATTTATAATGTTAATTTCCTTTGCGTTGTCGTTGATATCTGTAGACGCCATTAGATCATCTTCCAGTATAGTACTAGGTTGTGGCGTTCGCGAAAGGAGGTCTGCACACGTGTTTTGAATACCGGGAATGTATTCAATTTTTGTATCATATGATTGTAGGTTCATAGACCATGTTTGTAACTTTTTTGGCTGCTCCTGCGTCTTAGTAAGCCAATTCACTAATGGTTGATGGTCTGTTCTGATAGTGAGTTTAGTACCTCTGATATAAAAATCGAGTTTTTGTATCGCGTAATGTATAGCAAACGCTTCCTTCTCCGTTGTCGACCATCGTTTCTGAGTTTTAGAGAGAGCGTGTGACACGAATGCTATAGGCATTTCATTAGGGATTTCTGGTATAATGGGTGTCTCATTCTCTTCCCTGATTTGGACTAAGCAAGCACCTATTGCTGTATCTGAAGCATCTGTATACAAGATCATTGGAAAAGGATATATCCGGATGTGCAAGCAGTGGTATCTTTGTAAGTGCTTCCTTAAGATAATCAAAGGATTCTTGGCATTCTTTTGTCCACCTAAATCTTGAATATTTCTTGGTAAGTGCAATGAGTGGTTCAGCAGCCTTGGAGAAATTAACGACGTGACGTCTGTAGTATCCGCAACAACCAATATACGCTCGTACCTGCTTCACTGTTGTGGGAGCGGGCATGTTCCTTATTGCTTCCACTTTATCTGTATCAGGGCGAATACCTTCTTTATTCACTATAAACCCTAAGTATTTAGTTTCCGTCTTTAGGAACTCGCATTTACTTAGTTTGAGTTTAACCTGGTGATATCGTAGGCGATCAAAAACTTGTTCAACCTTGTATAGGTGGTCATCCACAGTACCTGATGTGTGAATCAATACATCATCAATATAAGCTAATGCGAAAGAATGCATTCCTTGTAGAACTTCATCCATCAACGCCATATATGTCGCGGGACTTCCTTTCAACCCAAAAGGCATAACGTTCCATTTGTAACTACCCATGTGTGTACAAAACGTTGACTTTTCTTTCGCTGCTGGTGTCATAGGAATGCACCAAAATCCTGAGCGTGCATCCAATGTAGTGAAATGTGTGGAGTGTCCAAGTGTTGCCAAAATATCATCTATCCGTGGCAATGGATACGAAATCGTTTTTGTAATTCTGTTTAACGCTCGATAATCACAACAGAATCTACTCGTTCCGTCTTTCTTGGAGACAATACCTATTGGTGACGACCATGCTGATCTCGATCTCTCTATGACTCCTGCATTCAACATGTCATTTATAGCTTTCTCTACTATTTGCCTGTTTTTTAATGGAGTGTGGTATGGTTTCAAACTAATAGGTTCTTCTGTTGTAGTTTGAATGTCCATATATACTGTATTAGTTCTACCTAACTCCATATCTGTTAATGCAAACACGTCCTGGTGTTTAGTAACAAACGTAGTGAGTTTGGACTTGTTTTGATCATATACTTTCAACGTGGCTAAAAGCTGTGCCAACCGATCTGGTGGGTCACTCTGTCTATGAGACTCATTATCTGTCCAAGGTATTTTAACATATGTACTATGTTCTTCATCTCTGTGGAAATTTGTTCTTTCTTGTTCTGTTTTAGGTCTGAAACATCTGGACTTTGTTCTCTGCGACTTTGATTGACTTACATATTTTCCATTGGGTCTCTGCCATGGAGTATGCTCTTTCTCCTCATTATATACAGTGCCTCCTTTCTGTCGTTTACTACGACTATATTCAAAGGGACTTGCACATCTAAACTGGTACCTCTGATACAGTGGTTTATTCGAGTATCTTATATAGGGTTTCCGCCTTGGAGTATGCTCTTCCTATGTATTACCAATATGATTGTTATTTTGTCGTTGACCACGAGTATTTTCAAAGGGCTTTGTTGAGGTTGGTAGTGCATGGTGAGTAACAAGATTAACATAAGTAGCTTGACCTGTGCTACCATCTGTTCCTCTGTATATACCATCCTGTGTTTTTCTTTGTATCACTTGATTCACTTTTCGTAGATAACTATAATATTCGTCTTCCTTCGCATTTGCATGTATGTGTTCAGGTTCTTCTCTGCTAGGTTTTTTATACAATGTGCCATTCCTCCTATTTCTATGTAGTGTTTGTTGATCTCTCTGTTTTTCATTCTTCCACTGGTCTCCAATTGCACCTCTATCCACTCTTTTTAATTGACTCTTCTCCCTTATTGTTCGTGTATCACTCCTGCTTCCATATCTGTTATTGAGTTGGTTGACCTCTGTGCTCTGCCGACAAAAGTTTCTGTTAGCGTCGGAAGGGTAACCTAAGGTATTATTTTGCCATGTGCGTGACATAAGGGTGTGCTGATTTTGATTGCAACTAACTTTAGGTGTTTTCCCATTCTTGGTGGTATTCAAAGACGATCTTTGTACTTTGGCGACTATAGTACCTCTGTGTATCGTTGCAGCCTGTCCTGACGTGTTTATAATCATTACAGGGAAGTCACGTGAGGCTGAAACTTGTGCTATACCTTCAGTAACAAACATGAGGGGTTCATCATTTATATCCTCATTTTCCAAAGGTTCAATTTGTACTGACTGTCCTTTCTTGATATAATTAGAGCTCTTGACTCGTCCTCTAGCTATCACAAGTGTGTTAGGCTGTACTGTGACTGGAGTCGTCAACCGCACCAAAGATGCTATGTGTATATCGTCTTGTAGTTGTATGTACTCCCCATTAATATTGATCTTGTTGAGGTCAAAATATATCCTAGCATTGTGAGCGGTAAGAAAATCTCTGCCTAGAATAAAATTTCTGGACATCCCACGTGTAATAATAAAAGGATGTGTGATCAGTTGTTGTCCTATGTGGAATTTGATGTATGCTGTACCACAAGACTTCAGAGATTGTCCCGTTACTGATGCCATAAACGTTTTTGAAGGTCTGAAAGTTACCAAGTGTTTGATCTGCTTGTACAGCTGCTCTCTAATCAAACTTACTGAAGCGCCAGTGTCCACAAGTGCGCGATAATTTTTGTCATGGATCTTGATCAGGCATGAGCTAGGATCTGGAGTAATATTTATGGAATGAATTTGTTGCTGCGGTGTCTCTTGCTGAAAATGTTTTTGATGTAACACCATGTTGTTATTATTTATGTTTTTGGACCTTCGATGAAGGAAGCTGTCTTCATTTACTTTACGGTCATCACTAACGGTCCTACTTAGTGATTGACCGTTCCATTTTCCTGGTTATACTTTCGTGCTTGTCTGGCTCTGAAATTTGATGGTGTATACGCTCCTCTAAAGTTTTGGTTATGTCCTCGCGTACTATCATAACTACTCTGTTGTGGACCATTATAATTCTGCTGGTGCCAGCGAGGATGTTGTTGTCGGCACTCAGGGGCTATGTGTCCTCTACAACCGCAACTAAAACAAGTGGGAATATTCAACTGCTGTATACTCTGCTGCCTATGAAAATGTCGAGGATAGCTTGTGTTCACCTGTTTCTGGTTTTCCGTCCGGCTTGGGCGACGCCAACGAGAACGGGAATGTCCAATCTCCATCGGCTCATGTTCTGTCTGTGCCTCGACTGTTGGTTCTTGTTCGATACATTGATTAAACCTCGTTTGGACATTTTCTTCTGTAATCGCTATCTGGATCGCCTCATTTATTGTATTGGGATCCTTACGAATCATATGGAGTTTTGTACTACTGCCCAACAGTCCGTCAATAAAAATTCCTACCAGATGTTTCTCAAGGTCCGGTGATGCTGTCAATCCATTCAGGAATGCCTCTTCCGCCAAATTTAATAATTTCTCTGCATAGGATTGTATAGGCTCGTTGCGTTGTTGTTTGATGCGACGAAGTAATGACCATGCATGTTCCGTATTTGTAATATCACTATAGCGTTTCGTTAGCTCTTTCTTCAATGACTCATTGTCATAAAATTAACCGTGAAGCAACGTTAAAATATCTCCAATGATACAACGTAGGGATAAAAACTAATGCGTAAGCTACTAGAATACATGATCGCCCACGCCGCGGAACACCACCCGCCATGGAATTTAAATTGTTAGACGTGGAGGCAAAACGTTTACTCTTGGAGCGGGATGAGAACGGAGATCAGAGGAAAAAATATGACTGAAACGTGCTTGAAACTAGCAAGGCTAAAAGGACGCAAATTGGTGGGGCAAGGAAAAAAAAAATTCACGTCCCCAAGTTGACACAAGGTAAAGAAATCGACAAAAGGGACCTTAGCTATTATACGCAACAGTCATTTCTTGGACGCTTTTGCGATAACTTAGTCCGTTTATTTGAATGCAGTGACGAACGCATTACAAAACCAACTAACCTTGAAAAGTAACCTTTTCTTAATAATGATGTTAGGAATATAAAACCTAGCTGGCCGGATGGCCCATCTTGAGCAGTGAAATAATATGCTTTCATTTATACAGAAGGATAGATAATAAGAAAGATATTGACAAAAGACTGTGTTGTTCATATCAGCGAGCGTCTGCATTGAAACAAAAATGTCCCTAATTTTCAAAAACTGCAGACTTGAGACTCAAAGCGCTAAAATCTAGTTGGTATGAAAGAGAGGGGATGGGCTGGAGAATTGTGGCTAAAAATAACTTTAAAGGCAAAATTGTGTAGGGGAAGGCAGAGTTGGTTCAAAAAACAAGTGTGTTTTTTGTGAAACGCAAGTAGAGACGGACGGACCAACAGACAATAAGGCATACTTGACTGAGGCATGACTGAAATGACTTTTTGGTAGTAGGTTTGAATTTGAAAGGAAAAAAGGCGGTGATTGGCCATAGATGAATATATTATCGGCGCTCAGACGCGCATTTTTGCCATTCGTCATAAGTTGTCCTAGTAGACACAGTAAATAATATATTGGTGTATTCCCAGAAGCAAATTGATATCTTTAGAGGGACGCCATACTAAAGCCAGCAGCTCAGCTGAGTTTTGCTAGCAATTAACTGTGTTCTATATTCATAATTCTGGTAAGACTGAAATTATTTCTTTGTATATTTTAATATGTGTTTAATGTTTCGAGTGATTTGATACTGCCATATCAAAATCTATCCCTTATAACAAGTAAGGATTCGCTCTAGACCCCCCGCCCCAGTTCAGGGTCTAGAGACAAATAAAATACATAAACTCCAGTAAGGATTATGAAGGACAGATCAAGTGTTGAGATCAATGAAACATATCACCTATCCTATTCTATGGCAGGAAGCTAATGAACATAATTCAGAATATGTAATCTGGGGGAACTTATCCTATGTGAAACCAACTTGGTAAGATGTGTTGTATGGTCAAAAAGATCTGACCCGTCTATGTGGTGTTGTTGTGTGTCGTGTTGTGTCCAGAAATGGTTTAGAGGATGGAATTCTGACACATGACCAATACTTTATTGCAGAGCTGTTTTGTTTTTATTTGGCACCAATGTGGTGTCAAATGATGAGTTAACTAATACAAGAGTGGACCCGTGCAGTTTATATTTTGGCAGAGCAGCCTGATATTGCCCCCAAGCACGGAGAGGTGGGGCCACCAGATCTCAGCACCAGAGCTACACCTTCAAGCTACGTGAGCGTCTGGTCTGCTGAGAATTCACCAACTCAACTTATTTTCTAACACACCCATAAAATTTCCATCAAATAACTGGACAATGTGTAGTCGCCATAGGCAGGGAGTGATGAGGCCACCCCAACAGCACATCCATTAAGTGTTCTCCCAAATAGATTACAACTAGAAACAGTAGTAATATTAACTAGTCTAGTAACATACATATGTACACACCTTTCATTTATTATGTCATATTCATGCATTTCTTTCATAATTGCAAAACCTTTCATATGTTCTGACCAAAATAAAACCTTGGTTCAGAACAAATAAATTTAAAGAAAATTACTATCCAATTTTACACATCTCGAGTTAGTTCAGTGTGTTATAACATTTTCTTAATATTATTAGTATTGTTAAATATATGTGTGTGTGTATGTAAACTACCACAAAACATTACATATCATTACCCTAGATCTTTAACGTAGCCACATTCATTAGAAAAAAAAGATAGGTGTGAGGTCGTAGTGGTAGCAAGAAGGGCCTTCTGAAAATTCACAGCTACACTTATCTCAGGAGCCTTCACAGCTGGCCTCATGCATCACATTAAGTAATATCTCAATCATACAATACCATCAATCCACTACACTCATATGTCTCACTTGGATATGTATTATCACGTCTCCTTAAGAAATCCGTAACAAGAGCGTCAGACGAAAAATATAGTATCTTCTTCCGTTCCATATCTGTGCTTGCATTTATCATAGTGGCAAACCTGTCTGCATCCTTCATCCATTTCCTAAATTCTTTCGAGTCTCCTTTAAATGGGGTTATCACTGATCTAATCTGATTATATTTTGCATATAAGTCAACATTATATAGTGTTTCAGTAATGCTCTTTAGAGCGGCCATTGTTGGTTCTTGCTCCACAGGTGGTGGAACCAATATGGAATGTTGTTGTTGTTGTTGTTGTTGGTATTCCATCTCTCCTTGTGATGTAGCCATGTCACTTTAAGAAGGGTCCTGGTCACGGCGCCAATTAAACTATGTGACAGTGCCGTGAGCTGGTTACGGCATCAATTAAACTAAATGTCACCGCTGGACTGGGTGTTTTAAAGACTGGTCCAAGAAGGCACCAATTAAACTATATGTGTCCCAGTGGTCCCTTTATATGTCTTGGGACTGGTCACGATACCAATTAAACTAAATGTGACAGTGCTATCTCTTCTTATTATAGTAAACTAGGTGACTGGGGCAGGCTTAGTTGTCTACCTTCTATTTGTCAATTTGCTCCATTGACCTATCTTCCAAGTAGGAGTATATCTTAATACTGGCCCTCACCGCCAGAGTTATTGATTCCTGGATGATATTCTCTCAAAACTTCCACCCTAAACTCGTTCCATCCCTTCTTATGATGTTACTTAAGTGACAGCTTCGTATAGTAGTTAGTTTCTTTATGTCCAGTATCTTGTTTACTCTAGCACTCAACAACCTTTTAGAGACTGAACCCAACTTGAGCAACGTTCCATCAAAACAAACAGTTTATTTACATCATATAAGTTCATCATAACAGAGGCATGTGGTACTAATTCCAGGTACAAACATTTCCTAACTATCTCTTGTAGATCCCATTCCTCCTGGGTATATATCCAGGTACCTATATATATATATATATATATATATATATATATATATATATATATATATATATATATATATATATATATATATATATATATATATATATATATATATATATACAGGTACATGGATATATACATATATATATAGCTCTCTACCTGAGAACACCAACAGATATGGTTTATACCTATTTTCTTCCCTTAAGGTTTTTTATATTTATTCTGGCTTTTCCCAAGCCTTTCATCAACTCTTTCCTGAGTTGGTTTCCTTCATCTACTAATCCTGTCAGATTTGACTCAATTTACTCAAATACCATCATCTTAAAACTCATATATGCAAATTAATACATTGGGTACACCTGTTGCGGTATTCTCATACTTATACCTGCTAGAGAGCTCATGTTTCATCCTGTAAATACAATCAAACTTCAATTGCTTACTCATCTTACTTGTAGCAGTTGATGTTGCAAAATTCATTATACAATAGCCCAACACGGCTATTAAATCCATGTTCTTCTGTAAAACTTCTCAGCTGCTGACTTAGTCTCAGTTTATTCACATCATAGTCAATTTTGTAGCTTCAGCTTCGTTTCTCCTTATTCTGCGCTCACTTAGTTGTAAGCGTCGTTAACCTTGTAATACCTTATTTCAACTTCTGAAATAATTCTATTCAATGTCTATCAAAAGTTATGAGTCAAAGGACCTACTTACTTTGGTTGCACCGAATCCTCACAACACTCATTTTTCTTACTATCACCCCTTATCACTAAACTTATATTTTAAACACAGTTCTGTCTTTCATAAGTGAATATATTCTACTACTCTAACTAGGTCTATAGGATTCTTCAGAAGTATTCATTCTGTTTCTCACAGAAATGTAACTTGAGCCTGGCAGAAAACACATTCCTGCCACTCTACGTCCTTAACCAGGACTGCTTCCTCCGAAAAATGCGACCGCTCCACAGCGTGTCTAAGTGTGTTCTCCTCTATAAAATCATTCCTAGCTCATCTGTCCTTGTTTACTGTAAATTCATTGGTTCCTCCTATTGTTCGCTCAGCTGAAAAATGTTCACGCTTATCCGCTGTGTAAACAACTCAGTGAAGTGTCATCCGTTGTCCTGGTAAACTTTTCACGTGCATATTTTTTTCCTCAACTCACTTAATCATATAAGGGAGGTAATTAACCATTGTCTCCCTTTGCATATTTGACTTAACCTTATATTATCTTCTCTAAAGCTTGCTATACAATTCTTATATGTACATTTTCTAAACCATAATTACTAACTCACCAAATCTACTTATGTGTAATTAAGCACTTTCCTCCCCTGACTTTAATAATTAGAGTCTTCTCCCTTTGATCAAAGCATGATTTCACTCATCTTATTTCCCTTTTAGCAAGACAAATAGTCTTTATTCAAATCTA
Organism: Oreohelix idahoensis; assembly: GCA_024509875.1. Lineage (NCBI taxonomy): Eukaryota > Metazoa > Mollusca > Gastropoda > Stylommatophora > Oreohelicidae > Oreohelix > Oreohelix idahoensis. Next base: position 265,767 of record JAMPIV010014261.1, read on the forward strand.
TTCTTATTTCTTAAACCATTTTTTCATACCTTCCCTCTTAACCAAAACCAAATCACCGCTTATAACTCCTGCTTGAGCATTTTATAATGCTCCTAGCAAAGTGAACGGTGACAGTATGAACAAATGAGAATACCAATATTAGATTATTTGCAAGCATCCAACTTACCTATAAATATAGAAGAGGTGTTAAGAATAGACAGACCTAGGGAACTGCATAATATAGTCAAACAATATTTAACACGAACAAATGTTAATATGTAGTGGCTGGGAATGTGAAGGTCTGATGCTGTTCTTACAATGCATATGACTTTTAACAGATAAAAGTCAATTAAATATCTGTTAAAGTCAGTTATATAACTGGAACCACCAGGCCTTTACACCCCTCCACTTTAATATTATTCTTGTTCAGAGTTTCTTCTTGATTTATTCTTTCAAAGCCAAATTTATTTTTTTTATTTAACGTATAAGCACAATTGTGATTGTCCCTATTTACATTGATTTGACAAATGTGATGCCACTTTCTCATATTGGCAGTTGTTCATACTATTTGGAATTGAAAACAATATATATCTTAATTATAACCCATCGGAGGTTCAACGGGATATTTTTCATCATTAAAGGTAAGGAATAGAAGAGAAGAGAAAGAAGAAGAGCCAGCAAGCAAAAATTCATAAAGAACGCGGATAGACTCTGAATGGAATTGTTGAAATGCCGATCAACGGGAAGCAGTTATACAGAAAAACAATCGTCTATGATTTTTATATCCTCATGATACTTAATAAAGGCGAATAAAAATATTAAATGCCCAGTGTTGATATTTACCGTCGTGTGTAGTAAATATTGTTAAATTAAATGAGACGTGGCTGGCTGTCATACATTCTCACGTTATGAAGTTTAATCACAAAGGCGAGCACACTGAATACAGGACACATATTTAATCGGACATCTTGGAAAAACAGGAAGTAGTAAGAGGTAAACAGAAGAGTTCCCATAAAGGGCAAGTAACTCTAGTCGGGAAAACGTATATACATCAACATCCCCCCTTCTTTATGAGTGAACAAAGTCATTCATCCAAGAGGGTTTCTTGCGATCTCTTTGAGGTCTCTTAGAGCAAGATGGTAGGAGAGAATGTTTCTGTTCTTTGCCAGCTTTCCCAGGACTAGAAGTAGTTGGAGTTGAAGGATCAACTTCTGGAGGATTGGAAATGTTCACTTCACTAGTGTTCTCCATGTCTGGGAAAACAACCTGTTGCTCGGGTAGAACTGGAGAGGAGACATCAATTTCCAGGTCCTCGGGATCAGGTGTCAAAGGTGTTGTTTTAGGTCTTAGATGAATTCTGTTTCTGACATATTGACCTCCATTCTCCCCTTCAACGAGATAAGATCTTTCAGAAAGCCTCTTATCGATCCTTCCATGTTGCCAGTTTGGTCGTTCAGGGTCTTGATAGTAGACTGGCTGGTGAGACAACTTGGGCAGATCATGAGCAGTTTTATCATAATACTTCTTCACTGATCTGTCTCTCTTGCCTCTACTTTCAATAACTCTATTGTGAGATGCAACGGGTTTCACTGCAGAAGGTATCAGTGTGCGCAGTTTCCTGTTCAACAGTATTTCTGCTGGACTTTGATCGAACCCTTGTCTTGGCGTATTACGAAGTTCAAGTAGTGCCTCATATGCATCTGTATTGTCCTGAACAGTCTTTTTCATCATACCCTTGATGAGTTTCACAGCAGATTCAGCTAATCCATTGGCTTTATGATGACCTGGTGCTGATTTAACATGAAGTATTCCCCATCTAGCAGTAAATGATCTGAACTGTGCAGACGTAAACTGAGTACCTTGGTCAGATACAATAACTTTGGGAACACCATAGCGAGCAAATTGAGACTTCAATTTCCTGATGACTAACTGTGCTGTCATTGTAGGTAGGAAGTCTACTTCAATGAAGTTGGAGTAGTCAATCAGGACTAAATAATATCGGCCTTCTATAATAAAGATATCAGTGCCAACTTTCTCCCAGGGTGATAAACCTCTTGAGTGTTGGTTTAAAGGTTCTTTAGTATTCCTTGCCTTCGTTTCTTGACATTCTGGACAACTGTCAGCTATCTGTCGAATCTCAGCCGTCATGCCGATCCAAAACAGACAACTTCTGGCCCGTCGCATCATGCTGTCAAATGCAAGATGAGCAGCGTGTAGCTTCTGCTTGATTTCAGGCCTCAGTGCTTTTGGGATAAGAATACGCTCTCCTTTAAGTATTATGCCTTGTTCTGTTGTCAGAGTATCACGAATGTCAAAATAAGGCATAAGCTCAGCTGGTACATCAGACTTTCTTTTAGGCCACCCATCCAAAATGGTAGACTTCAACCTCTGGAGCACGCTGTCTTTGAGAGTTTCAGCTTTCAGCTTTAATCTTTTCCATCATCACATCTGGTATTTCAGGTAATCTTACAGGTGCATCAGCTCCTGCATTGCTCTCTCTATCAGCTAAGGAATCCAATGTGACATGAATACAAGCTCTGAACAGTGTGTCGGCTATAAGAAGATCGGAACCTTGTACCCATTGGAATTCAAAGTCATATCGATGGCTGCGCATCAGTAAATTCTGCAGTCTTCGAGGAATTTGACTCAGAGGTTTCTTAACGATGGCTGCCAAAGGTTTATGGTCGTTGATGACTGTAACTTTCCTTCCATAAGTGTACTGGTCAAAGCGTTCCAAACCATATACAACAGCTAAGAGCTCCTTCTCAATTTGAGCCCAGCGTTGTTCTGTTTCAGTTAGAGCTCTTAAAGCAAACTCTATTGGCTGACCATTTTGTAGGAGGATAGCCCCAAGTCCATAGCTGCTACTATCAACTTGAATACACAAAGATTCATCAGGATCATAGTATGCGAGTACTGGAGTAGAAGTAATCAGTTTCTTGACTCTCTTGAAAGCTTGATCACATTCAGCAGACCAGATAAAGGGAGTATCCTTACGGGTAAGTTCTCTTATTGGATGAAGAACTTCTGAAAGATTGTTGAGAAACTTTGCTAGATACTGTATCATGCCGCAAAATCTGCGAACCTCATGACAGTCCTTAGGAACGGGCATGTTTAGTACTGTCTCAACCTTTTTCTTGTCTGGTTCAACACCTCGAGCAGTAATAAGGTGACCTATGAAGGTAATTTCTTCTTTCTTTTCCTGAGCTTTAGCATCATTCAGTTTAATGCCTTTCTCTTTACACCTATGTTTCAGTGCTTTAAGCTTCAGATCATGGTCCTTAATTGCTTGTTGTCTGCTTGATCCACAACCTGCAACAACTATGTCATCAGCAACATTTATGCAACCATGAAGACCTTCAAGAGCTTGTGCTAGATGCCTCTGGAAAATTTCACTGCTTACATTCAAGCCAAATCCCACCGCTGCCACCATGTTGATATTTACCGTCGTGTGTAGTAAATATTGTTAAATTAAATGAGACGTGGCTGGCTGTCATACATTCTCACGTTATGAAGTTTAATCACAAAGGCGAGCACACTGAATACATGACACATATTTAATCGGACATCTTGGAAAAACAGGAAGTAGTAAGAGGTAAACAGAAGAGTTCCCATAAAGGGCAAGTAACTCTAGTCGGGAAAACGTATATACATCAACACCCAGGCTACAAATCGATGTGGGCCTGTATATCCTCACTCATGTTTGGATACAAGTTCCCACAACTGTTAGGATTGGTTTGGTTTGGGTTTAAGGACTATTTTCAATGCACTTGGACAACTCCATCAGTGCTCCGATCTCCTCTCTTAGATCACACAATGAGGATCTTAGCACTGGTGTAGGAGGCAGGAAGGACATATCTGGCAACACGCACTGTACAACGCTTCCTACCGTCAGGTAGTGAACACTGGACAAGTGATTCATGCCTAGGTAGCAGGCACTTAACTCAGGCAGGAAGCACTGTGCAGTAGGAGGTAGGAAGGACGTACCCGGCAACATGCACTGTACAGTAATTTTGTCTGAAAAAAATAAATTGGTATATTTCACTGCGTTGTAGTTATTATAATCCATTAGGCAGATATTTCCACCTTTCCTTCCTTTATAGGACAAAAGACTGGAGAGATAAAGAGTAAAGATGTTTTTATGTTTGCTCCATATGGTATTCATTTATAGTGTGTAAACAAATGTTATGAATTTTTTTCTAATTTCGTTTACAATATATGGTGGGAAATTATTATTTCAATGTTCATTCCAAACAGGTATCGGTATGGTGCGTCTAGTGCGGTATGGTGCGTCTAGTGCGGTATGGTGCGTTTAGTGCGGTATGGTGCATGTAGTGGGATCATAATTTGGGCAGACATTAATAAATATAAGGTAAGGATGGTCCCATTGCAGATACTACCGTAGTGGAGTGAAGTGTTAGAGACTTCAATTTACTAGGTCCGGTAACAAGAGGTGGGATGACCAGCTTCCTTCCCCGATGCCTTTTCCTTCCCTATCTCACAAGCAGTCAGGTATCCATTTACAGCTGAATGGACTGGGGTGTTTCGTTACCATGAATGAAACCCAGCACCTATGCTGAGAGAGACCAGTGCTCTAACCATTCTTTCAATCGGACGCTCAAAAAATATTTTTATCGTTCGCAACTTGCACACGGGACCACCTATTTTTCCACTCTTATCCAAGAAGAGCTAGGCATCTGATCTCACTACCCATGAGACGGGAGGGGAGGGGGGGGGGGGAGGAAGCATGACATAATTAGGACCACTGGCTGTAAAAAATATTTCCATAAACCCGGTACAGTTGACATTAAAAAATCCGGCAACCGGATTTTTTTAAATGCCGGATGTTTTATAGTTATATAGTTTAAATATTGGGATCATATAAAGACAGAACTACAAGGCAGTTTAAATATTGGGGTCATATAAAGAGACAGAACTATGAAAGTTTAAATATTGGGATCATATCGACAACACACGATGTTTACGTTTTACACCACTTCTTTTATTTGCTGAATCCATAATGGGGCTATACAGCAGCAAATAAATGATAAAATGAGAAGGAATGAGCAGGAATGCCTGTTAACACGTGCAAGCAAGACCCAACAGCTGCATCAAAACATAAACGGCTCCAGAAAACAGTGATGCGCCAACGCAGTAAACTTAAAAATGCGCTCTGAAATCCATGCCGGAAATCTGAAGGAACTGGATTATCGATGGCCAGATTTTTGAATGTCAACTGTACCTCTAGTGAATCATGACATAATTAGGAGCACTGGTTGTCAAAAATATTTCCATAAACCCTGTTTCTCTAGTGAATCATGACATAATTAGGACCACTGGTTGTCAAAAGTATTTCCATAAACCCAGTACCTCTAGTGAATCATGACATAATTAGGAGCACTGGTTGTCAAAAATATTTCCATAAACCCTGTACCTCTAGTAAAGCATGACATAATTAGGACCACTGGTTGTCAAATATATGTCCATAAACCCTGTAACTCTAGTAAAGCATGACATAATTAGGACCACTGGTTGTCAAATATATTTCCATAAACCCGGTACCTCTAGTAAAGCATGACATAATTAGGACCACTGGTTGTCAAATATATGTCCATAAACCCTGTAACTCTAGTAAAGCATGACATAATTAGGACCACTGGTTGTAACAAATATTTCCATAAACCTGGCACCTCTAGTGAAGCATGACATAATTAGGACCACTGGTTGTCAAATATATTTCCATAAACCCTGTAACTCTAGTAAAGCATGACATAATTAGGACCACTGGTTGTCAAATATATGTTCATAAACCCTGTAACTCTAGTAAAGCATGACATACTTAGGACCACTGGTTGTAACAAATATTTCCATAAACCCGGTAACTCTAGTGAAGCATGACATAATTAGGACCACTGGTCATACATGTCACATGCTATGGTTTACCCATAATCTGTACAAGGTGTTTGCGTTTTCAGATGTGTACATCCTGTACATAATTTATGTACAGGTTTTCTAACCCATTCCCCTTATTACTGTGTCTCAGAGTTCTTTTATAAGGTCCTATTGAACACAGGATTTTGCAGTCTGTTAGTGATAATTAAACACAGAAATAGACTAAATGATGACACCATCACATTATTTTTACAGTGTAAAATAAACTCAGACATTTATTGTTTGAGTTTTAAAATAAGTGAAGACCTGCTTTAAAAGGCAGAGTCCCTGTGCCTCATTTACAATGCAGCCCACTGTAATTGAAAATATTTTTACATGAATTAACTCTTTTGATATGTTTTTTTTTCAGTCTGTGTACAGGTTTTGTGGGTCTTTGTACAGAGTTTTGGATTTTTTGTACATGTTTTTCATCTCCGAAGTGTGGCATGTATGAATGGTTGTAAAAAATATTTTCATAAACCCGGTAACTCTGGTGAAGCATGACATAATTAGGACCACTGGTTGTCAAAAGTATTTCCATAAACCCTGTAACTCTAGTAAAGCATGACATAATTAGGACCACTGATTGTAACAAATATTTCCATAAACCTGGTACCTCTAGTGGAGCATGACATAATTAGGACCACTGGTTGTAACAAATATTTCCATAAACCTGGTACCTCTAGTGAAGCATGACATAATTAGGACCACTGATTGTAACAAATATTTCCATAAACCTGGTACCTCTAGTGGAGCATGACATAATTAGGACCACTGGTCGTAACAAATATTTCCATAAACCTGGTACCTCTAGTGGAGCATGACATAATTAGGACCACTGGTTGTAACAAATATTTCCATAAACCTGGTATCTCTAGTGGAGCATGACTGTAGAGCCCTTTTCGTAGACCTCTGCACTCCTTTACAGATGAAGGTAGTCTTATATTATTAATACATGGTCCTACCTCTGTAATAAACTTTACGCACCGACTTACATGAGAGTAAGTCTTATTGGTGAGTTTGATTTCATTAGCGCACGGTTGTGCACTAAGGCGTATAGGGGGTTATCCTGTCCGCACGTGTATCTAGACAGTCGGTTGACGTCATGAATGGGTTTGAGAAGCAAGAATCCCAAGTTCGAATAGTGAAGCTTTGGGAGTTCGAGACCCGTGTTTTGGGTAAAGTATTTTATATTGAGACCCGGTCCTGCGGATTAGCAGTTGTAGCCGGTGGTCATCCACGTAAGTGCTGAGTCGTTGGAAGAGCCAAGTATATACTTATTGTGATAATAATGATCGTTCTCCACAGTCGTGAGTATCTAGTCGATAACAGGTGACTAGCCTGTACCGAAATGGATTCACAGCTGAAGATATAATTTTGTATGCCAGTAAATGCCTATCAAGGGGATCGGCGGTAACTACCGTGGATCTACGTTATCTATATAATATTAGGAAGCCGTTGGGGTCAGTCACGGCTAATACAAGAGGTAATTCAAGTATCTATGCCTTAGTAACTTTACATGCCTAGAAGGTATTTAGTAGGAACCTGCACCTACGTTCTAATATGTTTTGTTGATGAGGACTTCTTTAGATCGGGATCTTAGATACTACCAAGTATAATGAGAATCTCTTGTCCTTGAGGAAAGGTCAACCGTGATCAAAATAACCTTGTACTGACTACTTCATGACCTTTATGACTATTGATGTATTCACTCAGAGACCTAGTCAGAATTTGCTGGAGGATTCTTCTGAGACTATTTATTTGAATTATTATTGAGGACATGCGTCCATAATCATCATGTCGAATTATCTATTAACCGTCAACGTTGAGTGTTTTCGTCCCGTATGATGTGATGTCAATAAACAATGTATGAACTTTCAATTAACGAGTTTGGACTATCACAGTATTGGCACTTGTTGATGTGCCTACGTTGAGTTTGCATCTTACTGCATCCAGAATTAATATATTCGCGAAATTAGCACGATTGACTCAAGAACATAAACAGTCCCAACAATTACATATCCACCACCAACAGTAGCAACAACAGTATGGTGGCGCAGTGTGCTCTGAAAATATCCAGTTTTCATTAGCGGAATCGAACTCAAGCCTTCATTCAAACTCGGTTGAAAAGAAATATGGTATCTTTCAAGGCGACAACATCCTGGACCTTGCAGCACTTCTAACGGTCATCACAAGTCAAGGACAACCCAGGGACTTCAACTGTCAAGTTTCGACATTGGACTCTGGCTTTATGTTTCGTCAAATAGATGTCTCATACATGCAGTCCTGGATGCGAGGGATATTTTTTTTTAGCCGGTTGAGATAAGTAAAAACGTCGTGTTGTCATTACACCGTTTTACGTTTAGCTGTGCCTTGGCTTGGTAATATGTCCACTACTTTTTATTCATGTTTCATGTTGCATGTTCTATGTTTGATGTTTCTCGTGGGAGGTAGGGAGGTCGATCTGACAAACGAGGTTCATCTCGAAGCCGATTCGGGCTCTTTGTCAGATGTTCTGTAGGTTTTGATTTATAAGTTTCAATTGAGCGATAATTCCGGTTCAAGGCTAGAAACCTTGCTGTAGTTCCGATCGCTACTTGCTTCTTATGATAGTAGTTGTTTAGCTGTAGCGTCAAGTTTTAATCGTTGTTTTTGGTAGTTATTTTACTCGTACCTTAGTTTTATGATGTATTTTGTATGGGATTATTGTCCTTCTAACCTGACTATCGTTCAGTTTTATACAAAACATATGTTTTTACACTGTGTTGTCAACTGTCTTGTGTATTATTGGATCGTAGATGTCATCGTATTTTTTTACGACATTCTATTTTAGTTCCACATTTTTATTTTTGTTGATTTCTACGACTGTTTTCATTTGTCTTGATTATCGTGTCTTGTCAGTATTGTGCCTATTGTCTGTCACGTTATTGCTCATAACATTTCATTGCATAGATTACTTTATTAATTATATATATATTTGACTATTATATGATGACTTTAATGTACAGTTCTTGGACAGGAACTGGTACCTCTGATTAGATGGTAAAAAAGTGAATATTTTTTAAGTAACACTTATTAGAGTGAAAAAAATTATTAGACATAATGGATATTTTGGATCATTTTCTCCGGGAGGGAGATAGAATAGGTAAATGGGGTTCAAGTTGTGAGGAATATGCCATTGAACATTTCTTACTTCAAATTACCCAGGATCTCAAGAATTTTGCTTTTCTTAGGTGTAAATATGGCTTTTCACAAGAGAAAGCAGTGAGACTTGCTAAATTATTATCCACCATTTTTTATGATGAAGGAAAAATAACTACTCAAGACAGTAGTGTTATTGAGGTGGATGAGTTGAAGAAAACCATAACGAAGCACAAGGGTAGGGAGATTGCCCTTACGAATGAGCTGCTACAGGAAAAAGGGGAATATGAGAAGAAGTTGTTGGCTATGGATTTTGAAAATGCTGAGTTGAAGAATAAAGTGACGGTGTTGATAGAGGATAATAAGAAATTTCATGACTCATCTTTTGGTCAGAAAAGAGAGTTAGATAATGAGGTGACCTCCTTAATGAACATATTTTTCGAAGAAGATAGTGACGATGAAAATAAACCTATTGCTATTAATACTACTTTGCAGATAGATTGCAATACACACGTGGCTCAAATTCAGAGCCTGAACTCTGAGGTAACTCTTTTGAGAGAAAAGTGTAATATGGAAAAAACGATGGAACAAAACATGAAAGTTTTGGATAAGAAGATAGCAGATCTTACCTTGGCAAATCAAGAACTCAGGAATCTTCTATGTCAACAGGAGAAAGTGTCTCAGGAAAAACAGATAAATATTGAAAAATTACTCATGGAGAAAAATGAGTTAGAGAATGAAGTAAAGGTAAAGGTAAAAAAATTACTTGACAAGGAGAAGAAGGTCATTGAAGAATTTGATAAGTTAAATATGACTATGAAGACAGACTGTCATGCTCATTTGGCTCAGATTCAAGAACTTACATCTGAGATTCCTCTTTTGAAATTAAGGGTTGAGGAGCTTACGAATAGCCATCAAAATGCCATTGAGGCACTTGAAAGAGAAAAGGCCATTAATAAAGAACATGTCAGGAAACACACTATCGATGTTGAACATCTAACTCAAACTGCTGCTGCAGAACTCGAAGTTAAAGATTTAAATATTATGAATGGGATTGCTAGAGAGCTAGAACAAGTCAAAATGAATTATGAGAAGTGGAAGTCAGATTATGTAGAGTTGAAAATAGAAGCTGAAAAACAGAAAAAATTGATAATGAATCTTAGAGATAGAAAAGTCAGAAAGGGAAATAACAAGAATTGCAATTCTTTTAAAGGGAAACAATTTTGTCAAACTTCTCTATATAATGTATCTTCTAGCCAATCTCACAGATCACGAGATTTTCATCAGAATAATTTTGGAAATAATCAAAGCAATAATTATTATCATAATGGGAAATTTAGATCACAATCTTTCAATAACAGACAAGGTTATCAAAATAGACAGTATGGTCAATGGCACAATGGTAATGGTCATACTAACCGTGATTTTAACGTAAACAAAAATGCAAATACTAGCAATTTTGGGGATAATAATCAGAATCGATCGCGTCGAATAGGTGGATCGTCGAGTAATACACGTAGACATTCTAATGTTGCTTTGAGTGATACACATTCAAACAAGGAACAGGATAATAATGTTAATGCACATAGTGCTATGTCATGTTCTCTGGATTTCGAACAGGTCAAGTCTTGTGATGAGAGTAATACCCCATTCCAGCCCAAGGCGATCACAACGCTGCGATGCGGGCAAATTATACCAAGCCTACCAGCGGCTTGTACGGCCACGTCAGCTACTGACTATGGAACAGGAAGCCTTAAATTAAATAAGGGTTTTTTAAATTCCACTCCATGCTCTCTTTTATTTGACTCAGGTTGTAGCACAATCGGTGTACGGACTTCGCTGGTCGACCCATCATGTGCTACTGGCCAGACCGTGCAGTGCGTGACTTTTGGAGGGACTGTGGAGATTTTTCCTACAGCTATAGTTAACCTTCATACACCATTTTTTTCAGGAAAAATTCACGCATGCCTTCTTCCTGCACCTATAAGTGATATTATACTTGGTCGCATACATGAGGTTAAAGAGTGTACCCCACAGCAGATTGCTGATTGGGAAGAGCGAAATATACATGATACCCGTGCATTTACGACTATTCCTACATTTGTTTCACATACACATATTACTAAATTGCTATGTAATGATAAGATCTTGGAATCTAGCAACGAAAATGATTCCATTGTTCATTACGCCACTGTTGCTAATGCATTACAGCCTTTACGACATGCGTCCATTCTTAAGAAGGATATTAAAGTTTCAACGCAACCTGTGAAGACTAATAAGTCATTCCGGGGGACATATACCTTCCCTCGACTTGATCAGCAGGCAACTGATCGTAAGAAAAAAGTTACGTTTGTGAAAAAGGAAAATGATGTTCCTAATAAAAATAAGAGTAGTTGTAACTCCGTTGGGAAAATTAATACCAATAAGGTTGTCAGTAAAGTTTTAACTTTGCCCAGCAAGCAGGTGTCTACGACATGCCGTACACCTACACTTTTGTCTGGCATAAGTAATAATAATCAAGTACAAAAGTATGGTACATTTCAGAATAATCCTAAAGGTATAAATAATAAATATTATAATATACCTAAGAGAGCTAATGTTACCCATCAACCTTGTTCACATTCTTGTGACTATGGTACCACTTATATTGGTAGAGGTGCATCTTCTCGCACCATCCTTGTGCAAAATCTGCCACAGCGAACTAGTTGGCAAGCACTAGGAGATTTTCTCAACCACACGGCAGACGTTAGGTTCGTGCGTCTGTTACCTCATACCAATAACAGGTATGGTGACGCCGTGGTTACTTTTAGGACCAATAGAGATGCTCGCATGGCTATCGAGCGGGACAATGGTGTGTATTTCCACCACCATTCTCTCCGATTACAATTGGTTCCCGATTCTGCGTCACGCAGATAGTAACCTACGGATATTCAATTTTGATTTCACATTCTTTGATGACTCAGCCTATGCAGTCATCATCTCTTTCTTGTAATAGTTACTTGTTCTTTTTCTAGTTCTCATGAACTATTCCAATGGAATTTTATGCCTTTCGGGTTAGTTAACGCTCCTGCCACGTTCGTACGCATGATGCGTCGAATCCTATCTCATCATCCCAACGTCATTGCGTACATAGACGACATTTGTCTTTTCAGTGACTCATGGGAAGAGCATTTAGAAGGATTAAACTCATTACTGTCCACGTTTCAAGATCATAATTTAACTGCTAAGCCATCAAAGGCATTTGTGAGTTTCCACGAGATTTCTTTTTTGGGACACCGTATTGGTCGCGGTATGTTATACACAGAGGACAGTAATGTTTCCAAAATCCTTAACATCTCCACACCTAAAACAAAGAAACAAGTGCGATCTCTATTAGGACTAGTACAATACTATGGGAAATTCATACCACATCTTTCGTCCATTACTGCTCCTTTCTCTTCATTACTTAGGAAAGGTGCAGCTAACGTGATTCGGTGGTCTACCGAACATCAAATCGTGTTGGATATCATAAAGAAATGTTTTTCTAATCATCCTGTTTTAAGGTTACCTAACGAGAATTTGCCATTTGTATTACGCAGCGATGCTTCTAATTACGGCGTGGGAAGTGTCTTACTACAAGAATATAATGGCACCTTGCATCCCGTTCTCTATGTGTCACGGAAGTTAACTCCAACTGAACAGAATTATTCAGTTTTAGATAAAGAACTTCTCGGGCTTGTTTGGTCAATAAATAAACTTCAAAGATATCTGCTTGGATCACACTTTATTGTGAAATCAGACCAAAAAGCTCTTACTGCACTCAACACAAAGGACGTAAAATCTGCCAAATCTACTCGGTATGCGATCGCGTTACAACCATTTAATTTCACGATTCGATCCATACCTGGCACACAGAATGTTCTCGCTGACATCTTGTCGAGATGTCCGAATGAATCGTGTTAACAGCTACGCACTAAAGACAACTGAACTTGGACACTGACAGTTCGTCGAGTGTAACTTTTTACGTGTGATACCTCGATTATAAGAGTCATTAACATTCATTCAAGTGAAATCTACAATGCTTATGTATCAAAATAACATGGAACTTTAAGGTATATGACTATCCTTGTGTTAATAACATTCACTTAATTATGACATTGAAAAGATAATAACGTTGGAAAAGGATTATATTTTCTCACCGAAATAACATTTCTACCACTCTGATTTCTTCGTGGAACTGAATTTGTTATATTATAAACTGTTCACTAACAGGAAAATGGAACTTTCGGTATTTAAGTAATTAATAACATTATTAGGGTGAAATAAATGAATTAATTAGATTATTAAACTTAGATACTTAGTTAGTTAAAATAATGATTAATGTAATTAACTATACAATATTTAAGTGGATTTATCAATAGTTGTATTTAAGCACATTAATTTAACATTAGTACTTTCATTAGTACCTCAAAAGGACTTAGACACACAGTTAAGTGCGTTGTTCTTATACGTGTTTAAATTGTATTCTTTCATTTTTATTCATTTTTTCACTTGTCATTTTAAATGCATATCCATCACTTTTCTGTTTATTCATTGGTTTCTCATCATTTCTTTGTATTTGCGTTTACATTTGTTTTAATTCAATATTTCTAATATGATATTTCATTTCATTGACCACATTGTACCAAAGGTGTGCAATTGTGGATGTATGCTTTTATGCATACCTTTTGTTGTTTGAGTTAACTGGAATTTCATATTTTATTATTTTTATCATGATATATTGGTAAAATAGGAATATGTAAACTTGACTTACCTCTAGTGTCGGTATTAAAGAAAAAAATTAATTATATTAATTTTTTTGGGGGGGATTGGTAAGGAATCTGTAGAGCCCTTTTCGTAGACCTCTGCACTCCTTTACAGATGAAGGTAGTCTTATATTATTAATACATGGTCCTACCTCTGTAATAAACTTTACGCACCGACTTACATGAGAGTAAGTCTTATTGGTGAGTTTGATTTCATTAGCGCACGGTTGTGCACTAAGGCGTATAGGGGGTTATCCTGTCCGCACGTGTATCTAGACAGTCGGTTGACGTCATGAATGGGTTTGAGAAGCAAGAATCCCAAGTTCGAATAGTGAAGCTTTGGGAGTTCGAGACCCGTGTTTTGGGTAAAGTATTTTATATTGAGACCCGGTCCTGCGGATTAGCAGTTGTAGCCGGTGGTCATCCACGTAAGTGCTGAGTCGTTGGAAGAGCCAAGTATATACTTATTGTGATAATAATGATCGTTCTCCACAGTCGTGAGTATCTAGTCGATAACAGGTGACTAGCCTGTACCGAAATGGATTCACAGCTGAAGATATAATTTTGTATGCCAGTAAATGCCTATCAAGGGGATCGGCGGTAACTACCGTGGATCTACGTTATTTATATAATATTAGGAAGCCGTTGGGGTCAGTCACGGCTAATACAAGAGGTAATTCAAGTATCTATGCCTTAGTAACTTTACATGCCTAGAAGGTATTTAGTAGGAACCTGCACCTACGTTCTAATATGTTTTGTTGATGAGGACTTCTTTAGATCGGGATCTTAGATACTACCAAGTATAATGAGAATCTCTTGTCCTTGAGGAAAGGTCAACCGTGATCAAAATAACCTTGTACTGACTACTTCATGACCTTTATGACTATTAATGTATTCACTCAGAGACCTAGTCAGAATTTGCTGGAGGATTCTTCTGAGACTATTTATTTGAATTATTATTGAGGACATGCGTCCATAATCATCATGTCGAATTATCTATTAACCGTCAACGTTGAGTGTTTTCGTCCCGTATGATGTGATGTCAATAAACAATGTATGAACTTTCAATTAACGAGTTTGGGCTATCACAGTATTGGCACTTGTTGATGTGCCTACGTTGAGTTTGCATCTTACTGCATCCAGAATTAATATATTCGCGAAATTAGCACGATTGACTCAAGAACATAAACAGTCCCAACAATTACATATCCACCACCAACAGTAGCAACAACAAGATGGGGTCCAACAATGACATAATTTGGATAGATGGGTGTGGGAAAAAAAAAGAAGGTAATTCGTCATACGAGGACAAAAGACAAAGAAAATAGCCAACGTTATGACTACAAGGCCTTTGTCAGGGAAAGGAAAGAAAGTAAAGACTAGATGGGACACAAAAGAACCTAAATAAATATAAAAATTAAACCATGGTACTTCCCTGAAGGAAACTTAACGCAAAATTTTTTTTTCCACACCCATCCATCGTACTCCACGTCTTACAGCAGTTCCCCTCAACTTCGTCGGCATAATTAGGACCACTGGTTGTCAAAAATATTTCCATAAACCTGACAACTCTAGTGAAGCATGACATAATTAGGACCATTGGTTGTCAAAAATATTTCCATAAACCTGGCAACTCTAGTGAAGCATGACATAATTAGGCCCATTGGTTGTCAAAAATATTTCCATAAACCTGGCAACTCTAGTGAAGCATGACATAATTAGGCCCATTGGTTGTCAAAAATATTTCCATAAACCTGGCAACTCTAGTGAAGCATGACATAATTAGGCCCATTGGTTGTCAAAAATATTTCCATAAACCTGGCAACTCTAGTGAAGCATGACATAATTAGGCCCATTGGTTGTCCAAAATATTTCCATAAACCTGGCAACTCTAGTGAAGCATGACATAATTAGGCCCATTGATTGTCAAAAATATTTCCATAAACCTGACAACTCTAGTGAAGCATGACATAATTAGGCCCATTGGTTGTCAAAAATATTTCCATAAACCTGGCAACTCTAGTGAAGCATGACGTAATTAGGCCCATTGGTTGTCAAAAATATTTCCATAAACCTGGCAACTCTAGTGAAGCATGACATAATTAGGCCCATTGGTTGTCAAAAATATTTCCATAAACCTGGCAACTCTAGTGAAGCATGACATAATTAGGCCCATTGGTTGTCAAAAATATTTCCATAAACCTGGCAACTCTAGTGAAGCATGACATAATTAGGCCCATTGGTTGTCAAAAATATTTCCATAAACCTGGCAACTCTAGTGAAGCATGACATAATTAGGCCCATTGGTTGTCAGAAATATTTCCATAAACCTGGCAACTCTAGTGAAGCATGACATAATTAGGCCCATTGGTTGTCAAAAATATTTCCATAAACCTGGCAACTCTAGTGAAGTATACTGTTAAGTAATTAGCATACCAGTGTTAAATGCTGTTTCTATATATACTGTTGAATGGTGTATAGATATGAAATTGTATTGTTCCTTGTTCACACTGACATCAACTATTTACAGGACCACAGTGTTAAGAGGTATGGTGGTCTGTGGAAGCTCCAATGTTAAAGCCTTGTTGTTGGCCCCAGCGTTGCTCGTCAGATTGGTTGTTAGGAACAGGAATATCAACTCGACCTACGCAGTGGTGTGTAGACATAGAGTGAGAGTATAATATGCGAATGATGAAAGAGTTCGAAGAGCTGATAAATGTTCTTTTTCTCACTCCTGTATGGCTGGAAGTCATCGACGCCAACTGCTGTGTACTTTTTTGTTACAGTTTAATTGGACGTACACATTCGACAGCACGGATACAGTGACAAATCATTGGTTGGCATAATACATCATGGTACAATTGATAAATGGTCTTGCAATGATACATGGGCACTCGTTGAATCATAGCACAATGGAATGTCAGTAGACAAGCACTCAGTATTGCCCATATATATATCATCTGAGTTTACTGACAAAGCACGTCAGTTTATAAACAATATTCAAGATGGCTTCTAGACCTAACCTCGTCTAGCGAAGATTCCTTTAAATAATGTTCAGCACATATTTTTCATATAATCATTTTGAACCGCTAGTAATGGGTTCTCATCTGTAGCAGTGATCTCTGGACTCATCAAGCGATAGTACGGGACATCCCTTTTCTCTTCTTGAAAGTCATAAAATATTTGGATACAAGATGGCTTCTGGTGAGCTGTCACTCACGTTTGGATACAGACAATGAATCTGTATTAAAGTTAGTCATTCATTAAATGTTCTCATTGCTCTGTAGATTCTATCATGATACAATTGACTTCATCATACAAGATATAGTGCTGCTAGAAATGAATGTTTTCTTCATCTAGTTAAATATTCTCTCAGACGTACAAATCGTGCGTCTGCTTATCGAAAACGATGGCTTCGTAAGAGTTCATAAGAAATGCTTTTGTTACCTTGGTATCAGAAATATGATTCTGCCATTCCTTGGCAATAAGAATAAACACTGGGGTAAAGCATACAGGATAGGTCTAACCGTCTATCACTTTCCCCAACAATCTTGAGATCACTTTTCCCGGCGACAAGCCGATACAGAAAAACACGACAGCCCCCCATCATCAGGGCGAAGCCAAAACACAACTCTCTAGCGACACATCCGCTGGACAGCCTTTGACCTTTCTAGCGACAAAGAACATATAGTTCGACTTAGATATGTAAAGACATACAGATATAAGACCGACTCGTCCTACCTAGACAAACAATACACATAAATTCAGGCCATAGATATTCTGAAGCAAGAACAATCTATTTCTACCCAAACAAAGAATAAATCGTAGTAAAACTAGATTCATCCGCGGAGTTCGATCTAAAGTGGCGAAACTCCTTTCAAGGGAAGTAACTCAATAATGACTTTTCCTTAAGCACTAAAAAGTATCTATTTTGTTTACAAAATATTTGCGAACATAACAAGCATACAAATGTATAATATTGCAAGATATCAAAGACTGCACGTAACAGTCTTACCACACCTCCCGGGGAAAAAAAATGAAACTTTTTTTTTTTTGAAATACATCTAGGAGCAACGTACAATAGGCTCACAACGCATGAATACTGCGCAGATGCAAATATCAGGAATAAATATAACGCCTAATATGAGGCTAAGTCGACTTATGAAGCGACTGGTGAGAATGTATCTCATAATCTGAGAGAAATTATTTCTCTACAAGTAAATTTTTCCAGGAGGGTGTGATCCACGTATAATACAATTATGGCAATTATACAATGCATAAAAAATTTCATACCATAATTTCGTATTAGATATCTTAAATTTATGATTTATAAAGAAAAATCATTAAAGAACAGCGGTGAATAAACATCACTGAACCGCTAAGTAGTGATACAATCATTATATTATTAAATTACAAATGTGTATCTATCTTGATATAGAAAAGGAACTATTATAGAACTAGACATTCGCACAGAGAAATGAAAAGGTTGAAGAGCAATTGCATATCGAGTAGACCTCGAGCTCTTCAAATTCTTAATCTGTATAGCAGTAAGAGCTTTTTGGTCGGTTTCTACTATGAAATGTGCGCCTAGAAGGAATCTCTGTAGTTTGAGGATCGACCAAACCATAGCTAATAGCTCACGGTCTAAAACCGAATAATTCCTTTCTGCCGCATTAAGTTTTCTGGAAATATACATTACAGGATGCAGAGTTCCAGAGTACTCTTGCATTAGTGCCGCTCCAATCCCAGTGGATGAAGCGTCACTACGAAGAACGAATGTCTTATCTTTAGTAGGTAGCACTAAAATAGGTGGTGTTGAAAACAATGTTTTAATCTTATCCAAAGAGCATTGGCATTCCTGAGACCAGTGGACCATATTAGGCGAACCTTTCTTTAGAAGTGTAGAAAGAGGTGCCATGATAGAGGATAGATTCTGAATGAATCTGCCATAAAATTGAATAAGACCTAACAGACTTCTCACCTGTTTTTTAGTCTTAGGGATTGAGATGTTAAGTATCTTACTAGTATTATGGTCCTCTGTCTTTAGGAAACCATGACCAACTCGGTGGCCTAGGAAAGAAATTTCGCTAAAACCAATATAGGCTTTAGAGGGTTTCGCTGTCAGGTTGTGCTCGCGCAAAGTAGACAGCAATTCATCTAACCCTGAATAGTGATCTTCCCAAGTATCGCTGAAAAGACAGATGTCGTCTAGATATGCAATGACATCTGACCGATAAGATAGGATTCGGCGCATCATGCGTACGAATGTAGCTGGTGCGTTCATAAGACCGAAAGGCATAAAATTCCATTGGAACAAACCTCTAGGTGTTGAAAAAGCCGTGAGAGGTTTGGCGCGTTCAGATAAAGGAACTTGCCAATATCCTTTAGACAAATCAAGTTTAGTGAAAAAATGAGATTTGGAGAGTCGAGTAAGTAGCTCTTCCAGTAAAGGCATAGGTTCGGCATCGAACTTCGTTACTTGATTCAATTTTCGATAGTCAACGCAAAGACGTATGTTATTGTCTTTTTTACGAACAATAACCATCGGCGAAGAATATGCAGAGGTGGATGGTTCGATTATTTTCAAATCTATCATCTCATCCAACTCTTTCTCGACCTGTGCTTGAAAATGTATAGGTATAGGATAAGGTCTAACCCTAATAGGAGTATGGTCAGTTAGAACAATGTCATGTTCAATGACATGAGTTTGTCCAGGGATGTCAGTGAGTACATCCTGAAATGTTTGCAACATAGTTGAAACTTGTCGCTGTTCTCCTAGAGACAAATCAGGAGAGACAGTAACGTTCTTCCATGATTCACTAGAATGAAGTGGGATCATTGGAAGAGGAAGATTTACATCTGAAAAACTTGTTTCCTCATCCTGTATCACGGACAGTGATGAGTAATGACCATGTTGTACTGGAGAATTGTCCGTTGCTTGGAAAATGGGTTGCAAATAATCCGGACGTTCATGGAATTCAGTAAGCATATTGATGTGGAAGGTTTTATGCTTCCCATCAATATCGACAATATAGTCGACATCGGAAATTTTCGATATTATATCGTACGGACCTTTCCAAGAAATAAGTAATCTGTTTTCCCTACAAGGTAGTAATACAAATGCTTTGTCACCAGGACAAAGTTGTCGTAAGCATCTCTTCTTATTGGCAAATTGCCTTGCCTTCTGTTTCGCAAATTCAGAAGAAGAAGTTGCTAATTTGCATGCTTCGATAATCTTTTGTCTCAACGCGATGACATATTCGTAGGATGACTTTGTGTCATCGTCAATATTGTCAGATGTTATGAGATCGTGAAGCAACGACATAGGGCCACGCGGACGCGCGCCAAAGACGAGTTCAAAGGGAGAAAATCCTGTATGTTCATTGGGTACCTCTCTGTAAGCGAAGAGGGCCGCAGGTAAAACTCTGTCCCAGTCTTGAGGATGATCCTCAGTTATCTTCCCTAGTAAGTTTTTAAGTGTTCTATTAAGGCGTTCGACCATACCATTAGACATTGGATGGTAGATACTACTTAAAGATCTATCTATCTGCAGAGTAGACATTACTTGAGACATGGTATCTGATATTAGTTGGGTGCCATGGTCTGACAATATCTCTCCGGGGAACCCCAGACGAGAAAATATAAGCCAAAGAGCATCTGCAATATCAGCAGTAGTAATGCTCTTCAGAGGAATAGCCTCTGGCCAACGTGTGCACATATCAACACACGTCAAGATAACCTGATGTCCTCTGGCAGACTTGATCTTAAATGGACCAATAATGTCTATGGCCATTTTTTGAAACGGCCGAATAGGAATGTCCGCCGCCTGAATGGGTGCAGCATGCCGTGGACCTTTGGATTTAACTTCCTGACATACTTTACAAGATCGACAATAAATCCGTATGTCCTTGTTTACCAATGGCCAAAAGAAAGCCGCAAGGACTCTTGACTTAGTACGGGAAAAACCCATGTGTCCAGCACACTGAGAGTCGTGAGCGTGCTGCAAAATTTTAACTCTCAAATTCTTGGGAACCAGGATTTGAGAATGACTTGACGTAATGGAGTCTTGAACCATACGTACAAGTACGCCATTCTTCTTTGTAATCCACGATTTACGACTTGTGTCTTTATTCGGATCACCTTTAGTTGCAAGAATGAAGAATTTCTTCAGAGTGGGATCATCTTCTTGCTGTTTTATAACCGAGTCACGAGAAATTACCAAGGGATCATCTTGGTTATGCACTTCATTATCTTCAGTAGATGAAGTTTGAGGCATATTAAGAGCCTGAGCTCTAGTGACTACAGCGTTAGCAATCTGCATGTTTTGCCTTTCCCACGCGGAAATTTGTTGCGGAGTGCATTCTTTGACTCCATGAATGCGACCGATGATGAGGTCAGCGATCGGATTCGGAAGAAGACATGCGTGTACATCTCCTGTAAAGAAAGGAGTAGCAATCCTAATGATAGCAGTAGAGTATTTCTCTAATGTGCCGCCAAATGTTACACATTTGACTACTTGTCCAGTGGCACGGGAAGGATCTACGAGTGACTGCCTAACACCAATTGTGGTGCATCCAGAATCAAATAGCACAGAGACTGGGTTGTTATTACTAAACCCTTATGTAAGACAAGAGAACCTCTTCCATCATGCGCGACTGATGCAGGAAGAGCAGGAAGAGGATGGCCACAGCTTAAAGTAGACACTGTGGTTGGCTCAAATAACGTTTTGCATTGGGGGCACTGAGATGCTCTCCCAAAATCAAAAGCGGCACATGCCATATTACTAGCATCATTATTATCTTTACTCTGTTTATAGGCTTCATGGGACTCTTGTTGTGCAGAGTTTGCCTGAAAATGTGGTTTATGTCTTTTGTTTTGAGATCTACCTCGGTTATTATCACCTCTGTAGTTATTGTTACCTCTATTGTAACCCCTATTTGGGTTTGAGTCATAGTTCTCTTGGTTACCATTATCATATTCATTATAATGAGTATCTCTGTAATTATGATCTTGTTGACTCCAAGACGGATAACCCTGATAGTTTCTATAATTACTTCCTCTACGGAAATTCCTATAATTATGACCACCCCTGTGTCGAGAGCTATCAGCTCGTCTCCAGTTCTTTGAAGAAGAACCCTGAAATGATTGGTTACCTTGGTTTTGATAACTATTATGGTTACCTTTTTTATCAAATCTGTTTTGAGGTCCCTGAAATCTGTGTGAATAATTGGGATTGTATGGTGTTGCTGAAGCAACTGGCATACTCTCCTTAATCTTAGTGTTGCCAAAAGTCACGTCGGGGTGTGCAGTGACATATTGGGAACAATATTCTTCCATTTCCTTTAGAGATTTGGGTTTACGCTCATGTATAAATTCAAGGAATGGTTTGTTAACACATGACATAATCTTATCTCTGAGCAACAAATCCATAAGTCCTTCATACGTTTTTTCTGTTTTGGAAAGCTCAATCCAACGATCAACTGTGAGACGTGCCTTTGCAGTGAATTCTGAGAATTCTACACCTGTCTCAGGCACCATCGTCTTAAACAAAAGGCGATAGCCTTCCTCACTTAGCTGGTATTTTTTTATCAAAGCCGCCCTAATGACATCATAATTATCCTTATCTGCTTCTCCTACAAGGCATAATCTAGTCAAAGATTCACCTTTCAAGTTTTCTGCTAATTGATTAGCGTATTGTGATTTATCCACATTATGTGTACGACAAGAACGTTCAAATCTATCCAGCCAGAATGTAATATCGTCACTGGACTGATTGAACGGTGGAACCTTAACCTTGTAAGTAGAAGGTTTACCATTACCACTAGATGCCTGATTAACATTACTCATACTTGTCAATCTTAATTTCTCTAACTCAAATTCATGTTCTCTTATTGCTTTTTTTTCTTCAGCTTCTCTGTCTAATCTTTTTTGTTCAGCTTCACTGTCTAATCTTTTTTGTTCAGCAGCAGCTTCTCTTTCTAATTTTTTTTGTTCAGCTTCAAATCTCCTTTCCTCCACCTGCATCTGCAATTTCTTTTGTTCAGCAGCAGCAGTAGCTTCTCTGTCTAGTCTTTTCTCTTCAGCTGCTAATCTTCTCTCTTCAGCTGCTAATCTTCTCTCTTCAGCTGCTAATGCTTTGTCATATTGAGCAACTGCCCATTCTTCTAATTGTTGACCAGTCTTATCAAGGGCTTTTCCTTGTATAATGAAGTATTCTAATGTAGACATGATGTCTAACAATAATACTAATCACCTGAAATAATAATAATACCACAAGTTCTTAATGACTTGATTAATCAGTATACTATCTCAATATCTGTGGGTCACAAGCCTTTAATAAGGTCTTGTATAATTGTAATAATAATCAGGTACTGGTTTATACCATAATCCAAGTGCAGTGCACAGGCAATAGTGTCTTATGAAATATACCTATATAAAACATATGTCAACCAACAGAATACATAAAGTACAAATAAGACTGACAATACGAAAACGTTTGCAGAAATCAAATAGGGAAATCAATGAAAATAATCACTGAATCTGCAAGGAATAACAACACAAATGACGTCACAGTATATGAATATAAATTGTGAATAGAACTGAAAGATAGAAAAGGGTAGACCAACAAGTTACAAACAAATCAAAACAAAACTAAAGAACAAAGAAATATTACAAAAATAACAATAATTACAGTCTTCACAGCTAACACAAATAGCAACTAGTTGTTGCAAGCAAATTTCCAATTAAGGAAATTGCACCTAAAGAAAACGCCCACAACGGACCCTCTATCACGTGGGATATTCTGTTGTGAGGACACCGCCCAACCTAAACACAACCCGCTGACATATAAACTAATATACTATACAAACAAATAACATATAATATATAATCATAAATGCATATATCATGTGTGTAATATATAAAGCACTGTGTTGCAGATAGGATGCTCAGTTATACATCAAATAATGAAATGTGTTGGAAAGAGTTTCAGTTCATCAATATAATGGCACAGTTTCTGAATAAACAAAGTAAACTGCCACTTTAATCAATACTAGATTTTTGATTTAATCTATTACATTGTTCAACAATATGAGTATCAGAAGGTCCAGCGATGAAATTTACGCACTTATGTTCAAGAATACTGCAACAATAGAACAGTTTATGGCCTTCAAAGTATCATCTCTGTACTGTGAAACTCTGTAATGTCTAAGCGTAAAAATGTCAACAACGCTGACCTAGATACTGCATTCACTTGATAGGTCACGTGACAAAGTGTTGACAACGAGCAAACTAATACTGCAAGTGTGTCGTATCAGCCACAGGAAACGGTCTGGTATCGGTAGTCTGTTGACTTCTCAACTTCTGCGAGGTCAAACCCAGAAAGCTGGCTCACCAGTGTTAAGTAATTAGCATACCAGTGTTAAATGCTGTTTCTATATATACTGTTGAATGGTGTATAGATATGAAATTGTATTGTTCCTTGTTCACACTGACATCAACTATTTACAGGACCACAGTGTTAAGAGGTATGGTGGTCTGTGGAAGCTCCAATGTTAAAGCCTTGTTGTTGGCCCCAGCGTTGCTCGTCAGAGTGGTTGTTAGGAATAAGAATATCAACTCGACCTACGCAGTGGTGTGTAGACATAGAGTGAGAGTATAATACGCGAATGATGAAAGAGTTCGAAGAGTTGATAAATGTTCTTTTTCTCACTCATGTATGGCTGGAAGTCATCGACGCCAACTGCTGTGTACTTTTTGTTACAGTTTAATTGGACGTACACATTCGACAGCACGGATACAGTGACAAATCACAGGTTGGCATAATACATCATGGTACAATTGATAAATGGTCTTGCAATGATACATGGGCACTCGTTGAATAATAGCACAATGGAATGTCAGTAGACAAGCACTCAGTATTGCCCATATATATATCATCTGAGTTTACTGACAAAGCACGTCAGTTTATAAACAATATTCAAGATGGCTTCTAGACCTAACCTCGTCTAGCGAAGATTCCTTTAAATAATGTTCAGCACATATTTTTCATATAATCATATTGAACCGCTAGTAATGGGTTCTCATCTGTAGCAGTGATCTCTGGACTCATCAAGCGATAATACGGGGCATCCCTTTTCTCTTCTTGAAAGTCATAAAATATTTGGATACAAGATGGCTTCTGGTGAGCTGTCACTCACGTTTGGATACAGACAATGAATCTGTATTAAAGTTAGTCATTCATTAAATGTTCTCATTGCTCTGTAGATTCTATCATGATACAATTGACTTCATCATACAAGATATAGTGCTGCTAGAAATGAATGTCTTCTTCATCTAGTTAAATATTCTCTCAGACGTACAAATCGTGCGTCTGCTTATCGAAAACGATGGCTTCGTAAGAGTTCATAAGAAATGCTTTTGTTACCTTGGTATCAGAAATATGATTCTGCCATTCCTTGGCAATAAGAATAAACACTGGGTAAAGCATACACGATAGGTCTAACGACTATCACTTTCCCCACAATCTTGAGATCACTTTTCCCGGCGACAAGCCGATACAGAAAACACGACAGCCCCCATCATCAGGGCGAAGCCAAATCACAATTCTCTAGCGACACATCCGCTGAACAGCCTTTGACCTTTCTAGCGACAAAGAACATATAGTTCGACTTAGATATGTAAAGATATACAGATATAAGACAGACTCGTCCTACCTAGACAAACAATACACATAAATTCAGGCCATAGATATTCTGAAGCAAGAACAATCTATTTCTACCCAAACAAAGAATAAATCGCAGTAAAACTGGATTCATCCGCGGAGTTCGATCGAAAGTGGCGAAACTCCTTTCAAGGGAAGTAACTCAATAATGACTTTTCCTTAAGCACTAAAAAGTATCTATTTTGTTTACAAAATATTTGCGAACATAACAAGCATACAAATGTATAATATTGCAAGATATCAAAGACTGCACGTAACAGTCTTACCACACCTCCCGGGAAAAAAAAATGAAACTTTTTTTTTTTTGAAATACATCTAGGAGCAACGTACAATAGGCTCACAACGCATGAATAATGCGCAGATGAAAATATCAGGAATAAATATAACGCCTAATATGAGGCTAAGTCGACTTATGAAGCGACTGGTGAGAATGTATCTCATAAACTGAGAGAAATTATTTCTCTACAAGTAAATTTTTCCAGGAAGGTGTCATCAAAGTATAATACAATTCTGGCAATTACACAATGCCTAAAAAATTTCATACCATAATTTCGTATTAGATATCTTAAATTTATGATTTATGAAGAAAAATCATCAAAGCACAGCGGTGAATAAACATCAATGAACCGCTAAGTAGTGATACAATCATTATATTATTAAATTACAAATGTGTATCTATCTTGATATAGAAAAGGAACTACTATAGAACTAGACATATCAAGAAGTCTAAGACCTAATAGTTATGTGGAATCATGTGGGCATCTTGACAGAATGTCTGCCATCACATTATCTGATCCACGAATAGCTCGCACAGAGAAATGAAAAGGTTGAAGAGCAATTGCATATCGAGTAGACCTCGAGCTCTTCAAATTCTTACTCTGTATAGCAGTAAGAGCTTTTTGGTCGGTTTCTACTATGAAATGTGCGCCTAGAAGGAATCTCTGTAGTTTGAGGATCGACCAAACCATAGCTAATAGCTCACGGTCTAAAACCGAATAATTCCTTTCTGCCGCATTAAGTTTTCTGGAAATATACATTACAGGATGCAGAGTTCCAGAGTACTCTTGCATTAGTGCCGCTCCAATCCCAGTGGATGAAGCGTCACTACGAAGAACGAATGTCTTATCTTTAGTAGGTAACACTAAAATAGGTGGTGTTGAAAACAATGTTTTAATCTTATCCAAAGAGCATTGGCATTCCTGAGACCAGTGGACCATATTAGGCGAACCTTTCTTTAGAAGTGTAGAAAGAGGTGCCATGATAGAGGATAGATTCTGAATGAATCTGCCATAAAATTGAATAAGACCTAACAGACTTCTCACCTGTTTTTTAGTCTTAGGGATAGAGATGTTAAGTATCTTACTAGTATTATGGTCCTCTGTCTTTAGGAAACCATGACCAACTCGGTGGCCTAGGAAAGAAATTTCGCTAAAACCAATATAGGCTTTAGAGGGTTTCGCTGTCAGGTTGTGCTCGCGCAAAGTAGACAGCAATTCATCTAACCCTGAATAGTGATCTTCCCAAGTATCGCTGAAAAGACAGATGTCGTCTAGATATGCAATGACATCTGACCGATAAGATAGGATTCGGCGCATCATGCGTACGAATGTAGCTGGTGCGTTCATAAGACCGAAAGGCATAAAATTCCATTGGAACAAACCTCTAGGTGTTGAAAAAGCCGTGAGAGGTTTGGCGCGTTCAGATAAAGGAACTTGCCAATATCCTTTAGACAAATCAAGTTTAGTGAAAAAATGAGATTTGGAGAGTCGAGTAAGTAGCTCTTCCAGTAAAGGCATAGGTTCGGCATCGAACTTCGTTACTTGATTCAATTTTCGATAGTCAACGCAAAGACGTATGTTATTGTCTTTTTTACGAACAATAACCATCGGCGAAGAATATGCAGAGGTGGATGGTTCGATTATTTTCAAATCTATCATCTCATCCAACTCTTTCTCGACCTGTGCTTGAAAATGTATAGGTATAGGATAAGGTCTAACCCTAATAGGAGTATGGTCAGTTAGAACAATGTCATGTTCAATGACATGAGTTTGTCCAGGGATGTCAGTGAGTACATCCTGAAATGTTTGCAACATAGTTGAAACTTGTCGCTGTTCTCCTAGAGACAAATCAGGAGAGACAGTAACGTTCTTCCATGATTCACTAGAATGAAGTGGGATCATTGGAAGAGGAAGATTTACATCTGAAAAACTTGTTTCCTCATCCTGTATCACGGACAGTGATGAGTAATGACCATGTTGTACTGGAGAATTGTCCGTTGCTTGGAAAATGGGTTGCAAATAATCCGGACGTTCATGGAATTCAGTAAGCATATTGATGTGGAAGGTTTTATGCTTCCCATCAATATCGACAATATAGTCGACATCGGAAATTTTCGATATTATATCGTACGGACCTTTCCAAGAAATAAGTAATCTGTTTTCCCTACAAGGTAGTAATACAAATGCTTTGTCACCAGGACAAAGTTGTCGTAAGCATCTCTTCTTATTGGCAAATTGCCTTGCCTTCTGTTTCGCAAATTCAGAAGAAGAAGTTGCTAATTTGCATGCTTCGATAATCTTTTGTCTCAACGCGATGACATATTCGTAGGATGACTTTGTGTCATCGTCAATATTGTCAGATGTTATGAGATTGTGAAGCAACGACATAGGGCCACGCGGACGCGCGCCAAAGACGAGTTCAAAGGGAGAAAATCCTGTATGTTCATTGGGTACCTCTCTGTAAGCGAAGAGGGCCGCAGGTAAAACTCTGTCCCAGTCTTGAGGATGATCCTCAGTTATCTTCCCTAGTAAGTTTTTAAGTGTTCTATTAAGGCGTTCGACCATACCATTAGACATTGGATGGTAGATACTACTTAAAGATCTATCTATCTGCAGAGTAGACATTACTTGAGACATGGTATCTGATATTAGTTGGGTGCCATGGTCTGACAATATCTCTCCGGGGAACCCCAGACGAGAAAATATAAGCCAAAGAGCATCTGCAATATCAGCAGTAGTAATGCTCTTCAGAGGAATAGCCTCTGGCCAACGTGTGCACATATCAACACACGTCAAGATAAACTGATGTCCTCTGGCAGACTTGATCTTAAATGGACCAATAATGTCTATGGCCATTTTTTGAAACGGCCGAATAGGAATGTCCGCCGCCTGAATGGGTGCAGCATGCCGTGGACCTTTGGATTTAACTTCCTGACATACTTTACAAGATCGACAATAAATCCGTATGTCCTTGTTTACCAATGGCCAAAAGAAAGCCGCAAGGACTCTTGACTTAGTACGGGAAAAACCCATGTGTCCAGCACACTGAGAGTCGTGAGCGTGCTGCAAAATTTTAACTCTCAAATTCTTGGGAACCAGGATTTGAGAATGACTTGACGTAATGGAGTCTTGAACCATACGTACAAGTACGCCATTCTTCTTTGTAATCCACGATTTACGACTTGTGTCTTTATTCGGATCACCTTTAGTTGCAAGAATGAAGAATTTCTTCAGAGTGGGATCATCTTCTTGCTGTTTTATAAACGAGTCACGAGAAATTACCAAGGGATCATCTTGGTTATGCACTTCATTATCTTCAGTAGATGAAGTTTGAGGCATATTAAGAGCCTGAGCTCTAGTGACTACAGCGTTAGCAATCTGCATGTTTTGCTTTTCCCACGCGGAAATTTGTTGCGGAGTGCATTCTTTGACTCCATGAATGCGACCGATGATGAGGTCAGCGATCGGATTCGGAAGAAGACATGCGTGTACATCTCCTGTAAAGAAAGGAGTAGCAATCCTAATGATAGCAGTAGAGTATTTCTCTAATGTGCCGCCAAATGTTACACATTTGACTACTTGTCCAGTGGCACGGGAAGGATCTACGAGTGACTGCCTAACACCAATTGTGGTGCATCCAGAATCAAATAGCACGGAGACTGGATTGTTATTTACTAAACCCTTATGTAAGACAAGAGAACCTCTTCCATCATGCGCGACTGATGCAGGAAGAGCAGGAAGAGGATGGCCACAGCTTAAAGTAGACACTGTGGTTGGCTCAAATAATGTTTTGCATTGGGGGCACTGAGATGCTCTCCCAAAATCAAAAGCGGAACATGCCATATTACTAGCGTCATTATTATCTTTACTCTGTTTATAGGCTTCATGAGACTCTTGCTGTGCAGAGTTTGCCTGAAAATGTGGTTTATGTCTTCTGTTTTGAGATCTACCTCGGTTATTATTACCTCTGTAGTTATTGTTACCTCTATTGTAACCCCTATTTGGGTTTGAGTCATAGTTCTCTTGGTTACCATTATCATATTCATTATAATGAGTATCTCTGTAATTGTGATCTTGTTGACTCCAAGACGGATACCTCGGATAGTTTCTATAATTACTTCCTCTATGGAAATTCCTATAATTATGACCACCCCTGTGTCGAGAGCTATCAGCTCGTCTCCAGTTCTTTGAAGAAGAACCCTGAAATGATTGGTTACCTTGGTTTTGATAACTATTATGGTTACCTTTTTTTTCAAATCTGTTTTGAGGTCCCTGAAATCTGTGTGAATAATTGGGATTGTATGGTGTTGCTGAAGCAACTGGCATACTCTCCTTAATCTTAGCGTTGCCAAAAGTCACGTCGGGGTGTGCAGTGACATATTGGGAACAATATTCTTCCATTTCCTTTAGTGATTTGGGTTTACGCTCATGTATAAATTCAAGGAATGGTTTGTTAACACATGACATAATCTTATCTCTGAGCAACAAATCCATAAGTTCTTCATACGTTTTTTCTGTTTTGGAAAGCTCAATCCAACGATCAACTGTGAGACGTGCCTTTGCAATGAATTCTGAGAATTCTACACCTGTCTCAGGCACCATCGTCTTAAACAAAAGGCGATAGCCTTCCTCACTTAGCTGGTATTTTTTTATCAAAGCCGCCCTAATGACATCATAATTATCCTTATCTGCTTCTCCTACAAGGCATAACCTAGTCAGAGATTCACCTTTCAAGTTTTCTGCTAATTTGTTAGCATATTGTGATTTATCCACATTATGAGTACGACAAGAACGTTCAAATCTATCCAGCCAGAATGTAATATCGTCACTGGACTGATTGAACGGTGGAACCTTAACCTTGTAAGTAGAAGGTTTACCATTACCACTAGATGCCTGATTAACATTACTCATACTTGTCAATCTTAATTCCTCTAACTCAAATTCATGTTCTCTTATTGCTTTTTTTTCTTCAGCTTCTCTGTCTAATCTTTTTTGTTCAGCTTCACTGTCTAATCTTTTTTGTTCAGCAGCAGCTTCTCTTTCTAATTTTTTTTGTTCAGCTTCAAATTTCCTTTCCTCCACCTGCATCTGCAATTTCTTTTGTTCAGCAGCAGCAGTAGCTTCTCTGTCTAGTCTTTTCTCTTCAGCTGCTAATCTTCTCTCTTCAGCTGCTAATCTTCTCTCTTCAGCTGCTAATGTCTTGTCGTATTGAGCAACTGCCCATTCTTCTAATTGTTGACCAGTCTTATCAAGGGATTTCCCTTGTGCAATGAAGTATTCTAATGTAGACATGATGTCTAACAATAATACTAATTACTTGAAACAATAATAATACCGCAAGTTCTTAATGACTTGATTAATCAGTACACTATCTCAATCTCAGTGGGTCACAAGCCTTAATAAGGTCTTGTATAATTTCTTGTATACCAGTAATAATAATAAAGTACTGGTTTATACCATAATCCAAGTGCAGTGCACAAGCAATAGTGTCTTATGAAATATACCTATATAAAACATATGTCAACCAACAGCATACATAAAGTACAAATAAGACTGACAATACGAAAACGTTTGCAGAAATCAAATAGGGAAATCAATGAAAATAATCACTGAGTCTGCAAGGAATAACAACACAAATGACGTCACATTATATGAATATAAATTGTGAATAGAACTGAAAGATAGAAAAGGGTAGACCAACAAATTACAAACAAATCAAAACAAAACTAAAGAACAAAGAAATATTACAAAAATAACAATAATTACAGTCTTCACAGCTAACACAAATAGCAACTAGTTGTTGCAAGCAAATTTCCAATTAAGGAAAATGCACCTAAAGAAAACGCCCACAACGGACCCTCTATCACGTGGGATATTCTGTTGTGAGGACACCGCCCAACCTAAACACAACCCGCTGACATATAAACTAATATACTATACAAACAAATAACATATAATATATAATCATAAATGCATATATCATGTGTGTAATATATAAAGCACTGTGTTGCAGATAGGATGCTCAGTTATACATCAAATAATGAAATGTGTTGGAAAGAATTTCAGTTCATCAATATAATGGCACAGTTTCTGAATAAACAAAGTAAACTGCCACTTTAATCAATACTAGATTTTTGATTTAATCTATTACAATGTTCAACAATATGAGTATCAGAAGGTCCAGCGATGAAATTTACGCACTTATGTTCAAGAATACTGCAACAATAGAACAGTTTATGGCCTTCAAAGTATCATCTCTGTACTGTGAAACTCTGTAATGTCTAAGCGTAAAAATGTCAACAACGCTGACCTAGATACTGCATTCACTTGATAGGTCACGTGACAAAGTGTTGACAACGAGCAAACTAATACTGCAAGTGTGTCGTATCAGCCACAGGAAACGGTCTGGTATCGGTAGTCTGTTGACTTCTCAACTTCTGCGAGGTCAAACCCAGAAAGCTGGCTCACCAGTGTTAAGTAATTAGCATACCAGTGTTAAATGCTGTTTCTATATATACTGTTGAATGGTGTATAGATATGAAATTGTATTGTTCCTTGTTCACACTGACATCAACTATTTACAGGACCACAGTGTTAAGAGGTATGGTGGTCTGTGGAAGCTCCAATGTTAAAGCCTTGTTGTTGGCCCCAGCGTTGCTCGTCAGAGTGGTTGTTAGGAATAGGAATATCAACTCGACCTACGCAGTGGTGTGTAGACATAGAGTGAGAGTATAATACGCGAATGATGAAAGAGTTCGAAGAGTTGATAAATGTTCTTTTTCTCACTCCTGTATGGCTGGAAGTCATCGACGCCAACTGCTGTGTACTTTTTTGTTACAGTTTAATTGGACGTACACATTCGACAGCACGGATACAGTGACAAATCACAGGTTGGCATAATACATCATGGTACAATTGATAAATGGTCTTGCAATGATACATGGGCACTCGTTGAATCATAGCACAATGGAATGTCAGTAGACAAGCACTCAGTATTGCCCATATATATATCATCTGAGTTTACTGACAAAGCACGTCAGTTTATAAACAATATTCAAGATGGCTTCTAGACCTAACCTCGTCTAGCGAAGATTCCTTTAAATAATGTTCAGCACATATTTTTCATATAATCATTTTGAACCGCTAGTAATGGGTTCTCATCTGTAGCAGTGATCTCTGGACTCATCAAGCAATAGTACGGGGCATCCCTTTTCTCTTCTTGAAAGTCATAAAATATTTGGATACAAGATGGCTTCTGGTGAGCTGTCACTCACGTTTGGATACAGACAATGAATCTGTATTAAAGTTAGTCATTCATTAAATGTTCTCATTGCTCTGTAGATTCTATCATGATACAATTGACTTCATCATACAAGATATAGTGCTGCTAGAAATGAATGTCTTCTTCATCTAGTTAAATATTCTCTCAGACGTACAAATCGTGCGTCTGCTTATCGAAAACGATGGCTTCGTAAGAGTTCATAAGAAATGCTTTTGTTACTTTGGTATCAGAAATATGATTCTGCCATTCCTTGGCAATAAGAATAAACACTGGGGTAAAGCATACAGGATAGGTCTAACCGTCTATCACTTTCCCCAACAATCTTGAGATCACTTTTCCCGGCGACAAGCCGATACAGAAAAACACGACAGCCCCCCCCATCATCAGGGCGAAGCCAAAACACAACTCTCTAGCGACACATCCGCTGGACAGCCTTTGACCTTTCTAGCGACAAAGAACATATAGTTCGACTTAGATATGTAAAGACATACAGATATAAGACTGACTCGTCCTACCTAGACAAACAATACACATAAATTCAGGCCATAGATATTCTGAAGCAAGAACAATCTATTTCTACCCAAACAAAGAATAAATCGTAGTAAAACTAGATTCATCCGCGGAGTTCGATCTAAAGTGGCGAAACTCCTTTCAAGGGAAGTAACTCAATAATGACTTTTCCTTAAGCACTAAAAAGTATCTATTTTGTTTACAAAATATTTGCGAACATAACAAGCATACAAATGTATAATATTGCAAGATATCAAAGACTGCACGTATCAATGACATAATTAGGCCCACTGGTTGTCAAAAATATTTCCATAAACCTGACAACTCTAGTGAAGCATGACATAATTAGGCCCATTGGTTGTCAAAAATATTTCCATAAACCTGGCAACTCTAGTGAAGCATGACATAATTAGGCACATTGGTTGTCAAAAATATTTCCATAAACCTGGCAACTCTAGTGAAGCATGACATAATTAGGCCCACTGGTTGTCAAAAATATTTCCATAAACCTGGCAACTCTAGTGAAGCATGACATAATTAGGCCCACTGGTTGTCAAAAATATTTCCATAAACCTGGCAACTCTAGTGAAGCATGACGTAATTAGGCCCATTGGTTGACAAAAATATTTCCATAAACCTGACAACTCTAGTGAAGCATGACATAATTAGGACCACTGGTTGTAAAAAATATTTCCATAAACCTGGTAACTCTTTTTTATATTATTTTAATTCCTCTCAAAATCTCACCTGTCACAAAAAATAGAACCATTTTCTTCTGATCTTTTTCATTTTTATAATGAGAAATTTTTCCTCTTCTAGTCTTCTTTTAGATCTGTACCTTGCTAACCCCTGTGATTTCTCATGACTCAGGGCAGATAAATTATTCACTGGTCACTGGGGGCATTTCATTTGGATTACTTTTCAAGTCACCTACAATCAGCCGGAAATGGACCTCTTGTATTGTTCACTGGACGTGCAAAACTCAAGGGGAGTTAAGCCTCTCCGTACACCACAATGAGATCATTTGTATGGTAAACCATTACCGACTAGCATTCCCTAAATGAAGATAAGTTGATCATCCTGGGACCAAAGAAGAATTCACTATGAGGCCACCCAAGAGGTCAATCAAAAGGCAACAGGAAGGCCAGCGGAAAATTCTAGAGGAAATGTTAAGGCATTCTCTTTATTTCTGTCAACAAAGCACAGGGTATGTTTCTCGATAGAGGGTGTCACCGTTCACTTTGCTAGGAGCATTATAAAATGCTCAAGCAGAAATTATAAGCGGTGATTTGGTTTTGGTTAAGAGGGAAGGTATGAAAAAATGGTTTAAGAAATAAGAATAGATTTGAATAAAGACTATTTGTCTTGCTAAAAGGGAAATAAGATGAGTGAAATCATGCGTTGATCAAAGGGAGAAGACTCTAATTATTAAAGTCAGGGGAGGAAAGTGCTTAATTACACATAAGTAGATTTGGAGAGTTGGTAATTATGGTTTAGAAAATGTACATATAAGAATTGTATAGCAAGCTTTAGAGAAGACAATATAAGGTTAAGTCAAATATGCAAAGGGAGACAATGGGTAATTACCTCCCTTATATGATTAAGTGAGTTGAGAGGAAAAAAAACATGCACGTGAAAAGTTTACCAGGACAACGGATGACACTTCACTGAGTTGTTTACACAGCGGATAAGCGTGAACATATTTCAGCTGAGCGAAGAATAGGAGGAACCAATGAATTTACAGTAAACAAGGACAGATCAGCTGATAATGATTTTATAGAGGAGAAGCCATTTAGACGCGCTGAGGAGCGGACGCATTTTTCGGAGGAGCAGTCCTAGTTAAGGACGTAGAGTGGCAGGAATGTGTATTCTGCCAGGCTCAAGTTTAATTTCTGTGGGAAACAGAATGAATACTTCTGAAGAATCCTATAGACCTAGTTAGAGTAGTAGAATCTATTCACATATGAAGGACAGAACGGTGTTTAAAATATAGGTTTAGAGATAAGAGGTGATAGTAAGAAATATGAGTGTTGTGAGGATTCTGTGCAACCAGAGTAAGTAGGTCCTTTGACTCATAACTTTTGATAGACATTGAATAGAATGATTTCAGAAGTTGAAACAAAGTATTACAAGGTTAACGACGCTTACAACTAGGTGAGCGCAGAATAATGAGTTACGAAGCTGAAGCTACAAAATTGACTATGAGGTGAATAAACTGAGACTAAGTAGGCAGCTGAGGAGATTTTACAGAAGAACAGGGACTTAATAGCCATGTTGGGCTATTGTATAATGAACTTTGCAACATCGACTGCTACAAGTAAGATGAGTAAGCAATTGAAGGCTGATTGTATTTACAGGATGAAACATGCGCTCTCTAGCAGGTATAAGTATGAGGATATCGCAACAGGTGTACCCAATGAATTGATTTGCATATAAGAATTTTTAGATGATGGTATTTGATTAAATTGAGTCAAAATTGACAGGATTAGTAGACAAAAGAAACCAACTCAGGAAAGAGTTGATGAAAGGCTTGGGAGAAGCCAGAATAAATAGAAAAGCCTTAAGGGAAGAAAATATGTATAAACCATACCTGAATATGTTCTCAGGCAGAGAGCTATAACTATATATATATATAGGTATGTGAGTGTGTCCAGAAGGAATGGGGCATACAAGAGGCAGTTAGGAAATGTTTGTACCTGGAATTTGTACCACATGCCTCCTGTTATGATGGAATTTTTGATGTAAATAAATCACTTGTTTTGATGGAACACTTCTCAAGTTGGGTTAGCTCTCTAAAAGGTTGTTGAGTGCTTGAGTAAACAAGATAATAGGCATAAGGGGATAACTGCTATACGAAGCTGTCACTTAAGTAACATCATAAGAAGGGATGGAACGAGTTTAGGTTGGAAGTTTGAGAAGATATCATCCAGGAATTAATAACTCTGGCGGTGAGGGCCAGTATTAAGATATACTCTTACTTGGAAGATAGGTCAATGGACCAAATTGACAAATAGAAGGTAGACAACTAGGCCTGCCCCAGTCACCTAGTTTACTTTAAAAGAAGAATCAACACACCGACACTGTCACATATTATTAATTGGCGCCGTGACCAACCCTTCTTAAAGTGACATGGCTACATCACAAGGAGAGATGGAATATCAACAGCACCACCTCTAGACCAAGTATAATTGTAAAAGAGACATTGAAACATGGAGAAGTGTTCGACAACTATAGAGAACAGAAGGAAGAGAATAGAAATGAGAGACTTTGCTTCAGAGTTAAAGCGCTGTAGAAAGTACACAGTCGATTTTCCTTGCATAAGAATAGTGGATGGATTGGTTGCAAAAGTATATAAGATTGAAATAAAGGAGATTGTGGAAATCAAGTTACAACCATGGAAAGTGAAAGAAGGAAGACCAAGATTAAATTTGAAAAGACGAAGCGAACCAACAGTTACTAGAATGCAACCTCAAACACAGAATGTCGCAGTACAAACAGATGACTTACCTGATTTATACAGTACTGAAATGGTTGATAAGTTAGAGAAGCTGACATCTGAAGAAAGAGATATGAAGAGCGACAGTGACATCATGAAGCCAAGTACATTCTTGTCGATGCTATGGAGTCAAGCACAGATGAAGAAAGATAAACAGTGCAGAAAAGTCCAAACAATTGCTAATATTTCAGAAATAGAGACTGTTGATGAGATGCTGAACAATCTGGTATCAAAAGGAATAGGTGTTCTAGAAGACATAAAGACATTACTTCTTCAGATGGGAAAGTCAAGTCAAAGTAACAAGAATATAATTGATAACGTACAACAAAGTAACATTCAAGATAAATTACAAGATGAGAAACAAGAAACTGTCAAATGCAAAGATCCAGAAAGAACTGACCTGAATGCGCAAAGTCATATACCTGTTCTAGAGCTGAAGCAAGTTACAGCATCAGCACAGATAGATTCGGCAACACAGACGGAGAATACAGCTACAATTTCGGCAACACAGACAGAGAATACAGCATCAGCACAGATAGATTTAGCAACACAGAGAACGGAGTTGCAGTGTCAGCAACGCAAACAGACAATAGAGTTGCAAGTTCAGCAACACAAACAGATGCTGACCTTAACGCTGACACATCATGCAGGCGTACAAGTACAGTACAGAATGTTAACAGTGGTCCGAAGGAGAAGAAAATTATCAAGTTAGCTAACCCAAGTGAACAGGAGTTAAAGACAGCAATAAAAGACATACTGGAGGGAGTTAGTCCTCACACGGTAGTACTAGATAATATACGGTCATGTCTAGAGAGAAAGCTTGATACAGACTTATCGGGAAGACAAGATGAACTTCGCAGACTTGTGGAGAGAGTATTGGAAGAACTTGAGCGCTGGCATGTCAAGATCAGGGATAGCAACTACTTCTCAGACTCATCATCAAGTTATTCAGACAGTGTATCGTCAGATGAAGATAGAATTATAGACTCCGACGAAAATGCAGAAGGACACTCGTCGGTTGAGTTTGAGTATGCAACGGACGAAGAAGGCCATAGATATTATGGGCCGACAAATAAGAAAAGTTATCCTGGATGTACAAGTCAGATAAAGAAAATTACCAAGAAGTCCCAACCAAGCGTAAATGAGTTAAAAGAAACAATAAGACGCAATATAAGAGGAAGCGACCCCAACATCTTGTCAATAAAGTCGGTGCACAGAATGTTAGAATTCGAGTTTGATATAGACTTATCACAAAGAATAAATGAAGTAAGACAGCTTGTGAGAGATGTAATCCAAGAGGAGGGTGAAGACACAGTTAAGAAGAAACAAAGACGACTTGTAGAAGAACTTCAGCACAAGAATGACATGACTAAGAAAATGGTCAAAGCGGTTGATCCAAACATAGAGCAGTTGAAGAAGGGAAATAGAGGAAGAGGCAAATATAGATATTGCTAAGATGATAGAGTTAGAAACGCTTAAGGCTAAGGAGGCCATGATTATGAAATTTCTGGAGATGGTGAATAAGTAAGGAGTTGACAAATAGAAGTGATGATAGAACAGATACAGATCGAGAGGATTTCCGATCTAAGAGCCGAGATAGGCTGACACATAGAGATGATAACAGAAGAAGAGATATGGATCGAAGAGATTATCGATCCAAGAGCCAGAGAGGCTCGTGTGTTGAAGTTGACGGAGTTTATAAGTAAATGAGAGTAAGGAGGAGCAGGAGGCTATGAGAGTAGAATCATAGCACTATACATAAACAAAATGGCGGCGGCAACTTAGTCTTGAGAAGCCTAAGTATAATTGGTCTATACCGCACATAAGAGAGGACTGAGTACACCTGACTAATAGGGTATTGCAGTAGAGGAGATGTAAGACATACATTTGAGGCCGCGGTGGTACGGCGGAAAACTTTTGGGAAAAGCCGTGGTGATAACGGCAGAAATACTAGAGGCTTAGATTTTTCTTTCTTGATGAAGCTGCAGCAGAAGACAGCAATGATGGAACAAAATGAAGTGACAACTACAATTACCAGCCACAAGAGAACACCAGCCTAGATGATCATCGCCCTATAGCTCCGTCAGCCTTATGCAGTAGCAGACCAATACGAAAAGTCACGTTGAGTTATTATGATTCCACAGAGACATTAAGTACTTCACGTGAAGAAAACGACATGGATGTTGAGCAGAACATTAGCCTACAACAACGTAACACTTCAGGTCAACTCCAAGATGCTGTACATCATTTAGTTCGCTGCAGAGAAGACTCAGAAGATGAAGATGACATTCCACCAGCAGAATTGAGAGAAAGACTAATATACAGAGACAATCGCCTACATGGGAGAGATAGTAATACGCCACTGTCGACACAGGACGAAGAACCTCATGCGTCCATAACAAGTCAAACATACTATGGTAGTCAGGGACTACAACCGTCAACTCCCAGTCAACACCAGTCTACACATTCTACTTGGGATAGTGAAGATGACAGACCTTTGAAATCAGCAACGAGAAACATAGCCCCCCACGGTAGCAACTTTACAGAAGAACATGGTAGTCAGGGACTACAACCGTCAACTCCCAGTCAACACCAGTCTACACATTCTACTTGAGATAGCGAAGATGACAGACCTTTGAAATCAGCAACGAGAAACATAGCCCCCCACGGTAGCAACTTTACAGAAGAACATGGTAGTCAGGGACTACAACCGTCAACTCCCAGTCAACACCAGTCTACACATTCTACTTGGGATAGCGAAGATGACAGACCTTTGAAATCAGCAACGAGAAACATAGCCCCCCACGGTAGCAACTTTACAGAAGAACATGGTAGTCAGGGACTACAACCGTCAACTCCCAGTCAACACCAGTCTACACATTCTACTTGGGATAGCGAAGATGACAGACCTTTGAAATCAGCAACGAGAAACATAGCCCCCCACGGTAGCAACTTTACAGAAGAACATGGTAGTCAGGGACTACAACCGTCAACCTCCAGTCGACACCAGCCTACATACTCTAGCTCGGATAGCGATGACGAACAGTCTTTACAAGTGACGAAAAGTAACATTACTCACCATACCCAGAGTCCTACAGCGAAGCACATAAATAGCAACAAGAATGTCATTAATACGCCTTCAGCACAGGTGGAATCTGAACTTGATGTAACAGAACAAGAAGACAGCGACATAGAGTGTATGGATGATACAACCACCACCGAAATACGCATAGCTACCAAACGCCCTTACCAACCTTCGTCACTAGATTCACCACCAAGAGCGAAATTGCTACGATTACCGCAAGAACATCTACGAACAAGATTCAAAAGAAATCATCGCCAAGTACATAAACCTTCACTAGGTTTCCAACAAAATATAAATATTCGTTCGCCCCCCACCTCCTGCAGAGCGACTATAAACACGACATCGCAATGCATATCAGCTTCGTCACAGTATGACAGTCGCCTCTCCAGTAGAGAGATTACACTGTTGGAACTCGCAAAACAAATCTCCAACTTAGTGTAGTCGTCATAAAGCACTAACCCAGCTATAGTGTTTAATTCGGTACTCTAACCAACATAGTACCTAAAGTTAAGATAGTTAATTGAGTCACACTGTGTTTAGCTTAAGTTGATATTCATATACTGGAGCACGCTTAGACACTTACAGTACTCACTAACTTCTTTAAAGAGAGTCGAGTTGACAAACTACATTACACATAGTCTTAAGAGTGTGACAAAGTAGATCAAACATATAGCCTTAAGAATGTGACAAAGTGAATTAAAAACATAGTCTTAAGAATGTGACAAAGTAGAGTGAATACATAGAAGTTCATCATTGTGACACAGTAGAGTACACACATATAATCTTATGAATGTGACAAACTAGAATAACTACATATAGTTTTAGGAAACTTAACAGTGTTCTTCCCAAGGTACAAGATGCAGCATACCAGATGATCAACACTGACATTGGTTAAAATATGTATAGTACATTAAATGCATGTTAATTATTATAATGTACCTATTTCAGGCATAAAAGTATTCAGGACCAGAGAAAAAAAAAGAGAAAAGAGAAAATAAAAGAAGAAGGGAAGTGATCCAGACTCAGTCAAGTGGAGTCTTACTCATGGACATAGGCAAATATTGCACTGAGGATGAACGTCCCCACTTTTTACTGCACTGGTTGTACAGAGATAACAGAAAAAAAAACAACTTGGTTGCAGTATTGGTATTATGGGTACTGCTTACTTAAGAGATGATGGTAATGACAGTTATAGGGTCATGACTATATTACTTTTACATCCTAAGGTTAGATATTTTGTTAACCCTGACGTACTACTGCATGTATATATAGGTTTAGACAGAGTTAAGGATTTGACTGATGCATCCAAGACTAGAATCAGTCGGGCACATCAACTCTGACATAGTGACATGTATCTTTCACTATCGCCCCAATACATATGAAGATACTAGTGCATGTATATATAGGTTTAGACAGAGTGAAGGATTTGACTGATGCATCCAAGACTAGAATCAGTCGGGCACATCAACTCTGACATAGTGACATCTTTCACTATCACATTAGGATATTTACTGATGCACCACTAATTAGTTATTTCTGCTTATCTGTCTAGTATAATGGATAAATTACATTAACAGCAGATATTTCAAGACATATAAAGGTACTGACAAACCTCTGTGTCCAGAGGCAGTGACCATGTCGAAAAATAGGAACATGTATATATATATATAGATAATAAGTGCAGAGCCATGATTTATTTTTTTGTTGAGTATTGATGGTATGCCTCAAGCTAAGGTTCAGCAATGAGGTAGCGTTACATTTTGCTTCAAAATATTTTTTGGGGGAAATTTGTTTAACATGTAGACTTTGAATATGTATACAGGCGCGGTGATAATGGTATGTTAAAGAATAGAATGGGATTGCTAGATGATGGAACACAAATGTCTCCCTATGGGATACATTTGTATGGCCCCGGGTTGTATGTCACCGTTCACTTTGCTAGGAGCATTATAAAATGCTCAAGCAGGAATTATAAGCGGTGATTTGGTTTTGGTTAAGAGGGAAGGTATGAAAAAAATGGTTTAAGAAATAAGAATAGATTTGAATAAAGACTATTTGTCTTGCTAAAAGGGAAATAAGATGAGTGAAATCATGCTTTGATCAAAGGGAGAAGACTCTAATTATTAAAGTCAGGGGAGGAAAGTGCTTAATTACACATAAGTAGATTTGGAGAGTTGGTAATTATGGTTTAGAAAATGTACATATAAGAATTGTATAGCAAGCTTTAGAGAAGACAATATAAGGTTAAGTCAAATATGCAAAGGGAGACAATGGGTAATTACCTCCCTTATATGATTAAGTGAGTTGAGAGAAAAAAAAATATGCACGTGAAAAGTTTACCAGGACAACGGATGACACTTCACTGAGTTGTTTACACAGCGGATAAGCGTGAACATATTTCAGCTGAGCGAAGAATAGGAGGAACCAATGAATTTACAGTAAACAAGGACAGATCAGCTGATAATGATTTTATAGAGGAGAAGCCATTTAGACGCGCTGAGGAGCGGACGCATTTTTCGGAGGAGCAGTCCTAGTTAAGGACGTAGAGTGGCAGGAATGTGTATTCTGCCAGGCTCAAGTTTAATTTCTGTGGGAAACAGAATGAATACTTCTGAAGAATCCTATAGACCTAGTTAGAGTAGTAGAATCTATTCACATATGAAGGACAGAACGGTGTTTAAAATATAGGTTTAGAGATAAGAGGTGATAGTAAGAAATATGAGTGTTGTGAGGATTCTGTGCAACCAGAGTAAGTAGGTCCTTTGACTCATAACTTTTGATAGACATTGAATAGAATGATTTCAGAAGTTGAAACAAAGTATTACAAGGTTAACGACGCTTACAACTAGGTGAGCGCAGAATAATGAGAAACGAAGCTGAAGCTACAAAATTGACTATGAGGTGAATAAACTGAGACTAAGTAGGCAGCTGAGGAGATTTTACAGAAGAACAGGGACTTAATAGCCATGTTGGGCTATTGTATAATGAACTTTGCAACATCGACTGCTACAAGTAAGATGAGTAAGCAATTGAAGGCTGATTGTATTTACAGGATGAAACATGCGCTCTCTAGCAGGTATAAGTATGAGGATATCGCAACAGGTGTACCCAATGAATTGATTTGCATATAAGAATTTTTAGATGATGGTATTTGATTAAATTGAGTCAAAATTGACAGGATTAGTAGACAAAAGAAACCAACTCAGGAAAGAGTTGATGAAAGGCTTGGGAGAAGCCAGAATAAATAGAAAAGCCTTAAGGGAAGAAAATATGTATAAACCATACCTGAATATGTTCTCAGGCAGAGAGCTATAACTATATATATATATATAGGTATGTGAGTGTGCCCAGAAGGAATGGGACATACAAGAGGCAGTTAGGAAATGTTTGTACCTGGAATTTGTACCACATGCCTCCTGTTATGATGGAATTTTTGATGTAAATAAATCACTTGTTTTGATGGAACACTTCTCAAGTTGGGTTAGCTCTCTAAAAGGTTGTTGAGTGCTTGAGTAAACAAGATAATAGGCATAAGGGGATAACTGCTATACGAAGCTGTCACTTAAGTAACATCATAAGAAGGGATGGAACGAGTTTAGGTTGGAAGTTTGAGAAGATATCATCCAGGAATTAATAACTCTGGCGGTGAGGGCCAGTATTAAGATATACTCTTACTTGGAAGATAGGTCAATGGACCAAATTGACAAATAGAAGGTAGACAACTAGGCCTGCCCCAGTCACCTAGTTTACTTTAAAAGAAGAATCAACACACCGACACTGTCACATATTATTAATTGGCGCCGTGACCAACCCTTCTTAAAGTGACATGGCTACATCACAAGGAGAGATGGAATATCAACAGCACCACCTCTAGACCAAGTATAATTGTAAAAGAGACATTGAAACATGGAGAAGTGTTCGACAACTATAGAGAACAGAAGGAAGAGAATAGAAATGAGAGACTTTGCTTCAGAGTTAAAGCGCTGTAGAAAGTACACAGTCGATTTTCCTTGCATAAGAATAGTGGATGGATTGGTTGCAAAAGTATATAAGATTGAAATAAAGGAGATTGTGGAAATCAAGTTAAAACCATGGAAAGTGAAAGAAGGAAGACCAAGATTAAATTTGAAAAGACGAAGCGAACCAACAGTTACTAGAATGCAACCTCAAACACAGAATGTCGCAGTACAAACAGATGACTTACCTGATTTATACAGTACTGAAATGGTTGATAAGTTAGAGAAGCTGACATCTGAAGAAAGAGATATGAAGAGCGACAGTGACATCATGAAGCCAAGTACATTCTTGTCGATGCTATGGAGTCAAGCACAGATGAAGAAAGATAAACAGTGCAGAAAAGTCCAAACAATTGCTAATATTTCAGAAATAGAGACTGTTGATGAGATGCTGAACAATCTGGTATCAAAAGGAATAGGTGTTCTAGAAGACATAAAGACATTACTTCTTCAGATGGGAAAGTCAAGTCAAAGTAACAAGAATATAATTGATAACGTACAACAAAGTAACATTCAAGATAAATTACAAGATGAGAAACAAGAAACTGTCAAATGCAAAGATCCAGAAAGAA
The DNA here is from genome assembly GCA_024509875.1 of Oreohelix idahoensis. Classification (NCBI taxonomy): domain Eukaryota; kingdom Metazoa; phylum Mollusca; class Gastropoda; order Stylommatophora; family Oreohelicidae; genus Oreohelix; species Oreohelix idahoensis. The sequence goes on from JAMPIV010014261.1 coordinate 310,563, forward strand.
CTGACCTGAATGCGCAAAGTCATATACCTGTTCTAGAGCTGAAGCAAGTTACAGCATCAGCACAGATAGATTCGGCAACACAGACGGAGAATACAGCTACAATTTCGGCAACACAGACAGAGAATACAGCATCAGCACAGATAGATTTAGCAACACAAACAGAGAACGGAGTTGCAGTGTCAGCAACGCAAACAGACAATAGAGTTGCAAGTTCAGCAACACAAACAGATGCTGACCTTAACGCTGACACATCATGCAGGCGTACAAGTACCGTACAGAATGTTAACAGTGGTCCGAAGGAGAAGAAAATTATCAAGTTAGCTAACCCAAGTGAACAGGAGTTAAAGACAGCAATAAAAGACATACTGGAGGGAGTTAGTCCTCACACGGTAGTACTAGATAATATACGGTCATGTCTAGAGAGAAAGCTTGATACAGACTTATCGGGAAGACAAGATGAACTTCGCAGACTTGTGGAGAGAGTATTGGAAGAACTTGAGCGCTGGCATGTCAAGATCAGGGATAGCAACTACTTCTCAGACTCATCATCAAGTTATTCAGACAGTGTATCGTCAGATGAAGATAGAATTATAGACTCCGACGAAAATGCAGAAGGACACTCGTCGGTTGAGTTTGAGTATGCAACGGACGAAGAAGGCCATAGATATTATGGGCCGACAAATAAGAAAAGTTATCCTGGATGTACAAGTCAGATAAAGAAAATTACCAAGAAGTCCCAACCAAGCGTAAATGAGTTAAAAGAAACAATAAGACGCAATATAAGAGGAAGCGACCCCAACATCTTGTCAATAAAGTCGGTGCACAGAATGTTAGAATTCGAGTTTGATATAGACTTATCACAAAGAATAAATGAAGTAAGACAGCTTGTGAGAGATGTAATCCAAGAGGAGGGTGAAGACACAGTTAAGAAGAAACAAAGACGACTTGTAGAAGAACTTCAGCACAAGAATGACATGACTAAGAAAATGGTCAAAGCGGTTGATCCAAACATAGAGCAGTTGAAGAAGGGAAATAGAGGAAGAGGCAAATATAGATATTGCTAAGATGATAGAGTTAGAAACGCTTAAGGCTAAGGAGGCCATGATTATGAAATTTCTGGAGATGGTGAATAAGTAAGGAGTTGACAAATAGAAGTGATGATAGAACAGATACAGATCGAGAGGATTTCCGATCTAAGAGCCGAGATAGGCTGACACATAGAGATGATAACAGAAGAAGAGATATGGATCGAAGAGATTATCGATCCAAGAGCCAGAGAGGCTCGTGTGTTGAAGTTGACGGAGTTTATAAGTAAATGAGAGTAAGGAGGAGCAGGAGGCTATGAGAGTAGAATCATAGCACTATACATAAACAAAATGGCGGCGGCAACTTAGTCTTGAGAAGCCTAAGTATAATTGGTCTATACCGCACATAAGAGAGGACTGAGTACACCTGACTAATAGGGTATTGCAGTAGAGGAGATGTAAGACATACATTTGAGGCCGCGGTGGTACGGCGGAAAACTTTTGGGAAAAGCCGTGGTGATAACGGCAGAAATACTAGAAGCTTAGATTTTTCTTTCTTGATGAAGCTGCAGCAGAAGACAACAATGATGGAACAAAATGAAGTGACAACTACAATTACCAGCCACAAGAGAACACCAGCCTAGATGATCATCGCCCTATAGCTCCGCCAGCCTTATGCAGTAGCAGACCAATACGAAAAGTCACGTTGAGTTATTATGATTCCACAGAGACATTAAGTACTTCACGTGAAGAAAACGACATGGATGTTGAGCAGAACATTAGCCTACAACAACGTAACACTTCAGGTCAACTCCAAGATGCTGTACATCGTTTAGTTCGCTGCAGAGAAGACTCAGAAGATGAAGATGACATTCCACCAGCAGAATTGAGAGAAAGACTAATATACAGAGACAATCGCCTACATGGGAGAGATAGTAATACGCCACTGTCGACACAGGACGAAGAACCTCATGCGTCCATAACAAGTCAAACATACTATGGTAGTCAGGGACTACAACCGTCAACTCCCAGTCAACACCAGTCTACACATTCTACTTGGGATAGTGAAGATGACAGACCTTTGAAATCAGCAACGAGAAACATAGCCCCCCACGGTAGCAACTTTACAGAAGAACATGGTAGTCAGGGACTACAACCGTCAACTCCCAGTCAACACCAGTCTACACATTCTACTTGAGATAGCGAAGATGACAGACCTTTGAAATCAGCAACGAGAAACATAGCCCCCCACGGTAGCAACTTTACAGAAGAACATGGTAGTCAGGGACTACAACCGTCAACTCCCAGTCAACACCAGTCTACACATTCTACTTGGGATAGTGAAGATGACAGACCTTTGAAATCAGCAACGAGAAACATAGCCCCCCACGGTAGCAACTTTACAGAAGAACATGGTAGTCAGGGACTACAACCGTCAACTCCCAGTCAACACCAGTCTACACATTCTACTTGAGATAGCGAAGATGACAGACCTTTGAAATCAGCAACGAGAAACATAGCCCCCCACGGTAGCAACTTTACAGAAGAACATGGTAGTCAGGGACTACAACCGTCAACCTCCAGTCGACACCAGCCTACATACTCTAGCTCGGATAGCGATGACGAACAGTCTTTACAAGTGACGAAAAGTAACATTACTCACCATACCCAGAGTCCTACAGCGAAGCACATAAATAGCAACAAGAATGTCATTAATACGCCTTCAGCACAGGTGGAATCTGAACTTGATGTAACAGAACAAGAAGACAGCGACATAGAGTGTATGGATGATACAACCACCACCGAAATACGCATAGCTACCAAACGCCCTTACCAACCTTCGTCACTAGATTCACCACCAAGAGCGAAATTGCTACGATTACCGCAAGAACATCTACGAACAAGATTCAAAAGAAATCATCGCCAAGTACATAAACCTTCACTAGGTTTCCAACAAAATATAAATATTCGTTCGCCCCCCACCTCCTGCAGAGCGACTATAAACACGACATCGCAATGCATATCAGCTTCGTCACAGTATGACAGTCGCCTCTCCAGTAGAGAGATTACACTGTTGGAACTCGCAAAACAAATCTCCAACTTAGTGTAGTCGTCATAAAGCACTAACCCAGCTATAGTGTTTAATTCGGTACTCTAACCAACATAGTACCTAAAGTTAAGATAGTTAATTGAGTCACACTGTGTTTAGCTTAAGTTGATATTCATATACTGGAGCACGCTTAGACACTTACAGTACTCACTAACTTCTTTAAAGAGAGTCGAGTTGACAAACTACATTACACATAGTCTTAAGAGTGTGACAAAGTAGATCAAACATATAGCCTTAAGAATGTGACAAAGTGAATTAAAAACATAGTCTTAAGAATGTGACAAAGTAGAGTGAATACATAGAAGTTCATCATTGTGACACAGTAGAGTACACACATATAATCTTATGAATGTGACAAACTAGAATAACTACATATAGTTTTAGGAAACTTAACAGTGTTCTTCCCAAGGTACAAGATGCAGCATACCAGATGATCAACACTGACATTGGTTAAAATATGTATAGTACATTAAATGCATGTTAATTATTATAATGTACCTATTTCAGGCATAAAAGTATTCAGGACCAGAGAAAAAAAAAGAGAAAAGAGAAAATAAAAGAAGAAGGGAAGTGATCCAGACTCAGTCAAGTGGAGTCTTACTCATGGACATAGGCAAATATTGCACTGAGGATGAACGTCCCCACTTTTTACTGCACTGGTTGTACAGAGATAACAGAAAAAAAAACAACTTGGTTGCAGTATTGGTATTATGGGTACTGCTTACTTAAGAGATGATGGTAATGACAGTTATAGGGTCATGACTATATTACTTTTACATCCTAAGGTTAGATATTTTGTTAACCCTGACGTACTACTGCATGTATATATAGGTTTAGACAGAGTTAAGGATTTGACTGATGCATCCAAGACTAGAATCAGTCGGGCACATCAACTCTGACATAGTGACATCTTTCACTATCACATTAGGATATTTACTGATGAACCACTAATTAGTTATTTCTGCTTATCTGTCTAGTATAATGGATAAATTACATTAACAGCAGATATTTCAAGACATATAAAGGTACTGACAAACCTCTGTGTCCAGAGGCAGTGACCATGTCGAAAAATAGGAACATGTATACATATATATAGATAATAAGTGCAGAGCCATGATTTATTTTTTTGTTGAGTATTGATGGTATGCCTCAAGCTAAGGTTCAGCAATGAGGTAGCGTTACATTTTGCTTCAAAATATTTTTTGGGGGAAATTTTTTTAACATGTAGACTTTGAATATGTATACAGGCGCGGTGATAATGGTATGTTAAAGAATAGAATGGGATTGCTAGATGATGGAACACAAATGTCTCCCTATGGGATACATTTGTATGGCCCCGGGTTGTATGTCACCGTTCACTTTGCTAGGAGCATTATAAAATGCTCAAGCAGGAATTATAAGCGGTGATTTGGTTTTGGTTAAGAGGGAAGGTATGAAAAAATGGTTTAAGAAATAAGAATAGATTTGAATAAAGACTATTTGTCTTGCTAAAAGGGAAATAAGATGAGTGAAATCATGCTTTGATCAAAGGGAGAAGACTCTAATTATTAAAGTCAGGGGAGGAAAGTGCTTAATTACACATAAGTAGATTTGGAGAGTTGGTAATTATGGTTTAGAAAATGTACATATAAGAATTGTATAGCAAGCTTTAGAGAAGACAATATAAGGTTAAGTCAAATATGCAAAGGGAGAAAATGGGTAATTACCTCCCTTATATGATTAAGTGAGTTGAGAGAAAAAAAAATATGCACGTGAAAAGTTTACCAGGACAACGGATGACACTTCACTGAGTTGTTTACACAGCGGATAAGCGTGAACATATTTCAGCTGAGCAAAGAATAGGAGGAACCAATGAATTTACAGTAAACAAGGATAGATCAGCTGATAATGATTTTATAGAGGAGAAGCCATTTAGACGCGCTGAGGAGCGGACGCATTTTTCGGAGGAGCAGTCCTAGTTAAGGACGTAGAGTGGCAGGAATGTGTATTCTGCCAGGCTCAAGTTTAATTTCTGTGGGAAACAGAATGAATACTTCTGAAGAATCCTATAGACCTAGTTAGAGTAGTAGAATCTATTCACATATGAAGGACAGAACGGTGTTTAAAATATAGGTTTAGAGATAAGAGGTGATAGTAAGAAATATGAGTGTTGTGAGGATTCTGTGCAACCAGAGTAAGTAGGTCCTTTGACTCATAACTTTTGATAGACATTGAATAGAATGATTTCAGAAGTTGAAACAAAGTATTACAAGGTTAACGACGCTTACAACTAGGTGAGCGCAGAATAATGAGAAACGAAGCTGAAGCTACAAAATTGACTATGAGGTGAATAAACTGAGACTAAGTAGGCAGCTGAGGAGATTTTACAGAAGAACAGGGACTTAATAGCCATGTTGGGCTATTGTATAATGAACTTTGCAACATCGACTGCTACAAGTAAGATGAGTAAGCAATTGAAGGCTGATTGTATTTACAGGATGAAACATGCGCTCTCTAGCAGGTATAAGTATGAGGATATCGCAACAGGTGTACCCAATGAATTGATTTGCATATAAGATTTTTTAGATGATGGTATTTGATTAAACTGAGTCAAAATTGACAGGATTAGTAGACAAAAGAAACCAACTCAGGAAAGAGTTGATGAAAGGCTTGGGAGAAGCCAGAATAAATAGAAAAGCCTTAAGGGAAGAAAATATGTATAAACCATACCTGAATATGTTCTCAGGCAGAGAGCTATAACTATATATATATATAGGTATGTGAGTGTGCCCAGAAGGAATGGGACATACAAGAGGCAGTTAGGAAATGTTTGTACCTGGAATTTGTACCACAAGCCTCCTGTTATGATGGAATTTTTGATGTAAATAAATCACTTGTTTTGATGGAACACTTCTCAAGTTGGGTTAGCTCTCTAAAAGGTTGTTGAGTGCTTGAGTAAACAAGATAATAGGCATAAGGGGATAACTGCTATACGAAGCTGTCACTTAAGTAACATCATAAGAAGGGATGGAACGAGTTTAGGTTGGAAGTTTGAGAAGATATCATCCAGGAATTAATAACTCTGGCGGTGAGGGCCAGTATTAAGATATACTCTTACTTGGAAGATAGGTCAATGGACCAAATTGACAAATAGAAGGTAGACAACTAGGCCTGCCCCAGTCACCTAGTTTACTTTAAAAGAAGAATCAACACACCGACACTGTCACAGAGGGGACTAGTTTCCAAATCCATGTTGGTTCATTTGAGCAAGTAAGTAGATCTAATCACCCGTGTGTTACCGGGGCCCGAAAGGAGAGCAAAGAATAGTAACACTGTCCCCTGCCAAGCATGTCGTAGAAGGCGACTAAGGAGGGTTGGGCATGGGGCCGGTTACCCCATCCTGTAAAAAAATTTAAACCACAAAAAACTTCAACAAATATGGACAAGTCAAATAAAGAAAATAAAACACAGCCATCCAAGACAGGGGAAGGTCCTCTCGCTGGGAGGCGTATGATGCAACACAGAGAAAGCCGAAAGGAGTCTGTGTTGCTGACTAACCTTCTTTCTTCTAGGAGAACTTCCAGATTTGGCACCTGGAATGTTCGGACATTAAACGAACAAGGGAAAGTGGCGCAAGTAGCAGCAGAAATGAGGGAATACAAAATCGAGGTTCTGGGAATGTGTGAAACAAAGTGGAAGAAACTCATCACAGGTGAATTGGTGTTGTCCTCAGGACATGAAGACGAAAGTTCACACCACAGTGAAGGCGTAGCTCTTATGTTATCTAAAGAAGCACAGAAAGCACTCATTGAATGGGAAGCTGTTGGACCCAGAATAATAACAGCTACTTTCAAAACAGCTAAAAAGAAAATTCATGTAAATGTCATCCAATGTTATGCACCAACTAATGACAAAGAAGAGTCTGTGAAAGAAGCATTTTATACTAAACTACAGGAAATTATGGATAAAGTAAAAAGAAAAGACATCACAATTTTGATGGGTGACATGAATGCAAAGATAGGTACAGTCAACACCGGATTTGAAGAAGTCATGGGAAAACATGGGCTAGGAGTAATGAATGAAAATGGAGAACTATTCGCAAACTTCTGTGCTTCAAATCAACTGGCTATAGGAGGAAGCATGTTTCCACATAAGAGAATACACAGGGCAACATGGATATCACCAGACCATAGAACAGAAAATCAGATCGATCATATATGCATAAACAAGAAGTTTAGATCATCATTGAAGGATGTAAAGGTATATAGAGGAGCAGATGTGGCATCAGATCACCATCTTCTGATAGCCAAAGTAAAAATGAAACTCAAGAGATATGCAACAATGCAAAATTATAGACAACAGTTTAATGTAGGACAGCTAAGAAATCAAGAAACAAGAGACACATTTGCGGTCACAGTATCTAACAAATTCCAAGTGCTCTAACAGCTGGAAGATGTAGAGAATACAGAAGACTATTGGCAGCAGGTCAAAACTGTATGGAAGGAGACGTGTGAAGAAATACTGGGGAAAAGGGAAAGACAACAAAAAGCATGGATAACAACAGAAACCATCAATAAGATAAAAGACAGAAAAAACAAGAAAGCAGAGTTAAACACAAGCAAAACCAGAAGTTCCAAAGCCAAGGCTCAAGAAGTGTACACAGAAGCAAACAAAGAAGTAAAAAGAAGTATCAAAAGAGACAAGAGGAAGTATATTGAGGAGTTGGCAAGAGAGGCAGAAGATGCTGCAGCCAAAGGAAATATGAGAGAACTGTATAGCAGCACAAAGAAGTTAACAGGGAAATACAAGCAAACAAGTTGCCTCATAAAAGACAAGAATGGGAAACTGCTCAGCAATATACAAGAGCAAATGAAGAGGTGGACAGAATATTTTGGGGACCTTCTCAATAGACCAGCTCCACAAAACCCACCGGACATCCAGCCAGCAGAAGAAGAGCTACAAATTAACGGGGAAAGACCAACGAAGGAAGAAATAAAGAAAGCCATAAAGCTTCTAAGAGATGGAAAAGCATCTGGACCTGATGGCATTCCAGCAGAGGCCATCAAAGCAGATATCGACACGGCTACAGAGATGTTATATAAATTACTTGGTAAAGTCTGGGAAAAGGAAGAGATACCAGCAGAATGGAAGGAAGGATATCTGGTTAAGTTGCCTAAGAAGGGAAATTTACAAGAGTGCACAAATTATAGAGGAATAATGTTACTATCAGTGCCAGGAAAAGTATTAAACAGGATTATCCTTGAGAGATTAAAAGAGTCCATAGACAAGAAACTGAGAGATGAACAAGCAGATTTTTGACAAAACAGATCATGTACAGACCAGATAGCCACTTTAAGAATAATAGTTGAACAAAGTCTGGAATGGAATTCACCACTATACATCGGATTTGTGGACTACGAAAAGGCATTTGACAGTGTAGACAGAGAATCACTTTGGAAATTGATGAGGCATTATGGAGTTCCCCTGAAGATCATAAATTTAATAAAGAAAACATATGAAGACATGACATGCAGAGTTCTTCATGAAGGACAGCTTACAGAACCGTTTGGGATAAGAACAGGAGTGCGACAGGGATGCCTCTTGTCTCCATTTCTTTTCTTGCTGGCAATAGATTGGGTTATGATATCATCGACGACACACAACAGAAATGGAATCCAGTGGACTCTGACTAAGCAGTTGGATGATCTGGATTTTGCTGATGACTTGGCTCTTCTGTCCCATAACCGTAATCAGATGCAGGACAAATTGAAAACACTCGATGAGAGGTCACAGCAATTGGGTCTGAAAATACACAGGGAAAAGACAAAAATAATGAGAATTAATGCAGGTAATGATAACAGGGTTGAACTTGAAGAAACACCAATACAAGATGTAGAATCGTACACATATCTTGGCAGTAATATAGACAAAGTTGGAGGGACAGACAGCGATATCAAAATAAGAATACAAAAGGCAAGAGGAGCTTTCATTGCATTGGGAAATATATGGAGATCAAGAGAAATAGGATCCAACACGAAAATAAAAATATTCAACTCATATGTGAAGTCAGTCCTATTGTATGGCTCGGAGACATGGAGAACAACAAAGACAACAACCAAAAAGCTACAGACTTTCATAAATGGGTGCTTGCGTAGAATAGAGGGATTAAAATGGTATGACAAGGTTACCAACGTGGAACTGATGACAAGAACTGGACAAGTGCCAGTGGAACAAGAGATGAGAAGAAGACGATGGCGATGGATAGGACACACACCGAGGAAACCTGTTGATAGCATTACAAGGCAGTCCTTGTTCTGGAACCCCCAGGGCAAGAGAGGCAGAGGTAGACCAAGAAGCACATGGAGAAGAGAGTTGGAAACAGAGGTGAAAATGATGAGGAGAACATGGAAAGAACTTGAGATGATGGCACGTGACAGGAGGACTTGGCATGTGTTTGTTGAAGGCCTATGCTCCTTTGGGAGTGGAGGGTTATGAATGAAAGTAGATCTAATAGATAACATTCTAATTTTTTTTGAGTACATGTACTGCGTGAACAGTAAATGTCACAATGTGAACGACTGGAACATTTTCAAAATGAAGGGATGCGACTAGTTTTGGCCTGTAGATGTGATACCCCCCATTGTGACAATGAGATACATGCTCGGATTGCTGTCAATTAGATTTAGATATGCGATGGCCCAGGCATATGTGGGTATCCACCGACAAAAGACAACCCTACATGAAAACGTAGCTGACATCAAAGAAGCAAGAATCAAGAGGGAGATGTCATGGATGGCAGAGGCTAGGATTGGTCAGGTGATCAAGGTTGAAAATATATCCAAAGGGGAAGAGTGAAGTAAGTCAGAGGAGAACTGGATAAACTAGCAGAGTGCAGAGCTTGTGGCAATCAAAAAGTGGAGCTAGAGATTAATCAGCTGATAAGTAATCATGCTAGGGATGATGACCCATTATGTACACTGAAGGATCTGAGTGCCTGGTGATAAATCAGGATGAGGCTTCTCTGCAAGAATAAAGGGCAGGGTTATCGCTGAACAGAGTGGAGCCTTCAGGACAACAACCTCCAGCATGAGAATGGAGGTAGAGGCCGTTACCGCATCACTAAGGTGGTTGTCTGAAACTCTATCAACCAGGGCAGTTATATTGTCAGACTCTCAGGCCATGCTTCAGAAAGTTCAGAACGGGTGGCTGTGACAAGAATGGAAAACTTCAATAGAATCCACAAGTCTTCAAGATCTTGTGTGGATCTACTGTCCTTGTCATGCTGGGGTACGTGGTAATGAGAGAGCTGTGGGGACACTGGACATGGATAAGGGAGAGATACTAAAGGCAATTGTGGCAAAACTCTGAAGTGTGGGGTATGATTAATAATAGTGTGCCTAAGTCCTCACTGAAGCTATCTCGTAACAATCCCAAAACGTATAACTGGCCAACAGCATCAAGTGTATAAATTCATCGATCCACATAGACAAGTTTAATATGATTCCTCAAGAACATTAGCATCTTTACATGTTGAATGGTTCCTATACCAATTGGTAATTTTGATCCACTATCTCACACTTTATTCTCTATCAGGACACAAGTCTTATATCATGTATTTAACTGTAAGTTCTAATGGGAACATTTTCCAAACTGCAAGACATGCAGCGTACACTTTGAATTTCCACACCGGAATAAATAATATCACTAGTCCAAACAAAGGCACGTCATCTGTGACCTACACATAGCGACCAAAAAATGTGCCACCACTTGTGAGCACTACATTTATTTCAATTATAAAACTCACATGTGGCGTGCAAAAGATATTCGCTGAGAGACTGGCCTCGAGGGCACCCACAGTGGGTACACTGGACATGGATAAGGGAGAGATGCTAAGGGCAATTAATGATGACCTGCTGGATAATAACAATGCAATGGATGAATCAGCAAGGTTGAGACTGTTGGAGTTTGGCATCAAATGTGGGACTAGCAGAAATGGACGTGAGAGGATGCATCTGTCGTATGTACAACCAGCATGATACAGGTACATTTAGCATTCATACTCTTCGACATTTGTTGAGGGAGACTGAACACCTACTGTCTGCCTGAAGTGCAGTTAGGTCGATTCTGATTAACAAATAACTTTCTAAATGGATTTTTATTTCAGTGTCAATAATTGTTATTTCACTTGATACATGCTACTCAACTATTTCTAATGTATGAGTTCGCTAAAGTCATAATTAATCACTGATCTTCTTCTCACATCATGGCAGAAATAAGATACCAGAGTCTGTTGTTACTTTTTTCTGTTGTTACCTTTATTTGAGCGGTATTTTGGTTTTAAACATAAATATACACCCTGGGGGCTGAGCCATATTGTGGTGAAGTGGGATGTTATAAATACTTATAGGGAACTTAGTGTACTGACTGAGATCAGCTGTGAAGGTATCTATATCTATTAAGAGTAGTGTATTATAGATAACCTTACTTGCTACCACATATCTATATATCTCAGTCAGAATTATTCTGGAATAGTGTGATGCTACGTTATGTGTCTAGGGTATGTGTATGATGAAGTGTAAGTCACAACAACAGACAGATAAACAATTTAATTTAATCCACTACTCTTAACAACACTGTGACACTCACATACATATAACACTCTATGAGAATATCTTAAAGAAGTCACTCGTAACTTTTCAAATAACAATATGTATTCATTACTGGCATGAATGAATATGTGTCCTGATTCAACTACAAGGGAACCAGGAATCACAATCAATTTAAATTACAAGTTATGTACAGAATGTATTTAATATGAATATTGTAGTGACATATATTATTACAAATGTTCTATGTGTGTCAGTTGTGTAGTAGTAAAATGAGGTAATACTGGTTTTGTTTTGTTCAAGCTCTGTTGGTATTTGTCATCATGACTTCAATAGTTTGTCTTTAGGGACTAGTATTGGAGATGTTCCCAGTTCCTGATTTTAAGACAAGTAAATTCCCCTCTTAATGTTAATTTTACAAAGTCAGTTCAAGATGAGGGGACATAATGTTGAGCTCAGCTGGCCAAGTTAGCTTATCTGGCGTGATGGCGGCAGGAAAGGACTCCTCTGCTCGAATTCTCCTCTGGGCTCTGAAGACACCTCACTGATAGCTAAAAGGACCAAGGAGTATGCTGTCCGACACTGGATTCAGCAAAGCTCTGACCAGGTGCTGCTCAGTACCATCAAGACCACTGTCCCACAATTCATACGAATAAACACAGATACGTTGATTAGCAATGAATTCTGGCACAAACTGGCACAAATTCCCATCTGCTTATCTTCCAGGCTTTTATTTAGCCAAATATAAGCTGGCTTCAACGCACTGATGCTTTATCAATCTTATTTAAACAAGTGGTTTCGAACTAACGCTCCCAAGTGTGTATATCAGCGAGTCTGACCAATGAGCCCCGTTTCGACAAGTGTTTGAAAAAATGTTACCTTTCCCCGTTTCCCCTAACAACCAAGATAGTATTTATAGCCCGACCAATCGTGGTTAGGCTTTCATTTGTTGCGCTCCAATCAATTTGGAGTTTACATGGTAGGCTATTTCTGTAACGTAAATTTTTTCCAAACACGTTAAAAAAAATCTTATGAGCAGAAATGATTTTATGCTGTCAGGCACCCCCAATATTTTATTTTGGGTATAATTTATTAATTCCTGGACTATTTGCGTAACGTTTTACATATTATTTGTCAGCAAGCCCTAAGGAACCCAAAAATACTAATTTAAAGGAGCTACGTGGCTGCGTTCAAAATATGCAATTTCTTCTACCTCCTGTTTCGAAGATGTGCTGTCTGGGTACTGTTATGTTTTCAACCGTAAACCCATCTAATGTTATCTTTTCTAATAAGAGTTTTTTATGATTTATAAACCTAACTCTGGGAAAGGGTAGTGTATTTTATCACTGTCCGTCTGAAAAAAAGTTAGTGCTTGTAGTCTTACACGCGTGATGGCAGCATTTGTGTATCGCGCGAAGCGTGTTGCATGCGTTCCTGATTTTCAGCCCTCCCCTCTCTCTTTATCCTTTTGTCCATCTGTTCGTTCGTTTTGGTAACGTAATATAATTAATGTTAGGATTAATTTAGGTCATTACGCAGGGCCTCTCAATGTTTTTCTTAGAAATGCAGCACACGTTTCATTGAAGAAGGCGGGTAATAATACAGTAAGCTTTTATATCAACGTGAAAGCGTTACAATTTGCAGACGAAGCAGAAAACAAGGGGGATTTCGAGTACATTCTTTGTGACAGCACTGTTATTTTCCCATTGCTCTTCTCTTTATTAATTTTATTTGTTAGGCTTTATATTTACCTAATAATTTATATATGTGGATTAGAATATTTCACGACACATATTTAAACTAACTTACAGGATATTTTATTTAATGTGGCTGGACACAAATTTCCTTTTTCAACCTCATGTGCTTTACATAGTCCTTTTGTGGGATTCATGAGAAAGAATTTATCATCCAGAAAATATCCTGTTTAGTTGTTGGAATTCTCTTTGCATTAGTGATTTCTAGTAGACTATTTCCCGAGTAGAGGCAGTTCCTTCGAACTCGTAGACCTATCTTATAGATATCACTTTTTTATTCTTTCATACATTCTATAAGTCACTCCACACGCCCTCTCCTTCGAAAGTATCCATCATAGCATGTTTTGTGGTCAAATGTCTTTTAAATTTACTAGGAACCATGGCTTCATTCAAAAGCTTGTCACTGTACACAACATATAATGGCTGAGGACAATCTTTCTCTCCAGACCAAGAAAACCCCAACTTAAATAGATGTCCATGTACTGTCCCCTAACTTTAGATTTAGAAATCTTTTTCGGTGTTGACGTGACCTCTTCCAAACTGATGTTTTCATTACTGCAAATACTAGTTGTGTCGGGTAGGGCGTATGTGGGTGGATGTAGAAATGTAGAGGCTCAAGCAACATGCTTACACCACCATCTGGCTCACTGACCATGTAATAATTTATGATCAAACAACTCCAACAGTTAGTTCAATCTCCATAGATTTATGTACCAAAACAAGTCACTATGGGTGTAGGGCCATAACGATCACTGGAGACATAACAAATCTGGAGTATTTACAATCACTCTGGTTCTCAAAATAACTACATCAACAAAGTAGGCTACTTCATAAATAAGTCCACTGTACAACATCACTGGCCCTCTACTCACAGACTACTCTAGCCATCCACCCTTCTCTTCTCTACGATCCTCACTGTCTACTGTCTACCACCACACATCTCTGACCATTTGTCCCATTCCATTCATGTTCACCAAAACACGTGAAACTCTTACAAACTCCACTAAGCATCATTCACATTCCAGCTCACAACATCGCTTGTGGCAAAAATACCACAATGCAAGCATAAACAACTCACAACAACTCAACATACCAATTAATCTCCCACTAGAGCAGAGGATCATTTATACAAGCACACAAACACAAAACATTCCTTGACACTGTTACTATTTTCTTTGACACGTTTTCTTGTAATAAATCTATCCATTTCAGTTAGGATATCTACTGTTAATACAGTTTTAAAATGGCAAATCAAATACAAGAAACAACATGCTGATCACTGAGTAAATTATAAAATGATACAACACGAATTATATGAGCATGCGTAAATTTTCAATTTCCTTTACCTTACTGCTCTTTCTAATATGAAATTTAATTAGGTCCAAGTGGGAAGTACTATGCTTCGTCCATGGCCTTTGTAAAAAGTTCATGCACCTCTTGCGTTTTTGTAATATCATGAAATTTTGATGTGTATCTATTTTTGTTCACAGCAGTTAATAGTTCCAATTATTACTGAGTGAATTCAAGCTGTAAGATCAGTTTTATATTACATGATCCCTAAAAATATACTTCATGTAGTAAATTTACAAAATTTTTGCAGCACACTTTGATAGGCACAGCAGCACATCGCTTGAGAAACACTGCTTTAGAGCAACTATTGACGTTCAGTGACAAATGCAGCATTGCCAGCAAACAAGAAGTCTCTTATAGTGACCCTTCTGATTTCTGTGTTTGCCTTCAGCCTTGCAAGATTAAACAGTTGGCCATCTGACCTGGTGTCAAGGCATATTCCTTCAGTTGCATCCCCAAATGCATATTTCAAGAGCAAGGAAAAGAGGATCCTGAAGAGGGTTGGAGACAGGATGCAGCCTTGTTTAACACCACTGCATATGTCAAAGGGCTGTGATGTGCTTCCAGCATACTGGACTGTTCCCTTCATGTCTTCATGGAATGACTTAATCATTTCCAGCAACTCAGTGGGGCATCCTATTTTCAGCAGGATTTTGAAGAGTCCATCCCTGCTAACTAGGTCAAATGTCTTTGTTAGGTCAACAAAGGCAACATATAAAGGCTTTTTCTGCTTTCTTGATTTTTCCTGAAGTTGGCGGAGAGAAAAGATCATGTCTATTGTTTTTCTACAAACTCAGAATCCACACCCCAACTCTGGATATATGCGCTCAACTAACTTGTGTAGACGCACTATGATAACTCTGGTGCAAACCTTACCAACAATACTAAGAAGAGAGATGCCTCTGTAGTTGTTGCAATCACTTCCGTCTCCTTTATTTTTATATAGTGTTACAATCTTGGCATCTTGCATGTTTTGACGGATAGCTGCATCTTCTCAGCACTGACACAGCACCATAAGCAGGGGGAGCAGTTGTGTGCTTTTACAGCATTTGATTAAATCAGGAGGAATCCCATTGTTTCCTAGTGCTTTACCAGAGGCTAAGCTATCAGAAATACATAAGAAAATAAATAATACCAAATATATACTACAAATATCCTTGAACATCTTAACTGTTTACATGAATGGATCCAAGGGAGAAGATAGAAAATTAGCATAAGAATATATGTTCTAATATGGAAAATATAAAAGAATATAGTATCACAGGATATATATTCATTTTCATTAAAGTATGGTGGTATTACTTACTTACTTAGTCGTTCCCCTTCTACCGTGAGGTGTAGATGTCTGGAAGAGAGAGCGCCAGACTATCCTATCGGCTGTCTTCCTCCTGGCCTGGTTCCATTCTAGTCCTTCAAAGATTGTCTAATGTTGTCCTCCCAGCGGACTCTGGGTCATCCTGGGGGTCTGGATCCCTGGCTCTTTGTTTCCCATGCTTGTCGTGGTAGCCGATCTTCTCCCATTCTGCAGACATGGCCAAACCATCTTAGTTGGGACTGTTCTACTTGAGTCTGCAGGGGGTGGCATTTTAGGCCTTGACGTATCGTCTGGTTCGGGACCATGTCTCTTCTTGTTACTTCAACCACCCTCCTCAGATACCTCATTTTTGAGGTTTGGATCTGGCTTTTGTGGGTTGTAGTCATTGCCCATCACTCGCATCCATATGTCAAGACTGGGACATAGGTGGAGCGGTATACAGCCATCTTCGTTTTCTTACCAACCTCTCTCTTGCTGAGGAATCCTCGATTTATGGCCTGAAAAAGTCTCCCAGCTGCTGCTCTTCGAGTGGCCAACTCTTCTTTGATGCCCCCCTTTCGGTCTATAATAGCTCCGAGGTATTTAAAGTGGTAGACCTGCTCCAGGACCTGTTCTCCCAGCTTAATCTGATGTCTTCTTTCTTCTCGTGATATCACCATGGATTTTGTTTTAGAGCTGCTTATGACCATCCCTCTCTTCTCCAGCTCTTCCTTCCAGTCTTGCAGGTTGGATAGGAGATGTGCCTCTGGTTTAGCAATCAGGGCAACATCATCAGCAAATGCCAGCTCTGAAATACAGATCTGTCTCATCTTCCAGTACCCCACTGAATACTTTCTTGTTCTCTCCTTAAATGCCTTGATAACATCGTCCATGAGGAGTATGAAAAGATAAGGTGACAGGATATCACCTTGTCTTATACCAGTGGTGGTCCTGAACTCTTCTGACTTATGGTTTGCTGTCCTCACATCATTTCTGCAAGGCTTGTAGAAGCTCTGTATAGCATGAATCAGAAGTGCTGGAATGTTCTTCCTTGCCAAACAGTCCCACAGTTTCCTGGCCTATCAAATGCCCTTTTCCAGATATATGAAACAAAGATGGATCTCACTCTTATAAATAAATAATAATAAATTCTTTAAGCACCAAACACGGCGCATAAGGCAGAAACCAGTGCTCTCCAGGTTGTTCGTTGTGACGCCACTCCTCTTAACTCTTGCACATTATTTAGGCCCAACGTTCTTCCTTCACTCTTATACTCATGGCCTTTTCACTCAGCTGTCTGAGTGTGAAGATTAGGTCGTGAGGACTTCGGTTTGCTCAGAATCCGCACTGGACCTCATTCAATTGTGGCTCAGCTAGGCATCTGAGTCTCTGCTCTAGGATTCTAGAGTAGATTTTACCAGGGACACTGAGAAGGGATATGCCTCTATGGTTTCCACATTTTCGATTGTCACTCTTTTTGAAAATTGGTGTTATGATGGCAATCTCCCAATCTTTTGGTATGGTCTTGTCGCACCACACTGCCTGTGGGACCCTTAAGAGTAATAGGTCGCCTGGTGCTCCCATGTACTTAACCACTTCTGGTGTTATACCATCATGCCCTGCTGCTTTGCTCATCTCGATTTTATCCAGTGCTGCCTTCAGTTTTTCCATCTTTATGTCATCTTCACCATCATTGGTTTTCTCTTCTGTGCTAGTGGTTATCATTTCTGATGCTTCACCATGCTCACCATCCAGGAGTTCCGAGAAATATTCTTTCCATCGTTCCAATAATTCCTTCGGGGCAGTAAGCGATTTGCCTTGCTTGTCCTTTATAAATTTGAGAGGGTATTGTTTTTCCTTCCTCATGTTCTTTAGGGACTTATAGAACGATTTCTGGTTTTCTTGCGCATCTTTTTCTAGCTTTTCTCCAAATTCTTCCCAGAACTTCTGTTTTGCCACTAGCACCATGTTCTTTGCTTCTGTTCTGAGTGTCGCATATTCTCTACATTTCTCCATTTGTCCTGATGTGTTTGTTGTGTTTTTAGCTCCTAAGTATTGTTTCCATGCCATTTTCTTCTCTCTTATTTTCTCTTTGACTTCCTCTATCCACCAAGGTGTCCTCTTTCTCTTGTTCCCAAGTCGGACTTCACCACATGCTTCTGCGGCAGCTGTCTTTATGATGTCCTTGAATTTAAGCCAGTGGGTTTCCAAGTCATCAGGTTGTTCTTCTGTGTTGCTCACCGCTGCAGCAATAAGCCCCTGATATCTGGTCTTAATTTCTGGCTCTCTCAGCTTGTAGGTCTTTATGCTCATTTCTCCCGTTCGTTTACTTGGTTTCTTGCGTGATGTTGGGCAGTTCCTAGGCTGAGCAACTCTTTCAGTTGTTCTTTTGATTGTAAGCAGGTAGTGATCACTTCCAATCTCTGGCCCCCTCCAGACTCTAGCATCCCGGACATATTTGAATGAGCTCCTCCTAACAACGGCATAGTCGATCACTGACTTCTCATTCTTTGTTGGTTCACATCTAGTGTATGCATGTATGCGCTTATGGGAGAACTTTGTGTTTGTGATGATCAGATTCAGCTCACTGCAGAATCTAAGGAGTCGCCTTCCATTGTCATTGAGAGTATCTTCTCCATATCTTCCGATAACTCCACCCCATCTAGCATGGTCATTTCCAACTCTGGCATTGAAATCTCCGAGCATGATAATTTCATCTAGGCAGTCATCCACTGTCCTTTGAAGCAGCTCGAAGAATTCCTCCTTGACCTCTGCTCTCTCATCCTCATTTGGCCCATACACTATGACCAGGTTGACTATGGTTTCTCCTTCTTTTAGTTTTACAACCATAATGCGCTCCAAGACAAAGTTCCATCCCTTGATACTTTCTTTTGGTGTTTGGCCACAATGCAACCCACGCCCCCTTTAGCTCTTTCAGATGTGGGTACACCACTGTAGAGCAGCGTGTTGCCATCGAGATCCATGACTCCTTGTCCTTTTTTCTTTGTTTCCGCTATAGCCAGGATTTCTAATTTTGCTTTCCTCATCTCTTCAACCAGCTCCTCTTCTTTCCCATTTATACTTCTTGTGTTCCATAAGTCGTAGTCTGTTCCAGTTCGTCTCCTTTAGAATCAGTCCGGTTTTCTCTCTTGTAGTTCTCATAATCTGCCATCAATGGTTCCTATACCTTGTAGCGGTATGGCAGCTTGTGTACCCTGACAATCCCCAGAGCTATGTCAGTGGGAGTTTTACTCCTGGTAGGTTCAACCAAGCTGGACTGGTCTGCGTGGGTAGGGGTCAGACAAAAGCTGGTACCCTGGTCCTCCAGGTTGGGGGTTTTAGCACAGGGCCGACATCCCTGTCTATGTAAAAAATCGCACATGTTACGGAAACGGCAACAAATGAAAAAACTTTGATGCGGGACGGACATCCGGAGTCTGAGGCTCGTATTACTGACAGTGGTGAAAGCCGAAAGGAAGCCACTGGCATGAAAACGGATGCCCTGACCGCAAAACACGAAACCAGAATTGGTTTTTGGAACGTTAGAACTATGAACGAGGCAGGAAAGCTTAGACAGATCACAGCAGTGATGAGGAATTACAAACTACATATCCTGGGAATAAGCGAGAGCAGATGGACAGGGATGGGGAGAATAAAAACAGCTACAGGGGAAACAGTACTTTATTCTTGTAGAGAGGATGGTCAGCACAACGAAGGTGTAGCCATTATCCTGAAGAAAGGAATGGAAAGGTCTTTACTGGAATGGAAACCCATTAACAACAGACTAATAAGAGCAAGACTGAGAGGGAGATTCACCAACACCACAATTATACAATGCTATGCACCAACAAATGACAGCTATGAAGAGATCAAGGACGAGTTCTATCAATAGATACAAAAGGAAATGGAAACTGTACCCAGGTACGATCTTATTATAGTAATGGGAGACCTAAATGCGAAAGTTGGAACACACAATAATTATAACGAAAGAGTAATGGGGAAATGCGGCAGTGGAACAGTAAATGAGAATGGGGACAAATTAATAAGCTTCTGCAGTATTAACAACCTGGTCATTGGAGGAACCCTTTTTCAACACAAAGAAGTGCACAAGTTAACATGTGAATCACCAAACGGACGAGACAAAAACCAGATAGATCACATATTGATCAATGGCAGATGGAGACATGCACTACAAGACGTGAAAGTAAGAAGAGGCGCAGATGTGGGAAGTGATCATCACCTAGTAGTAGCAAGACTGAAGGTGAAACTCAGAGCTGCTGGACCAGTTGCAGACAAACAGAAAAGATATAACATCACGAAACTTAAGGACCCCCTCACAAGAAAAGCGTTCGTGGTCGACGTAAAGAGACGATATCAGATTATCAAATGCCAGGAAAGAACAGAGACCGACGATGTCGATCAGAAATTCAACACCATCTCAACAATATACAAAGAAAGCAGCAAGTCATGCTTGGGATTCCAGGAAAGAAAGAGCCAAGACTGGATAACACCTGAAACGTTAAACACCATAGCGAAGAGAAAGGAAATGAAAAGAAAGAAAGCAGAAGCTAAGTCTCCCAGGTTAAAGGCAATATATAGGGAACAGTACAGTCAGCTGGACAAGGAAGTAATACGTCAAACCGGTGCTATTAAAAGGACATTTCTGGATGACCTTGCAAGACAGGAGAAGAGGCAGCACTGAGAAATGAACAAAGCACAGTTTATAAAATAACTAAAGCTATCAGTGGAAAACGAGGTGCAAACAACATAACATTAGTAAGAGAAAAACAAGGAAATCTCATCACTACAGCACAGGGGCAGGAAACAAGATGGGCAGAGCACTTCAGAGAAACACTGAATAAGGAACCACCAGAGACTCAGCTGAATGTTCTTGAGGCTGAAAGTGACTTAGACGTAAATACAGACATTCCACGAAAAGAAGAAATCATCACAGCTATCTGATAAATACTGTTTTTAGCTTCCACATTGGATTAGGTTATACTGGACACATAGATGAATGTTCTCTTGATGTAGAATGAAGGTATTGTGGTGTTGTGTGTCAATCCCAATGTTACTTGTATGCCACTGTTAGAGCTGGGCACACAGTATAATGGTCAACTCGTTCCGACACAGTGTTAAGTATTTAGGTCACCTTGTTCGTCAAGTGTTGAGGCGCTGACAAGGGACAGTGTTGACATAGAGTGAGAGTGTAGATATAATTTACGCGAATGGGTGTACAGTTCTGTTAAGTTGACAAGTCACTCACTCAATCATAGCTGGAAGTCAATAAAGTGTAGACTACTGATGACGTTTCATACATTTAATAATGGACGCACTCGAACATCACAGATACAGTCACTTGAACAGGTTGGCAAAACATGGCATGCTTGAAAATGGTCTACGACATCAATTATGCATTCGTATTGAATGTGGATACAACAGAACGTTAGTAGACAGTCAACATTGATAAATACTGTTTTTAGCCTCCACATTGGATTAGGTTATACTGGACACATAGATGAATGTTCTCTTGGTGTAGAATGAAGGTATTGTGGTGTTGTGTGTCAATCCCAATGTTACTTGTATGCCACTGTTAGAGCTGGGCACACAGTAGAATGGTCAACTCGTTCCGACACAGTGTTAAGTATTTAGGTCACCTTGTTCGTCAAGTGTTGAGGCGCTGACAAGGGACTGTTGAATACACTTTGCTGTAGAATAAACGTGTTGTTGTGTATTGGCCACTGTTGTAGAATGACTGGATGCGGATGTTATGTTTAGAGTCATGCACTGATCATCACTGAAGAAAGTCTTCTTCAGTTACCTCTGCATCATCGAATGAACCTGTCATATTGACATTGAGTGGGAGTGTCAAGTAACGCGAATGGTGTAGTAGTTCGGTGCAACAGACCACTTGATAATACCTCTCACACACTCTCATGTAATGCAATGACGACTTGAACTGCCGCTGACATTTCAATAGTTTAATGAAGGCACGCACACTGGACAGCACGGATACAGTCATGGGTACATGTTGACATAAATTCATTGGTTATTTGAATCGTGGATGATACATTCATGTAGTAGTGAAATAACATTCAACCTAAGGTAGCATTCACTGTTCTGGTAACTAATCGCCGTATCCTCTACTGACTGAACGCGTCAATGAGGATCGGTAAACATACAAAAGTCATTGGCCCAATCTTCATTTCATGGCTAAGTTCTTAAGCTGAGATATGTCCAATGTTTGTATAATAATCATAAACCACGATAGTTGGTTTTCACCTCATAACAAGATCTCGATACCACTGCCCGATAGTAGGATACATAATCTGTTCTCTTGACAGTGATCAAAAATATGATGACAGGAATATAACATGGCCGCCTTCCTGAGTTGTCGCTCACTCACTCGCAGGAGGGTAGATATAAGCCAAAGTTAATTTAGAATGTGCATATAAATAATTTAATAAAGTTTTCCATACAGCGCTACAGTAATCACGTTACTTCATGTAGACATAACTGCTGTAGGAAAGCCTGTCATCTTCGTCGATACAAAACACGACCCTAGCGATACGAAGCACAATGTTCCATCTAGGTCTAACCGACTCGAGTTCATCAAAAATAGGGTCTGGCATACCTGGAGTCCGAATCACACATATGAGGAGGATCTCTGACAAATAGACTCTTGCAGAGACATAAACTTCTCCTGGAAAAACATCTACGAATCACTGTTAAACCTTAAACAGTGCCAGCCCTGGAAAACACACTCAGCCATTCTTGGGCGACATTATCAGAACTCTTCACAACCCAGTAGGACTACGAAAACCTGCGCTAGATTCCGGCAGAAAGAATATAGTCCGACATGAACATACAAAGGTATACAATATACGACTGAATCTTCTTTCACTAGACAAGTAGTACACATGAATTTAGGCCATAAACATAACAAGCAAAATTAATCTATTTTCTGGCCCGAACAAATAAGAACGGACATGAATTCAATATCCATGCGCCGAATCAATATCAAGAACGATCACTCATATAATCAAAAGTGTAAATCAATCATGAATTATCTAGCTTTACCAGAGGAAGCATTTTCATACACAAATGAATGCAAATATATATTTTTCCATATTAAATAGCCATATCGTATTTTTGTAATATGTGCGTCAAAATATGCACGCAACAGATTACGACACCCCTCGGGAAAAAAAATGGTACTTTTTTTTTTTTTTAAACATCTAGGAGCAACATACAATAGGCTCACAACGCACCAATAACAATGCGCAGATGATAAGCATTGAGAATATATTTCATGATCTTAGAGAAAGTATTTCTCTAAGTATAAATATTTCCAGAGAGGTGTCACCAACGCATACTACAATACTGGCAATGCCACACTTTCTACATCAGTTATACATAAATTTCATGTTAGATATCTTAACATCATGATCATCAAAGACGAAAAACATTGAAAGATCAGCGGTGAATAAACATCAATGAACCGCTAAGTAGTGTTACAATCAATATATGATATATTACATATGTGTACACATTTCAACATAGGAACAACTGTAGCAAAGTTAGGCATATAATTTAACAGTTATGAATCATGTGGGCATCTAGACAAAATATCTGCCATCACATTTTCTGACCCACGGATAGCTCGCACCGAAAAATGAAACGGCTGCAGAGCAATCGCGTATCGCGTTGATCTCGCGCTCTTCAGATTTTTACTCTGAATACCGTAAGAGCTTTCTGGTCAGTTTCCACAATGAAATGCGCGCCAAGAAGAAATCTTTGAAGTTTAAGGATTGACCAAACCATAGCCAATAATTCACGGTCTAGGACCGAGTAATTCTTCTCCGCGGCATTTAATTTTCGAGAAATATACATCACAGGATGCAGAGTTCCAGAGTACTCTTGCATTAGTGCTGCTCCAATCCCTGTGGATGAAGCGTCACTACGAAGAATAAATGTCTTATCCTTAGAAGGCAATACTAGGATAGGTGAAGTAGAAAACATAGTTTTAACCTTATCCAAAGAGGATTGACATTCTTGAGTCCAATGGATTACATTAGGAGACCCTTTCTTTAGCAAGGAAGAAAGAGGTGACATAATGGAGGACAGATTCGGAATGAATTGTCCATAAAATTGTATTAGACCTAAGAGACTTCGCACTTGCTTTTTAGTCTTAGGAATAGAAATGTTAAGTATCTTACTTGTATTATGGTCTTCTGTTTTTAGGAAACCATGACCAACACGGTGACCTAAGAAAGATATTTCGCTAAAACCAATACAAGCTTTAGATGGTTTCGCTGTTAGGTTATGCTCGCGTAAGATAGAGAATAGTTCGTTTAACCCGTTATAGTGATCTTCCCAAGTATCACTGAAAAGGCAGATGTCATCAAGATATGCAATGACATCTGAGCGATGAGATAGGATTCGACGCATCATGCGTACGAATGTTGCAGGGGCGTTCATTAGGCCGAAAGGCATGAAATTCCATTGGAATAGACCCCTAGGCGTCGAAAAAGCAGTAAACGGTTTGGCGTGTTCGGATAATGGAACTTGCCAATATCCCTTAGACAAATCAAGTTTAGTAAAGAAATGGGAATTCGATAGTCTTGTAAGTAGCTCTTCTAGTAAAGGCATAGGTTCAGAATCAAATTTCGTCACTTGGTTCAATTTGCGATAATCAACGCAGAGACGTATGTTATTGTCTTTTTTTCGTACAATAACCATCGGCGAAGAATATGCTGATGTGGATGGTTCAATAATTTTTAACTCTATCATCTCATCCAACTCTTTCTCTACCTGTGCTTGAAAATGTATCGGGATAGGATACGGTCTGACTCTTATAGGACTATGGTCAGTAAGAATAATGTCATGTTGAATGACATCAGTTTGACCAGTAATGTCAGTAAGGACATCCTGAAATTGTTCTAACATAGTAGAAACTTGTTTCTGCTCTCCTGGAGATAATTCTGGAGAAATTGCAACATCTTTCCATGATTCATTAGAGTGAAGAGGAATCATTGGAAAAGGTAGATTTACATCCGAGAAACTCGTTTCCTCATCCTGTATTACTGACAGAGATGAGTAATGTCCATGTTGGACTGGAAAATCGTCCGTTGCCTGGAAAACAGGTTGTAAATAATCCGGACGTTCATGGAATTCCGTGAGCATGTTGATGTGGAAGGTTTTACGCTTCCCGTCAATATCGACGATATAGTCAACATCGGAAACTTTTGATATTATATCGTACGAACCTTTCCAAGAAATAAGAAGTCTATTTTCCCTACAAGGTAGCAAGACAAATGCTTTGTCACCTGGACAAAGTTGTCGCAAGCATCTCTTTTTATTGGCAAATTCCCTTGCCTTTTGTTTTGCAAATTCCGAAGAAGCGGTTGCCAATTTGCATGCTTCGATAATCTTATGTCTAAGTGCAATGACATATTCGTAAGAGGATTTTGTGTCATCGACAATATTATCAGCAGTTATAAGATCATGAAGTAAGGACATAGGACCTCACGGTTTCGCGCCAAAGACAAGTTCAAAGGGAGAAAATCCTGTATGTTCGTTGGCGACCTCTCTATATGCAAAGAGAGCCGCGGGTAAAACCCTGTCCCAATCCTGAGGATGATCCTCAGTTATCTTACCTAGTAGGTTTTTCAGAGTTCTATTCAGACGTTCTACCATCCCATTGGACATAGGATGATAAATACTACTCAGAGATCTCTCTATCTTTAGAGTCGACATCACTTGAGACATGGTATCCAATATGAGTTGGGTACCATGGTCGGATAATATTTCTGCTGGAAACCCCAGACGAGAAAATATTAACCAAAGAGCATCTGCGACATCAGCAGTAGTTATGCTCTTTAGAGGAACAGCCTCTGGCCAACGTGTGCACATATCAACACACGTCAAAATAAATTGGTGTCCTCTAGCAGACTTTATCTTAAATGGACCAATGATGTCTATCGCAATTTTTTGAAATGGTCGAATGGGAATGTCTGCAGCCTGAATAGGTGCAGCATGGTGTGGACCTCTGGATTTAACCTCTTGACATACTTTACAAGATCGACAATAGATTCGTATGTCCTTATTCACAGCAGGCCAAAAGAAAGATGCAAGAACTCTAGATTTAGTACGGGAAAAACCCATATGTCCAGCACACTGAGAATCGTGAGCTTGCTGTAAGATTTTAACTCTCATATTTTTGGGCACAAGAATTTGAGAATGAATGGATTTAGCGGAGTCTTGTACCATACGTACAAGTACGCCATTTCTCATCGTAATCCAAGATTTACGATTTGTATCCTTATTCGGATCACCTTTTGTTGCCAGAGTAAAGAATTTCTTTAGAGTAGGATCATCTTCCTGCTGTTTTATAAAGGAGTCATGGGAAATCTTCAAGGGATCATCTTGGATCTGCGCATCATTATCTTCAGAATGTGAAGATTGCGGCATATTAAGAGCTTCGTGCTGATAACGCGAATGTCGTGGGTTCGCTCCCCACACTGGCCACCACTGTTGAATACACTTTGCTGTAGAATAAACGTGTTGTTGTGTATTGGCCACTGTTGTAGAATGACTGGATGAGGATGTTATGTTTAGAGTCATGCACTGATCATCACTGAAGAAAGTCTTCTTCAGTTACCTCTGCATCATCGAATGAACCTGTCATATTGACATTGAGTGGGAGTGTCAAGTAACGCGAATGGTGTAGTAGTTCGGTGTAACAGACCACTTGATAATACCTCTCACACACTCTCATGTAATGCAATGACGACTTGAACTGCCGCTGACATTTCAATAGTTTAATGAAGGCACGCACACTGGACAGCACGGATACAGTCATGGGTACATGTTGACATAAATTCATTGGTTATTTGAATCGTGGATGATACATTCATGTAGTAGTGAAATAACATTCAACCTAAGGTAGCATTCACTGTTCTGGTAACTAATCGCCGTATCCTCTACTGACTGAACGCGTCAATGAGGATCGGTAAACATACAAAAGTCATTGGCCCAATCTTCATTTCATGGCTAAGTTCTTAAGCTGAGATATGTCCAATGTTTGTATAATAATCATAAACCACGATAGTGGGTTTTCACCTCATAACAAGATCTCGATACCACTGCCCGATAGTAGGATACATAATCTGTTCTCTTGACAGTGATCAAAAATATGATGACAGGAATATAACATGGCCGCCTTCCTGAGTTGTCGCTCACTCACTCGCAGGAGGGTAGATATAAGCCAAAGTTAATTTAGAATGTGCATATAAATAATTTCATAAAGTTTTTCCATACAGCGCTACAGTAATCACGTTACTTCATGTAGACATAACTGCTGTAGGAAAGCCTGTCATCTTCGTCGATACAAAACACGACCCTAGCGATACGAAGCACAATGTTCCATCTAGGTCTAACCGACTCGAGATCATCAAAAATAGGGTCTGGCATACCTGGAGTCCGAATCACACATATGAGGAGGATCTCTGACAAATAGACTCTTGCAGAGACATAAACTTCTCCTGGAAAAACATCTACGAATCACTGTTAAACCTTAAACAGTGCCAGCCCTGGAAAACACACTTAGCCATTCTTGGGCGACATTATCGGAACTCTTCACAACCCAGTAGGACTACGAAAACCTGCGCTAGTTTCCGTCAGAAAGAATATAGTCCGACATGAACATACAAAGGTATACAATATACGACTGAATCTTCTTTCACTAGACAAGTAGTACACATGAATTCAGGCCATAAACATAACAAGCAAAATTAATCTATTTTCTGGCCCGAACAAATAAGAACGGACATGAATTCAATATCAATGCGCCGAATCAATATCAAGAACGATCACTCATATAATCAAAAGTGTAAATCAATCATGAATTATCTAGCTTTACCAGAGGAAGCATTTTCATACACAAATGAATGCAAATATATATTTTTCCATATTAAATAGCCATATCGTATTTTTGTAATATTCGCATAAATTATATCTACACTCTCACTCTATGTCAACACTGTCCCTGTTGCGTGCATATTTTGACGCACTGTTACGTACATTTATTACCTAAGGGGGTAGTCTTCGGACAATTAGCAGAGGGCAAGAGAACAGTTGGGCGACCACAGCTGAGGTTCAAAGATATGTGCAAGAGAGATATGAGGGCACTGGACATGGATCCAGCAACATGGGAGGATAAAGCTGCCGATCGCACTAAGTGGCGATACTATTTACGGCGCCACCTCAGATTGGGCGAAGAGAGGCTCACACAAGAAGCAGAGGTGAGGAGAAACCGTCGAAAGGAGCACCAGGAAAATAAGCAGCTGAGGGCTGTCACCTCAGGGGCGCATTCCCATAGTCAGTTATGACTGAAGGGGCTATTATTATTAGTCTTCGGTCCTGCCAAATGTACGCACCAGTCTTGATATAGTTATATTATTTGTGCGGTCGAATGCTTCGTGCACGTCAGTGCGCGAATCATTCGACCGCACAAATAATATAACTATATCAAGACTGGTGCGTACATTTGGCAGGACCGAAGACTACCCCCTTAGGTAATAAATGTACGTAACAGTGCGTCAAAATATGCACGCAACAGGGACAGTGTTGACATAGAGTGAGAGTGTAGATATAATTTACGCGAATGGGTGTACAGTTCTGTTAAGTTGACAAGTCACTTACTCAATCATAGCTGGAAGTCAATAAAGTGTAGACTACTGATGACGTTTCATACATTTAATAATGGACGCACTCGAACATTACAGATACAGTCACTTGAACAGGTTGGCAAAACATGGCATGCTTGAAAATGGTCTACGAAATCAAATATGCATTCGTATTGAATGTGGATACAACAGAACGTTAGTAGACAGTCACACAGGGTTCTAGTTGCATTTAATCTCAGGCCTAACTGACTGATCGCGTCAGTTAATGCTTCCAAACATAGATATACATAAACAATGGTTCCCTGACAGAACCTCTTCGGTTGAAGAATTACCGGCTGCAATTAGCTAGCTTATATGACGACAATCTTAAACCACCAGTAGTGGATTTCAATAGTAGACAGGTCTCTGTATCATAATCAGATAGTAAGGCATCCCTGTTCTCTAGACAGTAAGGTATCCATGTTCTCTGATCAATATTCCGCTAGACAAAGGCGGGATCCAAAAATAGTCATATCTTCGGTGAGCTTCACTCACCAGCGAAGATGTATAATGGAGCACAAGTAAATGGCTCTGTTCATGATATAAATATATATTGGACTCTGAATATCCTATAATTGGTGCTGCTTACATCAAATACATAGTGCTGCTAGGAAAAATGTCGTCTTAACATAGTCAATCACTCATATGGGCAGGCGATAGCACGTCTCCACATCTAGGCATAGGAAAAAGTTCAGTAAATGTCTTTTTTACCTTATTGTCCTAGAAAAATCACACTAGCAAATAGCCCACGCCATCCCTTGGCGTAAAGAATGAACATTGGGGAGAATCACTGACATGATAGTCATACAGAAAGAATATCTCATTCCCCAGAATTAACCACACAGACAAAACTTCGGACCTCTCTGTCCGCACAGCAACTCAGGATCCCATCATCACGGAAGTCTCTCTCAACCTAACTTCGACACATGCGCAGAAGCGCATGACCCCAGTGTTCAACTCAAGATGGGCCGATGTTGGACACAACCCAACAAAGATACAAGACCAAATCGCCTAAAATGGTCAGGGAATAAACATCAACTCAGGTTATAAACATTCCAAGAAAGACCGATCTGTCCTGTCCAAACAAAGAAACAACATGACGTAAATCTAATATTCATCCGCCAGGTTAAGACCCAAGAGAAGGTAACAAACATAATAAAATGTAACATCAACTTAATCAAGAGTTATGTACATTTGACTACCAAATGAAGTGTTCCACCAGACAGGTATATATATATATATATATATATATATATATATATATATATATATATATTGCCTACGAAAGAATCTGTGCGTAACACTATCAAAGGGCTAAAAAAAGTGGAAAAGCACCTGGTCACGACAACCTAAATGCTGAGCTATTCAAGACAGACCCTGAACTAGCAGCAGAACTATTAGAACCACTATTTGCACAAGTCTGGGAAACTGAGACAACACCAACAGAGTGGAGTAAAGGAATAATTGTCAAATTGCCCATGAAGGGCGACCTTGCAGACTGTGGTGAAAATACAGTGGTACAACGATAAAATACTCCATTTATAAAGATAAAAGTTAAAAATAAAATGTAGGGATAAAATATAGATAAGCTACGCTGCTACTTCTTCGCCCACGCCATCGTTTTCTAGTGTCATTGAAAAACAACTAGTTATAACATGGAGACAAAATGTCTATACATTTAGACGGGGTAGAAACGGAGAGAAAAGGAAAAAAATGATGCGGTCTGCACACGTGCTTGAATCTAAAGCCTAGCAGACGCAATTTGTAGTTTTAAAAAAAGAAGAAAGTTACGCCACTAGTTGACACAATGTAAGAAATTGGACACGAAAACGACCTTAGCTCTTGTCAGAAACAGACGTATCTTAGACGTTCTACGGTAAATAGTCGTTTTAATTTGAATATAGCGGCAAACACCGTGAACGAGTGGTAAAAACAAATTTCAAGACTAACATGGAAAAAATTATGTATTTCCTTAATAATAAGTTTAGAAGAATAAAAGTTTGCTAGTTTGATAGTCCATCTTTCCCTGAGAAATAATATACTTTTAATTACAAAGACGGACAGATAACAAGGAAGATATTGACGAAAGACTGTATTGTTCAATACAGACGAGCAGACAGTTATTTGTGCATACTTCTCACTAAAGTTACTTTTTGACACGTCCTTGAGACTAAAGCAGAAAAACAAATTACATGTGGACAAGGGGCAGACAAGGAGGGTAGAATCTAAAAATAACTTAGCATAGAAATCTTATACGTAAGTGAGACAAAATTTGTGTAGTTTTTTTGGTAGTGTGGTCCAAAAACAAGTGTAATTTTGGGAAAACCCAAGTTCGGACGGACAGACGGACAGAAATACATTTCACTCTAGACCGAAACTGGACTCAAATTGGACATTTAGGTTTAAATATTTAAACTGTAGAGAGGAAGTACTCTGATTGGATGAAAGATTAATATTATTGACAAAAATTAGCCGGCAAGTGCCATTTGTTGAAGACTGTCCACAGCAACAGATCGTTGATGCTTAGAACTGTGACGCCCAGTAAAGATATAATATTACCAGTGGGACGCCATAGTATAGCCAGCAGCTCAGCTGAGTTTGTGCTAGTACAACGTATCTGTGTGTTTTCATTTTGAATTGTGGTAAGGGAAAAATTATTAACCTTTTTATTTAACAATTCTGAGTGATTGATACTGCCATGTCATGAAAAATGATTACGACAAGTGAGTACTTATTCTAAGTCCCCAGCGACAGTCCAGGACCTAGAGGCGAATGAATAAAATGAAAAAACATATCCAAGAATGTAGAATACAGATCTTTATTTCAGGAGATCAGTGGGAACATATCACCCACCTTATTAAATGGAAAAAAGAGATTAATGAAAATATTTCAGATGCAGTGCAGTTTATAGAGGAATGGTAAACTGGTGCTATTTGATAACAGACTGGGTGAGATGTGCTGGGTCGGTCAGAGAGATC
Source organism: Oreohelix idahoensis (assembly GCA_024509875.1). Taxonomy (NCBI): domain Eukaryota; kingdom Metazoa; phylum Mollusca; class Gastropoda; order Stylommatophora; family Oreohelicidae; genus Oreohelix; species Oreohelix idahoensis. Next base: position 342,387 of record JAMPIV010014261.1, read on the forward strand.
TGACCTGGTCTTTGTAGTTTATGTATTAGTGTGTGTAAACATGGTGAAGTAGGCAGTGTGTTGACACATGGCCTAATTCTGTGGTTTCAGAGTTTCTTTGTCTGGCACTGTGCTAGTGCCAGATACTCTGAAGAGATCAAACGGTGGATGGAGGAGTAGCCTATCATCTTACCTCAGCAACTGTGAGGAGTAGCCTATCATTTTACCTCAGCAACTGTGAGGAGTGGGCCAAGTGAACAACTTTACTACATCGTCACAGGCCAGTTAAGTATTGAAGACCTGGCCTGCTGCTGATTCATCAATATCCATAAATAAATAACGAACTTTGCCACCATTTACCCTGTTAAAAATCCAATGAACAGTACTAACACAGACTGGGTATGATGTACACACCACGACCCGACATCCAGTACTAGTTTTCCCAAAGACTCTGTAGTTATTATTAATATTAGCAAATTTCACTTATATATCTATGTACAAACCTTTCATGTAATGATTCAATTATATGCTCTTTTATTGATATAAATTCATATTGTTTCACACGTTCTGACCAGAAGAAAACTTGGGTCAGGACTAAATAAATTTAAAAAAATGTAAATTTTTAATTTAAACACAGTGTTAATTGACTTGATCATAGAGCTTATTATTAGACCTAGTGTTTATATGTGTGTGTCTGTGTACTTAATTACCTGCACACCACATTTCAGTACCCTAGACATTAAACGTAGCTAACATACATAATAGCAGAATAAGTCTGTTTGAGATCATAGGTGGTAGCAGAAAGGTATCCTGTAAACTCACATAAACTGTTATCTTCCGGGACCTTCACAGCTGACCTCATTCAGTACACTAGGTAACATAGCAACCACACTTAATAAAATCAAAACCACCACATATATTGGGTAGCTCGTGTCCGGGATTTAAACTTATCATTTATATAAGGGTCTCCTGGTCCGGGAATTAAACTAGTTGGGTAGAAGTTGTATAAATTCCACAGGGTCCCTAAAATTAAAAGTTGTTCATAAGTAATATTTAAGGTGGAAAGTAAAAGTTGATGAATCTTCACAGCCAGTGGTAATTAATTAATTAGTATATTACTTTGGTAATTAGATTTTGTAATTTATCTTAGACATTATTAAAGTGTGTGATACAGTTTGGCAGATCTAGCCAAATTCAGATCGGCTGCTGTGCTGACTGCTAAGGAAATGAACATGGATGGTCAGGTTTTGATCCAATATGTAACTTCAGAATGTGACAAGTATATTGAAAGGGAAGATAGGAGGTTAGCTGAAGAGAAGAGGTTACAAATTGAGGCTGACAAAGAACTTAAGAGGCTGCAGATTGAGGCTGACAAAGAGGCTAGGGCATTGGAGGCAGATAGGGAGGCTGAAATAAAGCGGCTCCAATTAGAAGAAAAAAAGGCAGAAAGGGAAGCAGAGGAAAGAAGATTAGCTACAGAAAGAGAAGAAAAGAAACAGGCTGCTGAAAGAGAGGAAAAGAGACAGACTACAGAAAGAGAAGAAAAGAGACAGGCTGCTGAAAGAGAGGAAAAGAGACAGGCTGCTGAGAGGGAAGCAGAAGATAGGAGATTGCAAAGGGAGCACGAGTTACGACTAAGGGAGTTGGAATTACAAGGCCATGCTCCTGAAATTGGTGCCAGCCCCTTTTCCTCCGATGCCACTCCTAGTCAGGGAGCCTCAACCTCGGCTATGGGTTTTCATTTAGACCATTTTGTTGAGAAAGACGATGACATAGAAGGGTATCTAAGTAGATTTGAACTTTTGGCTACTACGTATGGGTTAGAGAGAGAGAGAAGTGGAGCCTCAAGTTATCCCAGGGGCTTAGGGGTACATCTTATGAAGTTTTTGCCAAAATGAATAGAGACGACCAAGACAATTATGACATGCTAAAGCAGGCTCTGTTATTAAGATATGAAAAGAATGGTGAATTTTATCGTAAGAAGTTTAGAAATGCCAAGCTTTTGTCTGGGGAGACATACCACCAATTCTCTGCCAGACTGGAAACCTATTTGGAGAAATGGACTGCTCTGGGGAAGACCCAAGATCTCAAAGAAATGATCATGATAGAGCAATTAAGAGAGTCCATGGCTCCAGACCTGAGAAAATTTCTCATGGAACAAGGTGCAGAGAGGTTGGGGGAGGTATTGAATGTCGCTGAGAGGTATCAAGCAGCCCAGGCAGAGGTAGCTGGCTCTAAAAAGAAACATATAGAGAATTTTAAAGCCACACAGCACTTTAATAAATTTGATACCAAAGAACAAGGTAACAAAGGTAGGACAAACTTTGATAGGCCACGAAATGATTATCGTGATAGAAACTCACAGTTCAATGACCAAAAATATAATGAAAGAAAACCTTTTAACCAAGGAAAGAGGTGATGTAAATGGTGTAGGAAGGACAACCATAACACCGAAGTTTGTAAAAGGAAACCTTCAAACATTGCTGCAATGAAATCGGGGAACCAGAGATTAAAGGTTAAACCTACTGGACAGCAGGAACCTTATCACCCCCCAGTTTGTGAGGATGTTGTTTGTAACGGGGTCACCATAAGGTGCCTATATGATACAGGTTTGGATTTTGATTCAGCTGTGAAAGCTAGCCTAGTGGACCCAAGTCAGTATACCACCGAAACAGTGGAAATACAAGGGGCGACTAAGGACATACCACTCATGACACTTCCCATCGCAAGGATAACGGTGAAAACTCGCTATGTGGAAGGAGAAATCAGAGCAGCAGTGATAGATGAACTATCTACCCTCTGATATTGGGGTGTAAATACGTCTTCTTGGGGAATCCCGAGAGACCTGTGATCATGGCGACAGTGCAGACCAGGTCACAGTCAAATGAGGAAGAAGGTGAACCTATAAATGCTCATCCAGAAGAGATGAGGAAGGCGCAAGCTGAGGATAGGACACTCAAGCCATGTTTTAAAAAATTGCCCACATGCCACACACCTCCAAGCAAGGGAGAGTATATTATGAAGAACAAATTGCTATACAGGAAGGCCGGAACTGGAACAAATGGTCACAACCAGCTGGTTCTTCCCACTTCATATAGGGAGAAAGTGATGGAACTAGGGCATGCGATTCCCTTCAGTGGTCACATGGGGATCAGCGCCACAGGACAGCGTATAGCTTGTCATTACTTCTGGCCAGGGATAACGGAAGATATAAAAAGATATGTAAAATCCTGTCCAGAATGTCAAAGGGTAGCTCCAAAGCATTGGACTGCTCCTGCAACTCTAGGGGAAATGCCCATAGTGGGAACACCTTTTGAGAGGGTTGCAGTGGATATTGTGGGACCTCTCACTCGGACCAAGAGGAGGAACAGTTACATCCTTACTCTGGTGGACACTTGTTCTATGTGGGGAGAGGCGGTAGCCCTGTCATCAATTGATTCGAAACATGTGGCAGAGGCACTACTTACAATATTCACAAGATTAGGATTCCCGCATCAAATCTTGACTGATAATGGCTCACAGTTCAAGGGGAAACTAACGGAAGAAGTTTTTAAGCTATTTCAAGCCAGACACTTTCATTGTAGTCCGTACCATCCACAAAGGAACGGCCAGGTAGAGTGGTTCAATGGGACCCTCATTTCTATCCTGAGGAAGCTGGCACATAAGAAACCTGATATGTGGGATCAATTTTTGCCCGCTGCGTTGTTCGCGTACCGGAAAGTACCACATAGTTCAACCAGGACGGCACCCGCAACCCTGTTATTTGGGAGGCCAATAAAAGGTCCATTAGAAGCTTTGTTGAGGACCTGGACAGATGAGAAGGCAGAAGAGACTGTTACCTCATCATACCAATATGTGAACGAGCTCACCACTCGTCTGAAAGCTGGATGGAAACTGGCAAATGATAATTTGAGACAAGCCAGGAAGAAACATGCAGCTTATTTTAATAGAAAAGCAAAGGACAGAGAATTAGCTGTGGGGGAGAAAGTGCTTCTTCTACTACCCGGCAGCAATAATAAGTTGCAAATTGGATAGCAAGGTCCATACACGGTTCTAGAGAAGGTGTCTAGAACAAACTATAAAATTGACAAAAAGGGGAAGGAGAAAATATATCATGTAAACCTTTTAAAGAAGTATCTGGTCAGACAAATCCAGGAAGGCACCCCTTTACTGACCTTGGCTATCGCAACTGAAATTAAAAAAGGAACCACTCACCTCACATGAATACCCATTACACCCATGTGAGACAGCCGCACAGGTAAAAGTCAGTAAGCACCTGACTAAAAATCAGAGGGAGAAAGTTCAACAGGTTCTGGAGGAACATACGGATGTGTTAACAGACAAACCGGGGCATACTAATTTGCTGCAGTATGACATGAAGCTGGTAGACTCAACACCAATCTGTATGAGAGCCTATTCTGTTCCGTTCGCTAAGGAGAAAGCACTAAAAGAGGAGATAGATTATTTGTTGAAAGAAGGGATTATTTCTCACAGTGAATCTTCTTTTAGCTCCAGTGTAGTTTTGTTGAAGAAACCGTCTGGGGAACATAGACTGTGCATAGATTACAGGAAACTGAATGCTGTCACAGAAGGTCAGGTGGATCCATTACCGGACACAAAACAGTTATTTGCCAGACTGAACAAGGCAAAATATTTTTCGAAGGTGGATCTGAGCAAAGGCTATTACCAGATCCCAGTGAAGCCTGAAGTCCGACCTTATTTAGCTTTTAGCACCTCGGAAGGACATTATGAATTCAACATGTTACCATTCGGATTGAAAAATGCTCCGAGTGTATTTTCTAGGATGATGCGCAAATTGTTGGATCCCCTGAATAATCCATGTATCACGAATTTCATGGATGATATCCTCATCGCCACAGAAACATTTGAAGAACACATTAACTCTCTGAATATGCTATTTGATAAGCTCAGAGAAGCGAACTTGACTGCTAGACCAACAAAATGTTGTATTGGATGCAAAGAGTTGGAATTCTTGGGACATACTGTATATCAGGGTAACATGACCCCTGACTTCAAGAACTTGGAAAAACTGCAGAGCGCACCTAGACCGCAAACAAAAAAAGACGTGCGATCATTCGTGTCGTTGTGTGGGTTTTACCAAAAATATATCAAAAATTTTAACTCTATATGTGCTCCTCTGACTGATCTGACTCGCAAGGGAAATCCAAATAAAATTGTTTGGTCAGCGCAATGTGAATTGGCATTCCAAGAGTTAAAGGAAAAACTCACTAGCAAGCCTATTCTCAAATTGCCTGATTTGACTCAGGACTTTGTGGTGAGAACGGACGCAAGCAACGTAGGCCTGGGGGCCACTTTGTTGCAAAAGTCCTCTTCACCCAATGGGGAACTGAACCCAGTCGTGTATGCTAGCCGTAAGTTGAACAAAGCGGAACAAGGCTATTCCACAAGCGAAAAAGAATGTTTAGCGTTAATCTGGGCAATAAAAAAGTTCCAAATCTATCTGCATGGTAGGACTTTTGTGCTCCTAACAGATCACCAGCCTCTCGTGTTCTTATCTTAGGCCAAGCATGAAAATGCTAGATTGTTACGATGGTCTTTATTGTTACAACCATATCAATTTAACATTGAATATATCCCGGGCTCACAGAATGTCGGTGCAGATTTCCTCAGTAGGCACCCCTGTGATCAAATTTAGAGTAGTTGACAGGCGTAAGGAGTTAATTTTATCTATGTGTATCACTGGTTTTGGAAATTGCATTAGTGCATGTTCTCAGGTGGGGAGATGTGTGGTGAAAATACAGTGGTACAACGATAAAATACTCCATTTATAAAGATAAAAGTTAAAAATAAAATGTAGGGATAAAATATAGATAAGCTACGCTGCTACTTCTTCGCCCACGCCATCGTTTTCTAGTGTCATTGAAAAACAACTAGTTATAACATGGAGACAAAATGACTATACATTTAGACGGGGTAGAAACGGAGAGAAAAGGAAAAAATGATGCGGTCTGCACACGTGCTTGAATCTAAAGCCTAGCAGACGCAATTTGTAGTTTTAAAAAAAGAAAAAAATTACGCCACTAGTTGACACAATGTAAGAAATTGGACACGAAAACGACCTTAGCTCTTGTCAGAAACAGACGTATCTTAGACGTTCTACGGTAAATAGTCGTTTTAATTTGAATATAGCGGCAAACGCCGTGAACGAGTGGTAAAAACAAATTTCAAGACTAACATGGAAAAAATTATGTATTTCCTTAATAATAAGTTTAGAAGAATAAAAGTTAGCTAGTTTGATAGTTCATCTTTCCCTGAGAAATAATATACTTTTAATTACAAAGACGGACAGATAACAAGGAAGATATTGACGAAAGACTGTATTGTTCAATACAGACGAGCAGACAGTTATTTGTGCATACTTCTCACTAAAGTTACTTTTTGACACGTCCTTGAAACTAAAGCAGAAAAACAAATTACATATGGACAAGAGGCAGACAAGGGGGGAGAATCTAAAAATAACTTAGCATAGAAATCTTATACGTAAGTGAGACAAAATTTGTGTAGTTTTTTTGGTAGTGTGGTCCAAAAACAAGTGTAATTTTGGGAAAACCCAAGTTCAGACGGACAGACGGACAGAAATACAATTCACTCTAGGCCGAAACTGGACTCAAATTGGACATTTAGGTTTAAATATTTAAACTGTAGAGGGGAAGCACTCTGATTGGACGAAAGATTAATATTATTGACAAAAATTAGCCGGCAAGTGCCATTTGTTGAAGACTGTCCACAGCAACAGATCGTTGATGCTTAGAACTGTGACGCCCAGTAAAGATATAATATTACCAGTGGGACGCCATAGTATAGCCAGCAGCTCAGCTGAGTTTGTGCTAGTACAACGTATCTGTGTGTTTTCATTTTGAATTGTGGTAAGGGAAAAATTATTAACCTTTTTATTTAACAATTCTGAGTGATTGATACTGCCATGTCATGAAAAATGATTACTGTTACATCGGATTTTCCTGCCGATGAACAAAACTTATTATCACCACTTATACAGATTGTATCGTGCTTCATTGTTCCATTGTTATTAGTTTTATTCTGGTTGTTGCCACCGTTTGTTATGGTATTCTCTGCTAACTTCTATGTGTGCCGGTTTATAATCACTGTTTTGTTGTATTATTAGTTTTGATAAATACTTCAAATGGTAGAGCTTCTAATGCCGTGCTGACAAACATGAATAGTGGGTCAATAGTCTGAACTTTCAATAATATCAACCGATAAGTCCGTGGTGTTCAGAGTCCGAACAGAGTACAATTTAATAGCACATCACATCCAAATAAAATGCAGTTCATCAGAATTCAATTAATACATCATAATTCGTCACTTCCTTCAGTCGTGGTACAGTCAAGCTATTTACTCGTGATTCCTAGATAGGCAATCCGGTATCGAACAACTCAACTTACGCGAATAAGGTGACCTTCTTGGATACTTTCCATTAAGATTGCTCCCGAAAATACATTCTCCTCTTCGAACATAAATCCCTTTTCATCACTGATATATAATATTATATCCACCAAGTATAGGCTGACCCAAATACCTATTCATCAAGAAAATCCTTGATATCAATATCCTTCTACTGGGAGACTTCAAAAACTTCCGTCCGTCTAGGACCAAATATAACAACATATGGGTACAAATACAATGTTGTCACGTGCTACCTTACCAACGCGACACGTCACATTAAAACTACGCAAATTATGCTCCTCGCTTTCAACATCGTAAAGCAAAAACTATAATATATCTCTATTGCAGTTCAACAACTAAAATGTGCAACTTTTATCCGAGCTTACTACCTAGTTGCTACAAATCATATATCCTCTTGTAACACTGCCTTGGCCGACGGGGGTAAAAAAAAATCTAGACTATAGATTTTTTTTTTTTTTAAATTATGGGTATGTGAAAAAAATGTTAAAGATTATCGATCTACGAATCACGTACTATCGTCGAAGATCGTAGTCAAATTTAAGTCCATGTCAACAGAAAGAAATGTCAACTATCAAACCGTGACTAATTTATAAATACTTATGTCTGTGAAGAAAGTTCTAACTTAATTAGTACGAATAGAAAATGGTAATTAAAATTATAGTATAAATTAATGAGTCATAATATTAACTAAATGTAGACTGTGTAGTATCTTATAGAATATAATTTATCCTAAGTAAAGGAAAGTAAGAATTAATAGCTAAGGAAAGAAAAGAAAAATTGTAAGGAAAGTAAGAGAGTAGTTAATAATGTATTAAAAGAAAGTAAAAGTAAGTTAATAGACTAGAATATAATAGATGTACGTAAGGAAAAAAAAATAAACGTAACCTATAACTAACTTAGTATGTGAATTAACAATATAGAATTACTATATATATTAATATTATGTTAAAGTAAGTTCATACATACATATAAAAATGAAACAATTAATTAGCTAGCATAACTATATTATCTATTTGTGTTTTGCTGTATGTATATTACTTGTTTCATTATTATATTATTTAATCATAATACTATTAAGTAATGTCATTCCCAAGGAATACGTTGTCCTTCTTTCGTAAAGTTCCACGAATATCACGTTATCATTCCGACGAAAGTATATGAAAATATATCTGTATGTCACTTTGTTCCTATTTTCACTTTTCATCTTGAATGTATCCTATTTGAATTCGACTGAGTCACGATTGGACACTAACCAAAGTCCGTGCACATATTCACAACGTTGTCAATGTTATGTGATTATTCTACTCGGATTGTTACAACTTTGAATGTGCGTAGAATTCTTCTTTGTCAACTTGTTTGACCTGGAATTTTGTAAGTTTGTAAACTCTTGCAGAACATTCAACAAGTGTCAGTTTCATCACCAAGTTCTGGTTCCATGAGTTATTTATGTTCCCTTCTTATATGGCAAAGGATTGCGGGATAGAATATCAGCGACTATATTCTCATGTCCTGGAATTGCCTCGATGGTGAAATTAAATGGCTGAAGCAGGATTGAAAAACAAGCAAGTTTGGCGTTCTTATGATTGGCTTTTCTAAGTGATGCTACAGCATGTTGGTCAGTTTGTATGACAAAAGGAGCGCCTAGCAGGAACTTCTCTAGTTTTTGTATTGCCCATACGACTCCCAATAGCTCCCTATCTATCACCGAGTAGTTTCGCTCTGTCTCGGTGAGTTTTCTGGATATATAAAGAGTAGGGTGCAGGACGCCGTCGTGTTCTTGCAATAGCGTACCTCCCAATCCGTAATTGTTCGCATCTGTACGGAGTATAAACATTTTTTTACTATCTGGTAACCTAAGAATAGGTTGCCTGGAGAAGAGAGATATTATTTTGTCAAAAGTTGTCTGGCAGTCTGTTGTCCACAGAACTTTTGTAGGCATATCTTTCTTCAGTAACGAAGACAAGACAGCCGTAATTGTTGACAAGTTAGGAATAAACCTACTATAATATTGTACTAAACCCAACAAGCTCCTAACTTGTTTTTTTGTTTGTGGAACTGATAGCTGTAAAATCTTAGACACATTTTGAGGAATAGTTTTTATTTGTCCAGCCCCTATTATATGTCCCAGGAATGTTATTTCTTGAAAACCTATTTGCATTTTGCTAGGTCTGGCAGTTAAGTTATTAGTTCTTAAAATATCTAATACTGAACCTAATCCAATGACATGTTCATCAAAGGAATGACTAAACACAGATGTCATCAATATAAGTGATGATGTCTGTTCTGCAAGCTAAAATTCTTCGCATCATGCGAATGAACGTTGCAGGCGCATTCATTAGCCCAAAAGGCATGACATTCCACTGATATAGACCTTGTGGAGTCGAAAATGCAGTGTAATATTTTGCTTGTTCAGTTAAGGGAATCTGCCAATATCCCTTGGTTAAGTCAATTTTTGTAAAATATCTAGCAGATGAAAGACGAATAAGTAGATCGTCAATCAAAGGATGAGGTTCACTGTCTGGTACAGTTTGAGCGTTAAGTTTCCTATAATCTACACATAATCGTATATTATTGTCTTTTTTTCTTACAATAACTAGTGGTGAAGCGAATGGCGAGTTACTATGTTCGATAATTCCTAATGCTAACATCTGTTTAAGTTCTTGAGATGTTTTATCTTGAAAATGGATAGGTACAGAGTAAGGACGAAGTTTTATAGGAGTACTGTCCTTCAGTATAATGTCATGAGAAATGATAGAAGTTCGACCAGGTATATCCGTCAGAACATCAGAGTAGGTTTCTAGGAGTTTAGTAATGGAATTATTTTCATCTGAAGTAAGTGAAGGTGAAATAGCAACATCCCTCCAAGATTCTGAAGATTGCAGTTCCGGTATAGGAAAAGACATTTCAACCTCAGGAAAAGATGCTTCTTCTTCCTGAATTACAGAAAGACTAGAATATTGATAAGAATTAACTGATTTGTCGTCTAAGTCGTGGAAGATAGACTGTAGATGAAGTGGACGGGTAAAGAACTCTTTCAACATATTTATATGATAAATTTTTTTCTGACCTTTTATGTCTAATATGTAGTCGACGTCAGAAATCTTATCTACTATTTTGTATGGTCCATTCCAAGCAATTAATAATTTGTTACCCTTTTGTGGAAGTAGTACATATGCTTCGTCACCAGGAAATAACTGGCGGAGTCTTCTATTTTTGTTTTGAAATTGTCTAGCTCTCTCCTTCGCAGCCTCTGATGAAGCTGTTGCCATGCGGCAAGCCTCTATGATTTTTTTTACGTAAGGTAATAACGTATTCATAAGATGACTGTGTTTCCTGAGTCATTTCAGAGTCGAGTAGTAAGTCTTTAATGAGTCCCATTGGGCCTCTTGGAGGAGCACCAAACACTAACTCGAACGGAGAAAAACCGGTCTGCTCATGCGGAATTTCTCGGTAAGCGAACAACACAGCTGGAATAGCTCTGTCCCAATCTTGAGGATTGTTTACCGTAACTTTATGTAAAAGTTGTTTAATAGTACGGTTGAGCCTCTCAACGGACCCATTACTCATCGGATGATAAACACTGCTGAGACTTCTTTCTATATTCAGTGTCTTCATTACATCCTTCATTGTATCAGACACAAATTGTGGTCCATGGTCCGAAAGTAATTTTCTTGGAAACCCAAGCCTAGAAAATATTAATATCAAAGCATCAGATATATCAGCTGTTGTAATATGTTTCAGAGGTATGGCCTCTGGCCATCGTGTACATAGGTCAATACATGTTAATATGTACCTATGCCCTCTGGCAGTTGGTAACATAGGACCAATAATATATATTGCCATCTTGTCGAAAGGACGAACTGATATTTCACTGGCCTGAATGGGGGCATTATGAAAAGCTCCACGAGACTTAACTTCCTGGCAAGTCACACAGGAACGTACGTATAAAGATACGTCTCGTGAAATTCCCGGCCAGAAAAACGATGACAACACTCGTGAACGTGTTCGAGTGTAGCCCATATGACCCGCGCATTGGGAGTCATGTGCATGCCGTAGTATGTATGTCCTTAACGAGGGCAGCTCAGCCACCTTTGGTCCAAACCTAGCATCCAGCTCTCACCTGTGGCTCCTCGTAGCTGTCAGCATGCGACAGCGGCCACCCCCGGACAACAGCTTTGACAGGCCGGCTAAACTAGGTGAGGGTAGCCGAATGGTTATAAACCTTCGGTGAATTAGGGTCTGCCTACCCATGCATGCGAAGACTGGATTCAATAGACTGCGTGGAAGAAACCACCTGTTGGTTCAACGGGCATGACGGCGATTACCAGCAACGCGCTGTGGAGCGTAAGGAGCACGGCGAGGCACGTAGAAAGCCCTGGTCATCCACTGCACCTGACTTCATCTCCAGTCGTCTTGACTTGTCTTGCCACTGGATTGAGATGGACCAAGGCGAGAGAGTGAGGTCGACGAATTGCGCAACTCTTCCTCACTTTAATCCAAATCACCGCGCAAGTCACTCTTTCATCCATTCATCCATCCACTCACAACAAGTCCTGTGGCGATGGGCGAGCGGCAGGCGTGGGTACGCTGGCAGTCGTAGTCGCAGACCTACACACAGGCGGCTCAGGCCATATGGTCGTCTTCCACTGATCGGAGCAGCAGTGGGATTCGGCAGCCCCCTGAGTGTCTGAGCAGCCCTCTTTAGGAAAGCACTGCTCACCTCCATGGCATGAGGAAGGGGCTAGAAAAGGTGCCCTAAACATTGCCTGCTTCACCATTACCTAACCAGCTTACCGCGGTTGGTGGGTACCCTACTTCGGCGGTCGACATATAAGAAAAAGAAAGGACAGATTTTTCCCCCTCATTCTAGGCGCATGGAATGTGCGCACTTTACTTGACAAAGACTTTAACGCAAACAGACCTGAGAGACGAACTGCCCTGATTGGGAGAGAACTGGCCAGGTACAACATTGACATAGCAGCACTGAGTGAAACTCGACTTGCAGGCGAGGGCCAACTTTGCGAAAAGGGTGCAGGTTATACATTCTTTTGGAGCGGAAGAGGAACTGAAGAAAGACGAGAAGCAGGGGTTGGATTTGCAATCAAAACAGCAATTGTCAGCAAGTTAGCGGGGGCCCCAAAGGGAATAAATGACCGACTCATGACGGTCAAGATCCCTCTGTTCTATGGAAGAAAACATGCCACCATCATTAGCGCGTATGCACCAACTATGACAAACCAGGATGATGTCAAGGATAAGTTTTACGAAGAACTACATGCAGTCATTGCATCAGTTCCTAAAGCAGATAAGCTCATCATTCTTGGTGACTTTAATGCAAGAGTAGGCTCAGATAACATCTCCTGGAATGGCACTATTGGTAGGTACGGCGTGGGTCGCTGTAACAGTAATGGACTTCGTCTCCTCCAGACTTGCGCAGAACATGACCTCCTTGTCACCAACACCATTTTTCGACTTCCTACCCGCAACAGGACCTCCTGGATGCACCCTCGCTCAAAGCATTGGCACCTAATTGACTATGTAATTGTTAGGAAGAAGGACAGGCAAGATGTCCGGGTGACCAAGTCCATGTGTGGTGCCGAATGCTGGACTGATCATCGCCTCATTGTATCTAAACTTAAAATTCGTATCCAACCAGCCAGGCGCCCTCAGGGGAAGAAAACTCAAAAGAGGCTGGATGTCACCAAACTAAAGAAGACAAAAATCAAACAGTCATTTACTGACACCTTAGAAGACCGTCTCAAATCTATCTCGCTAGACGGCCAAAGTGTGGAAACAAATTGGGCAGCCCTAAGTGAGCAGATCTACAACACTGCTACAGAGGTCCTGGGTCCTTCCATCAAGAAACAAAATGACTGGTTTGATGAGAACTCAGATGATATAAAGCAGATGTTGGCTGAGAAACACCATCTCCATAAAGCATATTTAAATGATCCAAAATCTACATCCAAGAAAGACGCTTTCAACAACATGCGTAGAATCGTCCAACATAAACTACGCCAGATGCGGGATTCATGGCTGAGTAATAAAGCAGATGAGCTCCAAGGCTTTGCTGACAGCCATGACTTGAAAAACTTTTACCTTGCACTCAAAGCGGTCTATGGTCCAAATTCATCAGGATCATTTCCCCTCCTTAATGCAGATGGAAAAACACTAATTACAGACAAGGAAAAAATGCTCCAACGCTGGGCTGAACATTTTAATAATATCTTGAATTAGCCATCATCTATTAACGACGAAGCCATCATCCGCTTGCCCCAAATTCCTATAAATGAAGCATTAGATGATGTACCAACTCTGGAGGAAACTAAAAAAGCGATTCGTCAACTGTCTAGTGGAAAGGCCCCTGGCTCCGATTCAATTCCTGTTGAGGTTTATAAAGATGGCGGTGCAGTTCTGATAGAGAAACTTCATATGATCTTCCAGCAAATGTGGCAGAGTGAAACCATCCCACACGATCTCAAAGATGCCTCAATTATACATCTATATAAACGTAAAGGTAATCGCCAAGACTGCAACAATCATCGAGGCATCTCTCTTTTATCAATCGCTGGGAAGATATTCGCCAGAATCCTTTTGAATCGCCTTACGGCTCATCTTGACAAAGGTCTTTTACCTGAAAGTCAGTGTGGATTCCGGAAAGAACGTGGAACCACAGATATGGTGTTCGCTGCAAGACAGCTACAAGAAAAATGCCAAGAACAGCACTGTGACCTGTACACAGCTTTCATCGACTTGACAAAGGCGTTCGACACGGTCAGTAGAGAGGGTCTATGGAAGATCATGGCAAAATACGGCTGCCCAAAGAAATTTATCACAATAGTGCAGCAACTGCATGATGGAATGCAGGCTAGAGTTCAGGAAAACGGTGAGCTATCAGAGCCTTTCCCCGTCTCAAATGGAGTTAAACAAGGGTGCGTACTTGCACCGACTCTGTTCAGTATCATGTTTTCTGCTATGCTGACTGATGCTTTTAGAGACGGGGACACAGGAATCGACATTAGTTATCGTATTGATGGAAAATTGTTTAACCTTAGGAGGCTTCAAGCAAAAACCAAGGTCAAATCACACACCATCAGAGATCTTCTGTTTGCTGATGATTGTGCCCTCAATGCTGGCTCAGAGGCTGATCTGCAGCATAGTGTGGATAGATTCTCCGAAGCCTGCGCCAACTTTGGGCTTACCATCAACACGAAGAAAACAGAAATCATGTACCAACCAGCTCCTGGCACAGTTTATACTGAGCCAGTCATCAAGGTTAATGGTGAGAAACTGAATGTTGTGAACAGATTCACATACCTTGGTAGCACACTATCCCAGAACATTGTCATTGATGATGAGGTGAACACCAGGATCTCCAAAGCCAGCAGCACATTTGGCAGACTATACACCAACGTTTGGCATCGAAGTGGCATTAGTCTACAGACAAAGCTGAAGGTGTACAGAGCTGCGGTGCTTCCAGTGCTGCTACATGCATGTGAAACATGGACTGTATACAGGCGCCACGTAAAGAAGCTAAACCACTTCCATACAGTCTGTCTCAGGAAGATAATGAACATCAAATGGCAAGACAAGATCCCGGATACCGCCGTTCTTGACAGAGCTGGTATCCCTAGTATTGATACTATTCTGATGCAGTCACAAATTCGCTGGGCAGGTCATGTAGTCCGCATGCCAGACCATCGACTGCCAAAGATACTCTTTTATGGTGAGATGCAGAAGGGTAAACGCTCCCATGGTGGCCAAAAGAAGCGCTTCAAAGACACGTTAAAGACGTCATTGAAAACCTTTGACATAAACCCAGACACATGGGAAGCTGCTGCGCAAGACCGAACTGCTTGGCGCACATCTCTTCGTAAAGGTGCAGCGGCATGCGAATCATCCATAAGAGCAGCAGCGGAACAGCGGAGACAAGCTAGAAAGGACCGTGAAATAAAACCTTCACATGAAGCAAACATTCCCTGCCCACACTGTCCAAGATCTTTCCAGGCCCGCATCGGGCTCTTCAGTCACCTTCGTACCCATAGACTAACCTAACATATTCTTAAATAATTGGATGAACAGAGTGGTCTTCATCACCCGTGATGGACGAACAACCAACCATGTCCTTAACGACGATGGTACTATGACCTGATGTTTTACCTTATCTTTGTCAACACTATTTCGAATCAAAATATCATTATGAATAGTGAACCAATGTTTAGCTCTATTCTTAACCGTAATATCATCATGTTTGTTCACTAATGCAAAAAAATTTCTTCAAAGAGTTGTCTTCTCTTTGTTTGCGAGCAAAAGACTCTCTTTCAATCATGGAGGTAGGTATATCATTAGAGTACTCCATCACTTTAGTGGCTGTAGTATCCTTCCTTTCCAACTCGTGAGCTTGAGCTCTTGTTGTCACTGTATTGGCTGCATACAAGTTCACTCTTTCCCATTCCAATATTTCCTCGGGAGTACAGTCTTTGCTGCCATGTATACGTCCGATTGTCAAATCTGCAACCGGATTCTGAAGTAAACAAACTTTAATTTTCCCTGAAAAAAATGGAGTTTTAACCTCTATAATTGCAGTTGGAAAATATTCCACTGTCCCTCCGAAGGTAATACAGCGTACAAACTCTTTAGTAACATAACGTGGATGCACTAAGGATTGACGGATACCAATTGTGGTGGATCCGGAGTCTCTTAAAATAGAAATAATATTTCCATCCAGGATTCCCTTGTTAAAAATCAATGTCCCAGTTCCATCGTTAGCCGTTAGACAAATAGCAGGAGTAGGTTGTGTAACCTGTATTGTCGGCTGACTTGATTTCTGAAAAATAGTATGGCATTGTGGACAAACATTTGCCACGTTATTATCAATGACATAGCATGCAGATGAAGAATGTGTTGGAGTGTCAACATTGTTATTACATGGAGATGCATTCATGGTCAATGCTGCCCCTGTGTTATGTGTAAACTGTTGATGATGTCTGGAGATGGAGCGTTGTCTATCCCGAACACCTGAATAATTATTATCATTGCCTCTACTGTTGTAACTTTTATGTCGTGGTTTAAAATTTTCATTCTTCCTCTGATAATGATTACCACTATTATTGAATTTGTCAATACCAAATTTATTCCAACTAGGCTTTTGTTGAAAATTATCTTTAGGTTTAAATTGAGGTATTTGATTTCTGAACTGTTGTCTACCTCGGTTAAAATTGTTATAGCTGTTATAATGATTTTGTCCATGATTATAATTATCATTATATCCTTTGTAAAAATGGTTCCTATTAAGACTATGTGTCCTTGCTTTGTCATAACCGTGGTACGACATGTTGGATGCCACTGGTAATGGTTCTCGTGTATGTGAATTCCCTAAACTGACGTTAGGATGTGCACAACAATAATTTATAGACATCTCTTCTAAGGACGCAATGGTGGGTGGTTTTCGTTCCTGTAGGAATGAAAAAAATGGCGGACTAACTGAAGATAGTACTTTATCTCTAAGTATCAGGTCCACTAATTTATCATAAGATTTTTCCACTCCCGCAAGTTCAACCCATCTGTTGAAGGTGTCTCGTATATTTGATATAAATCCTGAAAAATCTTTATGTGAATCTGGCTGAAGATTTTTAAATTTTAATCTACAACCTTCCTCATCTAAATGAAACCGTCGCAATAGCAAAGCCTTAATGGCATCATAGTTACAAGCTATTGTAGGATCTACATTTTCAGTTGCATTCAAGGGCTCACCATCTAAAAATTCTCGAAGTTTAAGTGTCCATGCTGATTTATCCAAATTATTAGTCTTACATACTTGTTCAAAACGTGACAAGTACGATGATAAATTATCATAATTAAGTTTGAAATGTGGCAGTTTAAAGTTATAATTACTTTTATGTTGTGTAGCTGAAGACATATCATTAGCATTAACACCATGGCTAGTAGTAGCGCATTGTGCTTTTAATTTGGCTGTCTCCAATTGGATAAGTGCCAACTCCTTTTGTTGTTGCATTATAATTTCATCTTGTTTCTTTTTATTTTCCTCCTCAATTCTTAATATTTCATTTCTTGCCTCTTTTCTATCTTCTTCTTGCTTTGCAAGTTCTTTCTGCTTTTCTAACTTTGCCTCACGTTCTTCTTCTTCACGTTTTCTATCTGCCTGTTCTTGTTTATAAATAGCTAGTTGTTCTTCAGCAAAAGATTTCAGTTCTGGTCCTTTATAACCAAAATCTTTCCCTATTCTAACGAAAGTTTCTAACGTAGACATTCTGAAATCAATGATCTATGTAGTTAATCAATAATGTATTGTAAACACCAATAAAAATTATTAAATTATTTATGTGTACTGAATGGCCAACGTAGTACTATTTTTAATAAAATTATACTACTTAATATCTAACATGATGCTCATATTCACCAAGAAATATAACCCTATAGTTATTTGTCAATATACTATATCATCATGCCTTAGTCATGATGGATAAACACTAGTGCACTGGGCCATTACTGCAAACAGTTGCAATTATCAAGTTCCTCTTATTTATTTTCAAAAATTAATCAAAATATATGTTATTATATTAATACCCAACTAAGGTAAGCTATCCCTATTAGAGTATAAGCTTAAACATCAATAAAGACAAAACAAACCATAAATAAAATTGTACAAGACATTAACATTTCACAATTGACAATTGCAAACATTAAAAGATGATTACTTGAACCAAATAAAACTCGGAAGTATCAGAGAAGTTCAAGGTGACGAAATATGGGTTAATAAACATGTGTACAAATAATGATGACGACACAGGACTCTATATAACGAACATATATTAACAATTAAAATAAATTATAGCAAGATGGAGAAAATACGAAATAGTTACAAACATATTACAGAAATGAATAAAAATTGAAATAGAATACAGGAAAATACACCAGAAATTACCATCACTATACACCTAACATCAAATATCAAATGTTTGCAATAACAAGCAGAACGAGTCCAAAATTATTTCTTTGGGGTCTCTTGTATTCAACTCGCAAATATTCAATTACCCTAGAATCGATTAGAATCTTTGTGGTCAGCTTGTGGCGACCAAACCTACTTACACACATAAAAAACATACGAAGATAGATAGATACATAGAACATGCATGAATTAAATATGCCCACATAATTCGATGGACGACATTTTGCACTGAAACGACCACTACTGGGTTTACTTATCTTTTAGCGTATGAAAATTTTCCCCGCAAGATGCTGGCAGTTGTCAATGGTACAGATGGGATTCCCTCGAAGCTGGTTTAGTGACTTTGAAAGCATTCGTGTAGTTCTTGATCCATTTTTGAAGGTAAATCGAAGTTTGATACAGATTGCGAAAGGTCTTGACTTCTGCTATGGATTTTGGACATGAAATGATGACGTTGTACAGTCTTTCGTTGTTAGGCGTGTTACGTCACTAACTGCAAGTCACGTGAGCGCTAGCCGATCGTAAACACTTCTAGTTCTAGGTCAATCGAATGATACAATGTCTTTATTTTCCATTTGACTTGAACTCACTCTTTTGCATGGACTAAAGAAAAAATTTTTTCGTTACTTCGTTATCTTATCAACTTGGTCCATGTGCTAGCAAACCATTGTCGATTCACGCGCTGGCAACCATTCTCGATTCACGGACTGGCGAACCATTCTCGATCCCCGCAATGGCCAACCATTTTTTGTTACATAGGATTTTCCTGCCGATGAACAAAACTTATTATCACCACTTACACAGATTGTATCGTGCTTCATTGTTCCATTGTTATTAGTTTTATTCTGGTTGTTGCCACCGTTTGTTATGGTATTCTCTGCTAACTTCTATGTGTGCCGGTTTATAATCACTGTTTTGTTGTATTATTAGTTTTGATAAATACTTCAAATGGTAGAGCTTCTAATGCCGTGCTGACAAACATGAATAGTGGGTCAATAGTCTGAACTTTCAATAATATCAACCGATAAGTCCGTGGTGTTCAGAGTCCGAACAGAGTACAATTTAATAGCACATCACATCCAAATAAAATGCAGTTCATCAGAATTGAATTAATACATCATAATTCGTCACTTCCTTCAGTCGTGGTACAGTCAAGCTATTTACTCGTGATTCCTAGATAGGCAATCCGGTATCGAACAACTCAACTTACGCGACTAAGGTGACCTTCTTGGATACTTTCCATTAAGATTGCTCCCGAAAATACATTCTCCTCTTCGAACATAAATCCCTTTTCATCACTGATATATAATATTATATCCACCAAGTATAGGCTGACCCAAATACCTATTCATCAAGAAAATCCTTGATATCAATATCCTTCTACTGGGAGACTTCAAAAACGTCCGTCCGTCTAGGACCAAATATAACAACATATGGGTACAAATACAATGTTGTCACGTGCTACCTTACCAACGCGACACGTCACATTAAAACTACGCAAATTATGCTCCTCGCTTTCAACATCGTAAAGCAAAAACTATAATATATCTCTATTGCAGTTCAACAACTAAAATGTGCAACTTTTATCCGAGCTTACTACCTAGTTGCTACAAATCATATATCCTCTTGTAACAATTACGACAAGTGAGTACTTATTCTAAGTCCCCAGCGACAGTCCAGGGCCTAGAGGCGAATGAAAAAACATATCCAAGAATGTAGAATACAGATCTTTATTTCAGGAGATCAGTGGGAACCTTATTATATGGAAAAAAGAGATTAATGAAAATATTTCAGATGCAGTGCAGTTCATAGAGGAATGGGAAACTGGTGCTATTTGATAACAGCCTGGGTGAGATGTGCTGGGTCGGTCAGAGAGATCTGACCTGGTCTTTGTAGTTTATGTATTAGTGTGTGTAAACATGGTGAAGTAGGCAGTGTGTTGACACATGGCCTAATTTTGTGGTTTCAGAGTTTCTTTGTCTGGCACTGTGCTAGTGCCAGATGCTCTGAAGAGATCAAACGATGGATGGAGGAGTAGCCTATCATCTTACCTCAGCAACTGTGAGTAGTTTATCATTTTACCTCAGCAACTGTGAGGAGTGGGCCAAGTGAACAACTTTACTACATCGTCACAGGCCAGTTAAGTATTGAAGACCTGGCCTGCTGCTGATTCATCAATATCCATAAATAAATAACGAACTTTGCCACCATTTACCCTGTTAAAAATCCAATGAACAGTACTAACACAGACTGGGTAGGATGTACACACCACGACCCGACATCCAGTACTAGTTTTCCCAAAGACTCTGTAGTTATTATTAATATTAGCAAATTTCACTTATATATCTATGTACAAACCTTTCATGTAATGATTCAATTATATGCTCTTTTATTGATATAAATTCATATTGTTTCACACGTTCTGACCAGAAGAAAACTTGGGTCAGGACTAAATAAATTTTAAAAATTATAAATTTTTAATTTAAACACAGTGTTAATTGACTTGATCATAGAGCTTATTATTAGACCTAGTGTTTATATGTGTGTGTCTGTGTACTTAATTACCTGCACACCACATTTCAGTACCCTAGACATTAAACGTAGCTAACATACATAATAGCAGAATAAGTCTGTTTGAGGTCATAGGTGGTAGCCGAAAGGTATCCTGTAAACTCACATAAACTGTTATCTTCAGGGACCTTCACAGTTGACCTCATTCAGTACACTAGGTAACATAGCAACCACACTTAATAACATCAAAACCACCACACAGACTGCAACAACTGGAGAGGAATTACCCTCCTCTCAGTTCCCAGCAAAATACTAGGCAAGATAATCATCCAGAGAATTTCAAAAGCAGTTGACCATAAACTGAGGAAAGAACAAGAGGGCTTCAGAAAGAACAGAAGATGTGCAGATCATATATTTACCCTCAGGAACATTATAGAGCAGTGCTCAGAATGGCAGAGATAGCTGTACATTAACTTTGTTGATTTTGAAAAGGCTTTCGACAGCATACACAGGGACAGCCTATGGAAAATTCGGAGGGCTTATGGAATTCCCAGCCGCATTGTTTCTATCATAAAAAGCCTCTTTTCTAACTTTACGTGCAGTGTTGGATTGAGTAATGTAACTTTCATAGTGAAAACAGGAGTACGAAAGGGATGCCCCTTGTCAACAACATTATTTTTGACAGTCATAGATTGGGTGATGCGCCAGACAACAGAGGGCAGTCCAAGAGGAATTAGATGAAGAACGTTTTCTACACTGGAAGACCTGGAATATGCAGATGACATTGCACTATTCACGCATTCACATCAACACATTCAAGACAAAACCGATAGACTGAATAAGTATGGCCAGCAGGTTGGCCTGAACATCAATCTGAAGAAGACAGAGGTCATGACACTAAATGTGGGCAATCCTGAGCCAATAACAGTAAGGAACCAGAAGTTAGAACAGACAGACACATTTACTTACCTAGGATGAATAGTAACACCTGACGGCGGAACAAGCAAGGACATTAACAACAGAATGAATAAAGCGAGAACAGCCTTTGCTGTTCTCAACAACATTTGGAAGTCTTCCCAGTACATCACTAACACCAAATTAAGACTGTATGAGAGCTGTGTACTTTCTGTGCTTCTCTATGGTGCGGAATGTTGGAGAGTAACAGAGAAGGAAATGTCGAAACTGTCCTCCTTCCACACAATATGCCTAAGGAAAATTCTCCGAATCTTTTGGCCAAACACCATCAGCAACCAAGAACTACTTATTCGGAGTAACCAGGAAGACATGCACACCATCATAGCTGGCAGACGCTGGAGTTGGGTTGGCCACGTCCTCAGAAGGGACCCTGATACCATCACAAGAACAGCTATACTATTCCCGAGAGAAAACGAAAGAGAGGCCGACTAAAAACAACTTGGCGGAGAACTGTGGAGGCCGAGATGCAAAGAATGAACCACAGTTGGGGCCCTGTACGAAGGATGGCCGCCGACCGAGCAAAGTGGAATCAATTTGTTGCTGCCCTACAAGACGCCACCAGGCGCGATGGCCGCTGACTGCTTTGACGGTTGGCGGTTATGGATCAAAGAAGAAGTTCTCATAATCAAAAGTTTAAAGCAAACAGATGATTGGCCTGTTGTGTTTTTGCATGGTGGAGGGGCTGCCTCCTTACGGCCTCCATGCAGGCCGCCCTCCTCCTTTTTCAGCCGGGCTTGGAACCGGCCTAGGCGGAGTTGTGGTAATACTTAAGCACTATAAATCTTCTCTAACAACTCTCCCCAGAAACTAACAATTCTAACAGACTCACTTTTAACAATTCAAGTACTAAGAAGCTTAGGAGAATGCAGGGGACCTGATACAGTGGAAGATATATTTCTGGCAACTGCTTATCTTTACTTCAAAAGAAATTCAATTTTAATAGCTTGGGTACTTTCACGTGTAAGCATAGAAGGAAATGAAAAGGCAGATAAAGGAGCTAAGAACGGTAGATCTGATTAAAAATCTAATAAATGTAAGGGTGTGTAAATCAAAGATTAAAGGCTTAATTAAACAAATAATAACAGATGAATGGAAAGCCTAGTGGGATACAAATCTGAAAGAAGACATGCGTATAAGCTGTTCAAGGCTCCAAGAAGAAAATGTCAGGGAATGGAAAATTTTCAGTACTAAGAAACTTATAAGGCTACAGCCAGGAAAAGGATATTTCAAAATAGAAGAACCTTACTGTGCAGAATGTCTTCAAGACAATAATACAGAACATTTCTTGTTAAAATATAAGAGGTATAAACAACAGCAAATTTCAGTATTAGATTATTTACAGGCATCAAAATCACCCATAAATATATACTGTTCAAAAAAAGAAACGCAACATTATTGCAATGGTAATGGACACCAAATTTCAAACTTGTACCAAAATTTTATTTTACGGAATTAATGTTTCAATCTTGGCATGAAGAAACTTTCAGACTTTAACAATGAAATGATGTTCATTAAATTTGGTTTGGAATTTTATTCTTTGCGACTGAGGCTTCCGTTTCAGTAAGGTGTATGGACTCCTCTGGCCTCTATCAGAGAACGACATCTCCTTGACATGGATCCGATTAGCCGTTGGATCTGTTGTTGTGGGATGGCTGCAGCCATGTCTCACTGGCGGAGTCGTCTGTCGAGTTCATCCCATAAGTGTTCTATGGGGTTCATGTCTGATGACATGGCTGGCCACGGAATGGTCTGGACGTTGTTGTCAGCGAGGAACTTAGTGGTGAGTTGTGCCACATGAGGTCGAGCGTTATCCTGCTGAAAAATCGACCCTCGTGCAGCCAGAAGTGGAAGGACGTGAGGACGAAGAATTTCAGCGACGTATCGTTGGGCATTCAGGCGTCCTTCATTTTGCACCAGGTCACTTCTTCCCATGAAGTTGATCGTCCCCCACATCAATACACCTCCACCACCATGTGGAGGAGCTTCATCAACGCTGTTCTGGGCATAGCGCTCATGGACTCTGCAGTAAACTCTTCTCCATCTATCGTGTCGCTGGAGCACAAAAAATGATTCATCACTAAACCAAACCCGTCTCGAGTCATTCCCAACGGTCCATTGACGATGCTGGTTTGCCCACTGCAGTCAGCCCAAAGACCAGAGTCGTGCAGCCGGTTCCTGACCGTTTGATCTGAAATTCGACGAGCTGCTGACATTGACTGGACTGTGGAGGACGCAGATGCAAGTCAATTCCTGAGGTGACGCAGCCGTATGAAGCGGTCTTCGGTATGAGTTGTGACTCTGGGTCTTCCACTGCGCGGCCGGTCTACCACTGAGCCAGTTTCTTGAAATCGCCTCCAAAGGTGACTAATGGTGCTTCTAACCATATTAAATTGTCTGGCCACTACACTTTGTGACTGTCCATTCTGTAAATGTCCAATGATGATGAGTCGTTGTTCTGTAGTGAGATAAGCCATACTTGCGCATTGAATTTTCAACTGAATTTATTCGAGGAGCGTCAATCTTTTATAGATATTCAATAATATGGTCAGAGATTTTTGTGTTCAGTAAGTTTCACGGGATTCTCATGAACCTGTCACGAGTTATTGTCAAAAATGTTGTTTTGACCTTGACCTCTTTCATGACCTCACGAATCATGAGGTGAGTACAATTCAGGTAACCACGAGAAGTTAATGACCAGGTGGACACAGTCGATAGGATGACCGATGTCCAATCAGCGAATATCGTTTATAAAAGTAACACCAAAAAAGTTGCGTTTCTTTTTTTGAACAGTATAGAACAAGTGTTGATTAGACGTACTTAGGGAACTGTATTTAACAAGAACAAAAGTTAATATACAGTGACTGGTAAGTACAAAAGACGGTCAAAAAGTAATGCCTCGTAATTTTTAATTTCATTCAATAGGCAAGAAAACAGATAAAATTCACATTGAAATGTAGCCCCAAGTCTGAACTTCAAAAATTTATTTCTCAATGTAGTCTCCGTTATTTGTTACAGTTTTTTTTCCATCTTCTCACAAGGGCATGTATCCCCACACGGTAAAAATTTGTGTCCTTTTTCCTAAACCGCTGGCGTACCGCGCGTTTAAGGGTCTCGGTGTCCTCAAAGTGATGTCCGCGAAGATCTTCTTTCAGTGGTCCAAACAGATGGAAGTCAGAAGGTGCAAGATCGGGACTGTAAGGAGGATGTGGTAATAATGTCCAGCCAAATTCTGCAATCGCATCAACGGTGCGTTTAGCAGTGTGTGGCGTGGCATTATCGTGCAACAGTAGTGCAGTTCTCTGATCTTTTAATGGGTAAAGTCGCCGAAGACGACCTCTAAGCTTCTTCAAAGTTTCAATGTAACGGTCTGCATTCACCGTGTTTCCCTGTTCCAAAAAGTTGAGAAGAATCACACCCTTCTCATCCCAAAACACGGAGGCCATAACTTTCCCTACAGTTGGTGAACTTTTGAACTTCTTTCTTGTGGGCGATGTTGTGTGATGCCATTCCATTGACTGCCTCTTGGATTCTGATTTAAAAAAAATGAACCCAAGTCTCATAACTTGTCACAATATTCGATAAAAACTCGTCTCCTTCAGTTTCGTAACGGTGCAGGAGGTTGATGGCTATGGTTTTCCTTGTTTCTTTATGTCTGTCTGTCAACATTCTGGGTACCCATCGTGCACAAACTTTTGAATAACCCAGGTCTTTAATGATGTTCTGGACACTGCCTTCAATAATGGACAACATGGAAGAAAGTTCATCCAGTGTTACCCGACGGTCACCACGAATGATGCCATCAACTCGATGAATGTTATGTGGAGTCACTGCGGTAGTAGGACGGACAGTCCGCTTTGCATCAGCCATTGAGGATTGACCTACTTCAGCTTCGTCACAATGATGTACCCAACGTCGGACAGTGCTAACATCCACTGTTGAATCTCTATAAACATTCTTCAAACGTTCGTGGATGCGAATTGCGGTCTCGCCTTCAGCATTGAGGAATTCTATGAAACATAACGTTGTTTTAACCGAACGACTTTGGCAGCCATTTTTAAACTGTTACAGTGGTGCCATCTGTTAGTGAAACAGGTTGGTAATGCTATACAGTGCAGAAGAGTGTTTGAGGAATCCTGCTAATTTTACAAATTGCACACCGATGCAGTATTTACATACATAAAAAATGGGAGGCATTACTTTTTGACCTTCCCTCGTATATGGTAGGGAAAGTGAAGGTCTAGTGACATTCTTATAAAACATGTTACTTCAGAGTAATTAAGGTCCATTAGATATTAAACTAAACACCTCAACATTTTACACCCCCTCCCCTGTGTTTTGTTTTTAATTGGTGTTTTTTTTTGTTGTTGTTTGTTTTATTTTTTTACTTTTGTTTTGTTTCTTCTTTTTTTTTTTTAAACACACACACACACAAGTTGGTAATTTTGATTTGCTCTAATTACAATGATTGGACAAGAGATATGAGGCCACTTTTGCATATCAGTAACTGTACATAGTAGTATTATCTGGACTTGAAAGACTTATATATCCAAATTGCAATCCTTCTAAGGTTGAATGGGATATTTTTCATCATCAATTTAAGAAAATAAAAATGTGTATAGTTTCCTCAGATCTTGAAAAAATGCAACATGTTTTGTTTTCTTCTCTGAACTGCGTAAGTTCTAATTAAAGAAAATCACCCCAAACATAACCTTCTTCACAAACATTTCTAAGGAAGCTCTCTTGTAAATAATATGCTCATAGGCCAGTCAAGGGAATAGCATGAAACACTGTCACATACATAAGGTTGGATCATCAAGGTATCAAGTTGATTTCAGCAGAACTATATTTTATTTATGCAGAGCCAAGTAAAGACAACAAAGGTAGCAAATGCAAGTCAAACACAATAACCCTATGGCAGACCCACATGAACATGATTTAAAAAACTAAAGTTTGCTTGTTCACAGACAGAAATTATAAAAGCTCCCAAAACACTATAGCATTCAATTCACTTTCATCATAATGGCTCATAAGACTACCATAAAAATCTGTTGTTGTCAACATCAAGCAACATTTGCCCAACTCCTTTTCAAGAACCCAACTCTCCACTAAAAGATCTTTCAATCTGAATGACTATCACCAAAGTCACACCTAAAATATGATAACATTCTCAGAAACAGCTCTCACCAGGCCAATTATCAGCCATAAACGGTTCACAAGAGTATGAAAAACTCACTACAATAAACAAAGCAGACATCTCTGCATTCTCTTTATGTACTTTTTTCAGTCACTGCAATCACTCAAGTTCTATTTCTGTGTAAATGCTCCAACACAAACACCAAGCCTGTAATATTTCTCTCATGTATCTGTGGCACTGTAGATAACATTTATAAATAAGACATTTCTCACCTCTGTGTATACTTTTTATGTTTTTGTAGGTTACCTTTTCAAATCAACTTGACATTGCTTAAAAAAAAAAAAATTCACACTTGAAAGGTTTCTCTACCATAAGTAATTATTTATGTATTCCAGATTACCTTTCTCACCCATGTGTGTTACCGGGGCCCAAAAGGGGAGCAAAGAATAGTAACACTGTACCCTACCAGGTATGTCATAAAAAGCGAGTAAGGAGGGCTGGGCATTGGGCTGGTTATCCCATCCCATAAAAAACTTTTTACCAAAAGACCTCAACAAACTATGGACACGTCAAATACAGAATATAAATCAACTCAGCCGCCCTAGACAGAAGGTCCTCCTGAAAGGAGGCACATGAAGCAACCCAGAGAAAGCTGAAAGGAGTCTGGGTTGCCGACTAACCTTTTTTTTTTGTCTAAGAAAATCTCCAGGATTGGCACCTGGAATGTTAGTACTCTACATGAACAAGGAAAAATTGCACAAGTAACAGCAGAAATGGGAAATTAAAGGATTGATATCCTGGGTCTCTGCGAGACACTGTGGAAGGGAATAGAGAGGAAGAAATTGATCAGAGGAGAAATAGTGTTGTCTTCAAGACAATTGCCCACCAAAGTGAATGGGTGACTAATGCTGTCTAGGGAAGCACAGAGGGCACGTACAGAATGGGAAACAATGGGACGCTGAATTATAACAGCAAGGTTTAAAACAGTCAAAAAGAAAATAAATATAAACATCATCCAGTGTTATGCACCAACAAATGATAAAGAAGAACCTGAGAAAGAAGAATTTTACACCAGACTACAAAATGTCTTGGACAATAAGAAAAGAAAGGACATCACAATTTTGATGGGGGACCTAAATGCGAAAATAGGAACAGACAACACTGGCTTTACAGAAATCGTGAAAAAAAACATGGATTATGTACGATGAAAGACAATGGTGAACTATTAACAAACTTGTGTGCTCCAGATCAACTAGCTATAAGAGGAAGCATATTTCCACAAAAAAAGAATACATAAAGCAATATGGATATCATCAGACCACAGAACTGAGAATCAGATTGATCACATATGCATAAATAAGAACTGTCTGCTTTCCCCATTGGGTGCATGGGGATTAGGGTCAAACCCAAACTGTGGACAGAAAATCTTGCACCGAGCAATTATCAGAATAATAGAAATAAGCAAACTCTCAGATTGGGATGCTGGAACGTCCGGACTATGGTGACTGGACTATCCAAAAAACCTACAGGATATAAACGATGTAAGGAAGACAGCCATAATTAATGATGAGCTTAAACGACTTCAGGTGGATATAGCTGCACTGGCGGGCTCTGGAACGGTGAGCGAGAAGGACTACACATTTTATTGGCAAGGGAAAGATCTTAATAAAACTAGAGAACACGGAGGCATTACGAAGTTCCCATGAAGATCATTAACTTAAAAAAGAAGACCGATGAAGCCATGACATGCAGAGTTCTTCATGAAGGACAGCTTACAAAAACGTTTAGGATTAGAATGGGAGCGAGACAGGGATGTCTCTTGTCTCCATTTTGTTTCTTACTAGCAATAGACTGGGTTATGAAAACATCGACATCACACAACAGAAATGGAAATCCAGTGGAATCTGACTAAACAACTTGATGATCTAGATTTTGCAAATGATGTGGCTCTTCTGTCCCACAACCATAATCAGATGCAAGACAAAATGAAATTACTCGATGTCAGGTCACAACAAGTAGGTCTGAATATACACAGGGAAAAGACAAAGATTATGAGAATAAATGCAAGAAATGATAACAAGGTTAAACGTGAAGAAACACCACTAAAAGATGTAGATTCATACACAAATCTTGGCAGTAATATAGACAAAGTTGGAGGGACAGACAATGATATTGTTAAGTCATGACTCTGAGGGGGAGTTAAGTGTTAGGATTTTTATGTACGGGGCTGTTTTTTCTAGTGAGCACGTTTAAAGTAATGAGTTGATTTTTATTTGGGTACTTTTTGTACGCTATATTTTTCTTGAACATTGCTCAACTGAGTAGGTGTTAGTCTTTTTAAAAAAAAATAAAGAAAGTGTTCGAATGTTCTTAGTAGTTGTTTGGGGGGAGATACGGATGAGCTGAGCTCAGTTCTCAAGCAGTTAGTTCGCGCATGAGTGATTTTTACTGAGTTGTACGGAGAGACTGTGATCTCGGGGTTAGTGTGTTCCTGGCAGAGCTTCGAGATGGTTGTTCTGTCTCGTTAGTGTGACCAGAAGATATTATTGAAGATAATATATTTTTGAAGTGAATATAGAGTATATTATTGAAGGGAAGAGTTTTTTCCAAGATTTATTATTCTAATGCAATGGATTATGTTGGCTCATTGATGTACCTAGTATTATGATTATTGCAATGTATGCAATTCCTTTCCT
Source organism: Oreohelix idahoensis (assembly GCA_024509875.1). Lineage (NCBI taxonomy): Eukaryota > Metazoa > Mollusca > Gastropoda > Stylommatophora > Oreohelicidae > Oreohelix > Oreohelix idahoensis. The sequence goes on from JAMPIV010014261.1 coordinate 372,118, forward strand.
GATGGATTTTGTACTTACACAATTTATTATTCCAATGCCATGTGATTACGTTGGCTCATTGATGTACCTATTATTATGATGTACACAATTCTTTTCCTGATGGATTTGTACTTACAAGATTTATTATTCTAATGCCATGGATTACGTTGGCTCATTGATGTACCTAGTATTATGATTATTGCAATGTATGCAATTCCTTTCCTGATGGATTTGTACTTACACAATTTATTATTCTGCTGCCATGGATTACGCTGGCTCATATGTACTGTATTGTGAGTTGCAGTGTACGCAATCAATCTCAGGATATTTAAGATGCTGTGATTTATGGTGTTCTGCAATCTATTTGCCATCGATTTTGTATGCCATTATAACTTGTGACAGTGTGCTGTTCCTGATATCTACGTTACTGTGTCAATAAACTGTATATTGTGAGTTGGAAACCATTGGTCTTACCCATTGGTCTATTGCTAACTATCGTTACTGTGGGATGGATGATCGCAAAATAAACACACTTAAAGTACCCATGACATTCGCCTATATCTATACATATTTACACACCTGTAAGCCCGACTAAGGCTGATCGTATTCATCAGCAATTGTATTGACTTTGTCTAACCATGCCATCCTTACTCACGGAAGAATCTACAGTAACATTAGTGATGGCCTGTGTGGCCTGTTATAGAGAACTTATATTAACATAAGTGTCTATGGATTCTGTCTACAAAGTAACGCACAGTAACATAAGTGGTGGCCAGTGCTATGGGGTGTGTTTAACATAAGTTGCCAAAAACTAGAACTACAAGGAGGTCAAGTCAAGATTTACAGTGTTGCATGGTCTAGTTTTCGTGTCAAAGTTTCAAGTATACGTCATGCAATACGTGTCAAGGACCTGAGAAGTGAGGAGTTCCAGTACCTATCAACGTTGGACTTCTACAGACCGTGTGATACCCGATGCCCAATCGTTTTGTTGCGAAGACCGGGAGTTCTCTTTCTTGAAGATAAGTGATTTTTTTGTTTGTAAACTGTGCCACTGTATGTGTTAACAAGCCTTCCTCTATTATGTGCATTATCTGTTCTATTTAATGTTCTATGTTCCATGTTTATGTGGGCGGATGAAAGGTCGATCTGACAAACAAGGTTCATCTCGAAGCTAATTTGGGCTCTTGTCAGATGTTCTATAGGCTTTAGTTTGTAAGTTTCAATTGAGCGGTAATTCCGGTTCAAGGCTAAAAACCTTGCTGAAGTTCAGACCGCTACTTGTCTCTTACGACAGTAATTGTTTAGGTGTGACGAACTGTCTTATTGTCGTTGTCGTAGTATTTTTTTTCTGTGCATTAGTTTATTGATTAATTTGTTTGTGACTGTCTTCCTCTATCATAACTTTATATACACATTTTTTGTTTATACACTGTGCTGTTGCTTGTCTTGTCACTCTTTTCGCAGTATCATTGCATTCTTTGCAATATTTTTTCTTTAGTTTTGCTTTCCTGTTTATTTGATTCTGCGAATGTGGTCATTTGCTCTTTATATTTTGTCTTTGTGATTCTTGTTTGCATTGTCTATTTTTGTTATGCCCTGATAATATTATAATGCATACTTTAATAATTAATTAATAACATTGTTAATAGTTGGGAAGTAATTGCGCAAGTTCTATGGACAGAAACTTATTGTAGTTGTGGGTGATAAATAAATTTTGAATTATTTGAGAGAAAAAATCTTTCTAAGATAGTAAGATTGCTCATACACATTTCATAATGGCATCTTTGGAATACTTCATTAAACAAAGGAAAGCCCTTGGTATGACTGCTGAGGAAGTAAAACAATTCACACTTGTCGAATATAACAAGGCTCAGAAGATAGAAGAGAAAAAGTTAGGGGCGGAAGAGAAAAAGTTAGAGGTGGAAGAGAAAAAAACTTCAAAAGCAAATGGAAATGGAAGAGAAAAAACTTCAAAAGCAAATGGAAATGGAAGAGAGAAAACTTCAGATGCAAGCTGAAGAAAACCTTAGAATCCATGAGCAAAAGTTGTTATCTATGGAGCTGGAGAGAATGAAGATAGTGAATGGTTTTAATACACAAAATGCTATGGACAATCAAACAACTTCTCATAGGACAAATACTAATTCCTATAAGATCAGATTACCTCCTTTTAAACCTATCTCCGACGATGTCTTATTCTATTTGAATAGATTTGAACTCACGTGCGTCTCATAAGATAGATAAGTTGGAATATTGTGCACGACTTATGTAACTACTTTCAGGTGAAGCTATGACAGCTGTAAGTATGTTGGAGGGGCCTGACAAGAATAACTATGATACTGTCAGGGCTGTCTTGTTAAAAAAATACCAACTTGATGAAGACGGTTATCGTCTGCACTTTAAGTCTCTATTACCGAAGACTGAGAAAGATTTTTCAGAGTTTATAGCGAATATACGTCTTACGTTCTCACGTTGGATTGAACTCTCAAAAACTGAACACACATATGAAGCTCTCATGGACTTACTGCTTCGTGACAAAGTCATGTCGTCTGTGAACACTTCTTTTCTTTCCTTTCTACATGAGCGAAAGCCTACAAACTTGAACGATATGGAACAATACTGTCGCCAATACATCACGGCACACCCAAATATGATTGTTAGCCACTCTCAAGTCAGAGAAGGTTTACCCGTTGCTTCGGCAATACCATATGGTTCTAATTTCCGCCGTAGATCACAAAGTGTTGATCGCAATTTTGGTAGGAGAGATTATCGTGATTTTAGACAGCACCAAGGGGGTCCATCATGAAGTAATTCTCCTTCTCCAAGAAACTGGAGACAATTTAACGGACCTCAACATTTCAGTTCCAACAATTCTGGAAATTATGGAAGGGATAATTACACTAGGGATTTTTAACCTTACAGTAATTTTTCTCGAAGACAACAAAATCCATCTAATAGATATTTTGATCCAAGGGGAAATAGTAACTGCAACTATGCTAACTGGGGTTCAAATCAGAACAACGGTCCCAATAAAGATAATAGCTGTGATAGATCTCGATATGATGGTAGATATTCAAATGATAGATCACATCGCCATGCTAACTCTGCTCAACAGGAGCCCCAGGTTATTGATAATCAAGGTAACAATAATAATAGTGTCTCTAATGCTACTGCTTGCTCTGCTTTTGATTTCGAGAGAGCATCTCAGTGCCCTGAGTGCACAACTTTGTTCCAGCCTACAGCGGTGACAACCTTGAGTTGCGGTCATCCTCTACCTACTCTTCCTGCCTTGTCTGCACATGACAGAAGAGGGTCTCTTACCCTACACAAGGGATTTGTAAATAGTAATCCCATCTCAGTACTCTTTGATTCTGGATGCACAACTGTTGGGATTAGACAGTCTTTGGTTCATCCATCTTGCGCAACAGGTAATATGGTGAAATGTGTGACATTCGGTGGGGCAGTTGAGACTTTTCCGACTGCCATAGTCCACATTGCCACACCGTTTTTCACTGGTTATATACACGCATGTATGCTCAAAGCACCAATCGCCGACCTTACTGTCGGACAGATACATGATATAAAGGTTTGTACGCCGGTACAAACTGCTGCTTGGGAATGGCAACATCACCTTACTGATACAACCTTAACGACTATGCCAAAATCTTATCACCAGGTACATTCTGCTAACGTGATACATTCTGCTAATGTGGTCAAATCTTGCAGTATTGATGATACTATTGTTCATCATGCTAATTTTGGTGCTTCTTTTAGCCCAGTTCGACATACCTCAGTACGTCATTACTCTAACTTTGATTCTTCTTTAAGTACTATTATAGAAGAAGATCCTTCAGTTTTGTCTGACACACACACTAACTTTATAGCTATGACTGAATCTACATCCAGTCACGTTGATTGCAACTTCTTTGCTGCAATGACTAGTGTTTTCTTTGCTACATGTACAGACTTAGTTGATAGTACATATCTATATCTTATGAGTTTCTTTAACTTTCTTATTGGGCCGGTTAGCTCAGTATCTTCGTCTTTTATGACTTTTTGTCGTACTTACTGCTTTTCTTTTAAACTTCGACATAGGTCCAAGTTTACTACTGTCTGCTTTTACATCTTTATTGTATGTTTCTTGCTCTTTTTCTTGCCCGGTACACAGGCTATGACTTCACTTCAGCCTTTGAGATCTACGCATTTATCGGCTGCATTTCCTTTCTCTTGCACAAAATCTCAGATTGTCAGCCATCATTACACTCTTAGTCATCATTACACTCAACATGACGTTGGTATCATGTGTATATTCACGACTTTTCCGTACATCATTACACGCTGCTATTTTTCTCAGACACTTTTATCACCCTATATAATTAATGATTCCTGGTTAGTCTGTGCTACTTTCTCTGTTACCCTTTCTCGTGTAATGGAGGAAGATTTGATTAACATCATAGAGTGGTCTGAAGTTTGCATGGCCACATTTGGTAGGTTAAATTTAAAGTTAACTTTTTTCTCTCATAAAATCCTACCGTTACCAAACAGAAATTTTCATTTGATTATTCGCAGGAACGGTTTCTCGATGAGAATCGGAGCTGTTTTGTTACATGTTTTAGCAGTTACTCAACAACTTGTTCTACGTGTCGCCTTGCGCCAGTTTGACTGTACCACTCAAGCCATTCAGAATTCTGACTCCACAGTGGATGTTTTTTTCACTCACAAGACTTTCCAAGTCCGCTGGAGCTTTGATATTGTATTCTTTGATTTTCATGTCACATGTTATTAGAATAGTGTAAAAGACTGATGTAAAGGTCTGTTTGCTCCAGATGTATAACTGCCCGTTTGTGTTCGTGTGTTGTAAAGATGGCAGAGTAGGCGTGTCACAAAGATGCGGTGTAATCTAGGTCACTAGTAGAGACACTCATAGTATCAGCATACATGTAGATACAGACCTGTAGTACTTGTATTAGACTGTGGTTGATCGTGTAGGTGAGTGAATAGTAGTGCTGACAACACGAAGGCCAATAAGGCTCTTGAACGACTTCACATAGACTCACACAACCACAAGTAGAAGTCAGTGAAGTAGGGAATGCTGCTGACGTTTACAATATTTATTCATGACGTACGATAATATGATGATAGACGAAACAGTCAATAGTACTAGATCATGGACATTATATGTGTAGTTATGAAGGTTAACATCAGGCATCACAGATCCTGAACAGCTTAGACATGTAACAATGTCTTGACCAATAACTACAGTTCATGCAATAGCTCTAATCCCTGACTGAGCCCCATCAGGTAAGCCCTAGCAAATATATGCCTAGTACGGGCGATATCAGTATTATCAGTTATTTAACAAAGTCAATGCTATTGTCCTAAAACTAGCAAAAGACTTCAGACTGGCCTCACATGCCAGGTACTTCATTCTGGTGAAGAAGATTGGCCGTAAACACGGACCAATATAATGACGACGAAATCAGGCCGCGGGTCGCGGGCCTCGATAATCAGGTGACTCTCAGTTTACATAAACTTCTGAGAATAAATATATTTCTGCCAAACAATATTCCGCCTGCATTGCGGATCCATTAAGTTGATTCTTAGGCTTATATGTATAACAGGTCAACTTAGACCTAGTCTTTCAAATATGTAGCCATACTGGGGTACAGTATATTAACTCCTCGTGAGCTTCGCTCACTATGTCGCCATCAGCGATAAATGTACCTTTAAGATCTAATCGAGACGAAAAAGATCGAATAATGTTTCAGTTACCTTCTCAAAGAATCCTTACACTCTAAGGTAACACAACACAAAGAATCACTCAGGGAAGGAAGAATGACAAAACAGTCATTCCCAGAATTTCCAAATCCCTATCAAACTTGGCAGAGAGAAATCTACGGATCAGTACATCCGTTCTAAGCCTTAGGTACACTCTGCTTGAATCCTCAGTCTCTCGGTCTTTGCCCCAAGACCTGCGCATGCCCAAAGAGCATAGACCAGATCGAGGCTAAACCAGACCAGGCGTTTCCGCCCAAATGGGTGGTAAAGATACTTCGTATATGGTCCTATAAATAGACTTAAGACATGTCAACTATAAGACATTGCCTGAGACAGGACAACATAAGACAGGGGAAGATAATCACCAGTCAAACCTGTCACAGAAAGATAATAAACAGTTATCTCTCTTTGAACACATTAAACCAAACATAAATTAGGTTGGTGTTTTTCTCACCGTCAAAAATGACAGCAACATATTGTATTTATATATGACAGTGTGTCGATGAACTATGAATAAGTGACAATAGTATTGACTATTATAGTTAAACTTACGTATCATTACGATTCATGTCGGGGTGAACATTTACCAAGTGTGTGTTTTTTCTGACATTGTTATGTATTTTCATTACCTAGCACTTACTTGGGCGCCAGTAGTAATTGTTTATACGCGTTATTAGTTTCGATTTCATACATAAGCTCTTTATTAGTACTGAATAAGTTAATTAACTTGTTTCTCTTGCCTATTATGCTCTATTTAGATTGTAGCTTTTTCTTTGTTTTTTGGTATATATGCATTGCCTTTCTGTTCTATGCTGTTTTGCCATAATTGTATTTATTTACACAATGCATTGTTTAATTTCAATTGTTAACATGATGTATCATTGCCTTCTTTCACTACACACATTTCATTGCTTTCTTTCTTTCCTGGTCATTCTTCATTTCATTTCATCTCTTCTTTTCACTTTCCACTTATTGGTTCATATTTCATCTATGCTTGCATACTTCATCTTTGATTCTCTTTGTATACTTCACCTTCATACTCTACACATATTTCCATCCCTCTATTGTCGGTTTAGTGATATGACTTAACATAGTGTAATTCTTTGTTGTAGATATTATAATTTCATCGACCTCACATATTTTTGTTCGATGTAATTTTCAACAAAAAAATGATGACATCATTTTTTTTCCGGGGGTCAGTGTAATCTGTTAAGTCATGATTCTGAGGGGGAGTTAAGTGTTAAGGATTTTTATGTATGGGGCTGTTTTTTCTAGTAAGCACGTTTAAAGTAATGAGTTGATTTTTATTTGGGTACTTTTTGTACGCTATATTTTTCTTGAACATTGCTCAACGGAGTAGGTGTTAGTCTTTTTTAAAAAAAATAAAGAAAGTGTTCGAATGTTCTTAGTAGTTGTTTGGGGGAGATACGGACGAGCTGAGCTCAGTTCTCAAGCAGTTAGTTCACGCATGAGCGATTTTTACTGAGTTGTACGGAGAGACTGTGATCTCGGGGTTAGTGTGTTCCTGGCAGAGCTTCAAGATGGTTGTTCCATCTCTTTAGTGTGGCCAGAAGATATTATTGAAGAGAATATATTTTTGAAGTGAATATAGAGTATATTATTGAAGGGAAGAGTTTTTTCCAAGATTTATTATTCTAATGCAATGGATTATGTTGGCTCATTGATGTACCTAGTATTATGATTATTGCAATGTATGCAGATCCTTTCCTGATGGATTTTATACTTACACAATTTATTATTCCAATGCCATGGATTACGTTGGCTCATTGATGTACCTATTATTATGATGTACACAATTCTTTTCCTGATGGATTTGTACTTACAAGATTTATTATTCTAATGCCATGGATTACGTTGGCTCATTGATGTACATAGTATTATGATTATTGCAATGTATGCAATTCCTGTCCTGATGGATTTGTACTTACACAATTTATTATTCTGCTGCCATGGATTATGTTGGCTCATATGTACTGTATTGTGAGTTGTGGTGTACGCAACCAATTTCGGGATATTTAAGATGCTGTGATTTACGGTGTTCTGCAATCTATTTACCATGGATTTTGTATGCCATTATAACTTGTGACAGTGTGCTGTTCCTGATATCTACGTTACTGTGTCAATAAACTGTATATTGTGAGTTGGAAACCATTGGTCTTACCCGTTGGTCTATTGCTAACTATCGTTACTGTGGGGTGGATGATTGCAACATAAACACACTTAAAGTACCCATGACATTCGCCTATATCTATACATATTTACACACCTGTTGGCCACCTGTAAGCTCGACCAAGGCTGATCATATTCATCAGCGATTGTATTGACTTTGTCTAACTGTGCCACCCTTACTCACGGAAGAATCTACACAGTAACATTAGTGATGGCCTGTGTGGCCTGTTATAGAGAACTTATATTAACATAAGTGTCTACGGATCCTGTCTACAAAGTAACGCACAGTAACAGATATCAAAATAAGAATACAAAAAAGCAAGAGGAGCATTCATTGCATTCGGAAACATATGGAGACCAAGGGAAATCAAAACCAAAACAAGAATCTTCAACTCAATTGTCAAGTCAGTACTATTGTATGGCTCTGAGACATGGAGAACAAAAACAACAACCAAAAAGCTACAGGGTTTCATAAGCGGGTGCTTGCGCAGAATAGAAGGATTGAAATGGTATGACAAAGTCACAAATGTGGAACTGATGACAAGAACCAGAAAAGTGCCAGTGGAACAAGATTTGAGAAGAAGACGCTGGCGATGGATAAGACACACAGTGAGGAAACCTGTTGATAGCATTACAAGGCAGTCCTTGTTCTGGAATCTACAGGGAAAGAGAGGCAGAGGTAGACAAAAAAATACACGGAGAAGAGAGCTGGAAACAGAGGTGAAAATGATGAGGAAAACATAGAAAGAACTTGAGCAGATGGCATGTGACAAGAAGACTTGGCATGTGTTTGCTGAAGGCCTATGCTTCTTGAGAAGCTAAATAGTATTGATTGATTGAGATTATCTTTCTGAGAAAATACAACAACACAAACACCACAGTTTTAAAGCTTTTCTCCTGTGTGTGTGTTTTCCTGTTACTTCAGGTTACACCTGTGAGAAAATGCAGCACCTAAATAATCACACTTGTAAGGTTTCTCCAATATGTACTCTTGTACGTTTTTATAGGCTATCCGTCCAAGTAAATGCAGTACCACATATGCTTGTAAGGTATCTCTTCTGTTTGTATGTTTTCATGGTTTATGTTGGTTTAGCATACATTTGTAAGTAAATGCTTTACCACAATCATCACATTTGTAAGGCTTCTATCCTGTATTTTTTAAAATGTTTTAGGCTACGTTTGTAATTAAATGTTTTACCACAAACATCACACTTGAGAAGCTTCTCTCCTTATGTTTTCTGTTATGACTGCTTGTGATAGAACTTTGAGTAAATGCTGCTCCACAGACATCACACTTGAAAGGCTTCTCTCCTGTATGTATTCTTTCATGATTGATTAGGGAAGTTCTTTCAGTAAAAACTGCACCCCAAACATCACACTTGACAGGCTTCTCTCCTGTATGTATTTGTTAAGTCAGTTTGTTTTTAGTTTTCGATGTAAACTTTTTTCTATGGTCAAAGGGAGTTTACAAGTTATTATACTTTTTGAGACAAGTTTGATTTAGTTGTTATCTCCCTTGACTTGACAGCTAGTCATTTAATATTATCTGTTCGTGGATGTTTCTCGAACAGTTTTTGAGAACTTTAGCTCGTGTGAGCTATTCTCACGTCACGCGATCGTTCGCGCATGCGTGAATGATCGGGCGGGAACTGATATGCGATATTTCGTGACAGTTCGACTCTAGCACTTGACCAGGGAGGTCAGCCATGTTTCTCTGAGTGTATAATCGGGGAACAAAGGCTGTGTGATATAAACAGATGTTGGAGATTCTTCCCTGTGATCATTCTGACATATTTCTAAGAGCCAAGGATGGCATATGTTTTCTGTGTTAATTCTTAGATGTCAATGAAGGTAAAATACCCTTTAAACTATTTTGTGTAGCCTAGAGCATTGCTACCAGCCCAAGATGGTTGTCTGATATTGAGGTGACTTTCTCCCGGTGCGGAGGAGAGTTTATAAATATAGGGATATTAATATTATTAGTGCCTAGAGTCAGAAAAACATTATACGGCATCTGTTATAGCGCCATGGAAGGCGAGAAGAATATTATTAGTGCCTAGAGCCAGAAAAACATTATATGGCATCTGTTATAGCGCCATGGAAGGCGAGAAGAATAGTATTAGTGCCTAGAGCCAAGAAGACATTATATGGCATCTGTTGTAGCGCCATGGAAGGCAAAAAGATTATTATTAGTGCCTAGGGCCAGAAAATTGTATACAACATCTATTGTGTCGCTGGAGAAGAGAAGGTGGAGAATATAGTCATACAATGTGTTTCCTTGTAACTCGTGACAGTGGATTGTTACCATGTACCTGAGCATTGTTAGCCAGGATGTCCTTGTGACTGTATTACATTATTAAACAGTGTAGAATGAGAAGAAGTTATACCCTTTACTGACTTCTACATGTGTGTTGATGTGTGTGACCAGTATTGACTTTCCTGTGCCTTTTCGATCCTGAGCTACACGCATTCGCGTCTATTGACAACACACACACACACAATTGTCGGTCACCTGTGTAAGCCCGACCTAGCTGAACGCCTCATCAGCGTACTTTCTTCTGGAACATACACCTTCTACAGTAATCAACAGTCCTATTTCAACAGTGGTCGCCAGCAATATGGGGCAATAAACTGTCAGGCACAAGCTGTCCGTTGGGAGATCAAGGTTGTCAAGTCCAGAAATACAGTGTTTCCAGCTCGTGTATTTCCTGTGTGTTGGACTTCTGATGTGCTGACTTCAAGTCGACAGCCCGGAGTTCCTGCATCGATCTACATTGTTTAGTTGCAGGACTGGATGTACTTGTTTCTTCATTGTTGCTGTTCTTATGGAGGCTGGGATTTTGTTCAGCTTAAAAGATAAGTGGCTGTTTGTTGTTGTAAACTGTGCCTCTATGTGATGAATTAGTTAAGCCTTCCTCTCAGTACACTCTATAGATATTCTTTGTTATATGTTATATATGTCATATTTCTGCGGGTTTGGTTGGAGGGACTTTCAGGTCTGCTAATACCCCCTTGGACGGTCAGTAGATCTGGAAGCGTTCTTTAAGGACTGTTTGTCTGAATTCGTCTTTATACTGAATTCAGTCATTCATATTTTTGTTTAGGTGTGATGAGATGTGTTAGTGTCGTTTTCATTATATTTTTCTCTGTTCTTTTATTTCTGATTTTTTGTTTGTGAGTGTCTGTCTCCTCTTGCTATCTTTCAGTTATATTCATTTATACACTGTTTTGTTCTTGTATTGTAAACCTTTCGCAGTTATCATTGCAAGTTTTTGCAATATTTTTTGCTTTAGTTTGCTTTATTGTTTTGTTGATTTCTGCGAACGTGATCATTTGTGCTTATATCGTGTCCTTGTTATTCTTGTTGGTATTGTATTTGTTGTTATATGCTGTCAATATTGTTATGCACAATAAGTATATAGTTAAGTAATTATATTAATAAGTGAAGTAATTATATACAAGTTCTTGGGCAAAGACTTGTCACCCACTGAGTTGGGATAAAGTGAGTTTTTGAAATAATAATCATTGCACAAGGTATTTATCTTATATAATCCAGTAGAATGTCTACTTTGGATTATTTCATTGCACAAGGGAAATCCCTTGGCAAGACTGAGGAGAAATTAGAAGAATTTGAAATGGCTGAATATGCCAAGGCGCAGAAGGCTGAAGAAAAGAGACAGAAAATAGAAAGAGAAGCAGATGACAGAAAAAGAGAAGTGGATGAGAGAAAATTCCAAATGGAGATGGAACACACAAAAAAAAAAGAAGCTGAAGAAACAAAACAGAAACTTCAGATAGAAGCTGAGGAAAAGGAAAAGCAAAAACTACACGAGGAAAGAGTCTTAGCTATGGAGCTGGAGAAAATAAAGTTGGTGAATATGGGTAATTCACAAAATGAGTCAAATAATCAAACAACTTCTAATAAGACAAATGCTGGTTCTTATAAGATCAAATTACCTGCTTTCAACTCTACCTGTGACGATATATCATTCTCTAAATAGATTTGAACTTTCATGCGAATCTCATAAAGTAGATAAATTGCAATATGTTGCACAATTGATGGATATACTTAAAGGTGAAGCATTGACTACTATAAGTATGGTAGAGGATCCTGACAAAAATAATTATGATGTTGTCAGAGCAGCCTTATTAAAGAAATATCAAATTAATGAAGACGGGTATCTTCTCTTTAAGACTATGTTACCAGAGACTGGAGTAGAATTTTCAGATTTTATTTCAAAGATATGTCTTACGTTTTCATGTTGGGTTGAACTGTCAAAAACTGAACACACATATGAAGCTCTTATGGACTTATTGCTTCATGACAAAGTCATGTCATCAGTTAATGGGTCTTTTCTTGCCTTTTTACATGAGCGTAAGCCTACAAACTTGAAAGATATGGAACAATATTGTTGCCAATATGTTACGGCACACCCAGATGTAACTGTTAGTAATTCTAAAGTCAAAGATGGTTTTCGTGTGGCTTCAGCAGCACCATATGGTCCTAATTTTCATCGTAAATTTCAAGGTGCTCAGCGCAATTTTGATAGGAGGAGTAATCATAATTTTGGACAGAACCAAGGAGGTCCTTCTCGTAATGATTCTTCTTCTAGGAACTGGAGGCAATCTAGTGGTCCTCAAAATTTTGGTTCCAACAATTATGGAAATTTTCGTTGGGGTAGCTTCAATGGAAACTATAGAGGCTATAATAATTTTTCATGGAGACAACAAAACCCATTTAATAGATATTCTGATCAGAGGTGAAATGACAATCGCAACTATGAAAATTGGGGTTCAAATCAGAACAATAGTTTCAGTAGAGCAAATAACGACGATTTCAAAAGAAATAATAGTCACGGTAAATCGCAATACAACAATAATAGATCATGTCACCATGCTAACTCTGCTCAACAAGAGTCACAAGGAGTTGGTAATCAAGTGAACAATAATAATGGTACCTCTAGTGCTATCACTTGCTCTGCTTTCGATTTTGAGAGAGCATCTCAGTGCCCGGAGTGCACAACTTTGTTCGAACCTACTACTATATCTACCTTGAGATGCAGTCATCCTCTACCCGCTCTTCCGGCAGCAGCTGCGCATGATGGAAGAGGGTCTCTTATCCTACATAAAGGTTTTGTGAATAATGATCCAGTCTCAGTTCTTTTTGATTCTGGATGCACAACTGTTGGGGTTAAACAATCTCTCATAGATCCTTCTTGTGCCACTGGAAAGGTGGTGAAATGTGTCACATTTGGGGGAACTCTTGAAAAGTATCTGACTGCTATCATCCATATAACTACTCCCTTTTTTACGGGACAGGTCCACGCATGTTTGCTCCCGAATCCCATTGCGGACCATATCATCAGACGTATACACGGAATCAAAGAATGTACCCCGCAGCAAATTGCTGTTTAGGAAGAACAAAACACTCACGCTGCTTATGCAGTCATTACAAGAGCACAAGCTCAAAATATTTCTCAGACGCCATCTAACGAAATTAATGAAGTACTTAATCCGAATGTCCACTCCGTGATCTCACGTGAGTCCTTTGTCAAGCTGCAAAGAAATGATATTTCATTGCAAAAATTCTTTCTACTAGTCAAAGATGAAGATACAAATTATGACATAAATCTTAGATCTTGGTTCGCAATAAAGAATGGAGTACTAGTACGTATGGTACGAGATTCTGCCTCGTCCATACATTCGCAAATTCTGGCACCTATTGAGATGAGATTTCATATTCTGCAACATGCCCACGACTCTCAGTGTGCTGGTCATATGGGATTTTCCCGTACTAAATCGAGGGTTCTTGCTTCCTTCTTTTGGCCAGGCGTAAATAAAGATGTACAAATTTATTGTCGCTCCTGCAAGATATGTCAGGAAGTTAAGTCGCGAGGTCCATGCCATGCTGCACCTATTTAGGCTGCGGATATTCCTATTCGCCCTTTTCAGAAAATGGCAATAGATATTATTGGTCCTTTTAAAATTAAATCTGCCAGAGGACACCAGCTTATCCTTACATGCATTGACATGTGTACACGTTGGCCAGAGGCTATACCTCTCAAGAGCATTTCTACTGCTGATATTGCAGATGCCCTTTGGCTAATATTCTCACGTTTAGGATTTCCCAAAGTCAGTGCTGTTATATGCAGAGTATCAACAGTTTGCCAGATATTTGAAGATTTGACGCTACTTTTGTTGTCGGTGGTGCCCTCTTGTATACAGAATGTTCTGGGACTTTGGAAGTCATCTATTATTTGTTCTTGCTAATTAGCTTACATTATTGTACATTTGTATACGATATTATGATAAAAGATAGTATAGTATGATGTGGTATAATATGTTAGTGTTACGATACTATTATAGGTTACTATGTTATAAGTATAATATGGTAATGACACCTCTATTTTTGTAATTTATCATTGCGGGATATGTCGTTATTGTATTTTTTGTTTCGGATATATGAAGTCATATGTATGTGATTTTCTTTTTTCTAGCTGTGTATGTTGCCAGCACTTTATTGTGTGATTGCGGCAGCTCCGTTTATAATATTAGTACTATGAGAAAATATTTTCTCTTAGTTGGTGAGATATTTTTATCTCCCGACGCTCCTTTGTACGTCAGTAATAGCCTGATTATGTGGCATTGTATATTTTGTTGCCCTTCACAGGCGCATTATTTATATGTTATGAGCCTGTTATCTAGGTTTTCATGCTCATTATTTATTTTTGGGATGTATAAGGGAATTTGGATTGTCATGTAAGCTGTTATATATTCTATGGTATTCATTTGTGATAAGCATTAATTTTTGATTACCATGTAATAATTTTGTCTTTTTCATTCTTTGAGCATTGCTTCCTACATCTTTACTCTTTCCTTTCGTATCCCATCTTGTCTTTGTTCACTCGTCACTTTTCTATTTTCCCTTATGATATCATGGCATTCTATCTGCATTCCTTTTGTTTTCTCCTATTCCCCTTCTGTTATGACTCCATTTAGCGTATACTTATGTCTAGAGATTTGTATGCTACCGCCCTCATTTGTTTATTTATTGATGTATAACACACAAAAATGTTATCATTTCTTTTTTCCCCGGGGGGTGCGGTAGACTGTTAAGTCAATTTGTTTTTAGTTTTCGATGTAAACTTTTTTCTATGGTCAAAGGGAGTTTACAAGTTATTATACTTTTTGAGACAAGTTTGATTTAGTTATTATCTCCCTTGACTTGACAGCTAGTCATTTAAGATTACCTGTTCGTGGATGTTTCTCGAACAGTTTTCGAGAACTTTAGCTCGTGTGAGCTATTCTCACGTCACGCGATCGTTCGCGCATGCGTGAATGATCGGGCGGGAACTGATATGCGATATTTCGTGACAGTTTGACTCTAGCACTTGACCAGGGAGGTCAGCCATGTTTCTCTGAGTGTATAATCGGGGAACAAAGGCTGTGTGATATAAACAGATGTTGGAGATTCTTCCCTGTGATCATTCTGACATATTTCTAAGAGCCAAGGATGGCATATGTTTTCTGTGTTAATTCTTAGATGTCAATGAAGGTAAAATACCCTTTAAACTATTTTGTGTAGCCTAGAGCATTGCTACCAGCCCAAGATGGTTGTCTGATATTGAGGTGACTTTCTCCCGGTGCGGAGGAGAGTTTATGAATATATGGATATTAATATTATTAGTGCCTAGAGTCAGAAAAACATTATACAGCATCTGTTATAGCGCCATGGAAGGCGAGAAGAATATTATTAGTGCCTAGAGCCAGAAAAACATTATACGGCATCTGTTATAGTGCCATGGAAGGCGAGAAAAATATTATTAGTGCCTAGAGCCAGAAAAACATTATATGGCATCTGTTATAGCGCCATGGAAGGCGAGATGAATATTATTAGTGCCTAGAGCCAGAAAAACATTATACGGCATCTGTTATAGCGCCATGGAAGGCGAGAAGAATAGTATTAGTGCCTAGAGCCAAGAATACATTATATGGCATCTGTTATAGCGCCATGGAAGGCCAAAAGATTATTATTAGTGCCTAGGGCCAGAAAATTGTATACGACATCTGTGTCGCTGGAGAAGAGAAGGTGGAGAATATAGTCATATGATGTGTTTCCTTATAACTTGTGACAGTGGATTGTTACCATGTACCTGAGCATTGTTAGCCAGGATGTCCTTGTGACTGTATTACGTTATTAAACAGTGTAGAACAAGAAGAAGTTATACCCTTTACTGACTTCTACATGTGTGTGACCAGTATTGACTTTCCTGTGCCTTTTCGATCCTGAACTACACGCATTCGCGTCTATTGACAACACACACACACCCTGTCGGATACCTGTGTAAGCCCAACCTAGCTGAACGCCTCATCAGCGTCTATTTACAAACTGCCCAATTCTACCACTCAAGTTCAACAGTAGAACGAACTGTCCACCCACCAATACTTCATCAGTATTATTTTATGATTGATTAGGGAAGTTCTTTCAGAAAAAAACTGTACCACAAACATCAAATTTGACAGGCTTCTCTCCTGCATGTATTATTTCATGTCTTTTTAAGTTAGATCTCTGAGTAAATGATGCACCACAAACACCACACTTGAAAGGATTCTCTCCTGTATGTATTCTTTTATGACTGATTATGGAAGTTCTGTGAGTAAATGCTGCACCACAAACATCACACTTGAAAAGCTTCTCTCCTGTACATATTCTTTCATGATTTTTTAGGTCCTGTTTTGTAGTAACTGCTGCACCACAAACATCACACTTGAAAGGTTTCTCGTTCATGTGTATTTTTTTATGTTGGTTTAGGCTACGTTTGTAATTAAATGTTTTACCACAAACATCACACCTGAAAGGCTTTTCTCCTGTATGTTTTCTTTTATGACTGCTTAGGGTAGAACTTTGAGTAAATGCTGTACCACAGACATCACACTTGAAAGGCTTCTCTCCTGTATGTATTCTTTTATGATAGATTAGGGAAGGTCTGTGAGTAAAAATTGCACCACAAACATCACAGGAAAGGCTTCTCTCCTGTATGTATTCTTTCATGATCTTTCAACTGAGATCTGTGTGTAAATGCTACATCACACTTAAAAGGCTTCTCTCCTGTATGTATTCTTTCATGATCTTTCAACTGCGATCTGTGAGTAAATTCTACATCACAAACATCACATTAAAAGGCTTCTCTCCTGTATGTATTATTTTATGATTGATTAGGGAAGTTCTTTCAGAAAAAAAAACTGTATCACAAATATCAAACTTGACAGGCTTCTCTCCTGCATGTATTATTTCATGTCTTTTTAAGGTAGATCTCTGAGTAAATGGTGCACCACAAACACCACACTTGAAAGGCTTCTCTCCTGTATGTATTCTTTTATGACTGATTAGGGATGTACTTTGCGTAAATGCTGCACCACAAACAGCACACTTGAAAGGCTTCTCTCCTGTATGTATTCTTTCGTGATCTTTCAACTGAGATCTGTGAGTAAATGCTACATCACAAACATCACACTTAAAAGGCTTCTCTCCTGTATGTATTCTTTCATGATCTTTTAAGTGAGAGCTTTGAGTAAATGCTGCACCACAAACATCACACTTGAAAGGCTTCTCTCCTGTATGTATTATTTCATGTCTTTTTAAAATAGATCTTTGAGTAAATGCTGCACCACAAACATCACACTTGAAGGGCTTCTCTCCTGTATGTATTCTTCTATGACTGATTAGGGTTGTTCTGCGAGTAAATGCTGCACCACAAACATCACACTTGAAAGGCTTCTCTCCTGTGTGTATTCTTTTATGATTTTTTAGGTCCTGTTTTATAATAAATGCTGCACCACAAACATCACACTTGAAAGGCTTCTCTCCTGTATGTATTCTTTCATGATCTTTTAAGTGAGATCTTTGAGTAAATGCTGCACCACAAACATCACACTTGAAAGGCTTCTCTCCTGTATGTATTCTTTTATGATTGATTAGGGATGTTCTGTGAGTAAATGCTGCACCACAAACATCACACTTGAAAGGATTCTCTCCTGCATGTATTATTTCATGTCTTTTTAAGTTAGATCTTTGAGTAAATGCTGCACCACAAACATCACACTTGAAATGCTTCTCTCCTGTATGTATTCTTTTGTGATCTTTTAAGTGAGATCTTTGAGTAAATGCTGCACCACAAACATCACACTTAAAAGGCTTCTCTCCTTCATGTATTATTTCATGTCTTTTTAAGTTAGATCTTTGAGTAAATGCTGCACCACAAACATCACACTTGAAATGCTTCTCTCCTGTATGTATTCTTTCGTGATCTTTTAAGTGAGATCTTCGAGTAAATGCTGCACAACAGACATCACACTTGAAAGGCTTCTCTCCTGTACGTATTCTTTTATGATTGATTAGGGAAGTTCTTCTAATAAATGCTGCACCACAAACATCACACTTGAAAGGCTTCTCTCCTGTATGTATTCTTTTATGATTGATTAGGGAAGTTCTTTGAGTAAATGCTGCACCACAAACATCACACTTGAAATGCTTCTCTCCTGTATGTATTCTTTTATGTTGGTTTAGGTTCCAATTATGAGTAAATGCTGCACCACAAACATCACACTTGTAAGACTTCTCTCCTGTGTGTATTTTTTGATGTTGCTGTAGGTTATCTTTCATAGTAAATGATAAACCACTAATATCTGTGTATGATTTATCTTCCTCTATTTTCTTTTGAGACTGAAAGCTTAAATCATTGTAAGTAGCAACATCTCTATCACTCACACTAAGCTGAATATTTATCTGACTGACAGAAAATATTTTACTACAATTTATGTTACACATTTTATTTTGAGAAGCTGATGTGTTACAACTTAGGGTGTCACAAATTTTAGTTCTCTTTTCCAGACGAGAGACTAAGTTCACTGATGGTTCATTTTCAAGAAGTATTAGTCTGGTATCTTCTCCTGCTGCATCAGTAAAAGTAGCATTTCTTATTTTATTCACTGTTTCATTTACTTTATTTCTATTGCTCTGTGGTAAGATATCCTGAAGACCATCAAGTTTATTATCAAACTTCCAGTGTCCAATTCTGTGTGCTGTTTTCATATGCACATCCAGGACATCAAGTTGGAAGAAAAGAATATTGCACATGGGACAAGAATATATGTCTGAAATGTTGAAAATAATGAGAATAGATAAATAAACCAAATGCATTTCCTATATGTTTAGTTAAAATTTTGTAAGCAAAAACATAAGCATAACATCCAAGTTATTATATAATACATGTATATCTCATGCACTTATTAACAAAATAAAAATGCTTTGAGTTGACTCTGAAAGGCTCAGTAGCTACTTAGCATTAAATATTACATAGTGCAGACATTTAAATCATTGACATTTCTTCATCTTCCTGTCTACAGTACTATTAATCAATTCTATTGTTGACTTCCTTCCCTGCCATGATGTCAAACTGTCCACAATCTTCTCTCTTTATCACTTCTATCTCTTTTTCCTTCTACCTTTCCTGTTGTCACAATATACTCCAGCTTCCTTCTTCTCATTAAAGCCTTGGTAGAGCACTGGTTAGTGCACTGACTTCCAAGCTCAATGGTCCATGGTTCGATCCTCAGTTGAGGTGGGATTTTTTTAGACCGCAAACGGGTTCAGAGTCAATCCAGAGTTATGAATTGGGTACCAGAGCAAATCTGGGAAGGTTAAAGGTGGCTGGTTTGATGCTGACCACATCACCTCTAGTGTGCCGTATGGTCAAGAAAATATGGGCCTAACATATATTTTGTATTTTGTCCACCAGTTGATATTCCAGCATGAATCTCATTATATTTTCACTACAAATTGAACATAACTGGTGAAAGCATACATCCCTGTCAAACACCCTTTTTGTCACCTACTGAAATGTTCCTATTTGGCTGCTAATTCTTATAGTTGCTATTTGTTGCCATTACATGATCTTTATTATTCTCAGGTCTTTACCATTGACATTTATGTTAACATTTTGATAACTTCCTCATTATTCACTTTGCCAAATGCCTTTATGTAGTCTATAAAGCACAAATATAGATCTGTTTTTTACTTTTATGGCCCTTTCTATTAAAGTTCTTATAATATATATGGTGCTGCGTGTGCCTTTACCTTCCAAAAATCCACACTGTTCATAACTAATTTCTGGTTTTATTCTATTTCTCACTCTTCTCATGACAGTTCTTTATAATATTTTGGTCACATGACTCATGAGACTAATGTTGCGGTGCACTTAGATTCCAAGGCTCCAGGTTTCTTAGGCAAAACTATGAATTTTGATTTTAGTTGATCATCAGGTATGTGATCACTGTTGTAGATGTCATTCAACAGTTTTATTATCACATCTAGTCCAAATTCTCTCAAAGCATCAATTTCTACTACTGTTATATTTTCCTGTCCAGGCGCTTTGGCTTTCTTCATGTATCACATGGTATTCTTAACTTCTGCCACAAGTATTGGTGGTCCTTCACAGTTGTCCTTTATGTGTATCTGCCCATCTTTCTATTATGTTCTCTTGATCCACTGACAATTTTCCTTCTTTTAATTTCAAACAGGCCAGTGGCCATTTGTGTTCTTCTGCCTGTTAAATCATTTATTTACTTGTACACAGATATTGTGTCTTTTCTGTGCTGCATTTCCAGCTCTTTGCACTTCTGGTTTAGTCATGCTTCTTTTTCTAATTGACATTTGCTTCTATTTCCTTATTTAGCCTTTCGTATTCTTCTTTATCTTGTGCTTCTTCTTCCATCTTGTGCTTCTTCTTCCATCTTGTGCTACTTCTTCCATCTTGTGCTACTTCTTCCATCTTGTGCTACTTCTTCCATCTTGTGCTACTTCTTCTATCTTGCATCCATCAGTTGTAAAATTTCAGCTGTCATCCATTTCTTCTCTGATGTCCTCTTTATTTTGGGTGCGATTTCTTCTGGTGTTTAATGTATTGACTTCTTTAGCATTTTCCACTGTTCATCTATACTTTGTATGTTTTCTATTACATTATACCTTTTTCTGAGTTGTAATGTTATATCTTTCACTCATTCCCTTATCTGATTTAAGTAAGGCTAAGTCTAATTTGATGTTTTTTAAAGATTGCTCGACTTTCTTTAATTTTATTCTAAGTTTTCCTGTTACGGGAACTTAGTTGCTGTTGCAGTCTGCTCCTGACTTAGTTCTCACAGATTTAAAACTGTTTCTAAACATCATGTGTATTAGTAAGTAGTCATTTTGATTAAGAACATTGTTTCCAGGGCTTTTTTAAGTCTAAAGGCATATAGAACGCTGTTTAAATAAGGTGTTTCCTATTATTTTATCATGCGTTCTTGCCCACTCTGTCACCTCTCATTTTTTTCTTCGAGTACATAATCACCAGTTACATCATCCCCCGTTTTCACTTCCAGCTTTTGCACTGAATTCTCCAAGTACAATAGTTGTCACATGGGATTTGCACTGCATCATTGCCATATCAAGTTCATTGTAGAGTGTGTCCATCTCTTCTTCTGTACTGCGACATGGAAATGTAAATATATCCTCAGAAATCCGACCACCTGCCTTCCTCAATTAGTGTTTTAATGTTGCTACGAAAAAACCACGCAATTTTGTTGTTTGTCTGAGTCATAATTTGTAGCCGCGCTTATTTTTCCTGTCTTTCTTGCGCTAACGAGTTGTCTACTGTTAAGTCATATGTTAATTGAGGGGAGTAAAAGGTTAAAGACTTGTATGTACAGGTTGGTTTTTTTGTAAACACGGTAGTAAACACGCTCTGTGTGATGAGAGTATTTTGTAGTTGGGGGCAGTATGCTCAGTAATTCTTGAACATAGCTCAACTGTCTAGTTGCTAGTTTGTTTTAAAAAAAATATGATAAAGAAACTATTCGAATGTTTTGGGGGGAGAGACGGTTAAGCTCAGCGGTAGTCTCATGCGGCTAGTTCGCGTATGAGTGATTTTTACTGAGTTGTGCTGAGATAGAAAAATCTCGGGGCAGTACGTTTCTGGCAGGGCTTCGGAATGGTTGTTATCCATTCCGCTAGTGTGTTCCAGGATATTTGTTGCAAAAGGAATATTTGATAATTGCAGAATGTACTTTATTGAAGATATTATGAGGCCACGGATTGTACAGGAAATTATTCCATATTCATATTCCTGTGATGGATTGTTTGCAGATAGATAGAATGTTGAAGAGAATGTTGTTTTCTCCCAGGGGACTTATTATTCAATGCCACGGATCACGTTGGCTTGTTAATGCATTGAATTCATATTGATTCAAAGTCATGGACTATTGTGAAATGCGATATATGCAGTCTTTTTTTTTGACGGATACTTTTGCTGTACTATTATGAAATGAAATATGTGCTGCTATGTCCTGCAGCCTATTCACTTATTTGCTGCTTCATGTTTATGATGTGAACCGTCTTGCAATTGTGTCTACATGAGTCTTCGTAATAAACTGTATAACGTTACCAGGAGTTTCAACATTTCCTGACTGTTTACGTTTGCTGAGGTGTGTGTGATGGCTACGGAGACTTAATCTAGAACTACATGACATTCGCGTATCTTAACATTGTCCTCCATACCACTTATACACATATGTCCAGCCATCCTGCCTGCAGAAGGTGTTACAGCAAATACACATCTTTAACATAAGTGGTCGCCAGTGATTCGGGGTATAAACAGTCTAGAAGTAGTTGGACAGTATCGCCCTATAAACCGCTAACATAACAGTGTTATGGAGTGTTGCCAAGTATAGAAGTTTACTGTGATGTCAGTTCAGCAGGATTTACAGTGTTCACAGTGCTGATTTTTTATGCACAAGTTGTTCCAGTCAAGATTTACAGTGTTTCCAGTCCTTCTTATGGTATGCCGGTTTTCAAGTACACGTCATACAGTATTTTCAAAAACCTGGAAGTCCTCCCAATACAGCACAAGCACAAAATTAAGATTATATCAGAGCTGTGTGCTTTCTGTGCTTCTCTATGGTGTGGAATGCTGGAGAGTTACAGAGAAGGAGATGTCGAAATTATCCTCTTTTCACACAACATGCCTAAGAAAAATTCACCGAATCTTTTGGCCGAATACCATCACCAACCAAGATCTGCTTACTCATAGCAAGCAAGAGGACATGCACACCATCATAGCTGGCAGACGCTGGAGCTGGGTTGGTCCTGTCCACAGAAGAGACCCCGATGCCATCACAAGAACAGCTGTGCTTTGGACCCATGAAGGAAAACGAAAGAGAGGCCGACCAAAAACAACTTGGCGGAGGACTGTGGAGGCTGAGATGCAAAGAATGAACCAGAGTTGGGGCACTGTACGAAGGATGGCCACCGATCGAGCAAAGTGGAATCAATTTGTTGTTGCCCTACAAGACGCCACTAGGCGTGATGGCCACTGACTGCTTTGACGGTTGGTGGTTAAGGATCTAAGAAGAAGAAGAAAAAGAGATGTGGAAAGTACCTGTTCCTGTACCTTGCAACATTGGTGTTCCAGTACCCATCACCATTACTGTTCTTCAGATTTTGTGATATCTGTTGCCCATCATTCTCGTTGTTACGGAGGCCAGGAGTTTTTTCCTTTGCAAGATAAGTGGTTGTTTGTATTGTAAACTGTGCCACTGTATGTTTAATTGAGCCTTCCTCAGAGCTTACTCTATTATATTCCTTTTTCTATGTTATATGTTCCATGTTTATGCGGGTTTGGTTGGGTTGGTGACTTACGATGGGGACACCCCAGTTCACCCAGGGCCTTTGTAAGCGTTCTTTAAGATTTAGTTTGTGAGTCTCAATTAAGCGGTAATTCCGGTTCAAGGCTAAAAACCTTGCCGAAGTTCAGATCGCTACTTGTCTCTAGCGACAGTAATTGTTTAGGTGTGACGAAACGTCTCAGTGTTGTTGTCCCTGGCAAAGGGGCGACCGACCCCAACCAGGCGCGTCCACGGGTGGCGGATAGTGGAACAACCTCCAGATATGGTGTGTTAGCTGCGAATTAAGTCAGTATTGCTGGACGAATAAGCAGTCACAGACCAAACGGCGATGTCCTCCCAGCAGGACGGGGAGGGGTAACAGGTGGCACTGATACCCCCACTGAAATCCCCCATATGTCCTATGACAAGTGCATCAAATGAGTAAGAGCCGCTATAAGCTCTAGCCACAGAGAAGGTAAACCTCAGTAAACAAACCAACCTGCTGCCTTGCAGCTACCACCGGGAGATGGAAAGGCTATGGGAGACAACCCTGAACAACAAACACAACCCAGCCTGCCGAAGACAGTGTGTTAGCTACAGCGCAGACACCGGGAAAAATTAGGACACACATGCTTTTGCATTATGGAGTCATGCGACAATCTTGACTTACGTCATGGCGTCGCTCCTATCAGCTACAACCGGGGGAGGAGCGGAGCCAAGCCCCCTAGCCTCAAAAGGGCCCACCCAAGCAACCGGTGCCTTTGCCAACCAAATGGTCGGGGGAAGGCAAAGTAGAGCAACTGATCAACCAACCCACTGCCTTACAGTGGCTCAATGGAATGCAGAAGGAGTGAGGAACAAGAAACCGGAGTTACAAGAATTCCTCAGGGAAAATAACATTGATATAATCTGCATCCAAGAAACTCACCTAAAAGATAGCCAACGATTCTTCATACGTGGATACGAATCCTTCCGCCAAGACAGGGCAAAAAGAACTAAGGGAGGAATCCTCACGCTGATTAAAACCTCAATCCCAGTGTTAAGAACAGATTTGGTCTTGTATTAGTTTTGTTAGTTCTATTTAATCCAGGGGAAGTAAATCTTTAAAATGCTTGTTGGACAAGTTAGATTTTGGGTTGTGGCACTTGTATGCTTGATTAGCTATGAATTGTTCAAACAAATATAAGATTGAACAGTCAGAAAGCGTGGGGAACGCTATTCATCTCAAGTGTTGAGATGAATTTATTCTGAACTGTTTTGAGCTATGTGTGAATAGCTCGTGGCTAGTCCACATGTATTTTGACTGAGCTGTGTTGAACAACAGAGTCTCATGACTGTTTGAGCGGGAGTGTGTGATCCCGGAGCAGTCAGTTCTGGGCGTTGACCGAGGTAGTCAGCCCCTGTGTTTTTCAAAGTGTATGCCTGCGCAGTGCTTAAGAAGATGTCGACTTATGTTTCTGCTGTGTGTACAGCCTATTTGATAAACTGCAGTATGGATTTCTGTGAAGCTATTCTTTAGGCCTTGAATTATATAACTGCTGTCTGCAGTCTTTCTTTATAGCGCAAAGTTTGAGTGGAGTACTTTAGGCCTTGAATTATATAACTGCTGTGTGCAGTCTTTCTTTATAGCGCAAAGTTTGGGTAGAGATTTATAGGCCATGACTATTATGATAACTGCCGTAGATGCAGTCTTTGTGCATTGATGAGAAGTGTAGAGATTTATAGGCCTTGACTATTATGATAACTGCCGTAGATGCAGTCTTTGTGCATTGATGAGAAGTGTAGAGATTTATAGGCCTTGACTATTATGATAACTGCCATAGATGCAGTCTTTGTGCATTGATGAGAAGTGTAGAGATTTATAGGCCATGACTATGATCATAACTGCCGAGTGTGCAGTCCTGTTTTGAGTGCAGAGATGATTAGTGTTCTTGCTGTCGACTGTGTTTCATTTATGTCATCATGTCTGTGTTGTAACGTAATAAACAGTATCAAACTGTTCCAGTCGTTTACAACCTTTTTTGACTCCTGCATGTACTCTTACGTACATACTGTGGTGTGTGACTGAATCTACATACACCCATGTCAACATTCCAGACACAGCTACAGCGACAGTAGTACCTACCTCATATCTACAGTGTTAGCCTGTGTGGCGTGTACTCAGAACGTAACATTGACCCATTTAACATTGATGCCTAGGTCGGCATGCACTTGTGATGTCCAGTGACGGCCTAAGGCGTTCAGCTTTATCAGCTCTGTGTGAGAACTTATATATATAACTGTTTAAATATCTTACTTCAACATTCATTCATTATCCATATCGCAACAGTGATTGTACCAGCACACCTACTTCAACATATAATCAAAAGAAAGGATCATTAACATATTTGGTGTGCCAGCTTTTCGTGCGTGATGCCCATGACATTCGCGTTATAAGATTATTACTACGGGACCTCGACGTATCCATAAATAGCCCTGTGTGGGCGTGGCTTGAATTTCCTGTACTTCAGAACCTCGAACTAGTTATTATTAGCCTGTGTGGTGCATTTAAGAAACAACACACGCCTTATCCGTGCCAGAATTCAACTTTATACAGGTATCAGTTGACGTCCTATCCATACACAGGAGACCACCACGACAACAATTCTCAACAATGGGCTGCCTGTTACAGTTATCACCATTACAAGTTCAGGAAGTTATGATACACGGTGTTGCCATGTACCTTTACGACTACAGAGGAGTCAAGAGTTGCGGTGTTAGCTGTGTTTCAATTCCTGTCATCTTGTGCATTGTTGAGCACATATCATATTGACACAAGTACCTGACGGGAAATGAGTCAAGTTCCAGTGCCTTCCCGCAGTGGAGTGTTTTTAGCTGCAGTCTATGTGATATCTAGTGTCTTGGCGGAAAGGAACAGGATTATTTTCAGATAAGTGATTTATGTTGTGTGAATTGAGCCACTTCATGTATGTCGTCAGGCCTTCCTGAATTGTGCATTACTTATTCTATTGATATCTGTTGTTGTTATTGTCGATATCTATATCGATTGATTATAGGATTTGATGCATGAGTAATTTATGGCTTTACGACATATATAGACTTCCTTGATAATGATATGACTTGATAAAGGTACTATAAAAAGGAATTGGTGATACAGAATTAAGCAATAATTACAATTTCTTGAATACATACTTAACTGTGTGAGGTGGATGGGTAATTGTTCAAACTTTTGCAGGCAATAACTTATTTGAATTATAGGTGGTTAAATATATACTTGATTAATACATATACTTGCCTGAGTAAGTAAGTCATTATGGATGATGATGATATGGATCCTGATGATATGAGGCCCGTACTAGAATATTTATTTGAGAAAGGTAGGGATGATGATGGATTACATGGCCCAGCATTTGAAGCAGAGGTAATGGACGAATTTTTTATTAATGAGTCAAGAGCCCGAAAGTATTTTGTTGAGGAGAATTTTCATTCTGTTCCTCATCTAAGGATAGCCAAGGATTTAACAGAGTTATAACATTACCTTCGTTCATTTGTGTACAACTATACTGATGTTAAGCATGACCATATAGTGAAGAGTATACACAAGATAATTTTCTACAGCATTTCTGATAGTCAGAAAAATGAGTTAGAAGATGAGGAGCAAATAAGAAAGAACAAACGGAGTGCCCTACAGGAAAGGAACAATTGTTTAAAAAGTATTGCTGAAGAGAGTGGACTACACAAGACAGTGTCCAAACTAACAGGCGATTTACATGAATCAAACTCGGAGCTTGCTAGTATGCAAACAAGTTTGGATTCAGCATTATCAAAGATCAAACAGTTAGAAATACAGATAAAAGATAAGCATGTTGAGGTCGAAAATCTTATGCAGGAGGCTCAACAAAATAAAGAAATGTGTGAAAAATTAAAACATGAGACCAATGAATGTGAGAAGACTTATATAGAAATGCTTCATGATGTGTTGGATGATAATGAGATTCTCCGACGCCAACTCGAGAAAAACAATATACCGTGTCCCACGATAGGATTAATGAGCTTAATAATAGTAATGATGATATTAAGATTCAGGCACTACAACTAGAGTTGACACAGTTGAGAGCAAATAAGGAAAGGGATGATAAAAGGAGATTAGAGGAATTAACGGCTGAGAAAGAGAAGGTGGCTAAGATTGAAAATTTACTAGCGGAAGAAGGTTGCAAAGTTGTGGCAGTTAAGGATTTAAATAAAAGATTAAGTGAAGAGATTGCACTTAAAGATGTTGAGATAACAGAAGTAAGAAAAAGAGTAGACGGCCTACTCGATATTGTCTTAAACAATAAGATGTGGTCTTCTGTCAATGTTGATAATGATAGACAGAAAGTTGCTTATCATCAGAGCACTAAAGCAAAAAGTCAGCCTCATGCACTTTTTGCGGATATTAATTGCAAAGATAGAGGACATAGATCTTTTCGTGGGAAATATAATTTCACACGAATTTATGACACCATTGCTTGTAGTACTGACTCTTGGCGTCAGACTAACACAGATAATTCTACAGTAACAGTCAGTTCTGTAGATCCTAAGATCAACCATTTGTCTGTTGTTGGAAATTCTCATAAATTGACAGCAGAGGATAAAACTATTAGTACCCGTTCCAAAGAGGAGGACCATTATGTGCAGAATAATAAAGATACTTTCAGTCCTATTACTTGTCAAACTCAGCTCAGCCAGTTTGACATAACTAGTAAGCATATTCCTACAGAGAAGAATGGAAACAGTTTTAGTAGGAGAGATAATTTTGATATTAAACAGTATCAAGGGAGTTTATCTTATAATAATTTTTCTCCTCCTAGAAATAAGAGACAGGTTAACACAGGGTTCATAGCAAATTTCTTCAAGCAAATTCCATGCTTTTTCCAGGTCCAGCACGTGATTTTCAAGGATGGGAAACTCTAATATTTTCCTCATCTAATTTTCTCAGATATAATTATCACTTTGCTGACCAGCACTCTGGAGCATTACCGTCTCCCATTACCAAGGGTGTTTGCAGATTTCTTTAAAAAGAACTTTTTTTTTTTTTTTTTTGAAAATTCATAAAAGATTGAAAAACAGACATCTTTTCCCAGTTTTTAGCGAATTTGTTCAACGTCAGTGGAATAAAATGTTAGTGACATGGATGGCAATGAATAAAATAAGCTTGATTGACGTATTGATTCAATGAATAACCACGTATATCAACATAAATGGCTAATAAAATTGTGAATAAAATGCAAAAAAAACCCGTATTTTTCGTGTTTGTCTTTTTTGAATGTATTCTGCGTCTGTGGCATGACAATGTGTGTTTGTAAATGTTTGAGTAGTTACGTACCTCTAGTTGTAGTCTGAGCTGCTTTTTTCATTAACTGGGGTTGAAGTTGTAGCTGTAGGTCTCTGCAAGTGTCTTTGTCTGGATCATTGATAATCCTTGATTGTGTGGTATAACTTGAAGCAGGGTATCAGGCATAGAGGTACATAGCAATCTGGGCAGTACATGCAAGTCTGGCTTCTGTTCACTGCAGCCTTACACACTTTACAGTCTGGTTTGTACCTTGCCCTTTCATATTTTTCAATGAAGTGGTGCTCAGTAAGTTGTGTTGTTGTGACCTGTGGTTTTGAAGGTGTCACATTGCGTCGAAGAATAGCAGGTTCAATAAGAGTCATACTGACATCCTGATCTTTGCTTTGTTTTTTTTTTTTGTGTACAGTTGGCAGTGTTGTAGGTTATGTGCCCATTGACCAGGGCAGTTTCAAATAAAAAATTATATAAAAATAGGATCTGTGTGGGTAGGGGTAGCTTGCACCTAGTTGGCTGAAGTGGTCGACACCTCCCATACTTTTGCTGTATTTTTCTGCAAGCACTGGCTTCTGAATTGTTCTGCCCTAAAGAATTTGTCTTTCTAACTGTCTTGTTTATATTATCATTGGAGTGAACAGTAGATATAAGGTTAAATCTTTTCGTATCATGCCAGGTGACTGTCTGCATGCCTTATCTTCTGTCGCACAAAACACAGGATGATTTGTCTTTTTCAATTTGAGTTGTTTTTTCTTCAATGCTACAGGAAAATGCTTCCTATTTTCAGCTACTGTTCCAAATGCACCAATCTGAATTTCAGGTCTTGAAATAAAGATGAAGGCTGAATAAAAACAATCACAGAAGAGAATATGTCCCTTGTTGCGTATGAAATTTGAATTAAAACTATGGTAACTTTTCACTGAAAAAAGAGTCCAAATAATCTCAGCTTTGAGAGTTTCTTCCTTGGTCACAAATGATGTCACATCTGTAGGTCTCCTAGTAGTGTTAGACGTTTTTGACTTGTCCGAGGGAGTAGTGTTAGATGGTTTTGATATTTCTGACGGAAAAACTGCTCCTTGGGGTTGTGTTCTTTTCTGTTTAAAAAGAAAAAAAGGAACACACAAATAACTTATGAGTAGGCCTAAGCTATGTATATTTACCAAGTAAAAGTTCTAAACGCATGAATAATAAAGTCAAACAATATTTAACCAGAACAAGAAAAGTTAATATATAGTAATTGGGAGGCTAAAGGTATGGTGATATTCTTATAGGATATGTGAAAATCAATTAAATAACTAACTGGAAACAGCATGCCTTTACCCCCCCCCCCCCCCCCCCCTCACACACACCCCAAACCCATCTTTACTATTTTTGTTTGGTGTGTTTGTTGGGTTTTGTTTTGTTTTATCTCGTTTGTTTGTTTAGATATGTTTTAAAATTTTATTTAATTTTACTTATTTACCTATTTATTTTTAAAATAACATAGGCCTATACTATGCACAAAATTGGTAGGCTAATTTTCATGCATCCTAATTAGGCCTACAGTGATTTAACAGAAGTGATGGCACTTTCATGAATCAGCGGTTATTCATGTTATCTGGAATTGAAAACATGTAGGCCTATCCTAATTATAGGCCCCTAACCCTTCAGAAGTTGAACGAGATATGTCTCTTTAAGCTGTCATTAAAAAAAAAAAGCATTCAAAATATATTTATTTCCAAAGAAAGAACAGTGGGACATGGGTCTGATAACAGGGTAGGCTATAGGATATGGAATCACCATCAATTTCTATTCCTGACAATCTTAAACTGTGTCAAAGATGTTCCCGTAAACAGTTGTAAACTAAGAAATTTCATTCAAACACTATAATTTTGGCCATGGTTAAAAATAAAACTGTAGCCTAAATATATTGCAAATTAAAGACGCAAATACAGTAGGCCTAGGCCTATCTATAAATTTGACTTATTTAAATATGTTTTATAAATGAAATAAATAAATTTATTACTTACCTCAGTTGAAATGAACGATTTAATACAACTTGAATGTGCAGAGACAAGTTGTTGGTGTTTTTTTTTCCAGTAACATGCGACTTTACTGAACTTTCTCCCATGCTGGTCAAACATATTTCTTTTTTACACATGGTGCAACTTGCGTAATTTGCAGTTTTTCCAGGCACTATCCATGTTTTATAACTTGGCATTTCTAGCCATTTATGCTGAAAGTTACAACCAGGCATGTTTCTAAATAATAAATTGAAGAGTGAAGGATGCTGTCAAAATGTCAAAGTCTCGACTTTAAAAGGTGGCGATGTTTGATTCGAATGAACAGACGCTTCCGCTAAATATAAATTTGTGCGTTCACGTCATAAACGCAAACCTCCGAAAACGCAAACCTCCGAAAACGCAAACTCCCGAAATGTCTGGAAATGGATTTAGTGTGCAAAGGGAAGTAAAAATTCTACGGTAACTGAAGTTTAATGAAAAATACCATCAATAACAGAAAAATGGACGAAAAGCGTAAGACTTCCGATTTGTATTTTTTTTCCAGGACCAATGCGGAAAATTCAAGGCTTTTAGCTATTTTTCCAGGCTTTTCAAGGCCTGGAATTTTTTTTTTCGTTTCCCAGGTTTTTCAAGGTCGCTACGAACCCTGTTAACAGATCTCAAAATTTTGATTCTATGAATTTAGGAAATTGTGGTAGAAACAGCTACAAAAAAGGTTGTCAGTCTTGTGATAATTTTTCTGGAATACAACAAAGTCCATTTAATAGATATTGTTATCAAAGCAAAGAGATTAATTACAACAATGCTAACTTGAGTGGTAGACATAACAAGTGTCACAAAAGAATAAATGGCAATGATTTCAATAGAGATAATAACTCCCCAAATGTTACTTCAAATCATCAGAGTAACTGTGCTCAACAAAAGACTAACATCAGTATTGGTAAACAAGGTAATAATAGTAGAGTCTCAAATACTATTGCTTGTCATGCTTCTAATTTCGAGAGAGCATCTCGTTGTGTTAGGTGTAGAAATTTTTTTCAGAATTGTTGAGTTGCGGTTGTATTATCCCTAAGCCTTCAGTGTATCTACATGTCACAAAGGGAGAGTTGTCGGCATCCATGAAGAAGCCAGAAATTTACACAGCCACAGGGTTGGGTAATTGTGTAGTTAACTTCTCCGTTTTCCCTCATAATCATACCGTGATTTAAAATAGAAATTTTCATCTGTATTGTCTCACAGCGTGCGACTTTGCGATGGGAATCACTGTTCCTATATCTTACATTACCTGTCAGAGATGTAGGTCACTTTGCGCTGTCTGACTGATCAAGTGAGCCTAGCCAGCATATTAACCCCACGTGTCATGATGTCACCTCGCGTGTTGATGAGACGTTAGCAAGACCTCGGAGAAATTTTATTTCTTTTTCCCTATGTGATTTTTTTTTTAGGACAGTGAATGTTATTGTATTGTATAGTATTGTACTTTATGCTGTTATATTGGAATGTCATGTAATTTCTTTGTAACATTATGATGATCATTTCTATGTATCATTTGATTGCCATAATTTTTTATTTATTTATATGACTGTGTTTTGATGATGTACCTGTTCATTTCTATACTATTTATATACTATTGTGTTTGATAATGTGTAGTATGTATACTGTTCAAAAAAAGAAACGCAACATTATTGCAGTGGTAATGGACACCAAATTTCAAACTTGTACCAAAATTTTATTTTACGGAATTAATGTTTCAATCTTGGCATGAAGAAACTTTCAGACTTTAACAATGAAATGATGTTCATTAAATTTGGTTTGGACTTTTATTCTTTGCGACTGAGGCCTCCGTTTCAGTAATGTGTATGGCCTCCTCCGGCCTCTATCAGAGAACGACATCTCCTTGACATGGATCCGATTAGCCGTTGGATCTGTTGTTGTGGAATGGCTGCCCACTCTTCCCGCAGTGCAAGAGACAACTGTCGGAGATTGGCTGGAGCCACGTCTCGCTGGCGGAGTCGTCTGTCGAGTTCATCCCATAAGTGTTCTATGGGGTTCATGTCTGATGACATGGCTGGCCACGGAATGGTCGGGACATTGTTGTCAGCGAGGAACTGGGTGGTGAGTTGTGCCACATGAGGTCGAGCATTATCCTGCTGAAAAATCGACCCTCGTGCAGCCAGAAGTGGAAGGACGTGAGGACAAAGAATTTCAGCGACGTATCGTTGGGCATTCAGGCGTCCTTTAATTTGCACCAGGTCACTTTTTCCCATGAAGTTGATCGTCCCCCACATCAGTACACCTCCACCACCATGTGGAGGAGCCTCATCAATGCTGTTCTGCGCGTATTGCTCATGGACTCTGCGGTAAACTCTTCTCCGTCTATTGTGTCGCTGCAGCACAAAAAATGATTCATCACTAAACCAAACCCGTCTCCAGTCATTCCCAACGGTCCATTGACGATGCTGGTTCGCCCACTGCAGTTGGTTCTGGCGATGCCGGTCCGTAAGAACAGGACCTCTGTAGGGTCTTCTAGCCCAAAAACCAGAGTCGTGCAGCCGGTTCCTGACCGTTTGATCTGAAATTCGACGAGCTGCTGACATTGACTGGACTGTGGAGGACACAGATGCAAGTCGATTCCTGAGGTGACGCAGCCGTATGAAGCGGTCTTCAACAGGAGTTGTGACTCTGGGTCTTCCACTGCACGGCCGGTCTGCCACTGAGCCAGTTTCTTGAAATCGCCTCCAAAGGCGACTAATGGTGCTTCTAACCACATTAAATTGTCTGGCCACAACATTTTGTGACTGTCCAGTCTGTAAACGTCCAATGATGATGAGTCGTTGTTCTGTAGTGAGATGAGCCATACTTGTGCATTGAATTTTCAACTGAATTTATTCGAGGAGCATCAATCTGTTATAGGCATTCAATACTATGGTCAGAGTTTTTTTGTGTTCAGTAAGTTTCACGGGATTCTCATGACCTGTCACGAGTTATTGTCAAAAATGTTGTTTTGACCTTGACCTCTTTCATGACCTCACGAATCATGAGGTGAGTACAATTCAGGTAACCACGAAAAGTTAATGACCAGGTGGACACAGTCGATAGGTTGACTGATGTCCAATCAGCGAATATCTTTTATAAAAGTAACACCAAAAAAGTTGCATTTCTTTTTTTGAACAGTATAATTATTGACCTTTATACTACTCTCTTGAACTTGGAATTTTTGCAGCTGTGTTTTTTGGGATAATTTTTTTTATGCATGATGAGATTGCCAGCCCTATGCACAAACTCATTAGTTGTATGGTACAATAGTTACTTTCAGAAAATCACTGATTGACTTTATTCACTTTGTTTAAATTTTTTCTCGAGTGTTGATTAGATAATTGGTTAACATATTAGCACACTCTGATGATATAGGCAGTAACTGTTATAGTTAAATGTAATCTGAAACACTGATTTTTCTAGAACGATACCTGAATCTAGACAGATAATTATATCACATACTCTATTTACATTATGTTCTACTTATATATTTATAACTTTGTATGTAGTTAACAGTATGTTGACCCATTTGATTTTTTTCTGTGACGTATTTTTTTTTTTGTGTAAAAAAAAAAAAAAGGAAAAGAACATACATGTTCTGATGTCTGTCTGTTTAAAGATAGGATTTTTTAAAAATGTTACTCAGTTGATTTCATTGTTAGTTTATTAATTATAGCTTTGAATTGGTTGCATATGTAATACTATTGTTATGTAATTTATCGTTGCGAAACATTTTGGTATTTTATTTTTCTTCGGAAAAAAATGTATTTTTTTTTTTTGACATTGTGATATTTTTTTTTTTTTTTTGTGTGCCAGTGCTAGACAGTACGTTATGGTTAGTAATATGTAGTGACATTAGTTCATTGAAATGGTTTTGATGTATTTTTTTTTTTTTTGTATTTAGCACGTGACTGCGTCAGTGCGAACTTTTTGATAGCGTTGTTATTTTTTGTTTGTGTAATATTTAGTATAATTTATTTTTAGTTATGTATAAGTTTTATAATTTGCAAAATTGCTTATTATGCTTTGTTTTGTCATAAGCTTTCTTTTGTGGTGTTAGTATATAGACATACTTTGTTATTTTGTGTTGTAATTTAGACAATACGTTGTTTAATTTAGATAGTTATTATAATGTATTGTTACTATCTTTCTCTACATTTACATCTTTACTTTCCATCTGTCTTTGTTGTCTATTCGACATTCATTTACATCTTTTCTGTTATCTTTTCAGTATGGTTTCATACTTTAGTTATGCTTCCGTGCTTCATCTTTGATTCACTTCATGCTTCTTGTATACTTTTTCTTCTTACGCTATTTATACTTTCATTCTTGGTATTGTTAAGTTAATTATGTGACTTTAGATAATGTAATTGGTTCTGATAGTTGTATTTCTTTTACATGTAGGGAATTGTTTGACTTAATTGTTACAATGTGATATTATCTGATTCTTTTCATATTCCTATTTCATACTTTCCTTATTACAGATCATTCTTCTTTTTGCTTGATCTTGTTCTTTCTCTTACTATTGGCTGTTTCTTGCACTAGATGTACTTAGCTTGGTTTTGTATTAGATTAATTTTTGTTTTGCTTGGATGATTATGTTGGATGCTTTAGTTGCTACTTTACATTTATGGTTGATATTCTTTTGTGGATATATTATTGTCACTTAACATAAGGTAATTTTTGTAGGCGTGTGTTAGAGCTTTGTTGCTCCCCATAATTTTAGTTGATGTAATTTTCAAAAAAATGATAGAATCATTTTTTCCCCCCGGGGGTGTGGTAAACTGTTAAGAACAGATTTGGTCTTGTATTAGTTTTGTTAGTTCTATTTAATCCAGGGGAAGTAAATCTTTAAAATGCTTGTTGGACAAGTTAGATTTTGGGTTGTGGCACTTGTATGCTTGATTAGCTATGAATTGTTCAAACAAATATATGAGTGAACAGTCAGAAAGCGCGGGGAACGTTATTCATCTCAAGTGTTGAGATGAATTTATTCTGAACTGTTTTGAGCTATGTGTGAATAGCTCGCGGCTAGTCCGCATGTATTTTGACTGAGCTGTGTTGAACAGCGGAGTCTCATGACTGTTTGAGCGGGAGTGTGTGATCCCGGAGCAGTCGGTTCTGGGCGTTGACCGAGGTAGTCAGCCCCTGTGTTTTTCGAAGTGTATGCCTGCACAGTGCTAAGAAGATGTCGACTTATGTTTTTGCTGTGTGTACAGCCTATTTGATAAACTGCAGTATGGATTTCTGTGAAGCTATTCTTTAGGCCTTGAATTATGTAACTGCTGTCTGCAGTCTTTATAGCGCAAAGTTTGAGTGGAGTACTTTAGGCCTTGAATTATATAACTGCTGTGTGCAGTCTTTCTTTATAGCGCAGAGTTTGGGTAGAGATTTATAGGCCATGACTATTATGATAACTGCCGTAGATGCAGTCTTTGTGCATTGATGAGAAGTGTAGAGATTTATAGGCCTTGACTATTATGATAACTGTCGTAGATGAAGTCTTTGTGCATTGATGAGAAGTTTAGAGATTTATAGGCCTTGACTATTATGATAACTGCCGTAGATGCAGTCTTTGTGCATTGATGAGAAGTGTAGAGATTTATAGGCCATGACTATGATCATAACTGCCGAGTGTGCAGTCCTGTTTTGAGTGCAGAGATGATTAGTGTTCTTGCTGTCGACTGCGTTTCATTTATGTCATCGTGTCTGTGTTGTAACGTAATAAACAGTATCAAACTGTTCCAGTCGTTTACAACCTTTTTTGACTCCTACATGTACTCTTACGTACATACTGTGGTGTGTGACTGAATCTACATACACCCATGTCAACATTCCAGACACAGCTACAGCGACAGTAGTACCTACCTCATATCTACAGTGTTAGCCTGTGTGGCGTGTACTCAGAACATAACACTGACCCATTTAACATTGATGCCTAGGTCGGCATGCACTTGTGATGTCCAGTGATGGCCTAAGGCATTTAGCTTGATCAGCTCTGTGTGAGAACTTATATATATAACTTTAAATATCGTACTTCAACAGTGGCTGTATCAACACACCCCCCACTTCAACATTCATTCATTATCGATACTGCAACATATAATCAAAAGAGAGGATCATTAACACCCAGCAGTAGAGATACACAGATCTGGTGAGGACGAACTTGAATACATAACAGTCCAACTACTGCTGCTCAGTGGAGACTTAATGATCACAAACTGCTACAGCCCTCCAACCACAACTCTAGAGCTACACAAAGTGAAGCTTGCAGCATCAAGACACCTCATTATGGGCGACTTCAACAGCCACTCACCCAGCAGGGGCTATGAAACATCAGATCTGAGAGGAGAAGAGGTGGAAGATTGGATGGTAGAGAATAAACTAATTCTAATAAACCAACAAGAGGATAAGCCCACCTTCTATTCCAGAGTATGGAAAACAACGAGCACACCAAATCTTGCTATGGCTACAGATGACATACATCGACTCACCACTAGAACAGTAAATACCCAACTGGGGGGAAGTGACCATGTACCAGTCACATTACAGATATCTGAGGTAAGAAGTGCAGGACAAATTAATATGTCTCCTAGCTGGAATTTCAAAAAAGCAAACTGGGGATTTTTTTGAAGAACAAGTCGATAACCTCTGTCAGAACATTACCCACTCAAATAATGTCAATAAAAACATTTCCATCATCAGTGAGGCAATCATCCAAGCAGCAAAGAATTAAATTCCACGAGGTAAACGACGAGACTACTAACCATACTGGAGTGACAATCTGGGAAAACTCCATAGTGACTTAACCTTTAGCACGCTGCGGTCGACATATGTCAACAAAGGTAACCTATGCTCTCCCAGCTGTTGTCGACATATGTTGACCTGCGGATATCATCGGGGAACTGATTTATAATGTGTATGCACGTGATCTCAACCCCGGATGTAAAAATTGACTCTTCTGTGAAAGAGATTTTACTTCCTTTTCTGACTTTCAGTTGTAAAGGGTACGATAGCGTAAATTTTCTGTGCAATTTTCAAATCGAAATCAATCGGCATGGATCAAGCTGCCATTTTAGCTGAAATTTTCATGGATTCTGACTCCCATGATGACTGGTTTGATGGGTTTACTCCTGCTGGTCTGCCGGTCCATACTCCGAATATGGGTGATAGTGATGAGGAAGATAGTGATGTGTCAAGTGTTGGTGATGATTTTGAAGAAGTGAATGTTGTTAGTGCACCTTCTGGCTACAACCACGACTGGCTCCGCAACTTCGACCAAGTTGTGGGACCTGTGGGCGTTGACGATGACATCTCTGAGGTAGATGTATTCCGTTTGTTCATCACAGATGATGTTGTGAACACATTAGTTACGGAAACTAATCGTTATGCCAATCAGGTTACTGAAAAGAGAGGGCAAGATGTTGGTCGTTGGTGCAGCATCCCATGTGACGTTGTGGACCAATGTCAGTGGTGACGAGATGAGGGCATTTCTTGCTTTGCTTCTGTTGATGGGTGTAACGAAAAGATCGTCATTTGATTTGTATTGGTCAAATGACTGTTTTCTTGACATGGCAGGGTTCAAGAAAGTGATGAGTAGGGACAGGTTTCTTGCTATCTTATCTTTTCTACACCTCGTGGACAATACAACTGCAGCACCACGAGGGCACCCTGACCACAGCAAAGCCTTCAAAATCAAATCGTTTGTTGACACTATTCTCCCTCAATGGCAAAGCCATTACATACCATCTAAAGAGCTAAGTGTTGATGAAAGTATGATTGCTTTCAAAGGTAGGACCAGCCTTATGCAGTACATGCCTAACAAACCGTCTAAGTGGGGTATGAAAGCCTGGGGCCTAGCTGACTCCAAGACAGGCTACCTCTGGAATTGGCAGCTCTACCTTGGGAAGGAAGACAATGTGGACCCTACTAGGGGGGTTGCTCACCGCGTTGTCACCTCCCTTGCTGCTCCCCTGTATGGGCATGGCCATGTTGTGTACATGGACAACTTTTTCTCTTCGCCTGCCCTGTTCAAGGAGCTTGGGGATAATCAGACAGGAGCTTGCGGCACACTGCGGACCAACCGCCGAGGGGTCCCCCCAGAACTGAAGTTGGCAAAACCCAAAGCTGGTGACCCTCCCATCACTTTTAGAGATGGCACCACCCTCTATATGTCATGGTTTGACAAGAGGCCAGTGAATCTAATGACAACTGCACACGATGCGCAGACCTTCAGGAAGGAGGTCAGATCCAAACATCATGCTGGCAATGTGCGGATCGTCGACAAACCATGCGCTATCCAAGCCTATTCCTGTCACATGGGAGGTATTGATCGTGTGGACAAACAGTTAACATACTATATGGTTCTGCACAGGAGTAGCAAATGGTGGAAGAAAATTTTCTTCTATCTATTGGAAGCTTGCTTTGTCAATTCGCTTGTCCTGTGGAGGGCCAAGCATCCGACTCGTATCAAGGCGGAAATATTCCGTCTGCGGATTGCTCATGGGCTGCTTGAAGGGTACCAGTCTAGCGTCTCAGCCCGCAGAGGAAGGGTATCTGACACTGCACCTGCAAGATTGATTATGGGGGAACACTACATCAGTGTTAACCCTAAACGTCAGGCTAATGGCAGGCCTTCCCAGCCAGACTGCGAAGTTTGTTCCAACAGGGAAAGGGGCAAGAAGCGCCACCAGACCCAATTCGTGTGCCGTAGGTGTGTAATACCTCTCTGTCCATATCCCTGCTTTGAGCGTTATCACACCCTGCTCAATAATAAGACAGATTGCACCCCAGGGCTGCACCAGGAGTGAGGTAAGGCTCTTTTTTTGTTGTTGTTGTTTTTTTTTAACCAGTTCTCTTCTCCTATCACATCAACAAAATTACATCATTAGTGACGTCATCCATTTATCTCTATTCAGTCCAAAAATTAGAGAAATTGGCCAAAAAACAAAAAAAATATAGAATTTACAAGTCATCCACTATAAAAAAAAAGGGGCTTTTGTGAAAAAGAATGCAGCTGCAGGGCAAATTTTCGGGAAAAGAATGCAGCGTGCTAAAGGTTAAATAAAGCACGGGAAACTATGGAGCAAAGTCCCACATTAGAGAACACCCAGAGACACAACAGCATAAAACAAGCTTTTAATGAACAAAAGAAAGCTGAAATCCAAAGGAGCTGGCACCAGAAGACCAGCAGTCTCAACATGGAAAAGGACTCGAGCACGCTGTGAAATCTGACAAGAGTACTAAATGAAGAAACAACAACCAGCTACCGCAAGACTGTCATCAAGGAAAACAAAAAATACCACACAGGAAAGATGGCAGCAAACATCCTGGCAGATTTCTACAAGGAAGAAAGCACCACACCACTTCCACATGCACGTATCCAAGAAGTACGTAAGGAAGTAAAAGAAAAACTGAAGCACCAAAACCCAGATACCTGCATGAAGTCATCCCTTACTTTGAGAGAACTAAATGCTGCCATAGCAAAACTAAAGAACATGAAAGCTCCAGGAAAAGATGGTATCACAAATGATATGATCAAGAACCTTGGACCTGTAGCCAGGCACAAGCTCCTCCTAATCTTCAATCAATCATGGAGTACTGGAAAATTCCCAGGTCGATGGTGAGAAGCAATCATTGTTCCCATCAGAAAGAAACAAAAGGAGAAAACAAGCAAGTCCAGCTACCGACCAGTTAGCCTTCTGAGCTGTCTGGGTAAGGTAATGGAAAGAATGGTGAACTCAAGATTAATGAAACATCTGGAAAAAAACCATATGCTTGATAACATACAGTCAGCATTCAGGAAAAACCGCAGCACCGAAGACCAGCTGGTATATCTAGCACAGGAAATAGAAAATGCCTTTCAGGAGAAAAAGAAAGTTCTGGCTGTTTTTGTAGACTTGAAAAAAGCCTTTGATAAGGTATGGAAAGAAGGACTCCTCCTTAAGATGCTCAACAACAAAACTGAAGGGAGAATGTTCAGCTGGATATGGGACTTTCTCCGATACCGCACAGCAAGAGTAAAACTTGATGGGAATCTGAGCCATCGCGTCACTCTTCAACAAGGTGTGCCACAAGGAGGAGTTATCTCCCCCACACTTTTTATCATATATATAAATGATATTGCAGAGAAACTGTCCAGGAGTATCTCCAGGGCTCTTCATGCTGACGATTTTGCTGCCTGGTGTGCTGCTGAACATTTGCCTACTGCAAAGTTCAGGATGCAAGCAGCGCTAAATACCATCGGTAAATGGGCATCAGAGTGGGGAGTACAGATAAACCTCTCCAAGACAGTAGCAACCTGCTTCTCTCTGTCAAATCGCCAAGAAACGATCAAACTGCAACTAAATGGAAGTGAGCTTCCAATCGAGAAAAATCTAACATACCTGGGAGTCAAGTTGGATAAAAGACTCACCTGGAAGCTGCACATAAATGCAGTAGAACAGAGAGAAATAAGACAGCTCTCTATTATGAAGAAACTGGCTGGCACAAGTTGGGGGGGCAAATACCAACATACTAAAAAAAGTCTATACAGGCACAGTCAGGCCTGTACTTGAATATGGCATGTCAGCCTGGGCCACGGCATCTAAAACAAACACAGAACATCTAGAGAAAGTAGAAAATTCAGGCCTTAGATTAATCACTGGAGGGATGAAGACTTCTCCAATCCAGACAATGGAGAGATACACCAACATCCGCTCGCTGAATGACAGACGTGAGGAAAAGGTATTCACTCACAGTGAGAAGCTTCTATGAATGCCAAGTCATCCAATGCATGCCAAACTCCATAGCTTGACAAAGAACAGGCTGAAAAGAACCAGCTTCATAAACATCTCCAAACATCTGCATCAATGCCATGAAGACCTCCTCCCAAAACTACCTACTGAGATTGAAATGTTAATTGACTATGAGGAGCCAGATGACTGCCATGGAAATATATCTATCTTCACAGAAGTCCCTGAAATAAAAAAGAAAGGCCGCCAGACCCCTCAACAACTAAAAACCTAAGCTCAAGAAATGATTGAAGAAAAGTACAACCCGAAAGAGTGGACACATGCATACACAGATGGATCCGCTGAGGGGGCAGTAAAGAACGGTGGTGGGGGCATTTTTATAAGATTCCTAAATGGAAAGATCATCCGAAAGGCCTTCCCAACTGGAAAGATCTCCTCCAATTTCAGGGCAGAAGCTATGGCACTACTGCAAGCCCTGAAAATCTTCACCAGACCCGAACAACAACAACCACCAGCTAAGATAGTAATCTTCACCGACTGCAGATCATTACTGGAATCAATACAAAACACCAGAAATGATAACATGATGAATGAGATCAGATCTGAGCTTAACATCATCCAAAGGTCATCAACCATTGCTCTTCAGTGGTTACCCTCTTATTGTGGAATTGCTGGTAATGAGAAAGCAGATGCTCTATCAAGAAGTGGCAGTAAAATGGAACAATGCAGCCATCCATTGCCGTATCGGGAAGCAAAAACCATAATCCACAACAAGTACAAAAATCAGTGGAAGGAGGAAGGGGATATGTACAGCAGGGATGACCCAATACACCATCTAAACAGATACCAACAGACCACAATGTTCTGCCTGAGAACTGGCCACTGCAGATTACTAGGACATCTCTATCGCCTCAAGATATCCCACACAAATGAATGCCCATGCGGAACAGGAATCCAGACCCCAGAACACATTCTCCAGAACTGTCCAACCCACGATGAACCACGACATGTGACCTGGCCAAGGGGTGCTGAGCTCCAGCAGAAGCTATGGGGCTGCTGCGCCGACCTGGTAAAGACTGTGGACTTTGTCCTGGCAACAGGCCTGCAGATTTAGCATGACTACAAACTGAACGCAGAAGAAGTGTTGTTGTCGTTATATTTTTCTCTGTGCCTTAGTTTTTTTATTAATTTGTTTGTAGGTGTCTCCCTCTCTTTTCTATCGTTTATTTATATACAAATATTGTGTTTATACACTGTGCTGTCGTGTGTCTTGTCACTCATTTCGCAGTGTCATTGCATTTTTTGCAATATTTTTTCTTTAGTTTGCTTTCTTGTTTAGTTGATTCTGCAAACGTGGTCATTTGTTCTTATATCTTGTCTTTGTCACTCTTGTTTATGTTGTCTATTTTTCTTATAATCGGATAATAATATGATGCATATTTTGTAAGAAATTATAACATTATTAATAGTTGAAAAGGTAATTATACAAGTTCTTATGCAAGGACTTGCCACCCACTGAATTGGGATAAACTTGAGTTTCTCCAGTATACTTACATAAGAGACATATCTTATAAAATTAGACATAATGTCTACTTTAGATTATTTCATTAAACAAGGGAAATCCCTTGGTATGACTACTGAGGAAGTAAAAGAATTTGCACGTGTCGAATATGACAAAGCTCAGAAGTTCGAAGAGAGAAAACTTCAACTGGAAATCGAAAAACAGAAAATGGAGGCTGAAGATAGGAGATTGCAGATGCAGGCAGAAGAGAGAAAATTTCAGATGGAAACTGAAAAACAGAAAATGGAGGCTGAAAAACAGAAATTAGAGGCTGAAGAAAGAAAAATTCAAAAGCAAATGGAAATGGAGAAGAAAAAATTAGAGGCGGAAAAACTTCACAAACAAATGGAAACGGAAATGGAAGAGAAAAAAATTCAACAGCAAATGCAAATGGAAGAGAGGAAACTTCAGATGCAAGCTGAACAAAATACGAGGATGCACGAGGAAAAGGTGTTGTCTATAGAGCTGGAGAGATTAAAGGTGATGAATAATGTTAATACACAAAATCCTACAGATACGCAAACTACTTCTCATAAGACAAATACTTATTGTTATAAGCACAGATTGCCTGCTTTTAAACCTACCTCTGACGATATTGTATTTTACCTGAATAGATTTGAACTTACATGTGAATCTCAGAAG
Organism: Oreohelix idahoensis; assembly: GCA_024509875.1. NCBI lineage: Eukaryota > Metazoa > Mollusca > Gastropoda > Stylommatophora > Oreohelicidae > Oreohelix > Oreohelix idahoensis. Next base: position 416,068 of record JAMPIV010014261.1, read on the forward strand.
GTAGATAAGTCGGAATATTGTGCACGACTTATGGAACTACTTACGGGTGAAGCAATGAATGTTGTAAGTAGGTTGGAGGGGCCTGACAAGAATAACTATGATACTGCCAGGGCTGCCTTGATAAAGAAATATCAGCTTAATGAAGATGGTTATCGTCTGCGCTTTAAGACTCTATTACCGGAGACTGGGGACGATTTTTCAGAGTTTATAGCAAATATACGTCTTACGTTTTCACGTTGGATTGAACTTTCAAAAACTGAACACACATATGAAGCCCTTATGGACTTATTGCTTCGTGACAAAGTCATGTCATCAGTCAACACTTCTTTTCTTTCCTTTCTACATGAGCGAAAGCCTACGAACTTGAAAGTATGGAACAATACTGTTGCCAATACATCACGGCACACCCAAATGTGACTGTTAGCCACTCTCAAGTCAGAGAGGGTTTACCCGTGGCTTCGGCAATACCTTATAGTCCTAATTTTTGCCGTATATCTCAAAGTGCTGATCGCAATTTTGGTAGGAGAGATAATCGTGATTTTGGACAGTACCAAGGGGGTCCATCATGTAGTAATTCTCCTTCTCCAAGAAACTGGAGACAATTTAACGGACCTCAGCATTTTGGTTCCAACAATTATGGAAATTTTGGAAGGTTTAACTACACTAGAGATTATCAACCTTACAATAATTTTGCGCGGAGACAACAAAATCCATCTAATAGGTATTTTGATCAAAGGGGAAATAGTAATCACAACAATGCTAACTGGGGTTCAAATCAGAACAATAGTTTCAATAGAGGAAATAGCAATGGTCCCGATAGAAATAATAGTTGTGATAGATCTCGATATGATGGTAGATCTTCAAATGATAGATCACATCGCCATGCTAACTCTGCTCAACAGGAGCCCCAGTTTATTGATAACCAAGGTAATAACAATAATAGTGTCTCTAATGCTACTGCTTGCTCTGCTTTCGATTTCGAGAGAGCATCTCAGTGCCCGGAGTGCACAACTTTGTTCCAACCTACAGCTATGACTACCTTGAGTTGCGGTCCTCCTCTTCCGACTACTCTTCCTGCCTTAGCTGCGCATGACGGAAGAGGGTCTCTTACCCTACACAAGGGATTTGTGAATAATAATCCTGTCTCAGTACTTTTTGATTCGGGATGCGAAACTGTTGGAATTAGACAGTCTCTAGTTCATCCATCTTGCGCAACAGGTAAAATGGTGAAATGTGTGACATTCGGTGGGACAGTTGAGACTTTTCCAACTGCCATAGTCCACATTGCCACACCATTTTTCACTGGTTATATACACGCATGTATGCTCAGAGCGCCTATCGCTGACCTTACTGTCGGACAGATACATGGTGTAAAGGTGTGTACGCCGGTACAAATTGCTGCTTGGGAACGGCAACATAACCTTACTGCTTCCACCTTAGGGGCTATGCCACGGTCTTATCACCAGGTGCATTCTGCTGATGTGATACATTCTGCTGATTTGGTGAAATCTTGCAGTATTGATGATACGATTGTTCATCATACTAATTTTGGTGCTTCTTTTAACCCAGTTCGACATTCCTCAGTACGTCGTTACTCTAACTTTGATTCTTCTTTAAGTACCATTATAGAAGAAGATCCTTCGGTTTTGTCTGACACACACACTAACTTTATAGCTAAGACTGAATCTACATCCAGTCACATTTATTGCAACTTCTTTGCCGCAATGACTAGTGTTTTCTTTGCTACATGTACGAACTTAAATGTTAGTACATATCTATAACTTATTTTTTTTTTTTTTTCGTACGCCCGCTAATACTCGAGGCGAAATCTCAGGTTATTATTTATGTCTAACCTGACATTGATTTTACGTGAGTATCCCTTTATTTCTTGTACAGAGACAGGTGTCCCTCGCCATTCAGGCAAATACTCGCCGATTTTGGAGGTACCCATTGCAGCTGGGTCGGCTCAGGAGCCGCCAGTCCCTGGTCGATGACACTTCTTCAAATGTTCTCGCCAGGTCTCGAGTTAATCCAGTCCAAATCCCGGTCGACGAAAAATCCTCAAATGCCGTCGCCCGGGTTTGATCCTGTATCACCCGGTCGCCAGAGCGGTGTTGTAACCACTACGCTAGCGCGGCTCCCTCTATACCTTATGATTTTCTTTACTTTTCGTACTGGGCCGGTTAGCTCAGTATCTTCGTCTTTTACGACTTTTTGTCGTACTTACTGCTTTTCTTTTAAACTTCGACGTAGGTCCAAGTTTACTACTGTCTGTTTTTGCATCTTTATCATATGCTTCTTGCTTTTTTCTTTGCCCGGTACACAGGCTATGACTTCAGTTCAGCCTTTGAGATGTACGCATTTGTCAACTGCATTTCCTTTGTCTTGCGCAAAATCTCAGATTGTCAGCCATCATTACACTCCTACTCATCATTACACTCAACATGACGTTAGTATCATTTGTATATTCGCGACTTTTCTCTACATCATTACACGCTGTTATTTTTCTCAGATACTTTTATGACCCTGTTTAATTCAGGATTCCAGGTTAGTCTGTGCTACTTTCTCTGTTACCCTTTCTTGTGTAACGGAGGAAGGTTTGATTAACATCGTACAGGGGTCGGAAGTTTACAAAACCAAACGCGTTAGGTTAAATTTGAAGTTAACTGTTGCCTTTCATAAAATTCTACCGTTGTTAAAATAGAAATTTTCATTCATTTTTTTTCACAGCAACGGCCTTCCCATGAGAATCAGTGTTCCTATGTTGCGTGATTGGGCTGTTTCTTTTCAACTTATGCTATATGTTGCCTTGCACCGTGGTTGCAGTTCCAGTAAAGACGGTCAGAATTGTGACGCCTCAGTAGATGATGTCGTATCTTTATGCTCACAAAATTTTTTCAAGACCACTGGATATATTGTTAATATTTATAGTCTATGTTTAATTTAAGACATTGTATTATTTCCTTTTTTATATACACCATGTCATTACCATATTATTTTTATATGACTGTGTTTGGTATAAACATTGAACGTGTTACTATTATAGTGATAATGCGATTTAAACTTAGATTATCATTATGATACATTTCGGTATTGTACATTGGAAACGTGTTTTTTCTGAACACTGTGATGTATTTTTCTTTACCCGACGCTTGATTGTGCGTCAGGAATAGCTATGTATAATGGTATTATTATTATTATTATTATTATTATGGGTTCATCATTTGTACTCCATGGATTTATTAACTTAGTTATCTTGCATATTGTGCTAATTTTTTAGATGGTAGCTAGCTGTTTCTTCTATGCTTTAGATATGCATTGGTATTTTTTTTTTCTAGTGTATGTTGTTTTGCCAAAATTGTGTTTATTTATACGATGCATTGTTTGATCTTATGGTTACCATGTTGTATCATTGTTTTCTTTCCATATTCTCATTTCATTACTTTCTTTCATTGCTTGTCATTCTTCGTTTTACTCCATCTTTTCTTCTCACTTTCTATTTATTATTTCATACTGTATCCATACTTGATATACTTCATCTTTGTTTGGATTTGATTATCTCTGGATACTTTATTTCGTACTTTACACTTACTTCCATTACTTTATTGTTGATTAATTGATATGACTTAACTTAATGTAATTCATGTGGGTAGATATTAGAATTTCATCGACCTCATATTTTTTGTTCGATGTACTTTTTAAAAAAAAATGATATCATTTTTTTTTCCCCCGGGGGTCGGTGTAGTCTGTTAAGTCATATGTTAATTGAGGGGAGTAAAGGGTTAAAGACTTGTATGTACAGGTTGGTTTTTTTTGTAAACACGGTAGTAAACACGCTCTGTGTGATGAGAGTATTTTGTAGTTGGGGGCAGTATGCTCAGTAATTCTTGAACATAGCTCAACTGTCTAGTTGCTAGTTTGTTTTTAAGAAAATATGAAAGCTAGTTTGTTTTTAAAAAAAAGTATGATAAAGAAACTATTCGAATGTTTTGGGGGGAGAGACGGTTAAGCTCAGCGGTAGTCTCACGTGGCTAGTTCGCGTATGAGTGATTTTTACTGAGTTGTACTGAGATAAAAAAATCTCGGGGCATTACGTTTCTGGCAGGGCTTCGGAATGATTATTATCCATTCCGCTAGTGTGTTCCAGGATATTTGTTGCGAAAGGAATATTTCATAATTGCAGAATGTACTTTATTGAAGATATTATGAGGCCACGGATTGTACAGGCCATTATTCCATATTCATATTCCTGTGATGGATTGTTTGCAGATAGATAGAGTGTTGAAGAGAATGTTGTTTTCTCCCAGGGGACTTATTATTCAACACCATGGAACACGTTGGCTTGTTAATGCACTGTATTCATATTGATTCAAAGTCATGGACTATTGTGAACTGCGATATATGCGGTCTTTTTTTTGACGGATACTTTTGCTGTACTATTATGAAATTAAATATGTGCTGCTATGTCCTGCAGCCTATTCACTTATTTGCTGCTTCATGTTTATGATGTGAACCGTCTTGCAATTGTGTCTACGTGAGTCTTCGTAATAGACTGTATAACGTTACCAGGAGTTTCAACGTTTTCTGACTTTTTACATTTGCTGAGGTGTGTGTGATGGCTACGGAGACTTAATCTAGAACTACATGACATTCGCTTATCTTAACATTGTCCTCCATACCAATTATATACATATGTCCAGCCATCCTGCCTGCAGAAGGTGTTACAGCAAATACACATCTTTAACATTTACCTACTTTCAAAACATGCCAGATAACAGGGTTTGCTTACCCGAGTTCTCACGCTAGCTGATTTGCCAATTATTGGCAATTAGACAGACGCGCGTAGAAATAAACGGTTTGTTTGTTTAAAGAATCAAGGGCGATAATATTATTCCTGTACCTTTGATGTTTACATATTCAGGAGACTTAAGTATTTGATCTATGGCAGGAGGAGACAATCTAAGACGGCCCGTTTGTACGGCTTACATCATATTATGTTCGTCGGCAAACACCAGTAGAGCGAATAGCAAAACCTTTCATCTCGGGAAACTTAGATTTCTGAATTCTCCGCAACCCAGAAGGTGTGAAGTATCACATCCTTTAGAGATAATTACACAAAATCTGTATATATTCTGCCTTCTCTCCTATCAGTTATCAGTCTCTCAGAAATTTTGGATAAATCTAATCACGCCAGATTAGGAACCATTTTATTCGCTGTTAGTTAGTTGCTTATCCTTTACAGGACGTGGCAATCAACCCCAGCTGTTATTGGCTGTTTGTGATTTTTCTAGGCAATTTTTTCATTCAGTAGTTTGCCATTGCTTTCTGAACCGTACGGCGCTCATACCATTGTTAAAAATCCACACAAAGCGATCTGCTACCAAACTGCCTGCAGCAGGTTTCGAACGTGGTATATCTCGATTATGAAACTGCGTTCATATCCATTAGGCCACAGATGCTAAATGTGTTAAAATGTCCCGTGGGGATTTAATTTTCTGATTGTGGTAATAACTTAAGTTGTGCTTAAGTATTAAATGTGTCAAAAGTTTTACCATTTTATTCACTGCTATTCCCGAGCGTTAAGACTAGCAAAATCGCAAACGCACAGATATTCTCTTACCAGTGGTTCAGTGATGTAAATTCCATCAACCATTTTTAGCTGACTTAAAGATAATGTTATAATGACGGATAAAGTGACCGAGTAGTATGCGCATTATATTTTTTCGTGTGAAAATTTTTTAAATGACTAGTGTTTATATCATGTGTTAAAAACGATAAATGCCAACAATCAACTAGCTAGTAATGACAGGCGATATTTGTTAAGGGCGTAGTTATAATTAAATTATAACTGACATCGTGCGCTGAGTGTTTTACCGGGTCAGAGAGGGGTGGGGGGGGACGGCTGCACGCCTAAAACCCAAATCCGTACTTGCTAAGCGATGCGCGTTAGTATAAGCTTAAAATACTGTGTGCCTTTTAATTTAATTAGAGGACAGAGAGGATAAGAGATCACACTTTACGCGTGATAGCACAGGATTGTCATTTTGGTTAAATGTTTTGTTTCCTTCCCAATATAGGCTTGGTCAAAACCAGCGGCCAGCATGTTTTCTCAAATTGTGGGCCTTTTCTCAGTTACTGAAGGCATATTAACTGTAAATTTGAGCCAACTGGACTTACAAATATCCAGATTGTTTTATTCAATTTATCAGCCCGCTGGGGCAATAAACATAATATTTTTCCCAACTACTGACAGTCGTTTCCCCAAGTGAATTTTATCCAGGAGATAACGCTGTTTTCATTATCGACACTCATCCGAGAGAAAGTCGAGAGGATTTATCATCATCAGTTTTTTTTTTAATAACGTAACAGTCGTAGCACCTAGAGGCTAGACAATACAGGAACTATTTTTCCCTTTTTTTTTTATAACTGTGAATGTCCCGAGAATGTCTTGCTTCAATAAATATATGCAGTGATACAAGACTCATCCAGGAAAAATTAACTCACCCATTTTGGCGACTACCTTTAAATTATTATTAAATACCAAGGCTGGTCTGGGGCCATATTTGGGCATCCCACCTGACACTATAGGTTCATACTATTGTTATTGTTTTTCCAAGGGATACCTACACCAAGTATTGGGTAAGCAAGTGTGTTTGTGGCCACAGAATGACAGAGTGAAAGACAGAGAGAGAGAGAAATATTTTCCTTTGTTACAGCCATTGTACCCACTTTTTTTTTTTTTAGTTCGCTAACCTGATTATTTTTACTGGATAGCTTAAGTAGAAACTTTGTTCTTTGCTGTACTGTCTATTCTATACCCTAATGTTAATCATTGACCTTTTGGGTTATTAACTTCTTGTGAGATCTTTTCTCAACAGAGGGGAGGGCACTTATGGGGTTGATGGTGTACTCTCCATAGAAAAAAAAAAAGCGAGTTGCGTGATACTGTGGTTTCCGGTGCGCCTTCTGGCCCAGTATCTATGACTTTAGCACCTGTTCAACGGGAGAGTGGGCTCATCCCTAATCTGTTTATGTTCCCAGTAGTAGACTATTCGCAAGCAGCCTGGGGGTGTCACTGCTCTGCGCGGACCTTGTTTACCGAGGCGGCGTCCGAGCTCGTATGGTGAAAATATGGTTGCATTATCTTCAAAATAGCCCTGTCTTTCCCATGGCTTTCCTGCCATCCTGCAACTTTGAGTTAGGGAGTTCTGAGCTCCAGTCTCTTTCCCAGGCATTTTATCCTGGCCTGGCACGCATACAGAGGACCCCACTTCTGGTTCTAAGTTAGCAGTTGGGGACAGGTGGGGTAGCACACTGTGCATTCCCCGTCATCCAGGGGGCTCTCCAACTATGCAGAGCTTGCACAATGCTGTGCTCTGGTTCTGGGCTCACCCAAGGAATCCTCACGTCCTGCACAGAGCCACTTCCAGATACCCACCACCTGCCAACCCTCCATTGTAGAAATCTCCTGCATGCGGCCATCCAGTCAAGAGCCAGTATTAAGTCTGGTGCCCAAGTGATCCCCCCAAGCTCAGTGTGCAATGCTGGGTTCTCATCATGCTGCAACACAGGGGGGATTGTGATGCTCAGCCATCTCTCTCAACTCTGCACCGATAAGTGACATCGGGGACTTAACTGTGTCTCAGTACTGGGAGGCCCCGTTTCCGGGTACACCACACACAGCCAATTGAGGCAACGGTCGCCGTGGGCGTGTCTTCAGTGGGGAAGTTGTGGAGTCTTCCTGTCCATGTTCTTGCACATCCTAACACTGCCCGCAAGACATCGGAGGTTTGGAGAGTGGCCTTCTCTGCTTTTTTGAGCCGGGGTGGGCTCCCCGGGCAAGTCTCGATGGGGATCGGGACGTGTCCACGCGCCAGTGGGCCCAGCATCGGCCGCATCTGTTGGAGGACTTGCTCTGCCAGGTTTGAGTTAGTAAATTCCAACTTTGTCATCTTCTTGGCATTGTGATGCTGGGGTGCCTGTGGATTTCCTAACGCCCCGGGTAGAAGCCAGAAGTGTACTGTGCCAGCTCTGGGGGAGATAAAGGGGGTGTTTCTGCGTCTCCTTGTGATACGTAGCCAAGGTAGGGCTCACAGTGCTCTTTCCCCGCCACCAAATTGCCTGCTGGTTACGCCGAGTTCTCCGAGGCTCTAGGCATGTGATCAAGAGTTGAAGGCAATAGGATCGTCACGTCCTGAGTCTCTGTGCCTGTACGATGGGTTCCGATCTTCAGGGAGCAGTCCACACTCGTTCCCACTCCCAAGACTTGTTCAGTATCCATCTGGCTCCTTCCCACCCACAGAGGGCGTGTACGGTGTAGTGCACCGGTTTTATTATCGAGGTTTGCTCCTCTAGATCCGTTGTGTTTAGCCTGAGGATTCGCACCCTCAGTTACCAGGACTACCTCGAGGAGGGTGTGGCTCTTCACCACGTACAACGATCTTGGGGTATGAGAGGTTTTGCTAGGCCAAGAGACTAACACCGCAATGGTCGCTCCTTTCATGAACAGAATTCACTAGGCCTAGGGTGAAGCAAGGGGGGAAACCCACTACCCACAACACCAGCACATCATACCCCCTGTCTGTAGACTTTGCCCCACTTATGGGGTTATTTTCCTATGTCTGTAAACATGAATATATTGATTTGTAGATGTTTGATGTTGTAAAGTTTAAGTGATAATAAACTAAACAAAAACTTAATTTAGCGTGTTGGTCAGACCCATATCCATTTACCATAGTTTTTCACATTTGTGTGTCTTGTTGTCACATAACTGTGTGCGTGTGTGTGTAGATAACTTATAATTAACATTATAGGGAAGTGTGACAGATCGTCTTCTTCTAAAGATAGTCATATAGATAGGCTGGACTAGAGAAACCACTCATTCCAGAGACAGATCTTCACCTTAATCTATTTCACTCATGGAATCTATTCTAACACCTTTCTTTCTCATATACTCCACCTTCTGCTCTACTCAGACGGGACCAAATAAATCTCTATACCTATCTAAAAAAAATGTACAACATGTACTATCTGCTGTTGGTGCATATAGTTGTATTAAATTGTTATCTGGTGACCTACCATTCAGTTTAACTAAAAGTAAATGATCTGATATTGCCCTAAATCCCTTTAATGTTCTTATCCTTTCTGTATATAAAATTCTGCCTACTTCTCTTTTATGTTTTTTTCCTTCAGAATAAATTATTTTGTAGTTTCCAGAATATATTTCACCAGCTCTGGCAAATCACATTTCACATGGTCCTAATACATTTACATTTGTTCTTTTCATGTTCATATTATCTAATTTTCCATTCTGCTTTAGTGCAATGGTGTTCCAAGTTCCAATTGTTAAGCTATCCTTAATTCTAATTTTGCTGACAGTAGCTTGATGACAGTTGGGTATCACCTGTAGCACATGATGGTCCTTACCAGACGAGGCAGTCCCTCTGGAACCCCCCTACTGTTTTTGTCATTTGCAAGTTTGTCTTTTGTACAAGGGATAATATGATGGTAGTTTGCGTTGCTTTCCATCCATTAGTGTATGGTTGACTCCGATATCCTTTGACTAAAAAGTCAAACCCACAAGACAGTGGGGAGAGGCGAGGTTAAAGCACCTCCATCTTGCTGGTAGTCACATTATGAAGTTTCAAAGGTGATTTAAAATAGATAGTCACCCCTTACAACTATCTTACCTCACCCTCAGTGACAATCACCTGTTTGGTTCATGGCTGATTATTCAGTATTCATAGCTAACCTCTGTATTCAAAAGACTGTTCATAAATCCACCACAAAGTTGACGCACCTAGTGGGAGGACAGGTTCCTCCCCCCAGGCATTTACATTTACGAAGTCAAAATATGAATTTAAAATAATAACATTGCTGTTTTCCATACCTTTCTCCTCTTTAAATAAGCCCACACATTTTTTAGTTTCTGGCATCTCCAAGAAGTCAGTATACTGTATCTCAGTTTTAGTACCGCTGTTGTCACATTCAGCCTGGAACAAATTTTGATCAGTCCTATACATAATTTCAAAATATAGAAGAAACTTTTCTATCACCTTTTTCTCATTACTACTATCACTCCCGTGCATGTATCAGGACATGCAGACTCACATAAATACAGTTTGGTAACACAGAATCCAAAATTCTTTCGGATGGCTGTTTCTCAGTTTTTGGATGTTTTTGGTTTTAGGATTTTGCCCAAAGTAGCTCCAAACCACTCGCCAAAGTAGCCCAAACAATGGTTCGAAAATTGCTCAAAGGTTGTCAAAAAAAAAAAAAAACTTTTGAATTTTGGAATATTTCATTTTTTCAATTCTGGGTTATTGACCTGTACATACACACACAAATGAAAATGTTTACACACACAGAAACATATAGCTCATAAGTAATTTTCCCAATAAAGTGCAGACCCTGTGAGGGCATGGTGTGTTTTCAAAACTTAAATTTATTTGAATCGTAAATAAAAACAAACAAAACACAGAAATAACAAGCAAGCATGCCAAACAAGGATGTTTAACTAGCTGGTAAAGTTTGTCTAAACCACTGTAAACACAACATCCTACCTCATTTTTAGCATCAGGGGTGACAGGTTCATATTTATGGCAGTCTCCTTTATACCCCTGTTTACATTCCTCACAACCTAGGTTTTGATTATAATACATGATACATTTTCAAAATTACATATATAGTGGCCTATTTTCTAATGTATTTCTACAATCAGTTACAACTATTATGAAGTGCAATAATGTTTGAAGGAAAAAAGATATCAGCCAGGATCCTATAAACTCAGAACATGCTTATTTACATAACTATATATTTTCAAGAAGCACCTTTGATGGAATAAACAGAAACACAGAAAACTAAGACACAGCAAGACTATGAGCTGATGACATGAGATAGGAACACTTGGCATAAGTCTGTTAAAGGCCTATGCTCCTATGGGAGCTGAAGGCTGATGTTCTAACTATTCTCCACACTTACTTCTGCAGGTCTGCAGGTCTTGCAGTCTTGTAAACACACTTCCACTGGGATTATCAGTTGATCATGTATGATACATTTTATCAGGAAGTACATTATCTTGTGAATGGTCTGGACAGTTAAGTCTTCTGTCCTAAAGCAACCTGTTCCTAGTTGTAAGCCCAGCAGTTTATTATTGCTGGGAAGTTTTAATTCTCCAGATATCTGAATGTTCTTGTTGGAACTTTGAACATCTTATATGTAAGTCTTCCTTTTAGATTTTTATCCCAGGCATACAAGGGGGAAAACCCTACAAAAGTAACACATGCTGCATGGGATCATCTGTCTGTGATAGGCTAAGGATAAAAACCTAAATAAATAAAAAATACACAACACATACAGGACAGAAATCACATAAGCTTGATGTTTGTGGTATATTTTCTGAATTACATGTGTATAAATAACATTTGACTATATTGCATATTTGTTAACAATGGTAACTAACTGAGCACATGTTATATGTTTGTTAAAAAGTTGTAAAGAATTACTCAGTAAACTGTCCCCAACAGGACATGCAGATGTGGAACTAGTTCTCCAATTCTCCCTCTCTGCAGAAACATCAACTTCCTCTTCATCGTTTCTTTCTTTCTTCAATGTGTGTTCCTGACAACAAAATGGTGTACACAATCAAGTCTTAGACCAAATCACTTCAGTTTTAAACAAAGCCACAGTTTTTATAACTTCCTGACAATTTTATTTGCCATTAGATCACTTTCTTTCACTAATTTTTTTTTCCCCATGATAAAGATTATGTGGTCTTAATGAGGGCAATTTTTAAGTGCTTATAAGACTTTACAATCCTGAGCCAATAACAATAAGGAACCAGAAGTTAGAACAGACAGACACATTTACTTTACTTAGGATGCATAGTAATACCAGATGGCAGAACTAGCAAGGACATTAACAACAGAATGAATAAAACGAGAACAGCCTTTGCTAGTCTCAACAACATTTGGAAGTCTTCCCAGTACAGCACAAACACCAAATTAAGACTATGAGAGCTGTGTACTTTCTTACTTAGTCGTTCCCCTTCTACCGTGAGGTGTAGAGGTTTGGAAGAGAGAGCGCCAGACTATCCTATCGGCTGTCTTACTCCTGGCCTGGTTCCATTCTAGTCCTCGGTCCTTCAAAGATCGTCTAATGTTGTCCTCCCAGCGGACTCTGGGTCGTCCTGGGGGTCTGGATCCCTATCTCTTTGTTTCCCATGCTTGTCGTGGTAGCCGACCTTCTCCCATTCTGCAGACATGGCCAAACCATCTTAGTTGGGACTGTTCTACTTGGATCTGCAAGGGGTGGGATTTTAGGCATTGGCGTATCATCTGGTTGCGGACCATGTCTCTTCTTGTTACTTCAACCACCTTCCTCAGATACCTCATTTCTGAGGTTTGGATCTGGCTTTTATGGGTTGTAGTCATTGCCCATGGTCAACCTGCTCCAGGACCTGTTCTCCCAGCTTAATCTGATGTCTTCTTTCTTCTCGTGATATCACCATGGATTTTGTGTTAGAGCTGCTTATGACCATCCCTCTCTTCTCCAGCTCTTCCTTCCAGACTTGCAGGTTGGATTGGAGATGTGCCTCTGATTTAGCAATCAGGGCAACATCATCAGCAAATGCCAGCTCTGAAATACATACATGTCTCATCTTCTAGTACCCCACTGAATACTTTCTTGTTCTCTCCTTACATGACTTGATAACATCGTCCATAAGGAGTATGAAAAGATAAAGTGACAGTATATCACCTTGTCTTACACCAGTGGTGGTCCTGAACTCTTCTGACTTATGGTTTGCTGTCCTCACATAACTTCTGCAAGACTTGTAGAAGCTCTGTATAGCATGAATCAGAGGTGCTGGAATGTTCTTCCTTGCCAAACAGTCCCAAAGTGTGCTCCAGGGGACCCTGTCAAATGCCTTTTCCAGATCTATGAAACAAAGATGGATTTCACTCTTATACTCAAGGGCCTGTTCACTCAGCTGTTCGAGTGTGAAGATTAGGTCTTGAGTACTTCGGTTTGCTCGGAATCCGCACTGGACCTCATCCAACTGTGGCTCAGCTAGGCGTCAGAGTCTCTGCTCTAGGATTCTAGAGTAGATTTTACCAGGGACACTGAGAAGGGATATGCCTCTATGGTTTCCACATTGTCGATTGTCACCCTTTTTGAAAATTGGTGTTATGATGGCAATCTCCCAGTCCTTTGGTATGTTGCACCACGCTGCCTGTAGGACCCTTAAGAGTAATAGGTCACCTGATGCTCCCATGTACTTAACCATTTCTGGTGTTATACCATCATGCCATGCTGCTTTGCCCATCTTGATTTTCTCCAGTGCTGCCTTCAGTTCTTCCATCTTTATGTCATCTTCATCACCATTTGTTTCCTCTTCTGTGCTAGTGGTTATCATTTCTGATGCTTGACCTTGCTCACCATCAAGGAGTTCTGAGAAATATTCTTTCCATCTTTCCATTACTTCCTTTGGGGCAGTAAGCAGTTTGCCTTGTTTGTCCTTTATAAATTTGAGAGGGCATCGTTTTTCCTTCCTCATGTTCTTTAGAGTCTGATAGAACAATTTCTGGTTTTCTTTCGCATCTTTTTCTAGCTTTTCTCCAAATTCTTCCCAGGACTTCTGTTTTGCTGCTAGCACCTTGTTCTTTGCTTCTGTTCTGAGTATCACATATTCTCTATATTTCTCTATTTGTCCTGCTGTGTTTTTAGCTCCTAAGTATTGTTTCCATGCCATTTTCTTCTCTTATTTTCTCTTTGACTTCCTCTGTCCACCAAGGTGTCCTCTTTCTCTTGTTCCCAAGTCGGGCTTCACCACATGCTTCTGCAGCAGCTGTCTTTATGATGTCCTTGAATTTAAGCCACAGGGTTTCCAAGTCATCAGGTTGTTCTATGTTTCTCACCGCTGTAGCAATAAGACCCTGATATCTGGTCTTAATTTCTGGCTCTCTCAGCTTGTAGGTCTTAATTCTCATTTCTTCCGTTTGTTTACTTGGTTTCTTGCGTGATGTTGGGCAGTTCCTAGGCTGAGCAACTCTTTCAGTTGTTCTTTTGATTGTAAGCAGGTAGTGATCACTTCCAATCTCTGGCCCCCTCCAGACTCTAGCATCCCGGACATATTTGAATGAGCTCCTCCTAACAATGGCATAGTCGATCACTGACTTCTCATTCTTTGTTGGTTCACACCTAGTGTATGCATGTATGCGCTTATGGGGGAACTTTGTGTTGGTAATGATCAGATTCTGCTCACTGCAGAATCTAAGGAGTCGCTTTCCATTGTCATTGAGAGTATCTTCTCCATATCTTCCGATAACTCCACCCCATCTAGCATGGTCATTTCCAACTCTGGCATTGAAATCTCAGAGCATGATAATTTCATCTAGGCAGTCATCCACTGTCCTTTGAAGCAGCTCGAAGAATTCCTCCTTGACCTCTGCTCTCTCATCCTCATTTGGCCCATACACTATGACCAGGTTGACTATGGTTTCTCCTTCTTTTAGTTTTACAACCATAATGCGCTCTGAGACAAAGTTCCATCCCTTGATACTATCTTTCTGGTTTCTGGCCACAACGCAATCCACGCCCCCTTTAGCTCTTTCAGATGTGGGTACACCACTGTATAGCAGTGTGTTGCCATCGAGATTCATGACTCCTTGTCCCTTTTTCTTTGTTTCCGTAATAGCCAGGATTTCTAGTTTTGCTTTCCTCATCTCTTCCACCAGCTCCTCTTCTTTCCCATTTATACTTCTTGTGTTCCATGTTCCATAAGTCGTAGTCCGTAGTCCGTTCCAGTTCATCGCCTTTAGAATCCGTCTGGTTTTCTCTCTTATATTACTCGTAATCATAGTTTAAAGCAAACAGGTGATTGGCCTGTTGTGCCTTTGCATGGTGGAGGGGCTGCCTCCTTACGGCCTCCATGCAGGCCGCCCTCCTCCTTTTTCAGCTGGGCTTGGGACCGGCCTTGGCGGAATTTGTGTACTTTCTATGCTTCTCTATGGTGCAGAATGCTGGGGAGTAACAGAGATGGAAATGTAGAAGGAAATGTCCTCCTTCCACACAATCTGCCTAAGGAAAATTCTCTGGATCTTTTGGCCGAATACCATCAGCAACCAAGCACATGCACACCATCATAGCTGGCAAACGCTGGAGTTGGGTTGGCCACATCCTCAGAAGGGACCCTGATACCATTACAAGAACAGCTATGTTAACGACCCCAAAGGAAAGCAAAAGAGAGGCTGACCAAAAACAACTTGACGAAGAACTGTGGAAGCCGAGATGCAGAGAGTGAACCAGAGTTGGGGCACTGTACGAAGGATGGCCACCGACTGAACAAAGTTGAATCAATTTTTGCTGCCCTACAAGACACCACCAGGCGTGGTGGCCACTGACTGCTTTGATGGTCGGCGGCTATGGATCAAAGAAGAAGAGAAGATAAGACTTTTAACAACTTACAGAACTGTTTGGGATAAGAACCAGAGTGCAACATGGATGCATCATCTCCATTGCTTTTCTTACTAGCACTAGATTGGGTTATGAAAACATCTATGACACATAACAGAAATGGAATACAGTGGAATTTGACTAAACAGTTAGATGATCTAAATTTTGCTGATGACTTGGCTCTTCTGTCCCATAATCAGATGCAGGACAAAATGAAAACACTCGATGAGAGATCACAGTGATTTTGTCTGAAAATACACAGGGAAAAGACAAAAAAAATGAGAATAAATTAAGGAAATGA
Organism: Oreohelix idahoensis; assembly: GCA_024509875.1. Lineage (NCBI taxonomy): Eukaryota > Metazoa > Mollusca > Gastropoda > Stylommatophora > Oreohelicidae > Oreohelix > Oreohelix idahoensis. The sequence goes on from JAMPIV010014261.1 coordinate 431,822, forward strand.
TAACAGGGTTGAACTTGAAGAAACACAGACAATGAGATGTAGAATCATACACGTATCGTGGCAGCAATATAGACAAAGTTGGAGGGACAGACAGTGATATCAAAATAAGAATACAAAAAGCAAGAGGAGCTTTCATTGCATTCGGAAATATATGGAGATCAAGAGAAATCAGGTCCAACAAACAAATAAGAATCTTCAACTTAAATGTCAAGTCAGTACTATTATATGGCTCAGAAACATGGAGAACAAAAACAACAACCAAAATACTACAGACTTTCATAAATGGGTGCTTGCGTAGAACTGAAGGATAAAAATGGTATGACAAGGTTACCAATGTGGAACTGATGATAAGAACCAGACAATATCAGTAGAACAAGAGATGAGAAGAAGATGCTGGCAATGGATAGGATACACACTGAAGAAGCCTGTTGATAGCATTACAAGGCAGTCTTTGTTCTCGAACCCCTAAGGCAAGAGAGGCAGAGGTAGAAGAAGAAGCACATGGAGAAGAAAGCTGGAAACAGAGGTGAAAATGATGAGGAGCAAATGGGAAGAACTTTAAATGATGGCACGTGACAGGAGGATTTGGCATGTGTTTATTGAAGGCCTTTGCTGCTTGGGGAGCAGAGGTAATGAGTGAAAACTAAAACAACCTACTTTCCTTCACTTTATAATAATTATCAGACTAAAACAACCGACTTTCCTTCACTTTATAATAATTATCAGTCACATTTCTGTAACAACTTAGCCATTTGTTATTTCATAGCAATCTTAATACAAACTGGCACTACTACTTACAAACTGGCAGTAAGAATAATAAAGCATTTGAAGTCACAGCGAGCTTTGCTGACCTCTGTGTCAGCAAAGTGAACTGTTTTATTTTTAGTAAGACCAAATTGTGAGAAATGGAATGTTAACGTTTACAATCTGTTAGTTTTCGATTATAATAATAATAATAGCCCCTTCAGTTATAACTGACTATGGGAATGTTTCCCCAGATGTGACAGCCCTCGCTGCTTTTTTTCCCTACTTTCAACATTTTCTTCTCTTTTCTTTTTGCCCAATCTGAGGTGGCACCACAGAGAGCATCGCCACATGGAGTGATCTGCAGCTTCATCCTCCCAAGTTGCTAGATTTATGTCCAGTGCCCCTAATGTCTCTTTTGCACACATATCTGAACGTCAGCTGCGGTCGCCCAATTGTTCTTTTGCCATCTGCCAGTTGTCCATCTGCCATTGATCATTGTGTGATCTATCTGGTTTCTGTCCCATCCATCTGGTGATTCCAACATTAACTTGTGCACTTCTTTGTGTGGAAAAAGTGTTCCTCCAATGACCAGGTTGTTAATACTGCAGAAGCTTATTAATTTGTCCCCATTCTCATTTACTGTTCTTTCAGGATGCAACCATCTTTCATGCTATAGACATAGCCAAGCCAGCATAGTCTGCGCTGTCTAAGCAGTGTGTACGTGCTTCGAAGGCAGCACGTGACAACACCTCATCATCTGTCACTGTACTTCCATGAAATACTGAGAATGTGGTGTAGACACTGTATATGGAAGGTATTGAGCCTTCTTTCTTGCTTAGCATAGGTTGTCTATGTCTCGCTACCATATAGAAGTGTACTGTAGAAACGTTTTATACCACAGCTTTGGTCTTTGTTGAGAGTTTGGAGTTTCCACAAACATACATTGTGAGGCAGGCAAAGGTGGCTGCAGCTTTGCCAATGTGGCTGTCAATTTCTGTGTCCAGAAAGAGTTTGTCATTGATTATAGATCCCAGGTATGTGAAGTAGTGCACCACTGCCAATTTATAGCTATCAATAGTAATAACATGTACAACATCCACATCATGACACAGCACAACTGTTTTCTTTAGACTTATTGTGAGGCAAAAGTCCTTGGATGCTTGATTGAAGTGATTCATCAAGCTCAAAAGCTGCTGTTGACTTTGACTGATGATCATTTAAAGCAGTTTAGTGGGGGCAGTCTATTTTCAGGAGGATTTTCAAAAGTCCAGCCCTAATAACCAGGTCAAATGCTTCTCACGGCTGTTTGTGCCTTCTAAAATGTCGCATACATGCAGTGTTGGATTAAGTAATCTAATTTTTGAAGTGAAAACAGGAGTACGACAGGGATGCCCCTTATCAACAACATTATTTTTGATATCCATAGATTGCGTGATGCGCCAGACAACAGAGGGCAGTCCAAGAGGAATTAGATGGACAACGTTTTCTACACTGGAAGACCTGGAATATGCAGATGACATTGCACCACTCGCACATTCACATCAACACATCCAAGAAAAAACCAATAGACTGAATAAGTATGGCCAGCAGGTTGGTCTGAACATCAACCTGAAGAAGAAAGAGGTCATGACACTAAATGTGGGCAATCCTGAGCCAATAACAATAAGGAACCAGAAGTTAGAACAGATACACACATTTACTTACCTAGGATGCACAGCAACACCTGACAGCAGAACAAGCAAGGATATTAACAACAGAATGAATAAAGCGAGAACAGCTTTGCTATTCTCAACAACATTTGGAAGTCTTCCCAGTACAGCACAAACACTAAATTAAGAGTGTATGAGAGCTGTGTACTTTCTGTGCTTCTCTATGGTGCAGAATGCTGGAGAGTAACAGAGAAGGAAATGTCGAAACTGTCCTCCTTCCACACAATCTGCCTAAGGGAAATTCTCTGGATCTTTTGGATAAATGCCATCAGCAACTAAGAGCTACTTAATTGGAGTAACAAGGAGGACATGCACACCATCACAGCTGGCAGACGCTGGAGTTGGGTTGGCCACGTCCTCAGAAGGGACCCTGATACCATCACAAGAACAGCTATGCTATGGACCCCTGAGAGAAAGTGAAAGAGAGGCTGACCAAAAACAACTTGGCGGAGAACTGTGGAGGCCGAGATGCAAAGAATGAACCAGAGTTGGGGCACTGTACGAAGGATGGCCGCCGACCGAGGAAAGTGGAATTAATTTGTTGCTGCCCTACAAGACGCCACCAGGCATGATGGCCACTGACTGCTTTGACAGTTGGCAGCTATGGATCAAAGAAGAACTACATGAAAGTTAGAATAGAGGCATTTTAATGATGGAAACAATGCAGCTGGGAATTCCATAAGCCCTCAGTATTTTTCCTAGGCTGTTTCCCTGTGTACGCTGTCGAATCAAAATCAACAAAATTAATGTATAGCTGTCTCTGCTATTCTGAGCACTGCTCTGTAATGTTCCTGGGGTTGAATATATGACATGCACATCTTCTGTTCTTTCTGAAGCCCACTTGTTCTTTCCTCAGTTTATGATCAACTGCATTTGAAATTCTCTGGATGATTATCCTGCCTAGTATTTTGCTGGGAACTCAAAGGTGAGTAATTCCTCTCCATTTGTTGCAGTCTGCAAGGTCGCCTTCTTGAGCAATTTGACAATTAAACCTTTGCTCCACTCTGTTGCTGTTGTCTCAGTTTCCCAGACTTGTGCAAATAGTGTTATAATAGTTCTGCTGCTAGTTCAGGGTCTGCCTTGAATAACTCAACAATTAGATTGTCGTGACCAGTCACTTTTCCATTTTTTAACCCTTTGATAGCTTTGATGATTTCTTCTTTTCATGGAAAGTCTGTATTTACGTCTGTCATTTTCAGCCTCAGGAACATTCAGCCGAGTCTCTGGTGGTTCCTTATTCAGTGTTTCTCTGAAGTGCTCTGCCCATCTTGTTTCCTACCCCAGTGCTGTGGTGATGAGATTTCCTTGCTTGTCTCTTACTAACGTTAGGTTGTTTGCACCTCGTTTTCCACTGATAGTTTTAGTTGTTTTATAAACTGTGCTTTGTTCATTTCTCAGTGCTGCCTCTTCTGCCTGTCTTGCAAGGTCATCCAGAAATGTCCTTTTGTCAGCACGGGTTTGACGTTTTACTTTCTTGTCCAGCTGACTGTACTGTTCACTATATATATTGCCTTTAACCTGGGAGACTTAGCTTCTGTTTTCTTTCTTTTCATTTCCTTTCTCTTTGCTATGGTGTTTAGTGTTTCTGGTGTTATCCAGTCTTGGCTCTTTCTTTCCTGGAATCCCAAGCATGACTTGCTGCTTTCCTTGTATATTGTTGAGATGGTGCTGAATTTCTGGTCGACATCATCGGTTTCTGTTCTTTCCTGGCTTTTGGTAATCTAATATCGTCTCTTTATGTCGACCATGAAAGCTTTTCTGGTGAGGGGGTCCTTAAGTTTTGTGATGTTTTATCTTTTCTGTTTGACTGCAGCTGGTCCAGCAGCTCGGAGTTTCACCTTCAGTCTTGCTACTACTAGGTGATGATCACTTCTCACATCTGCGCCTCTTCTTACTTTCACGTCTTGTAATGCATGTCTCCATCTGCCATTGATCATTGTGTGATCTATCTGGTTTCTGTCCCATCCATTTGGTGATTCCAACATTAACTTGTGCACTTCTTTGTGTGGAAAAAGTGTTCCTCCAATGACCAGGTTGTTAATACTGCAGAAGCTTATTAATTTGTCCCCATTCTCATTTACTGTTCCACTGCCGCATTTCCCCATTACTCTTTCGTTATAATTATTGTGTGTTCCAACTTTCACATTTATGTCTCCCATTACTATAATAAGATCGTACCTGTGTGCAGTTTCCATTTCCTTTTGTACCTGTTGATAGAACTCATCCTTGATCTCTTCATCGCTGTCGTTTGTTGGTGTATAGCATTGTATGATTGTGGTGTTGGTGAATCTTCCTCTCAGTCTTGTTCTTATCAGTCTGTTGTTGGTGGGTTTCCATTCCAGTAAAGACCTTTCCATTTCTTTCTTAAGGATAATGGCTACACCTTCATTGAGCTCACCATCCTCTCTACCAGAATAAAGTACTGTTTCCCCTGTAGCTGTTTTTATTCTCCCCATCCCTGTCCATCTGCTCTCACTTATTCCCAGGATATGTTATTTGTAGTTCCTCATCTCTGCTGTGATTTGTCTCAGCTTTCCTGCCTCTTTCATAGTTCTGATGTTCCAAAATCCAATTCTGGTTTCAGGTTTTGCGGTTAGGGCATCTGTTTTCATGCCAATGGCTTCCTTTCGGCTTTCATCATTGGCAGTCATATGAGCCTGAGACTCTGGATGTCCGTCCCGCATCAAAGATTTTTCCATTTGCTGCTGTTTCTGTAACATGTGCGATTTTATACTTAGACAGGGGTATTGGCCCTGTGTTAAAACCCCCAACCTGGATGACCAGGGTACCAGCTTTTGTCTGACCCCAACCCATGCAGACCAGTCCAGCTTGGTTGAACCTACCAGGAGTAAAACTCCCACTGGCATGGCTCTGGGGATTGTCAGGGTACACAAGCCAGTAGTTACCTCTGATATGTTGGCTTCAACATTTCTTGTTGTCTGGTTAAACAAAAATAATGAAACTTGAAAATGAGAGTGACGTTATAACATCAATCTTTTCACTTTGTTACAAACATGTTGTGAATAATCAATATTTCTCATTTAGTACCGAATAGTCAATTTACTTTCCCTTAAAACTATTTGCAGCTTGCTTTAAAAACAACAGCAATTCAGCATTATAATTTCCACACATAACAATAAAAACAATAAGAGTTAACATTTACCAGCAACACTTTGTACTTTTATCAGTTGTATCCATTTTGAGTGCCATTACAATATTCTATTAATTAAAAATTAATCTCAGGATCTCATTTTATTTTTTATAGTCAGATAAGAGAAAAAAAGAACCAGTAATAATCAATTATTACATGTACAATAATTTAACAGATTTCTGTTAGTTTAACTCACTTTGGCTGTATCAAGACTTTTATCAAGAATTAAAAGGAAAACTCACATCAAAATTTGTATTTATTTCCTGTTTTATTTTCTGATCAATGAATGTGGTCTTCTTTTCCATATTTCTTACAATCTGAAAAGAGACATTAATTATGTGAGAAGAAATTCTATACAGTCAGTGGCATGTTGGGGTGTTTTGAGAAACTGGTACACTACTATTACAAGAATCATCATTTGTAGTGAAATATTACAGTATGAAAATTTAGTGAACAGTTATGTGTGTCTGAAGATATATATGCCTGTGAATCCTATACATAGAAAATTTCAGTTTAACAGTCTGTGCAATATTGATACTTCTCAGTGATTCAGGGCTTTCAAATGTATGATAAATCAGTCAAAATACCTTGGAGTTCACACACTCACACCTCTACAGAGATATTATACAACCTACTCTGGGAGAGAGATGAAATACCAGCAGAATGGAAGCAAGGTTATCTGGTCAAGCTGCCTAAGAATTACAAGAGTGCACAAATTACACTAGTCAACAACCAAAATGTACCAGAAATGAAAATAGCTGATCTTAACTAATTTTGGTGTGCTGAAAACGAAAATGACATTAAAAAATGTTGATTGGCTCTAGTTTTCAAGATATATGCTACTAGTTTATTTAATTACGGTCAATTTATATACTTGTTTATGACACAACTGTTGTGGGCGATTGCATAATTTTTTTTCTAATGACCAATAAAAATGTAACTAGAAGTTGATGATGCAATCCTACCTATGATTACATCACCTTTGTGTATAAATATCTTATCTCTGATAAAATATTGCCATTAGTTAGTGCATTTGTCCTTATCAAAAGTATTGTAGTTAGAAATGCCTAGGACATGTGTGATCAGTGCTAATAATTTTTGTTATATATGTGGTGAGGTGACATTTGTATCACAAAAATGAAATATAACTAAAGTGATTAAGAAGGCATGCAGTTTGTATTTTGGCTCCAGAATAGGAGATCAAGATAAGAGCTGGGCGCCACACATATGCTGCAATACATGTGCAGCACATCTTAAACTGTGGTTGACTGGCAAGCTATGCCTTTTGCAGTCCCAATGATTTGGAGAGAGCCCACTGATCATCTCAACAACTGTTACTTTTGCATGGTCCCTCCAATTGGGAAAGGCGTATCAAAGAAGAAAAAATGGACTCTGGAATATCCAAACATCCCCTCTGCAATACGTCCGGTACCACATGGCGATGACCTACCAGTTCCCAAAGTGCCAGAATCATTTTCAGCTGCTTCCACTGATGAAGAAGAGGACATTGGTGGTCCTGAACATCAACCTCAAGCGACCCAGATTTTGAGCAAACTACATCCACTAAACCACACTTAATAACCCAAGGTGAACTGAATGATCTTGTAAGAGATCTGAATTTACCGAAGAACGAGGCGGAGCTTTTGGGTTCCAGATTGCAACAGTGGAATCTCCTGGCAGAAGATGTTAAAATTTCTGTGTATAGGAACTGCCAGAAGCCACTTATTACATAAGAGGGTGACCTTTCTGCGTGCCACAACATTTCTGGTTTAATGGCAGCCCTCAAAATCAATTACATACCGGAAGAGTGGAGGCTTTTCATTGATTCATCCAAGACGAGTCTTAAAGCTGTTTTGTTGAATAATGGTAATGTGTTACCGTCAATTTCTGTTGGTCACGCAGTTCATATGAAAGAAACTTATGAAAACATTAAGCAGCTTTTGAAGTGTATAAACTACGATCATCATCATTGGTCACTTTGCGGTGACTTAAAAGTGGTCGCTCTTTTGCTTGGACTACAGGGTGGATACACCAAGTACTGTTGCTTTCTCTGTGAGTGGGATAGCCGTGCACGAAGTGACCATTACATCAGAAGACATTGGCCAATCAGGCAGTCATTGCAGCCTGGCAGTAAAAATGTTGAGAACCCAGCACTTGTCGACACCAGCAAGATTTTGTTGCCACCATTGCACATTAAGCTGGCTCTCATGAAAAACTTTGTCAAGGCAATAGAGAAAACAGATGAGGCTTTCAAATACCTCATCAGAAAATTTCTAAGACTGAGTGAAGCTAAAATAAGAGAAGGAGTATTTGCTGGTCCGCAAATTCGAAAACTTCTTCATGATGACGAGTTTCTTTGCGTGTTGCATGGCAAGGAAAAAGCAGCATGGCTAGCATTTAAGTCAGTGGTGGACAATTTTCTTGGAAACAACAGATCTGATAATTACAACGAAATTGTAGAAAATCTCCTTCTGAAGTATAAGAGTCTTGGCTGCAACATGTCTTTGAAAGTTCGTTTTCTGGATTCTCATCTGGATTTCTTTACGTCAAACTTTGGAGCGGTCAGTGATGAGCATGGTGAATGATTTCACCAGGACATTGCTGCTATGGAGACAAGGTATCAAGGCAATTGGAGCCCTTCAATGCTTGCTGATTACTGTTGGACTGTGACAAGAGACATAAGCAAAGAGAGCTCGAACAGCGACTGAATAATGACGGAATGGGTTCAAATGTGCCTTTTTAAAACATGATATGTGAACTTTAAATAATGTTTTTATTTTTTCTATCATTTTATGTTGAAATATCATTTAATTGAGTATGTAACCACAATTTTTATAATGCTAAAGTAGAAAGACTAGCTGTTCACCCCAGAGAATTAAACAAGCATACATTATTTGTATTACTGTAATGTAAATTCATCATTTAAAAAAAAACCAGAGCCAATTGGTGAATTTCATTATGATATTTGAAATCAGCATGTCAAAATCAATAAGAAATGGTATATTTAATTGCTGGTACAAATAACTTTTGAAAATTTGTTGACTAGTGTTACTATCAGTGCCAGGAAAAATTTTAAACAGTATCATCCTTGAGCGATTAAAAGAGTCCATAGACAGGCAACTGAGAGACGAACAAGCAGGTATTTTGACAAAACAGATCCTGTACAGACCAAATAGCCACACTAAGAATAATAATAGTTGAATAAAGTCTTGGGACCAGAAGACGCAGCAATAGAGACCGCAGTCAGCTACTCATAGCTTGACTGCCTGCGTCAGGACCAGCGAACCAGAGCTGGTCAAGACCATGCTCCACCTCCATGTGGTGGTCCTGGAAACAGTCTGCAGCAGTGCAGTCTGGCTGAGCGAGCACGGATCGAAGAGGGAAGGCAAACCCGATCCTTAAAAAATGCCGTGCAGAAGTCGGATGTGTCGACCGAAAGGTGCAGATATCACAGCTTAGGCGTAAACAGACACAATGCAACCACCGTCCTTTTCAGGACGAACGAGGAAGAAGAAGAAGGAAGAATAAAGTCTTGAATGGATTTCACTACATTGCAATGGCATGGACTATATTAAAGGCATTTAACAGTGTAGACAGAATCACTTTGCAGATTGATGAGGATTTATAGAGTTCCCTGAAGATCATTAACTTGATAAAGAAAATTTATGAAGACATGACATGCAGAATTCTTCATGGAGGATAACTTGCAGAACTCTTCGGGATAAGAACTGAAATGTGACATGGATGTCTCTCGTCTCCATTTCTTTTCTTACTAGCAATAGATTGATATAATATGTGTGTATGCATAATTTTTTTTTTACAAATGTAACTTATACCATTTGATAGTTAAGAATCTCAAGCTTCCTGTAATATAAACAAATGAAAGATTACATTTTTCTTTTGCACTTTTCTTGAAAACAGATAAACAGACTAGTTTTAACAGCAGCTCTTCACTTGATCTGGTACTACAGATAATGGCCATCCAATATTCCTTACTTAGTCAAATCCCTTCTACCTAGAGGTGTAGAGGTTTGCCAGAGAGCATGCCATACTATCATATCGGCTGTCTTTCTCCTGGCCTGGTTCCAATCTAGTCCTTGGTCCTTCAGAGATTGTCTGATGTTGTCCTCCCACCAGACTCTGGGTTGTCCTGGAGTTCTGGATCCTAGGAACATAGGTGGAGCGGTATACAGCCATCTTTTTTCTTCTTGCAAACTTCTCTTTAGCTGAGGAATCCTCAATTTATGGCCTGAAAAATTCTCCCACCTGCTGCTCTTCAGGTAGCCAACTCTTCTTTGATGCCTCCCTTCCAGTCTATGACAGCTCCAAGGTATTTTTTAAAGTGGTTGACTTAATCCAGGATCTCTTCTCCCAGCATAACCTGATGCTTTCTCCCCTCTTGTGATATCACTATTGTTTTTTGTTTTGGAACTGCTGATGACCATCCCTCTCTTCTCCAGCGATGTTAAAGTGTATGGCAACTGGTGTGGATTTTTGCTGAGAGATGTTATTCAAGTGCTGGCTGAATCTGTCCCCAAGTCGTTTGGAGATAAATAAATATGAAATAAAACATCAAGACATATTAAAAACAGTGTATTATATATTCATACATATTATTAGAGTCCGGCAGACTTGGGGACAGATTCAGCCAGCACTTGAATGACATCTCTCAGCAAAAATCCACACCAGTTGCCATACACTTTAATGGTCCTGACCACCATGGTCCCATCGACATCCAGGTCACAGTGATCAGATCCTGCTCCTCTGACACTGCTAGCCAAGAACAGTCTTATCCACCACATGTGGTGTCTAAAACCAGCTGGTCTTAACACTCTACACGCTTTTGTCTGAGGTTACCCTTTCCTCTCTTGTTCTATTTTGACTCTTTCCACTCTTATCCTATTTTTCTGCCGCCCTCTAATAATATGTATGAATAAATAATGCACTGTTTTTAATATGTCTTGATTTTTTATTTCATATTTATTTATCTCCAACTCATTCTGTCCTCTTCTATTTCCAGTCCCCACTAATATTACATTTGGGTAGTTTACTGTTCAGTTTCATTTTTTAGTTTCTTAGTATGTATTGTGTACATCCGGTGGTGGCAGTCATTTCCTTTTCTGGGCACGCTTGTCCATTCACGGGCAGCAAAAGTGTTAGGACTTTGATGCCTTCAGGGAAGTACCTAGGTTTAATTTTTATATTTATTTAGGTTCTTATGTGTCCTATCTAGCCTTCACTTTCTTTCCTTTCCCTGACGAAGGCCTTGTGGCCATAACATCGTAACATTGGCTATTTTCTTTGTCTTCTGTCCTCGTAAGACGATTCACCTTTTTTTCAATTTTTTTTCACACCCATCCATTGTACTCCACGTCTTACTGCAGTTCCCCTCAACTTCCTCGGACATAGATGAAGCAGTATACAGCCATCTTTGTCTTCTTACCAACTTTTGTTTTGCTGAGGAATCCTCAATTTATGGCCTGAAAAAGTCTCATTGATGCCTCCCCTCTGGCCCTTGACAGCTCTGGGTATCCAAAGTGGTCGACCTGCTCCAGGACCCACCCTTTCAGCTCAACCTGACACCTTCTTTCTTCTCATGATATCACCATAGTTTTTGTTTTAGAGCTGCTTATGACCATCTCACTCTTCTCCAGCTCTTCCTTCCAGACCTGCAGGCCAGACTGGAGATGAGCCTCTGATTTAGCAACCATGGCAACATCAACAGCAAATGCCAGCTTTGAAATACAGACCTGTCTCATATTCCAGCACCCCACCAAACACCCTCCTGCCCTCTCTCAACATGATTTGATGACATCATCCATGAGGAGTATGACAAGTCAAGATGACAGGATATCACCTTGTCTTACACCAGTAGTGGTCCTGAACTCTTCTGACTTTTGATTTGCTGTCCTCACATAATTTCTGCAAGACTTGTAGAAGCTCTGTATAGCATGAATCAGAGGTGCTGGAATGCTCTTCCTTGCCAAACAGTCCCAAAGTTTGCTCCAGAGGACCCTGCCAAATGTCTTTGTCAGATCTAAGAAACAAAGATGTGTCACCTTCATACTCAAGGGCCTTTTCACTCAGCTGTCTGAGTGAAAGATGAGGTCTGCCTTGCTTGTCCTTTATAAATTTAAGAGGGCACTGTTTTTCCTTCCTCATGTTCTTTAGGGTCATATAGAACAATTTCTGTTTTCTTGAGCATCTTTTTTCTAGCTTTTCTCTAAATTCTTCCTAGGACTTCTGTTTTGCTGCTAGCATCTTGTTCTTTGCTTATGCTCTGAGTATCACATATTCTCTATTTTTCTGCTGTGTTTGTAGCTCCTATGTATTGTTTCCATGCCCTTTTCTTTTTTCCTATTTTCTCTTTAACTTCCTCTGCCCACCAAGGTGTCCTCTTTCTCCTGTTCCCAAGCCGGACTACACCACATGCTTCTGCTAAAACTGTCTTTATGATGTCCTTGAATTTAAGCTAGAGGGTTTCCAGGTCATCAGGTTGTTCATCTGTGTTTCTCACTGCTGTAGTAATAAGCCCTTGATATATGATCTTAACTTCTGGCTCTCTCAGCCTGAAGGTCCCAATGCTCATTTCTCCAGTTCATTTACCTAGTTTCTTGTGTGATGTTAGGCAGTTCCTAGGACAAGCAACTCTTTCAAAAGTGTTTCAAAACTGTTCTGTTTATTTTGATACTGCTTTCCGGGGAAGTCATTTTCTTCTTGATGACCATTACTCCTGTCTTTTTGTTATTAGGGCTAAGGCTTTTATTCTTACTTTCTTTCACTAACAATCATTTCCTGCAGCTCCTTTTTACTTATTGCTATTAAGATTGTATCATCAGCGTACTTCAAATTATTTATATTATGTCCACCCACTGATATTGCTGGCATGTCCTCCATGGATCTCACTATATTTTCACTGCACAGATTGAACAGATCCAGTGACAGCACACTTCCCTGTCTAACACCCTTTTTGTCACCTGCTGAAATATTCCTATTTGGCCACTAATTCTTATAGCTGCTGTACATTACCAATACATGATCTTTATTATTCTCAGGTCCTTACCATCGATGTTTGTGAATTATAACATTTAAAAAATTTCCTCATGTTTCACTTTCTCAAATGTCTTAATGTAGTCTATAAAGCATAAAATAAATCTTTTTGTTTACTTCTATGGCCCTTTCTATTAATGTTCTTAAAATATACATGGTGATGTTTGTGTCTTTACCTTTTACTAATCCACACTTTTCATCATTGATGTACGGTTCTATTCTATTTCTCTTTCTTTCTATTTCTCTCAGTATGACATTGCTTAATAATATTTTGGTCACATGACTCATATGGTTAATCGTGCTGTGTTTTTCACATTCCATGGCTCCACGTTTCTTAGGCAAAATTATGAATATTGATTTTAACAGATCATCAGGTATGTGACCACTGTAGTAAATGTCATTGTTGCCGTCATTTTTGACGGTGGAAAAAACGCCAACCTAATGTATGTTTGGTTTAATGTGACCAAAGAGAGATAAATGTTTATTATCTTTCTGTGACAGGTTTGACTGGTGATTATCTTCTCCTGTCTTATGTTGTCCTGTCTCAGGCGATGTCTTATAGTTGACATGTCTTAAGTCTATTTATAGGATCATATACGGAGTATCTTTATCACCCATTTGGTCGGAAACGCCTGGTCTGGGTTTGCCTCAATCTGGTCCATGCTCTTTGGGCATGCGTGGGTCTTGGCGGCAAAAGCCGGGAGAATGATTCAGACAGAGTGTACCTGAGGCTTAGAACGGATGTACCGATCAGTAGATTTCTCTCTGCCAAGTTTTCGATAGGGATTGGAAATTCTGGGAATGACAGTTTTGTCATTATTCCGTCCCTGAGTGTTTCTTTATGCCAGTATTGGCTGTGTTGTGTTACCTTAGAGTGTAAGGATTCTTTAAGAAGGTAACTGAAACATTATTCGATCTTTTCGTCTCGTTTAGATCTTACAGGTACATTTATCGCTGATGGCGACATAGTGAGCGAAGCTCACAAGAAGTTATTATACTGTACTCCAGTATGGCTTCATATTTGAAAGACTAGGTCTAAGTTGACCTGTTACATACATAAGCCTAGGAATCATCTTTATGGATCCGAAATGCAGGCGGAATATGGTTTGGCAGAAAATATATTTAATCTCAGAAGCTTGTGTAAACTGAGAGTGACCTGATTATCGAGGCCCGCGACCTGCGGCCTGATTTCGTTGTCATCATATTGGTCCGTGTTTACGGCCAATCTTCTTCACCAGAATGAAGTATCTGGCATGTGAGGCCAGTCTGAAGTCTTTTGCTAATTGTAGGACAATGGCATTGACTTTGTTTAAATAACTGATATCGCCCGTACTAAGCAATATATTTGCTAGGGCTTACCTGACGGGGCTCAGTCAGGGTTTAGAGCTATTGCATAAACAGTAAACTTTGGTCAAGACATTGTTACATGTCTGGGATCTGTGATGCCTGAAGCTGACCTTTGTAACTACACACATTATGTACTCGATCTTATACTATTGACTGTTTCGTCCATCATCATCGTATTATCGTACGTCATGAATAAATATTGTAAACGTCAGCAGCATTCCCTACTTCACTGACTTCTACTTGTGGTTGTTTAAGTTAATGTGAAGACGTCCAAGAGCCTATACAGCCTTCGTGTTATCAGCACTGTTATCTACACACTTACACGATCAACCACATTGTAATACAAGTACTACATGTCTGAATCTACATGAATACTGACATGATGTATGTGTCTACTATACCCTGGCGGCGCCTCACGCTAGTGACCTAAATTCTCGCTTCAACTTGGTACTGTCCAGGACAACACGACACGCTCAAAGTACTAACATTCATAACACACCAAACAGTACGTTACATCTGGGCATTTACACTGAACAACATTATACACCTCCAAGGCAAAACCGCCTTTTACAGTCATTCAACAGTTTCGTTACACCTATTCCAAATCCATTTCCACTGTGAAAACTAGGCCAGGAGCAAACTGCAAGAGCAACCAGGTTTCCATCATTGGAAAACTTTGAATAAAATTGAAGAAAGTCAAGCGAGCTTTAAAAAACATCAAGTTAGACTTCTTCTTCTTTGATCCTTAGCCGCCGATCGTCAAAGCAGTCAGTGGCCATTATGCCTGGTGGCGTTTTGTAGGGCAACAACAAAATGATTCCACCCTGCTCAGTCGGCAGCCATCCTTCATACAGTGCCCCAACTCTGGTTCATTCTTTGCATCTCAGCCTCCACAGTCCTCCGCCAAGCTGTTTTCGGTCAGCCTCTCTTTCGCCTTCCCCCAGGGGTACATAGCATAGCTGCTCCTGTGATGGCACCGGGGTCCCCTCTGAGGACATGGCCAACCCAGCCCCAGCATCCGCCAGCTATGATGGTGTGCATGTCCTCTTGCTCGCTCCGAGCAAGTAGATCCTGTTTGGTGATGGCATTCAGCCAAAAGATTCTGAGAAATTTTCCCAGGCATGCCGTGTGAAAAGAGGACAACCTCGACACCTCCCTCTCTGTAACTCTCCAGCTCTCTGTGCCATAGAAAAGCACAGAAAGCACACAGCTCTGACATAATCCCAATTCTGTGCCCGTGCTGTACCGAGAGGACCCCCAGATGTTGCCCAGACCAAAAAAGGCTGTTCTTGCTTTGTTCATTCTGTTGTTGATGTCTTTGCCCGCCCCGCCGTCCGGCGCTACCATGCACCCCAGGTATGCGAAGGCATCTGTCTGTTCCAGTTGCTGACTCCTTACTGATATGGGCTCAGGGTTGCTCACATTGAGCGCCATGACCCCTGTCTTCTTTAGGTTGATGCCCAAGCCCACCCGCTGGCTATACCTATCAAGTCCATCCATTTTCCCCCGGACGTGCAGATGCGAATGCGCCAGCAAAGTTAGACTTAGCCTTACTTAAATCAGATAAGGAAATGAGTGAAAGGTACAACAGTAAAATTCATTACATTGCCTTGGATAGCGGGGAATGCACAGTATGCTACACACTTCTAGTCCTGGCTTGGGACAGATGTGATGTTCCTTTAATGTAAGTCATGCTGGAGAAACTTGAGTTCATGACTTCAACAACACATTTCAGAATGGCAGAAAGGTCACAGGAAAAGCCTAGGTCTACAGCGTAGATAATATCAAGGAGTCTTCAACTTGGTATTGGCTGCAAAACAGCAAGAAGCTCAGTGTGACGTAATGAGTTAATAAGAGTGGCAGATGTTGATAGAGTAGAACACTAGACACGTAATTTTATTCTAGACAGGTATATCCCAGTCTCGGAGAAGAGCACTGGTGTAAGGATGGCACAGGTATAGCTATAGCTGTAAAGAGCACATGTCTGGATGGAATTAGTATAGATCAAGAGCTCTAGAGTGCTACCGTCACCTAACTATACTGTGACAACAATAATACAGCAAAATATAACTGTCAACAATAAGAAATTGACAAGTCATAAAATTACAATTTACTGAATTATTTATTAATGTACATCTAGTTTCTTATTTCTCTTTTGAAAATCGGAAGATTTCAATTACAATGAAAAAATACAAAAATCAACAATATTTCTAACTTTTTACATAAAGTTCATGTCTACATTAATCCTAAAGTCTTTTGCCTGCACTGGGTTAACACAGATTGCACTTTTCATCACTACACGGTCTCTTTTGGGATCTCACAGAAGGTTTTGGAATATTAACACTTAGGACTTAGCTTTACAGTCCTGGACAATGTCTGGTAACACACGAGTGTAGTTAGAATACAGCTTCTTGGATCTTATGTTTGGCTAGCCAAGGAATGATGGAGCCAAAACACTTGAACTCCGTCACACACAGTATACGTTGAGTGGATGGTAGTTTCAGATTAGGCTGTTCCAAATTAGACCAGTAAACCTGCAAAATATGTAGCATGTGGCTAGTCCTTGTGTGGTGATTTCTCACAGGTCTGCATGTTGTGAGGTGATGTGTTCAGTGTCTGCTTATATAGGTATGGCATAAGTTCTGGTTCAATGGCAGTGTATAAGCAATGACAAGTCTAAGTGATTACATTTTCAAAAATACATAATACAATTTCTGTACCCAGTCATGATGCTGCATTTTCCTTCTACAGTCAGTTTGAATTGCAGTCATCAATAAAACAATGTTATACAACATAGGCCTTCCCTTAGTTCTGCCTTTCCATTCCCGCGCATCTCTGTTATGCATCCTGGTCCGTGCCTCATTCTCCATTTTGAATTCAAATGTTGATTCGCAGTTTAATTTAATTATCAAACCTGTAAAAGAAGTATTTACATACATACATACATATATATTCGTAATATTACATACCCCTTTTAGGATAAATCAGAAGTAGAACTGACTGAAGGCTTGGCAAAAATTCAAACTGCCCGGCATAACAAATAGGAGTGATTTTGCTCAGGTGTTGATCTTTCTCTCTCTCTCTGCCTTCAAATTCGTCTCTTTTCCGAGGTTTTAATTTTGCGTGTTGATAACGAGTGGAAGGAGAGGCCACCAGTTGATAAAGACTACCAGTTGATAAGGTCTAATCTTCGGTCACCAGTGATAGCATTGTTTGACCACCAGTGTTGCTTGAGGTGTTTGTAGTACAATGAAGACAAACAAAGGTCAACTCGACCTACGCAGTGGTGTATAGGTTTGGAGTGAGGATATAAAGGTTCGCGAATGATGGCAATGTTCGGTAGAGTTGACAAAGGAACATTCTCACTCATACATGGCTGGAAGTCAAGGACGTTGATAAACTACTGTGGTCGTTTTCGTACAGTTTAATTTGACACACACTCGGACAGCACAGGTACAGTTACTGTAAACAGGTTGGCACAAATCATCACACAGTTTATCAATGGTCTACAAAATTATATGGGCATTCATGTTGAATAAAAGTACAATGTAATGTCAATAGACCAGCACTCAGAGTTCCAGTGCATATATAATTCTCAGGCCTTACTGACAAATCGCGTCAGTGAATACATAATGTTTAATAATGATTCCTAGACCGAACCTCTTCTAGCAAAGATTCCTTTAGGCAAAATTCCACAAATATCTCTGGTAACAATGTTAAACCACAAGTAGTGGGTACTCTTTTACAGCAGTAATCTCTTGATCATCACCTGATAATAAAGGGGGGTCCCTGTTCTCTGATTGATGATCGACAAAAGAAGGATTCCAAAAATGGCTTCTTCATCAGTGAGCTCTCGCTCACCCAGGATGCAAACTATGAAGCGAAATCAAAGCGCTGATCGTTCATAGATATCCTCATAGGGCTGTATATATTCTTCCATCAATAGTACTGGTTTCACCATATTATTTAGTGCTGCTAGGTATACATGTCATCGTCATCTGTTTAATAATCATCTGGACGTACGATAATACGACTGTCCATCTCTCACACGATGGCTTAGGAAAAGTTCAGAAGAAATGCGACTTTACCTTGTCATCGAAAATCACCCTAGCACAAGCACCTGCCATTCCTTGGCAATAAGAATAAACACTGGGGAGAATCTTAATACAAGATAAGTACAAATAGACTATCTCGTTCCCCAACTAACACAGAGATAAATCTTCGGACTTCAGTCTGGTATACTATTCATCAGGACGACATGACACACGGCTTCGTCTTTTCGTCTCCCTCGACGCATGCGCAGAACACACAATCCCTCACCTCAGTGTTCAGCTTAAAGAATATAGTCCGACCTAGACATGAAAAGATATAAAGACCAAAGACTAACTCGCCTTAAATAGACAAGGAATAAACCTAGACTCGGACCATAAACATTCCTGCCTAAACCTAAGCAAGAACAATCTGTTTCTGGCTCAACAAGGAACAGACCAACGAAATCTAGATTCCTACGCCAAATTCGATATACAAGAGAGATAACCCATATAACAAAAGTATCAATAAAACATGAGTGATATAGCTTAGACTAGAAATCGTAAATTCAAAGATAAATATATTATTATTACATTTTCCATTCGTATGCGTAACAACCGTAATCTGTGCGCCACACAAAAGAAAATGTGCGCAACACGTGTGTACACTGTCTGTCACGGTTCCTCTATATTTATACACAGCCAGCGAGCGAGCAAGAAAGCATCTCACGCCTGCGGCTAAAATGTTCGTTCCAACTGGCTCGCGCCGCAGTTTTGTGTTTTTTAAATTTCTTCCTCCTTTTCGTTCCTTTTATCTTTTGTATGGATCACGTCTGTTGATACCTTACTTTAATTGTACCATCAACAGCTTCTTTCCCTCCAATAATTTCCTCTATTGGGTTGATCTTAGAATTTATATAATTTTTCAAAGTGGCTTAACTTGACAAAATATGATGAAGTGGTCTGTTCTCAAGCTTCTATCTTCTTTTTGAACCAACAGTGTAATTAGTTGTTTAAAAGGAAATAAATGTGGACTTCTCCGCTCCTAACGATACTATTATCAACTCCTTCTGATCATCCCTTCTTTTTATATGAATTTTATTCATTAGCCATCAAAAACAAATATCGCTTCGTTTATGTAGCCAGTACACAGCGCTAGAAAATGATAGAGAGAGGCATTCGCGTCCGCTCGGTTTAAAATTATCACCAACCAAGAATTTGTCTTGCATATTTTTTTTCTCACCACTTGACACTCAGCAGCCCTACTTTTAAACAACAAAAACCAGTAGATTGGGATGAAGATCACTCTAATCCAACAGTGGAGAGACACACCAACATTCATCCCATTGCTGACTGATGTGAGGAAAAGGTGTTTGTTTAGAGCAGTGGTTCCTGTGATGATATACATTGATACACCTATAAAATTTGTAGTATTTATAAGTCAAAGTAATGTAGGGATAATAATGGTGAAGTTGTAACGTTTCGTTTTCGCCCACGCCAGCAATCGTATGGATTTTGGCAGGCCGTCTTGTAGAATAAATAGTACTATCGTTTTCTAATGCCTTGGAAAACTATTTATAACATTTTGATATGAAAGGTTTATTCGTCCAGAAGGAATGCGAGAGAGAGAGAGACGGAAAAAATGATACTTTTGGCACGTGTTGGTTTGAACCACAAAATTGTCAGCGAACGAGCGATATCGCTAGCGGCAGATTTAAAAAATACAACGAAAAGCCAATACTTGTTCATTCTATCGGCACGCAGTTTGACATATATAACCACACACACAGCGCTGTGTCTGCCAAGTAGCGGATTTTTCTGACGTAACCAACTTGTTTCGGTCTGAACAACGAAGGAGGGAGAAAGATGGTGGATTTATATAAAAGTAGAAATTGCCAAAAAATATGGAAAATATATGGAAATCTTTATTACTAGGATTAGGACCATAAAACTTAGTTGGTTTGATAGAATATGATCTTCTGATAAAAATATGTTTTATTCTTCAAAAACGCCCAATTAATAGTAGAGATATTGACAAAATACTGTATAGGTTCTGGCCTCACAATAAGTCTAAAGAAAACGAATGTGCTGAGTCAGGATGCGGGTGCTGCACCAGTTATCACTATCGATAACTATGAACTGGCAGTGGTGCACCACTTCACATACCTAGGGTCTATCATCCATGACAAACTCTCACTGGATACAGAAAGCGACAGCCGCATTGGCAAAGCTGCAGCTACCTTTGCCCGCCTCACATCGCGTGTTTGGGGAAACTCCAAACTCACAATGAAGACCAAAGCTGCGGTATATAATGCCTGCATCACCAGCACATTCCTATATGGCAGCGAGACCTGGACGACCTATGCTAAGCAAGAAAGAAGGCTCAATACCTTCCATTTACGGTGTCTACGCCGCATCCTCGGCATTTCGTGGAAAGATAAAGTGACAAATGTCGAGGTGTTGTTACGTGCTGGCCTTCAAAGTATGTATACACTGCTTAGACAGCGCAGACTTCGCTGGCTTGGCCATGTTCGCCGCATGGAAGATGGTCGCATCCCAAAAGATATCTTCTATGGACAATTAGCAGATGGCAAGAGAACAGTTGGGCGACCACAGCTGAGGTTCAAAGATGTGTGCAAGAGAGATATGAGGGCACTGGACATGGATCCAGCAACATGGGAGGATGAAGCTGCCAATCGCACTAAGTGGTGATGCTATTTACGGTGCCACCTCAGATTGGGCGAAGAGAGGCTCACACAACAAGCAGAGGAGGGGAGAAAACGTCGAAAGGAGCACCAGGAAAAGAAGCAGCTGAGGGCTGTCACCTCAGGGGCGCATTCCCATAGTCAGTTATGACTGAAAGGGCTATTATTACTGTATAGGTTCGTTCAGACAGTCGAACAGACCCTCATGTTTGCATTCACTATCTATAACCATTTTGACGCGCGTTGGTGGAAATGAGGCAGGAGGGGCAAGGCAAAGCCAAATGGGGAAATCTAGGAGTAAGTGAGAGGCAAATTTGTTAGTCCAAAAGCAAGTCTATTTTTAACTTGTAACACCAAAAGTGGACGGACCGACCGACAGAAGTACACCAAAATTGGGCTGTAATTTTGGCTTTATTTTCAAATTGAAGTCAGAATTGGGAATCATCCAATCCCATTGGCCAGCTTAGTTAATATTGAGAAAAAAAGTTGAAGGCTCGACGCCATTTGAATTATTACTGTCCCTGAAACAGGACGATTGAAAGTCTGTGAAGTGTGACTTGCCTTATTAAATATATATAAAAGTAAAAGTAAAAGGCGTCATAGTCCAGCCAGTGGCACGTCTGAAGTTGTGCCAAATCAACGTACCTGTGTGTTTTCATTGAATTTATGGTAAGACAGAAATTATTAATATGTTATTTAAAATTGTGAGTGTGAGATACTGCCATATGACAAATATTATGACTGTAAGTACATAGACTAGGTACCTAGCCAACTTTTGCAGGGCCTAGGGGTTGATCCATCATATAACAAGCTACAAGAGATGTGGAACTAAAATATTTTATAGGTTGTCACCATGGATCATCTCACCTATCATATTTAATAGAAAAAGATCATTGATAATGGCAGAGGTGTTGCAGCCATTAGGGGAGAGGAATGTGAAACTGGTACAACTTGTTACATCATTTATGCGGATGAGCTGGGTTGGTCAGAGAGAGCTGACCCATGTCTGTTATTTTAAATATATTATATAATATTGTTTGTAAAATTGGTGGATTAGATATTATGTTAAGACAGAACAAAATTTTCGTGTTGCAGGGTTTCTTTGTCTGGCACTGTGCTAGTGCCAGATGTTCTGAAGTGAACGACTGTATGTTTCTCTAGTGGTACAAGTTTTCTACCACTGGAGTAGGAATATTGATACACGCTGTCTATCATATTACCTCAGAACAAGTGAGGCAGTGGCCGTTGGCCGGAAAGACAACTATCTTCTACCTTCAAGGGCCAGATAAGTACAACAAACCTGGCCCGAGGAAATTCATCAACTATTCCACCAGATAATAACTGAACTGTATTAGTAATAAAGACTTTTCCACCAATAAACATGTATAAAGAGAAAAGAAACTTTAGGAAGACAGACCGGGTATGATGGGAACACCCCGACCCACCATCCAGTACAAATTAAGAATTAATATAAGTTTAGTAACATCATTATCAGATTTTAAAGTATGTGCTTAGACAGTTTGTCCTTTTTGTTTGATTGAATTGAATATCTAGATATATATCTATATATATATATATATATATATATATATATCTATATATATATAGATATAGATATAGATATAGATATATATATATATATATATATATATATATATATATATATATATATATATATATATATATATATATATATATATATTGATTTCATTTTCTTCTTCTTCTTCTTGCGATCGCATCTTTGATGATTACACCGTCAGACGAGTTCTCATGATGAATTCGACTGTTGTTTGAAGTTCCTCTTTAACTCCATATAGCTTTGAGTTTAGTGTTGAGTCATTGGGCCAGTATATCTTTCTTAACTGGTCATACAGAGGACAGTCCTGTAGAACATGCTCAGCAGTTTGTTCGTTTAATCCACATGTGCACAGTGGTGAAGCAGACAATCGTAGCTTGTGCATGTGTTTATTCAGTTTGTTATGCCCTGTCCTGAGTCGAAAAATAGTTGTCTGTCCCTGCCGGTCGAGAGTGTGATAGTCGTCTTTGGGTTGGTTCTGTTCTCTTCTGATAGTCTGGATAGCTCTCTTTTTCTCAAAGTATGTGACTTCATTATCTTCTTGTTCACATTCTCCTCCCTTTTTTGCAAGTTTATCTGCCTTTTCATTTCCGGGTACACCACAATGAGATGGTACCCACTGAAGTATGGTTCTCTTTTTGGCAGCTACCTTGTTTAGTTCATTTCTCAGATGCGGGAGTTTACCACCCTTGAGAGCTTGCAGGACAGACAGTGCATCTGTGAGGATGACTACCTGGTGGCAGTCAGAGTTGGTGTTATAAATCATATTTGCAGCTTGCTCTAGAGCTTGAACCTCAGCTGTATAGTTGGAACAGAATTTACCAGTGGGAATGTGCCTAGTCTCATAGTGGTTGTCAGGATATGAGATAAAGATACCGGCACCTCCATTCCTAACAGCATTAGTTGCTGATCCATCTGTATAGGCATGTATCCATGATTGATCGGGATAGCTTTCTTGGATCATACTCAATGTAGCAGTTCGTTTTTGCAGATCATTATACTCACATCCACTTGTGAGACCACTGACTGTTGTATTAATTTGGAGGGCACTGCTGGCCTGCTCCCATGGTACAGGGTATAGGGTGGGCTTCAGTGGTGTTGTCTTCATGGATAGGTCTTCTTGATGCTGTCTTATAAGTCTTTTCCCCCGATGCACAAAGCTGCTACGCTTTAGACGTCCCAATGCCAGATCATCTAGTCTTGCCTTCATTGGGTGCATTGGCATACTGTTGTACTTTTCCATCTGGATCATGGTTTTTGTGTCTCTTCTATGGGACAATGTCTGTAATCCAGCAACCTTCTGCATCTCTGTTATTGGTGTAGTTTTCATGGCTCCTGTAATGAGCCTGAGAGCTTGATTTTGCACCTTGTCCAAAGACTGCAGATGTGAGTTAGCAGCTGATGACCATGCTGCTGAGCTAAACTCTAAGTGTGGTCTTATTACTCCATTATAAATCTTCTTTAGATTTCGTTCATTTGCTCCCCAGTTGGTACCTGCTAATTTTCTGAGTATGCCTAGTCGTCTTCGGGCCTTTCCTTCTGCATTTTCAATATGCTTATTCCATGTAAGCCTTTGGTCAAATGTCACCCCAAGATAGGTGGGGTAGCTTTCTTCCTTGATCACGGTTGTCCCTAGGTGTATGTTAGCTGATTTGTCCTTGGGGGCGAGGGAGAACAGTGTTGTGGAGGTTTTGTCTGTGTTTATTGTGATAAGCCATTTCTCTGCCCATGACACTAGCATGTCTGCTGCCCGCTGCATTCTATAATTTGCTGTGGTGACATTTTCATCAGCGCACCAGAGTACTAGGTCATCTGCATATAAGGCAGCTTTAACTCCTGCAGGGAGATCTTTCACCAGGTCATTGATGTAAACAAGGAAGAGTGTTGGGGAAATTACTCCTCCTTGAGGTACCCCCTGATGGAGCAACACTTTTCTGCTCTGCAGACCGTCAAGAGTGACTCTAGTTCTCCTGTTATGCAAGTATGACTGGATCCATTTCATCATGTTGCCTTGGATTCCACTTCTCCTAAGTTTTGCAATGAGGCCATCTTTCCACACCTTGTCAAAGGCCTGCTTGAAGTCGACCCAGATCGTTAGGACCTTTTTCTTCTCCTGGAAGGCATCTTCTATTGCTTGAGACAAGTAAGTAACTTGGTCTTCTATACTGTAGCATTCTCTAAATCCAGCTTGTTCCGGCACCAGGATCTGCTCAGACTCTAAATACCATTTCAATCTGTGGTTGACTATTCGCTCCATAGTCTTCCCAACACAGCTTGTGAGACTGATTGGCCGGTAACTTGCAGCCTCGGTCTTACATTTCCCTTTCTTTAGTATGGGTATTGTGATGGCTTCTCTCCATACTTGGGGTACCGTTCCTTTCAACCAGCTGTGGTTGAATATCTCAAGCAGTTTTGTCTTTGCTGCTGAGCTCAGATTTACTAGCATTTCGTTGCTGATTTTGTCTGGGCCGGGTGACTTTTGAAACTTAAGCTTGGAAATAGCCTTCTGTAGTTCTCCTAGTGTGATGGGTTCCCTCATTGGGGCAGGAGTATCTGTCTGTCCCATGGTTGCCAGTATTTCTTTTCTTATCTCTCTCTGATGGTCTATGTTAATGGGTAAGTTGCTTTCTGAACTGTATCTTCTAGCAAACAAGTCTGCAGCTTGTTTTCCTCTGAAAAGTTTGCCACCTTCATCCAATGTGATAGTCTGCCTTGGTGAGGAATGCTCTTCATTTAGAGACTTGACTAATCTCCAAAGTTTCCTGCCGTCTTTCTCAAGGTTCAGCGATGCCGTTTTAGTTCTCCAGCTTTTCCGCTTTTCTTCTAGCTTTGTTCTCTGAAACTCTGCTACAGCCTTTTTCCATTTGTTGTGAGTTTCAAGTGAAGGCTGAGACTCTGCGTCCTTTCTAGCCTTGTCCATAGCTTCCTGACGTTCTTGGAGTGTGCTGGACCAGTATGGTATGTAGTTACGCCGGCATCCTTTGGGAATGGTTTCTTTTGCAGCTTGTAGTATGCATCTGTTGAAGTCTTTTACCACTTCATTAATGTCTCTGTTCTGTACCTTGAGGGTAGACAGCAGCGTGTTCACCTGATGCCTGAATAAACCCCAGTTGGCTTTTTTGTAGTTCCATCTTGTAATGGCTGGGCCTGTACTGAGAGTTGCACTCTGGACAGTAAGAAAGATTGGGCGATGGTCGCTTCCCCCTAGTTGGTCTCCTACTTCTCTACTAATAGATCCAGCTATATCTGGTGTGGAGAAGGCAAGATCTGGTGTTGAGGTTGTGTGCCATCCTCTGGAGTAGAAGGTAGGAGTATCTGTGGCATTATTGACTAGGATTAGGGAGTGATCATCTTGCCAAGTTTCAACCTCTTCACCTCTGTGATCCAGATGGTTATAGCCCCAGCTCTGGGAGTGGCTATTAAAGTCTCCAACTGCTATAAAGTTGGTGGCTGGTACCTGTATAGAGCTGAGACTCAGGGGTTTGTTGTTCGGACAGTAATAGTTCAGGAGTTCTATTTCCATCTTGTCTACCTTTATCTGCAGCAGCTGATATTCTGCTCCATCCATGAAGGTTTTCCTTTCGTGTGCAGGAATGTTATTCCTTACAAGAGTAAGTACTCCTCCTTTTCGTCTATCTTGTCTGTCGGATCTGAAGCATTGATATCCCCTTATTTTAAAGGTTTGATCTGCTTTCAAGTGAGTCTCTTGGATACAGCAAACACTGACTTGCTTCTCATACAAGATGTTTTCCAGCTCTGTCTTTTTGCTGTATCCAGCCTGCTTGCTGTTCACTCCCTCTGCATTCCAGTGCATCATGACAAGTGGCACTCTGGGTTTCTCTTTTTCTGTTTTGTTTTGGTCAGTAGTTCTCCTCCGCCGTCTGTTGACTCCACAAGACGGTCTAGAGGGTCCTCCAGTAGCTGAGGGTGGGCTCTGTCGAGGCTCAGAGCCCGGCACTGCACCTGCCTGGTGGAGCTCCACAGGGCGAGCACCAGAACGAGATTTATTTGACGGTGTACTCTCCATAGAAAAAAAAAAGCGAGTTGCATGATACTGTGGTTTCCGGTGCGCCTTCTGGCCCAGTATCTACGACTTTAGCACCTGTTCAACGGGAGAGTGGGCTCATCCCTAATCTGTTTATGTTCCCAGTAGTAGACTATTCGCAAGCAGCCTGGGGGTGTCACTGCTCTGCGCGGACCTTGTTTACCGAGGCGGCGTCCGAGCTCGTATGGTGAAAATATGGTTGCGTTATCTTCAAAATAGCCCTGTCTTTCCCGTGGCTTTTCTGCCATCCTGCAACTTTGAGTTAGGGAGTTCTGAGCTCCAGTCTCTTTCCCAGGCATTTTATCCTGGCCTGGCACGCATACAGAGGACCCCACTTCTGGTTCTAAGTTAGCAGTTGGGGATAGGTGGGGTAGCACACTGTGCATTCCCCGTCATCCAGGGGGCTCTCCAACTATGCAGAGCTTGCACAATGCTGTGCTCTGGTTCGGGGCTCTCCCAAGGAATCCTCACGTCCTGCACAGAGCCACTTCCCGATACCCACCACCTGCCAACCCTCCATTGTAGAAATCTCCTGCATGCGGCCATCCAGTCAAGAGCCAGTATTAAGTCTGGTGCCCAAGTGATCCCCCCAAGCTCAGTGTGCAATGCTGGGTTCTCATCATGCTGCAACACAGGAGGGATTGTGATGCTCAGCCATCTCTCTCAATTCTGCACCGATAAGTGACATCGGGGACTTAACTTTGCCTCAGTACTGGGAGGCCCCGTTTCCGGGTACACCACACACAGCCAATTGAGGCAACGGTCGCCATGGGCGTGATAGACGACAAACAGTGAAGAATGAGGCAAGAAAGCATTTAACCCATGAAGTGGGGGTGGATTGGTGCAGACCAGAGCATGTACCACTCGCCGGTGGGTTCTGCATCTACACCTATAGGGTTCCACCCACTCCTCAGCCCATTTAGTCTGGCCCCTCACCCAGGACCTGTCCGGCTTGGGTGACCCTGCCAGGAGTAAAACTCCCGCCGGCATAGCTCCCGGGATCATTGAGGCGCTCAAGCTCTCCAACCACGGCAAGGTAGGCTTACATGTGGAGAGGATTTCATTTGATTTGACAGTCCTGGCCAAAAGAATATTAGATTCAGGACTAATAAATTTGTAAAAAGATTTTCTAATACCAAACTTAAAACCCAGTGTTAGTCGAATTGATCACAGAACTTAATATTTGTGAGTGTCTTGAGTATTGGGTTACCATCACACCACAATTTCATTACCCTAGACATTAGACGTAGCTATCAGACATACTAGTCTAAAATAAGTCTGAGTGAGATCTTAGAGTGGTAGCAGAAAGGCAATTGTTATACTCAGGGGCCTTCACAGCTTGACCTCACTCAGTTACACTATAAATATAACACCAACATTCATAACATCTAAAACCACCACAGTTCCCAAAGTGGGCTGTACCGCCCCCCTGGGGGCTTTGGAAGGATCCAAGGGGGCGATACGAAAAAAAGGGGCCAGAGGGGGGCGTTCAGTAGTAAACAGTGGGTGTTTAGTAGTGGGGGGGGGAGGGTTCAGGATTTTACAAGCTAAATTCAGTACGTGCGGGGGAGAAAGGAATTGTGGATTTGAGAGACAGCATCAGTGAAGCGGGGACGATGTGGATGGTTGTATTACTAGGGTCATTAAGCAAGGCATAGCTTCGTCTATGCATGTCGTTCTGAGCTCAGTTAACCATTGCTGACCATAAACAGTAATCAGGAACTTCTAGTAAAGGGGGTTAACCAAACACATATTGTCCATTCGTTCACTCCTGAAGAAAGAGAAATGATCCGTGCCGATGGCATGGACAAAATTAGACACCTGCTGGTGATTCAGAAAGTACCAACTTTGCCTTGTTTACGGAATCAATTATCTCAGTATTTTCGGGGGCTAGTGGTAACTAGATATTCACAGATTAGTAATAAATAAGAGAAAAGGTTCAAGGGAGAAAGTTTTTAACGGTACTTGGCAGTAGAAATCAGTCTTTGAACCTCTGAACCGGCTTTCCTACCTTACATTAAGACTTTCATAAATCGACTGGCGCGATGTACGTTTCCCGTCTATTTCAACTTTGCGCTGGCTATGAGCAAAACCAACAAACTTTAATTAATTATTAATTAAGCAGATATATTTTGATACAGATCTGCCGTATATTGCTGTTCAATCCATTATATTACATCCTTTTAATTTGTTACCGGGATCTCCACACTTTGTAGTTAGGCCCCTGGCTCCCAATTTTTAAATCTGAAGACCTATCTATATAGTGCGTAATTTTATATTTTGTTCATATTAAATAACTATTATACTTTATGAAATGATTATTGAGTTACTTCAGTGTTGGTGTGGCTGTTGCTAATTGTTTTTTTTTTCTTCTGATTGTTGTATTTTTCTAATTTATTTATGGCTGTGGTTAAGAAACTTTATAAAATAGAAGAGTAAACTGGTAAGAACATTTGTGTCAACATTTTTGTAAAGCCACTTTTAAATCAGTTTTTGTTGTTTACTCCACGAACATTTTTCTATCTGCAAAATTGTAAAATCAATTCTTTATTCCAGAATTCAGAACAAATATGGCAAAAGCAGAACAAACCAAAAAGAAATGCAGACAATACAGCGTGGATTTATTCCAGCACTAAATAACCAACAACTGCCAATGTGTCTATTATGTGAGAGGGCCTTTTCAAATGAGGCCATGAAACCTTTGAGACTACAGTAAAATCTCACGTATAATACACACTCGTGTATAATACGCATGCTTGACTTAGCCCAAAATTTTCTAGTAAAATGGAAATTCGTGTATAATACGCACCATAATTTTTCAAGATTTTATTTTATGAAACATTTGTTAAAAAACTGAAAGAAGATGGAAGATGCTGCGCAATAGTAATTCTTCGACGAACTGAAAGACCATGTTGCTTCATAAAACGAACTGCCCATCCAAATGACGCTTTAAATGCTGTTGTGCCTGTACAAGATTTTTTAAGTTCCAGAGCTTTAAGTCGGATTTCAATGCATGAAACCCTGATGCCTTGTTGCCTTCTATCCACTACCCACTCCAATAATGTTTTTTTTCTAGGTCTGGAAGATCTGGTGGTGACCCACGATTCGCCTTTTTCTTACTAGGCAACACTTGCAGCGCCTCTTTGTTTTTTCGTCATAATCGAATGTTGCACTCGTTAATGGAAAAATGTCGACTTGCTGCCCGATTGCCTTTAGATTCTGCATATTTTACCACTAAGAGCTTTTCTGCTGCTGTACAACATTTTCTCGAATTCATTTTTAGGGCTCAAAATAATCAAATGACAAACTTCACAACCAAACTTAATATCAAAACAGACTGAAGACCAAGAGTGCGAAATGCGTTTTGCAACAAAGTCTGACACATAAGAAAACACATGGCACATTCAATTTTGCGCCATTTTCACTGTAAAATTGTGACAAAAACTTGACAGACTTTCCAATGTAGGTTACTTTCGATATCAAAAATTACGTATTTTTTTGTACTCGCGTATAATACGCACCCAAGTTTTAGTGGGCAAAAATGAGTAAAAATTGTGCGTATTATAAGCGAGATTTTACGGTACTTGAACATTTGAAAAAAAATCACCCTGATAAAATAGATAAAAGTTTGACATATTTTCAGTCACTTCGTGAAGACTTTCAGAAACGTAAAACTGTCCGTGACATGTTTATCAACACTTCACAACGAAGCTGTGATGGTTTGCGAGCTTCATACAAAATTTCATTGCTGATAGCTAAATCTAGAAAGTCTCACACAATCACAGAAAATTTGATTTTGCCAGCTATAAGGGAGTTTGTGAGTACAGTTATGCATAAGTCACCTAACCAATAATTAAAGCAATTCCGCTTTGTTCAAAGAAGAATAGATGAAATGGCTGAGAATGTTGAAAATACATTGTGCAACATACTTACGACAACAGAATTTGCATTGCAGTTGAAAGTGTCAACTTTGCCGGGCAACGTATCTTTACTTCTTGCGTACGTTCGCTTCGTAAAAGATGAAAGCTTGCTTCAAGCGTTGTAATGTGCTAAGCAACTTGTAACTGATACAAAAGGGGACTCAATATTTCGTGTAGTAGAGAAATTTTTCAAAGAGAAGGACATTCCGCTTACTAACATTCTTGCTTGTGCATCAGATGGGGCACCATCAATGATAGGTTGTTACCGCGGGTTTATCGCTTTCTTAAAAGAAGCTGTACCTGGTATATTTACAATACACTGTGTAAGTCACAGACAACATCTTGTCGTAAAATATCTAAGTGATCGGCTTCACAAATCCTTAAATACTGGTATCACAGCGATTAACAAAATTAAGTCCCATGCTCTCAATTCTCGACTATTTCGAGAGCTTTGTACTGAGAATGATGAACAGTTTGAACGTTTGCTGATGCACACAGAAGTCAGGTGGCTTTCAAAAGGAAATTGTCTGAGACGCTGTTAAAACCTGATTAGCATAGCCCCATCAAACTGGGCATCAGATGTTAAGGTCGAAATGTTAAACTGTTTGGTTGTGTGTTGAAAGTGTCATTCAGTGGGCGTGTCGTTATCACCTGTACAGTTCAGTGTTGCGGTGTATTTGGGTCAACAAATATTGAGGCGCTGCCAAGGTGTAATGTGAGCACTCACACACAAACAGCATACATGCTTCTCAGGTGTGTAGTACTCATAATAGGATGGAGTGGAGAGTAAAGGTGTGTGCGTAGAAGCAGCAGATCGTGGACACAAAGTCGTATAGGTTCTTATGTAGTTATACACCAATCTCACTCCACCACAAATAGAAGTCATAAATGTAGTTAGTTCTGATGACTTTTCTTCAAACGTTTATTACAGGACATACGCTGATAGACGACACAGTCACTTGAACAAGGATCATGGACATTTCATGTGTGGTAACGAATATAAACATCGAGCATCATCAATCTTGCACAGCTCATGTGTAAGATGCTAGTAACGCTGGCTTGACAATCTACGTCAACTTTCATACTGTAGCTCAGGGCCCCCGACTAAGCGCGTCAGGTAGTCTTTTAACAAATATAGTTGCTTAATATCAAAGTCTATGAACTTGCTTAATAACAGTCAAGACTTCAACTGGCTTCACACGCCAGACACTTCTTCTTCTGCTCAAAGATATCGGCCGTAATGTCGGGCCTCTATAATAATTGATGAACAATTGTGTATTTTTCAAAGGCAGGCATTATCATCCATGCCGAAATATACCGCCATCATGCGGGTTTCATAATAATATCTCTTTACTGGGCTTCTGTAAAGTAGCTAGACGAATAGTCTTAGTTGGCTATATCAAGCATACATAATGGACTCTGGATCTCAAGAACTGTGAGCTCCACTCACAGGTTGATACTAAATGTTCTGCAATCTAGGCATAATAATAAAGTTACTTTTACCTTGGACAGAATCTGAGAAATGCACAAATCACAACTGTCGTCATTCTTGATGAACAGAATAACTCTGGGGAGAATCACTGACATCACAATCAGACAGCCAACTATCTTTCCCCCAGATAATGCAGAGAAGAACCACGGACATACCAGTCCGGTCAGAACCCAGATCATAACTCTCCTGACGGAAGTCTCTCCGTTTCGCGCTCAAAAAACTTGAGCATGCCTAGACAGCATAGATCTGAGAACAGCTAACCCCCGTCTTAAGACAGATCAACAAAGAATAGACAAAGGGAAGATAACCCCAAATCAACATGTCCCAGGGAGTTAACATACAGTTCTCTAACTTAGATCATCAAAAGTATTAAATAGATTTACGTCTTATGAAACCGTCAAAAACGACAGCAACAGACGCTTTTATGCTCTTTTTGAAACTATGGTAGAATTCTTCAAAGACTCGCACGCTTCGCTCAGTACAGAACTAACGAATATCAGGCATGACATTGCATATTTGTCAGATTTATTCACAAAATTTAACGAAATAAATCTACAACTGCAAGGAAATAATATTAATATTTTAAAAGTCAAATCTGTCGTCTCCACGTTTCTGGCCAAATTAAAGCTATTCAAACGTAATATTGGCCGTCGCGAGTTAATCCAATTTCCCAGCCTCTTAGAGTTGGAAGAGAAAGACAAAATACCAGAGGATAATCCTCAAGTATATTGTGCACACCTAGATATGCTGCATAACGACATGTCTCAAATGTTTCAGGATCTTCTTTTGATCACGATTCCAGACTGAATAATTAATCCATTCATGGACACGTGCAATGAGGAACTGATATCGCTACAAAATGATGCTGAGCTTAAGCCAATGTTCAAGAAATCATATCAAGACTTTGGTTGCAGAAAGAAGTCTCTGAACGCTATCCTGCAGTGTGGGGAAAGGTTAAAATGTTCTGTATTGCCTTTCCAACATCATATTTAGTAGAGCGTGGTTTCAGCACGGTTGTCCAACTTCTTTCGAAGCAGAGAAACACTACAGATTACTGAACGTGGGATCTGAAACTCCTTCTAAGTAACATTCAGCCTGATGTTGAGAAGCTGATATCACTAAACCAGGCACATCCATCTCACTGAAATTGAAAATGAAGTAAGTTTGCTACTAATTTACTTTCGCATACTGCTGTTTGTTTTACTTCATTAAGTAATTAAGTTTTTCTTTTTAAATTAAGTTAATAAATAAGCGTATCTGTAGCTTTTTATTAGAATGTGATAAATTGAGCAATTAGTTGTTACTTTATTAACAGTTGCTCTTATTTTTCACTCTTTACATTCTTTTATTTACTGTGGGGAAATGCAGGGGGGGCGCTGGGACATGCCCTGGGAGCCAAGGGGGCGGTGACCCAAAAAAAAGTTTGGGAAACACTGGTTTCGAGTGAGAAGCTGCTATGAACCAGAAAGATCACCAGCTTCAGGGTGAGATCTATGGCACTACTTCAGGGACTGAGAACCCTCACCAAGTCAGAACAGCATCCACCAGCTAAGATACCGATCTTTACCAACTGCAGATCACTATGACTTCTACTCCTGCAGATTCCTAAATCTAACCCTAACCGTTACCAATTTAAACTGCATCTCCCAATTCTATGTTATGAAGTAATTGTGTTTTTCATTCATAACCCTCCACTCCCAAAGGAGCTTAGGCCTTGAACAAACACATGCCATGTCCTCCTTTCACAAGCCATCATCTCAAGTTCTTTCCATATTCTCCTTATCATTTTCACCTCTGTTTCCAGCTCTCTTCTCCATGTGCTTCTTGGTCTACCTCTGCCTCTCTTGCCCTGGGGTTTCCAGAACAATGACTTCCTTGTAATGCTATCAACAGGTTTCCTCAGTGTGTATCCTATCCATCGTATTCTTCTCATCTCTTGTTCCACTGGCACTTGTCTGGTTCTTGTTCTCAGTTCCACGTTGGTAACCTTGTAATACTGTTTTAATCCCTCTATTCTATGCAAGCACCCATTTATGAAAATCTGTAGCTTGTTGGTTGTTGCCTCTGTTGTTCTCCATGTCTCAGAGCCATATAATAGGACTGACTTCACATTTGAGTTGAAGATTCTTATTTTCGTGTTGGATCTGATTTCTCTTGATCATATATTTTCCAATGCAATGAAAGCTCCTCTTGCTTTCTGTATTCTTATTTTGATATCACTGTCTGTCCCTCCAACTTTGTCTATATTGCTGCCAAGATATGTGTATAATTCTACATCTTGTATTGGTGTTTTTTCAAGTTCAACCTTGTTATCATTACCTGCATTTATTCTCATCATTTTTGTCATTTCCCTGTGTATTTCAGACCCAATTGCTGTGACCTCTCATCAAGTGTTTTCAATTTGTCCTGCATCTCATTATGATTATGGGACAGAACAGCCAAGTCATCAGCAAAATCCAGATCCTCTAACTGCTTAGTCAGAGTCCACTGGATTCCATTTCTGTTGTGTGTTGTCGATGTTCTCATAACCCAGTCTATTGCTAGTAAGAAAAGAAATGGAGACAAGAGGCATTCCTGTCGCACTACTGTTCTTATCCCAAACGGTTCTGTAAGCTGTCCTTCATGAAGAACTCTGCATGTCATGTCTTCATATGTTTTCTTTATTAAATTAATGATCTTCAGGGGAACTCCATAATGCCTCATCAATTTCCAAAGTGATTCTGTCTACACTGTCAAATGCCTTTTCATACTCCACAAATCCGATGTATAGTGGTGAATTCCATTCCAGACTTTGTTCAACTATTATTCTCAAAGTGGCTATCTGGTATGTAAACGATCTATTTTGTCAAAAACCTGCTTGTTCATCTCTCAGTTTCTTGTCTATGGACTCTTTCAATCTCAAGGATATCCTGTTTAATACTTTTCCTGGCACTGATAGTAACATTATTCCTCTATAATTTGTACACTCTTGTAAATTTCCCTTCTTAGGCAACTTAACCAGATATCCTTCCTTCCATTCTGCTAGTATCTTTTCCTTTTCCCAAACTTTACCAAGTAATTATATAACATCTCTGTAAACATGTTGATATCTGCTTTGATGGCCTCTGCTGGAATGCCATCAGGTCCAGATGGTTTTCCATCTCTTAGGGGCTTTATGGCTTTCTTTATTTCTTCCTTCGTTGGTCTTTCACCGTTAATTTGTAGCTCTTCTTCTGCTGGCTGGATGTCCGTGGGTTTTTGTGGAGCTGGTCTATTGAGAAGGTCCTCAAAATATTCTGTCCACCTCTTCATTTGCTCTTGTATATTGTTGAGCAGTTTTCCATTCTTGTCTTTTATGAGGCAACTTGTTTGCTTGTATTTCCCTGTTAGCTTCTTTGTGCTGTTATACAGTTCTCATATTTCCTTTGGCTGCAGCATCTTCTGCCTCTCTTGCCAACTCCTCAATATACTTCCTCTTGTCTCTTTTGATACTTCTGTTTACTTCTTTGTACACTTCTTGAGCCTTGGCTTTGGAACTTCTGGTTTTGCTTGTGTTTAAATCTGCTTTCTTGTTTTTTCTGTCTTTTATCTTATTGATGGTTTCTGTTGTTATCCATGCTTTTTGTTGTCATTCCCTTTTCCCCAGTATTTTTTCACATGTCTCATTCCATACAGTTTTGATTTGCTGCCAATAGTCTTCTGTATTCTCTACATCTTCCAGCTGTTGGAGCACTTGGAATTTGTTGGATATTGTGACCACAAATTTGTCTCTTGTTTCTTGATTTCTTAGATGTCCTACATTAAATTGTTGTCTATAATTTTGCATTGTTGCATATCTCTTGAGTTTCATTTTTACTTTGGCTATCAGAAGGTGGAGATCTGATGCCACATCTGCTCCTCTATATACCTTTACATCCTGCAATGATGATCTAAGCTTCTTGTTTATGCATATATGATCAATTTGATTTTCTGTTCTATGGTCTGGTGATATCCCTGTTGCCTTGTGTATTCTCTTATGTTGAAACATGCTTCCTCCTATTGCCAATTGATTTGAAGCACAGAAGTTTGAAAATAGTTCCCCATTTTCATTCATTATTCCTAGCCCATGTTTTCCCATGACTTCTTCAAAGCCGGTGTTGACTGTACCTATCTTTGCATTCATGTCACCCATTAAATATGCGATGTCTCTTCTTTTTACTTTTTTCCATAATTTCCTGCAGTCTAGTATAAAATGCTGTTTTCACAGATGCTTCTTTGTCATTAGTTGGTGCATAACATTGGATGACATTTACATTTATTTTCTTTTTTAGCCGTTTTAAAAGTAGCTGTTATTATTCTGGGTCCAACGGCTTCAAATTCAATGAGTGCTTTCTATGCTTCTTTAGATAACATAACAATTGTGTTTTTGGGGAATAATTATTGTTACAAGAAAAAATAGTTGCTTACATGCACACCTTTGTCCCTGACCACAGCAACACTATCGCTGTTACCGCTAACCTGAAACAACAATGGCAATGTTGTCCAGAGAACAAGTTTCCACACAGTACATAGCAATAAATATGTGAACTCAAATACTGTGTCAATCTCAACATAATAGAATCACAATTTGTACATGCCATGCATATGAGGTACTTAAAAGACACACGTAACTACCAATATGACTTGACAATACACCAATGTTCAAATAATACTAGCATCACTTCTGGTGCTATGACAACTTCCAAAATCAGAAACAACATCGATCCTTGCAACAATAAAAACCACAAAACAAACACATAATACAAATGATCACCACTGGGAAACATCCGTTCCCTTCAACAACTTTTGTCAACTACCCTTGCACAAACTTCCTAACATTGTCACCTTCCATACCTCAGGCTAACTCTAGCCAATAATAACTTCTACTTTAGTCACATGACATAACAATCAAGAGTTCAGTTGCTCATGCAAACATCACTTGCAGCTCACAAAAGTTTAACTTGACTAACATTCATTCACATTTACCACAACAACGCAAGCTCCTCAGAAGCATACAGCCATACCACCTTCTCAAAATTACATCTGGAAAATTATATTGTGAATGTAATGTAAATTCTCTGAATTCATATCTATGTCCGATATAGGGAGACTGTTAAGGACAACGCAAAACAAACAAACATGTGTTGAAACTACTTTTAATTGACTCTATTTCCAATAATTTGAAAGGAGAAATTATATTATCATCAAGCATCGGCAACGAATGGTTTACAGTAGAAACAGGGGTGAAACAAGGCTGTATTATGTCACCACTACTTTTTGGAATAGCTATTGATTGGGTTATGAGAAACTATACCCACAATGAACAATTAGGTATAAAATGGTCAAATGGAAAATTCCTGGGGGACCTGGATTTCGCAGATGATTTAGCATTCTTAAGTTCAACACCCAGACAATCCCAAGAAGCAGTAAATAATTTGTGTCATCTCTCGGTTAAAATAGGTCTCCAAATAAATGCCTCTAAAACTAAAGTTATGAACTTTTCTACCGAGACCTTTGATATCATCCTGAACGGGGAAAAACTACAGAAAGTTGAAAGTTTTAATTATTTAGGCAGTAAAATGACTCAGGATGGTGACACAACAAGAGAAATTCATACTAGAATTGCTTTGGCAGCTAGCGCCTTCAATAGATTATCTAACATTTGGAAATTATGATCATTGAATATACATACCAAGCTTCATTTGTTTAATTCAAATGTTATCTCAGTGCTAACATACGGCTGTGAGAGTTGGAAAATAACAAAATCATTGGAGAACAAGCTGAATACATTCGAGAACAAATGTCTTAGAAAACTCATGAACATCAGTTGGAAAGAATTCAAGACTAATCGACAAATAAGAGAAGACTCTAGGCAGAAATATGTCTCCAACTATATAAGGAAAAGACGATGGTCATATATCGGTCATGTCCTACGAATGCAACACAACAGAATACCATTGCAGGCGCTCACTTGGGTTCTTTTTTTTTTTTTTTCCTCGCTTGAGGTCGCATATTTTTTCCTCGCATGAGGTCGCATAAGTACCCGCCCAAACCCGGCCCTGGTCAAGAC
This sequence comes from Oreohelix idahoensis, assembly GCA_024509875.1. Classification (NCBI taxonomy): domain Eukaryota; kingdom Metazoa; phylum Mollusca; class Gastropoda; order Stylommatophora; family Oreohelicidae; genus Oreohelix; species Oreohelix idahoensis. Next base: position 469,659 of record JAMPIV010014261.1, read on the forward strand.
CACGTGTCCCAACACAAGAAGACCCAATGACAAAATGTGTCACCTAGTGATCTTCTGTGTTCTCACATAAAGGACCTAATGACACATGAATGTCACTGTACTGGTCCCTGTGTCTAGACACATGATCCCAGCCAAAGGCCGGATAAGGGCGTTGGGTCTTCATAGCATTATTCGTGCTTGGGTTCCTGAGGGTAAGAGGAAAAAAGGAAGACCAAAAGAAACACTCAGAAGAACAATAATAAGAGAAGGAAGAACGTTAGGATTAAACAATGTGCAAGAGCTAAGAGGAGTGGCGTCACAACGTACAACCTGGAGAGCACTGGTTTCTGCCTTATGCGCCGTGTTTGGTGCTTAAAGAATTTATTATTATCAGCAACTGAGAATATTATCTGGAATTATATAAACTAAATATCCTAATTATAACCCAGCAGAAGTTGAAAGTGGTATATTGTTTTCTTTCATAAATTACTTTTCTCTGAATTATTATATTTGTTAAGGCCGTATGGATGGGTAATGTTCACCTTTAGCCCCACCGATGTCCTATTGTAACTTTTCGTTTACTTTGTACTTGGAATGGGAGTTTACAAGTAAGGAAACATTCGTACGGAATACGAATAGCATAAATGATGTTCCTCCGGTGGTCACGACAGTAAATAATTATAATCACAACGTTACACAATTAATAAATAAATATAATTAATTTGTTTGTAAGATAATGACATGTATTGACTTTAAAACATATAGAAATATTTTAAGATACCTGTTAGCTCCCCAAGGAGCATAGGCCTTCAACAAACGCATGCCAAATCCTCCTGTCAGATGCCTTTCGCGCGAGGTCTTTCCACAAATTCCTCTTCTTTTCCACTTCTGTATCTAGATATCTTGTCTGTGTGTGTGTGTGTGTTTTTTTTTTTTTGGTTTACCTCTGACTCTCTTTAATAATTATAATCAAAGTGTGATTATGTATATAAATATAAGTATAAAACACTGTGATTATAATTATTAAAGAGCATATATACTAGGTCCAGCATCAAGAGGTGGGGTGACCAGTTCCCTTCCTCGATACTTTTCCTTCCCTAACTCAAGAGCAAAGTCAGCTATCCATTTACAGCTGGGTAGACTGGAGCGCGATGATACCATGAATCGAACCCATCACCTTAGCCACGAGAAGTACGCGGCACAAACAAGTATGCTGCAGCGACAGAAACGCAAAATTCATAGCGTTTCCCGCATTAAATCTTGATTAAAAAGTCGATATGGATATCGTACGAATGTTTGCTTAAAGTCGATGTACAAAGTAAACGAAAAGTTACAATAGGACATCGGTGGGGCTAAAGGCGAACATTACCATTAGGGCGAAATATAACACACGCCCCACTACTCGTAGTTTCAACCGAAATGTTAAAGCATTCCAATGGACCCAGGGTAACAAGCCGTATGGATAGTTACCAGAGCAGCGTGGCGGCAACGACAAAGAAAGAGATCACAAGACAGTAGCCTAACTGTGGCATGGAAAGAGGGCATCAACGAAACTGACAAACAGCACTGGCGCTTAAGTTGTGGAGATATGATCTCCAACGTCAGCGGGCACGGTAATTAAAAAAGAAGACATACTTCCTCGTATCTGGTTATAAATAATGGCAGCCTTCTGAACTTACCACACATACCCTGATTGTTGTTGTTGTTACCCTGATTAATTTTCTGCACAACGGTATTGTAATGGCTGATGTCACGTGTTTTTTTTTCCACTACTTTTTTCCTGGATTGGATTTAGATTTCTTGAATAAATAATCACGTTTACCACAATTGAATACGTAAGCATTCAATTTAACGAAAACAAGAATCATCACGGAAGCTACGGAGATCGTTCTTTGTCGACGATACCTTTGGCAATTTTTTTTTAAAATACAATTTTGCCTCGTTTTGGCGAGGCGCGTCCCGTTCAACCTAGCCGGTTACATTAGGGCGCATGTCCAAATATAAAAGACCTTTAGTTCTGGTCGACAACAATCGGTCTACACAACAAGTCCACAGCCGCCTACAAAAAGAAAACAAGAACATCAAAATAACACAGGTTGGAAGACTGAAGACATGGGACAAGAAGGACACAAACCTAGTTATCCTAACTATCGAGGGGACTTCAAGACCAAGTCAACTCAACCTAGACGAGAGAAGTCGAAAAACTGAAGAGTACATTCATCCTTTTATACAGTGCTCAAACTGCCAACAATTCTCGCACACTAAGAAAACCTGCATGAGAGAGGCAGTTTGTCGATACTGTGCGGGAAGTCACTCTTACAATGAATGTCCTCACGCAAAAAAGGATAACAACTATAAAGTGAGCAACTCCAACAGAACCTACGCAAACTGTCTCGGGAACCACGGGGCAAGATACCGTGGCTGTCCGATCTTCTATGAGACAAAGGCCATACTGAAGGAATCTGTAACCAAAAACATCTCCTTCAGAGAAGCAAGACACCGAGTGGCTTCAGGCGGCACTGCTAAGTAGGAACAGCACACAAGAGCCCAGCTGGTAAAACTAACCACAGAGGTGCGAGACATAAAACAACAACTCAAAGTCGAGAAGAACAGACAGCACAACGAAGACACAGATACCATAAGAGACGAAACAATAGGAGCCTTACAGAGCGCCCAGGCAATGTTACAGGACATGAAAACCATCAAACACGAAATAGAAGTCGACATCGCTAAACTCGCGGAGCTAAAGAAAGAAAACGAAGAAATACTCAAGAGAACTGAAACAGAGAGAAGGATCATCGAGGATATTGTAGCAAAACACAATCAAGGACGAGAAAGAAGCAAAGACACTAAAGACAAAAAAACCACCGAAACCGTAGAGGAACGCCTACCAAAAAGCTATCGAGAAAGAAGAAAAGAAGCGGAAGACAAAATAATCACCGAAACCCTGATGGACTTCTTACCAAATATACTAAAGACAGTCATGATCAACACACAGCCGAAACAGACAACAACGAGTAGGGACCAACCAGGCAGCTAGTGGTCCTTTTCAGGACCAGTCACGTCCAGGACTAGGAACGTGATATCAACGAAGACGATAACACCCTATATACCCCAATATAACCGTTTGTAACCTTCAATGGGTTTAGGTTGAACAGGGTATGACAGCAAAATAACAGACGCAAGGGAAAAAAAAGAATTAGTTATGTACTTGTTGCTGACAACTAAACAACATACAGATAAAATGAAGAAATATGAATGCAGAAAGAGAGGTTGTTGTTGTTATTGGGCTCTCGCCCTTCGGCCCAATGCCATGTAGTGATATCGGCATGTTGTCGCAAGTTGTTTTGTTTCTCCGTACAAGGTGTTCCACTTATCTGGCCTCGGAGGTAGGAGCATTTTCCTAACATCATCGAGTGCTGGGCATTCAAAGAGATGGTGGTCAACAGTTTCGTAAAGTAGCTACACAGCTGGCACTCTGGAGAGTGTTGTGGTTGGATTCTGTTCAAGTGACTGTTGAGTGGTATGTGTTGTGTTCTGAGCCGAAAAATGGTGCTCTGATCCCTCCTTGTAAGATGACCAATGTTGTCATTAGGGTCAGGACCGGCCATATGTCTGTAAACGTCTCTCCCGGTGTTTCCCATGGCCCATCTGTTCAGCCAAGTTTCTTTGTTGTTCGTATACGTGTTTTGGCTGTTTGAAGAGTTGTTGCTGTGAGTGGTTGTTCTTGTCTTGTTCCTTTCTTTGCTAATTTGTCTGCTCCGTCATTATCTGGTGTATTAGAGTGACCAGGGATCAACTGCATAACTATTCTGATGCCATAGGAAGTGATAATCTGATCAGCATCTATGATTAATTTAGCTTATTCAGTTCTACTGTGTCCACTGCCTTCCAAAGCTTGAAGGGCAGACAATGAGTCTGTAAAAATGAAGATGTTTTGAGCCTTTGAGGGAAAGGCACCGAATACAGTCTTCAGATAGTAAACGGCTGTTTCCAGTGCAATGATTTTAGATTCGTAGTGTGACGGTATTGTCCCCCCTGCTTTGCAGTAATGGTCCAACAGCGGCCAAAATTCAAGAGTATCTAATATAGGCTTCAATGGAGTCTATCTTTACACAAGATTGCTCTTGGCAGAAATGTAGATAGAAGGATAGTAACGCTTCTTTCACAGGAGAGTCTTCACAAGATATTCAGAATAAGCGAGAACAATAGTTGAGCTGAGTATGTTAACTCTGTAATTTTGCCGACGCTTTTGTGAAGGATTAAGCACTTATTAATTTCAGCACGTTCAAGCTCCCACCCCTGATTTACTCAGTGAAATTCTATTGTTCTATTATAGCTCTTTTTAGAGTGTGTGTATTAAACGGTCTGAGACAAACATGCAGTAACTTTAAAATGAATAAATCGAAGTTAAATTTGTAACATTACAAATTTAAAAAAATGTAATAATCACTTTAAGTTTTAACAGTTGGAAAATAGATTGAATATTTTTGAGAAGGTTTTCATCACTTGAATCGGATTTAACTGAACAAAGGAGGTCACTTTTGGCAGCGGATAATTTCACTTAGCTGCCACTGGAAGTTTCTTCTCCAGCTGGGTTGGTTCTTTTTACACTGCTCCCGCTTGTCACTGGTCAAGGTAGTCGGGTGTAGCTCATCTATCAGAAATTTCAAAGAAAGTCTACGATGTGGGTCCCTCGTCTTAAAGCTTATGCCACTGTTCCCTTCTTGTTCCAGAGATAATACTTTCTGCTGGTACCACCAATAACTATGATAGAAGAATAGAATCGAACGCTCTTCTGAGTATTGCGTTTTCCAACCAATAGTTATGGGTTCATATCTTCCCATACCACAATCCGATTTAACTCAGAGTTTTCCCTCGATGAGAATTACATTTAATCCCTCGGGATAAAACTTTCATTTTATTTAAATAGAAAAGCTTTAGCTTTACATTTCAATCAAATGGAAAGGTTAAACGTACAGATATAATATATTTTACATTTACATCTCTACTGTTTGAAAAGTTTTCACAATATAAACTGAATAGGTTTTCATTTATATTTACACAGATTGAAAAGTTGGAAACTTTTTAAAAGTGAAAATGTTTCAATTTACATCTGCAGTTGTTTGAAACTATAAGTATTATTACTAGAATGTACATAATTTCTTTCATATTTCCCTCCTTGCTCCCAGGCCCGGCCCTAGGAATTTTGCCGCCCCGTGCAATACCATACCTTGCCGCCCCAGCCCAACCTCAAATTAACTTTTGAAATTTTTAAAACCATTATGTTAAACAAGCTTCAACATTAATTTCATGACCATTAGCCTAATTTTAAATAGTACCATTAATAATAATGTATTGATAAATTGATGAAAATACTGTATAGTCGTAAAATAAACCATTGACTATTAGAGACAATTATATGAAATAAATGTAGTTACATTACTTAGGATATAGGGGATGCTCTTCTCATGTGGAACGATGAACTGTTGAGTCACAAACACTTAACTATAGCATGTACATTTTATAGTTTTTAGCCCTATTTTCACATTATTTGAATTTATATTGTTTGAAGTATGTACTGCTTAAAAAGACACGTTTCTTGCTTTCATATTTGCAAAAGCAGAAAAAAAAGTCTGCGTAGTCTAATTTTTGACCAATTTCATGTTCAATTTAAATCATGGCAAGTCCTTCCAATCTAGTTTCGGCCATTGTTGAGCGTAAATAAGTTTTAATAAGCTTCAGTTTTGAAAAACTACGCTCACTACGTGCTACCGTTACATGCAAAGTTAGTAATATTCTTAAGGCTATAGCGACCTCAGGAGCAATGTTATTTTCAATAATATAACGAAGAACTTCAATTGGCGGTGTATTTTCTGGTACTAATTTGGATACTACTTTCAGTTCATCACATAGCTCAATGGCATCAATGTCTCTATTTTCTTGGTGTGTTAAAACGCCTTATAGGTTTTTACATTTGTTTAAGAGCTCATTTGTCGTCTAAGATTTCAATTTAGGGATGTTATATAAACAGGAAAAATGTGAACTGTGATGTTCGAACCTTTCTTCAAAAGAATTAGTCGCAACATCAATACTAAAAAAGAAAAATTCAATTTTGATTTTAGTTTTGGGATCCAAAATAGGTTCATCTCTTGCTTCATAGTTCTGTTACTTTTTCTGCCGACGCATTCTAGTACATTCAAACGTTGGTATCAAATCAGGATCAGCTTCAACTTTCTCAGCTAATGTTGTAGCATTGTCGTAATTTTTCTTTGAGAGAATTCTGGTGGATAGTGGTCCCGTTAGAGTGTAGAATGATAGTGAAGGCTCGGTGAGAATAAGGATTTAGGAAAGAAAGATAGTTGATTCACAAGTACTGGGAAGAGTAAGGACAGTCTCTTATTACGACAATATTTGTCTCTCAACACTACTCCTACCACTTTTCTGAACAAACAATTGTTTGTCAGTCTCCAGTCACTCAGGTGCACACACCGATTTGGTGATTCTGACACACAACGTACGTGAATACAGACTACGATAACGAATATGGGTAAGTTATGTGGGTTTTGGGCCAGCCGACACGAATGCTAAAAGTTTTATTACTTTTATTTAGCATAAAATCACTTCACAAACAATTATCAATTTACATGCAGAAATCAAAGGCTACAAAACTACAAATGACACGGTGGGGAGGGGTTTTGGAGGAGAAGTATCCAATACACCTTTCCCGCTTGTATTTAACAATGAAAGCCCGGTCCCAAAGAAAGGGGGGGGGGGTGATGATCAGAGATAGGCAATTTAACCAGACGGTAAATTTAGTACTCTGGGACGAGGGGTTACAGTAATAAGGGGGGTAGAGAAAAAAACTAGGGATCTCAAATGTTTTCCCTGTATTCTACAGATTTACGGGAGGGGGAAATAAACACAGTTAATAAATCCCGCTAGGAGAAATCCCATGTAATGAATACAGTACAAAATCAATGCTAGGTCGAATAATTAAATGGTAGCAAGATCAAATCTTTCATTAAAAAAACACGCTTGTGAAGGCCTACACACAGTCACGCTCACAGACTTACCGAATCGTGGCTTCTGACCCGTCATAGGAATTACACTAAACAACAGCACTAAACATTGGCTTAGGTGAATGTATTTTCTTCCGTGTACAGCCCCAGATTAGCGGGTTGTTGAAGTTAACAAAGTGTCCCAAAATCGCTAGACGTTGAAGTCTAACGGTACTGTTTGTTTATTTGATAAAGTTCCTAATGAATGGCACAGGCACTTTGCTAGGTGTGAGGGATGGTGTGGTTCCTAAGATTCGCACAGCTGGTGGTGATAACTTTCTTTTTTGGCGTAATGTCACGGGGGGGGGGGGGGTAAAATCCGATGAGAATACTAGGCAGACAGTGTTCAGGTAAATCTGTGTTCTCTTTCACAAATAGAGCATTAAATAAAATATTGACTGGCAACTGTTCTGCTCCAGTTTAACTTCAAAAGACTTTATGAATCAGGATTTCTTGGGTTGCGTAAATCTCATGTAAAATTCAGAGAGCGAGACTCATAACGAGTCGCCACAAGTTTAATTTTAAAATGTTCATAAGTCACTGGAGTTATCGACTGTGTTTGGCAGAACTCTGTCTATATTTAATTGCTTGGATGCCAGGTTTAGTGATCATTCTGTATGAAAGAATGAAAAAACATGAAATGCAATAAAATCATATAAAATCTGACGCGCGATAAATTTTACAGTTAGCCTATTTTCTGCACTCGCGTCTTCAATTATATAAATTCAAGAAAAGCTCCCCGCGCGCACAATGTATATATATATATATATATATATATATATATATATATATATATATATATATATATATATATATATATATATATATATAGAGAGAGAGAGAGAGAGAGAGAGAGAGAGAGAGAGCTAGACTGCATAAAATAGTTATAACTTCCTTTAACGACTGCAAGATTAATTTACGCGTCTATTGTATTAGGAAATTAACATATAGAGGTAACATTTAGTTTGCACTAGAACTCTGAAAATGGGTTTATTTAATAAGTTTAAATTTACACCACAATCCAGTGAAATAAAATGAAATAACTAGACCACTGATCACTCGAAGCTAATGTATAAATTACCGTCTGCACATAAAAGAATTCACTATAATATATGTATCCGAAAAATCCAGAGGGAATCTAGCAGGGTTCTGCTATAGGTAGTGCTTCTTAAAATCTGTCAAAACGAATGATAAAATGCAGTTTTTCAGAGTCTTTATTTATACTATTAGGAATGTAACTTAAAGGGGTCATGTGAAAATTTCACACCTTTCTTCATCTTGAGAAAAAAATCGAGGTTCTACGCCGTCGTGTTAACCGCGAACCCCCCCCCCCCCCCCCCCCCCCGGCTTCCGATCTCCGTTCGTGTCAGGCTGCTCGCATGAGGGTGCGAAATCTCTGCGAGAAACTAACTTCGTTAGCTGGGAGTTCCCTGATTCATAAGATCGTATACCGCTTCTACGTTGATTCCGAAAACCAGCCTGGCTTTGATGGGACCGCTCTCCCGAGAAGCTTTGGCAACTCCCACTAGGCGGGGTGACAGCAAGGTAAGCAAAATGAACTGCTGTTAATTGCTCTAGAAACAGGAGTGAGTCTCTGGCCACGTCCCCTTTGGGCCGGCGTTAAGGACAAGATTGATATAAATCGTTCTCAGAGATGGTCGTGGGCGTGATTTAACCTCCCATCAAAGGCCATGCGATCTCAAAAGTTCACAGAAGATAGCAGTCTGCATATTAATGATCCAACGTGTAAAATCCTCGTGGAAATGCTGCATGCTTAATTAGCCCAGGTGCAACGTTCTAGACTGATGAAAAGTTACAACAAATGTTCAGGGGTTCTAATGTTATAGAGAGGGAAATACCCTGTCATCCTAATAATTCAGGTAAGCTGAGTTGTCCGTCACAAGCATCAATAAGAAAATTCTGAAATGATTCATCATTTCTGAGATTCTTAAGGCTTTGGAGAACATTTCTCAAAGTTGTTATGGCACTAGTCAATTCCATTTTTATGCTTTGCAACAGTTTACTAGCAACATTAATTTAATTTAAAACATAGTACCATATAACCAGACAACATAAAAATTTAAAATCTCTGACTTTTAGGGCAAGGGTTTCAGCTTCATGTCTCGTCATTTTGTCTACTGACTCGTCATCAGCAATTTCTATCAAAGCATCATAAAATTCCTCAATATAATATCTTAAAGGACGAAAGGCCTCGATTCTAGATTCCCAGCGAGTTGTACATAGTTGCTTGAGCGTTAGAGTTGTAATATGTTTCTTAAGGATTCCCCAACGCAGTGTTGACGCTGAGAAAATCACATACAATTTCTGAACCGTTTCAAAAAATAAAACTCCTTCTCTAGATGACATCGCGGCATCATTGACCACCAAGTTAAGAGAATGAGAACAGTAAGGGATATAAAAAGCTCTCGGGTTCAAGTCCCTAATACGTTGTTGAACTCCTGAATGTTTTCCTTTCATATTTGATCCATTGTCATATCCCTGGCCACGCATGTTTGCGATTGGAATATCCATGTCTGACAATTTTTTTAGAATGCATTCGGTTAACGCTGAGCCTGTAGTGGTTTCTACAGCAATGAAACCAAGAAAATCCTCAAGAATGTTGATATCATCTGGATTCGTATTAACAAATCTTATAATTAGTGTTAATTGTTCAACGTGACTTACATTGGGAGTGCAGTCTGCAACTATGCTATAATATTTAGCTTTCTCGACCATAGAAATTATTTCTTTTTTTTAATGGTTCCAGAGAGAAGACCAATCAATTCATTTGAATGTTTTTCACAAGGTAATATTGGGTCGATCCACGAGCTACTCTCATTAAATTTTCACACATAGCACAATCAAATCTGGCAATCAGTTTAACAAGCTTTAAAAAATTTCCATTGTTAGGGTCATATAATTTATCAGATGTTCCACGAAATGGCAAGCATTGTAGGCTCAAGAACTGGACAATAGCAATTAGGCGTTCTGTTATGCTCCTCCAATGTCGAACTTCTGAATTTAATAACTTTTGTTGCATTGAATCATTGTCTGTACTGATTTAAGCCTGGACGATAATTCAATTCACTTTGTTTGGGACTCCAAGTGGTTTTTAGATTTTTCGTGTTCATTAAGACACACATACAAATGACCCCAATCATTAAAGTAATCAGTAGTGAGTGACATTTTGTTACAGGAAAACAACTTACAGCAGAAACAAAATATAGAATCTTTTTCTTTTGAATACAGTAACCATGATCGATTCATATGTTCTCCATTGCTTAGCTCCCTAGTGTAAAAATTTAGTGAAAATTTCCGACCATTAGAGCTGCGCGGAAAAACGAACTCATTTTTTGGTCTCTCTGGCAGGCCTTTTTTAACGATTTCCAGTCTTTCGGTATCGCTTAAAGAAGGATTCCATCTTACCGGATCAGTGTACCTCTCAAGTTCATCGCTTAAATCTCTGGAATTGGAAACGGTTAAATCAGTCTCATTTTCGACATTGTTAGTACTCGTAATATCTATGTTACTGGGGTCCGAGTTAGAAGTACTTGACAGGAGCTCAGAATCATTTGTTTCGGTATATTTGCTTATTTTCTTCTGGCCTACATCAGCTGTTTCAGTTTTTAGATATGTATGTAAAGCCCCGCTATGTTTTTGAATATCGCATTCTTTTTCCAGTTTCCGTTTCCGATATTCGGCACCTGATAGTTTTTTCTTTTATCGGACATTATATCTATTTGAATATTAAAACTGTTTTAATAAACCCTACAATAAAATGTATTATTTAGTAATGAACTGAGGCTGAAGCACTGTACTAATGTCCATAAAACGTTTAAAAAACTTATTTATCACTGTAACAGACAGCACATTAACACTGAGCAAAATCAACTTCCTTGAATGCACACTCGAAAACAACTGAAACATTCGAGTCGCCAACATAGAACGGTCGATAAAAAAATAAATTCCTGATTCCCACGCCAAGTTAATTAATTCCCATCTCTCGTTCATCCATGCCGAAAGATTTATCGTGGCGGTCTTCAGTTGACCACTGAACACGGAAATATAATCCTCTGGGACCAAGCGAATAAATTGTAGTGACGTCCCTAAAGAAATACATTTTAGTGCCTTTGTAGGAGAAGATAGCATTAGGATCGTATGGCAGAACTATTAGTGAAGACTTGAAAAACAGCTAAAGCAAATATTTCATAGAGAAAACAGACAAAATGTGAAGGAACAGAAAAGTAAGGAATTTTAAAATAATCTAGACGAAACCTTCGAACACTCCGTGACACCATCCACAGAGGGTTTATTTCAGGAGCCGTTCATGTTATTCAGTCAAAATCCCGGTCGATGACACTTCTACAAATGCCCGCGCCTGGGCTTGAACCGTGAACTCCTGATCACTAGCGCAGTGTGGTAACCATTACACCAGCGCGGCTCCCAGGCGAAATATTTTGGCGGGATTGTAAAAATAAGTAAAAAGATTTTTTGCCCCCCCCCACCCAAAGCTTGCCGCCCCGTTCAAATGCACGTATTGCACCGTCTGTAGAGCCGGCCCTGCTTGCTCCATATGGAACCTGGGACTTTATGCGTTTAGTTCTCTTTAAGAAACTAGCAATAAAGCAGTCCCCAACCCTAGCAGGGGTGGTTCAAGAATCATCATTCTAACGCTGAGGTTGCCAGCCTCACAATACTGGGACATCCACTAGCGATTTTCACACATAATAATATTCACATGGTTATATATATATATATATATATATATATATCTATATATATATATATATATATAGGGAGCCGCGCTGGTGTAATGGCTTCGGCGTTGTACTGGCGACCAGGTGTTCATGGTTCAAACCCGGGCGTCGGCGTTTGAAGAAATGTTTACGGCCGGAAATTTGACTGAATAGCCTGAACGGCTCCTGTGATAAACCCTCTGTGGATGGGAAGGAGCGAAGCTCCTGACCGGGTTGGAAGGAAAGTCCTCAGGTTCCCCAGCCTCGCAATGACATGTCATTGGGCCGAAGGGCTGAAAGCCTAAGTGCCGCTGGTTAAGGAAAAAAAAAAAAAAAAAAAAAAAAAAAAAATATATATATATATATATATATATATATATATATCTATATATATATATATATATATATATATATATATATATATATATATATATATATATATATATTAGTTAACATGTTAGTAAATGAAACATATAGAATAAAAAATGCACAACTTGCTCCAATCTTTGCTCACAGACGTTTTTGCTCCGATGAACAAGTTAAGGCACTGGGTTAGGCCTCTTACACATGTCGTGGGGTCGTTAATTTAATAAGTCCCCTCTCTGACTCCGTGTGTTTCAGTTTCCACAGTCCTGGTTTCCTTGTTAATATTAATAGAGATTTCCTGGGCTATTTTGTAAGTCCGTCCAAAATTCTCTAATAAAAGGTCCAAGTTGATAAACAGGAATCCTGAATTCTAACACTGGTAATGTCTTGTGTCTTCTGGCAAGCGATTTCTCAAGTGAAATAGCTTGAGAAAATGGTCAGATTATATTCCCTACCTTCGTTTGTTATCAGCTATCAAACGTGCCAATCGTTTTCAAACATGGCAAGGGGTCGAGAGGTGCCGCCCAATTCTGTGACAGTAGTTGGAGCAAAACTCCCCGTATGCATCAAACAGCTCGTCGGAAGATTCATATGGGTAGCATATGTAGACTTCATAACCTGCTTTGATGGTGGCTTTAACTGCAGATCCGTCAATATAGACATGCAACCATTCTTCAGGGTAGAAATCAATGGTTCGTTGCGATGACTGGGTCGGAGTATTTTGTTCCATCTACTAAATTTATTTGTACTTCTTGTGTTTTTATGCGAGTATGTGGTGGCAAACTATTTACTATTTTCTGTATAGGCCTACATTTTCATTCTGGGAGGTGGTATCTATCCCGTTTTTCATGGACATGGTGTAAGACTAACTTGTGCTTTATTCCGTGCTTGTGTTCCCAGTTTTCTACAAGGTGTCTATTGGGGTGGTTTCGGTTCATTCTCTTACATCTTTCATAAACTTCTAACACAGCTTTATTCCTCTGCAACCCAAGAGGTTCCACATTTGTGTATATTTCAAATGCAGCAGTTGGGGTTGATCTCATAGCTCCACTAATTAATCGAAGGGCATAGTTCTTCACTCTGTCAAGAGACTCTGTCTGTCTTGGAGCAGGTTGAAAGCAGTGAGTTGTTGTATTCTATCTCAGAACGGACATAGCCAAGGTACACACATCTCAAAGTATCCTTGTCTGATCGCCATGTAGTGCTAGCAAGCCTCTTCAGAAGTTGTAATCGCCTCGGTGCTTTGTTCTTTGTATTCTCAATATGGTTCTTGAGGTTGAGCTGCTGATCAAGTGTGACTGCAAGATATGTGGAATGTTCTTCTTTTGTCTCTTGGTGTTTGTCTAGCCACATGTTGATATTCTTCTTGGGTACTTTATAGCTTTTGGTAAAGATAGTGTACACAGTCTTTGTATGGTTGACCTTTAGTTTCCATGTTTGGTAGTACTCATGCAGTCTTCTAATGTCTCCGTTTAGTCTCCGAGCACCACTTTTGACATTTTCATGGTTCTGCCATTTTGCCAGGTCATCAGCGTAAAGAGTTTTTACGGCTTTGATCTGGTCAGCTAAGTCATTGATATAGATGAGAAATTTATTGCAGCTTAATGATGAGCCTTGTGGTAAGCCCTCCAATAAGACTTCTTTAGATGAGATTGCATAGTTTATCTTTGAATTATTCGATTAATCAAAAATACTTTATCCAGTTGTATAACTTGCCATGTATTCATATGCCAATCATCTTCATTAGGAGGCCTTTTTTCAATACGCGATCAAAGGCCTTCTGGAGGTCAAAGAAGATGGCCACAATATGTTTCTTATTCTGAAAGTCATCATGAATTCTTTGCATCAACCGAAAATGTTGGTCTTCTGTGCAGCTGCTGGTTCTGAAGAATGCCTATTCATGACAAAGAATACTGGAACTTTCAAGGAACCAAAAGAGACGTGTGTTTATCATTCTTTCAGCAATTTTTCCCAGGCAGGATGTTAGAGATATCGTGCGATAGGTTGTGGGTTCATCTGAGGGTTTGTTGGTTTTTTAAATTTGGATAAAATGTGCATTCCTCCTTGTTTTCGGGAGTTTACTTGATCTCCATGTCTTATTTATTAGCTCGAGGACTGCTTCTCTCCCAGATAGGCCCAGGTGGTGTAGCATATCATTATGGATACCTGGGGGCCTGGAGACTTTCTAGGTTTTAATTTCTTCAGGGCTTGTTCTAACTCTTTCATGCTAAATTTTTATTCGAATAGAGAGGCATTGACTGATGAGGCTTTATCTTGTTTCTTTAACTGGCATGGTTGTTTCCTGTCCACCTCTGTCAGTTTTTCTGCTCTATTCACATTGGCAAAGTAACGGTTGAAGTGTTCTGCTTTTGTTTGGTCTTCAGTGATTGTTATCATTGGTTTTGGATTCATCCTTCTACTTTCTCCAGAAAGGTTATTTAATAATGTCCATGCTTTATTTCCATTCCGCCTGAGATCTAAGTTGAAGCATGTTTCTCTCCATTTAGCTTTTTTAGCCTTCTCAACTGTAAGTTTTACGTTGCTATATGCTTTATTGTACTGAATTTTTGCTTCTTGTGAAAATGTGGTCTCAAGTGTTGTCATTGCTTTGCTTCTTTCAGATATAGCAATTTGTATTTCTTTGTTTCAGAATGGTTTATATGGCTTCCGACTGCCCCATGAGATGAACTGAGATGTTGCATTCAAGATTGATTTTGTCAGTTCTTCACTGAATATTTCGACACATCATAACCCTCCACCCCCAAAGGAGCTTAGGCTTTCAACAAACAGATGCCAAGTCCTCCTGTCACGTGCCATCATCTCAAGTTCTTTCCACGTTCTCATCATTTTCACCTCTGTTTCCAGCTCTCTTCTCCATGTGCTTCTTGGTCTACCTCTGCCTCTCTTGCCCTGGGGGTTCCAGAACAAGGACTGCCTTGTAATGCTATCAACAGGTTTCCTCAGTGTGTGTCCTATCCATCGCCATCTCTTGTTCCACTGGCACTTGTCTACTTCTTATCATCAGTTCCCCGTTGGTAACCTTGTCATACCATTTTAATCCCTCTATTCTACGCAAGCACCCATTTATGAAAGTCTGTAGCTTTTTGGTTGTTGTCATTGTTGTTCTCCATGTCTCAGAGCCATACAATAGGACTGACTTCACATTTGAGTTGAAGATTCTTATTTTCGTGTTGGATCCGATTTCTCTTGATCTCCATATATTTCCAATGCGATGAAAGCTCCTCATGATTTTTGTATTCTTATTTTGATATCACTGTCTGTCCCTCCAACTTTGTCTATATTACTGCCAAGATATGTGTACGATTCTACATCTTGTATTGGAGTTTCTTCAAGTTCAACCCTGTTAGCATTACTTGCATTTATTCTCATTATTTTTGTCTTTTCTCTGCGTATTTTCAGACCCAATTGCAGTGACCTCTCGTCGAGTGTTTTCAATTTGTCCTGCATCTGATTACGGTTATGGGACAGAAGAGCCAAGTCATCAGCAAAATCCAGATCATCCAACTGCTTAGTCAGAGACCACTGGATTCCATTTCTGTTGTGTGTTGTCGATGATCTCATAACCCAGTCTATTGCTAGTAAGAAAAGAAATGGAGACAAGAGGCATCCCTGTCGCACTCCTGTTCTTATCCCAAACGGTTCTGTAAACTGTCCTTCGTGAAGAACCCTGCATGTCATGTCTTCATATGTTTTCTTTATTAAATTAATGATCTTCAGGGGAACTCCATAATGCCTCATCAATTTCCAAAGTGATTCTCTGTCTACACTGTCAAATGCCTTTTCGTAGTCCACAAATCCAATGTATAGTGGTGAATTCCATTCCAGACTTTGTTCAACTATTATTCTCAAAGTGGCTATCTGGTCTGTACATGATCTGTTTTGTCGAAAACCTGCTTGTTCATCTCTCAGTTTCTTGTCTTCGACTCTTTTAATCTCTCAAGGATAATCCTGTTTAATACTTTTCCTGGTTCTGATAGTAACATTATTCCTCTATAATTTATGCACTCTTGTAAATTTCCCTTCTTAGGCAACTTAACCAGATATCCTTCCTTTCATTTTGCTGGTATCTCTTCCTTTTCCCAGACTTTACCAAGTAATTTATATAACATCTGTAGCCGTGTCGATAATCTGCTTTTATGGCCTCTGCTGGAATGCCATCAGGTCCTGCCGCTTTTCCATCTCTTAGAAGCTTTATGGCTTTCTTTGTTTCTTCCTTTGTTGGTCTTTCACCGTTAATTTCTAGCTCTTCTTCTGCTGGCTGGATGTCCGGGGGGTTTTGTGGAGCTGGTCGATTGAGAAGGTCCTCTAAGTATTCTGTCCACCTCTTCATTTGCTCCTGTATATTGCTGAGCAGTTTCCCATTCTTGTCTTTTATGAGGCAACTTGTTTGCTTGTATTTTCCTGTTAGCTTCTTTGTGCTGCTATACAGTTCTCTCATATTTCCTTTGGCTGCAGCATCTTCTGCCTCTCTTGCCAACTCCTCAATATACTTCCTCTTGTCTCTTTTGATACTTCTTTGTTTGCTTCTGTGTACACTTCTTGAGCCTTGGCTTTGGAACTTCTGGTTTTGCTTGTGTTTAAATCTGCTTTCTTGTTTTTTCTGTCTTTTATCTTATTGATGGTTTCTGTTGTTATCCATGCTTTTTGTTGTCTTTCCCTTTTCCCCAGTATTTCTTCACATGTCTCATTCCATACAGTTTTGACCTGCTGCCAATAGTCTTCTGTATTCTCTACATCTTCCAGCTGTTGGAGCACTTGGAATTTGTTGCATACTGTGACCGCAAATTTGTCTCTTGTTTTCTTAGATGTCCTACATTAAATTGTTGTCTATAATTTTGCATTGTTGCATATCTCTTGAGTTTAATTTTTACTTTGGCTATCAGAAGGTGGAGATCTGATGCCACATCTGCTCCTCTATATACCTTTACATCCTGCAATGATGATCTAAACTTCTTGTTTATGCATATATGATCAATCTAATTTTCTGTTCTATGGTCTGGTGATATCCATGTTGCCTTGTGTATTCTCTTTTGTGGAAACATGCTTCCTCCTATAGCCAGTTGATTTGAAGCACAGAAGTTTGAGAATAGTTCCCCATTTTCATTCATTATTCCTAGCCCATGTTTTCCCATGACTTCTTCAAATCCGGTATTGACTGTACCTATCTTTGCATTCATGTCACCCATCAAAATTGTGATGTCTCTTCTTTTTACTTTATCCATAATTTCCTGTAGTCTAGTATAAAATGCTTCTTTCACCGACTCTTCTTTGTCATTAGTTGGTGCATAACATTGGATGACATTTACATGTATTTTCTTTTTAGCTGTTTTAAAAGTGGCTGTTATTATTCTGGGTCCAACAGCTTCCCATTCAATGAGTGCTTTCTGTGCTTCTTTACATAACATGAGAGCCACCCCTTCACTGTGGTGTGAACTTTCGTCTTCATGTCCTGAGGACAGCACCAATTCAACTGTGATGAGTTTCTTCCTGTCTACCCCCTTCCACTTTGTTTCACACATTCCCAGAACCTCGATTTTATATTCCTTCATTTCTGCTGCTACTTGTGCCACTTTCCCTTGTTCGTTTAATGTCCGAACATTCCAGGTGCCAAATCTGGAAGTTCTCCTAGAAGAAAGAAGGTTAGTCAGCAACACAGACTTCTTTCGGCTTTTTCTGTGTTGCATCATACACCTCCCTGCGAGAGGACCTTCCCCTGTCTTGGATGGCTGTGTTTTATTTTCCTTATTTGACTTGTCCATATTTGTTGAAGTTTTTGTGGTTTAAATTTTTTACAGGATGGGGTAACCAGCCCCATGCCCAACCCCCCTTAGTCGCTTTCTACGACATGCATGGAAGGGAACAGTGTTACTATTCTTTGCTCCCCTTTCGGGCCCCGGTAACACACGGGTGGGGATTTCGACACATTTGGTATCAATATTTTCTAGGAAGCGGTCACATGTTTCTAGGAATAGCCTCCAATTTGCGTTTTGAAATTTCCAGCGAGTTCTCTGTTTGAAGCATGCTTTACTGGGGGTGGTTTTGGTGGTGAGTAGAAGTTTGTGGCCACTTTCAATGTCATCTAGAACCTGAGTCTGTTAGGTCAGATGAGCAGATTGTCAAGTCAGATCCGCTGAGAGAGAGGTGGGCCCTGTGCAGCAGAGTTGGTGGGAAATCTGTATCCTGTAACATTGACAGGTTAGTTGTTTCACAGGTCTCTTCAATGTACCTTCCTGTTCTGTTGTAGTCAGCATAACCCCAACTGGGTGAGTGTCCGTTGAAATCACCGACAAGAAGGGTTTTGAGATATTGTGTCTTCTATAGTTCTGGTAAGTTGCATGTTGTCTGTGGAGGGCTGTGCACACTGTATATAGTATATCTGCCTCCACTGTGCCAGATATAGACTTTTTGTACATCTGGGGGATAGGCTAATGATAGCTGTGTGACATCTGAGGGATAGGCTATTGATAGATGTAGATGTCATTCCGGATGTAGGTTACTATGTCACGGCAACCACCGCACTTACAGGCGTAACTAGTGTATCCAGACAGGTCAAAGTCTTTGTGTAAAGTTTCTTGTATAGCAGTCACATGTACACTATGACTGTCTAGCAGTTTGGCAAGTTCAAGCTTTTTGTTTCTAAGGCCACATATGTTTAGCTGCAGAATATTTAGTGTAGATGTGTTTTCTGTGTGATCTGGTTTCTTGTTGCCCCTTCTCCAAGGCTTCCTCTTCTTGGGAAATCTGTCTGTCAGGTTTTTTCCAGTAATTAATTTTTCGCACATTATAGCCTGGTTACCCACTGTCTGGCGTGGACCTTAATAATCAAGGCGTCGTCCGATCTCGTTTGAATTAATACATTTTGGCATTTTCATCATAATGGCATTGTGTTGCTGCGGTGCCTGTGGATTTCCTACCCACCCTGGGTAGAAGCCAGAAGTGTACTGTGCAACCTCTAGGGGTGATAAAGGGGGAGTTTCTGCGTCTCTGTGAGATACATAGCCAAGGTAGGGCTCACAGTGCTCATTCCCCACCACCAAATTACCTGCTGGTTATGCCGAGTTCTCCGAGGCTCTAGGCATATGACCAAAAGTTGAAAGCAATATGATCGTCAAGTCCTGAGTCTCTGTGTCTGTACGATGGGTTCTAAGGTAAAAAGGTAAAGGAACCCGTTACACGCCCATTGAGGCATATTGGGAATATGGTGTTAGGCCCATATTATCTTGACCATCGGCACACAAGGGGTGATGTGGTCGGCATCACGCCGGCCGCCTTAACCTTCCCAGAGTAGCTCTGGTACCCATTTGGGGCTGGGTCGACCCAGGAGCCGTTTGTGGCCTAAAAATTTTTCCGCCTCATCTGGGGATCGAACCATAGACCACTGCGTTAGGAAGCCAGTGCACTAACCACTATGCTAACGATGGGTTCTAGTCTTCATGAAATAGTTCATTCTCGTTCCCACTTCTAAGACTTGTTCATTATCCATCTGGCTCTTTCCCACCTATAGATGATGTGTACGGTATAGTGCACCTGTTTTATTATCGAGGTTTGCTCCTCTAGATCCATTGTGTTTAGCCTGGAGGTTCGCGACCTCAGTTACCAGGACTACCTCGAGAGGGTGTGGCTCTTCACAACAATCTTAGGGTATGAGAGGTTTTGCTATGCCAAGAGACTGACACCGCAATGGTTGCTCCTTTCATGAAAAATGAATTCATTAGGCCTAAGGTGAAGCAAGGGGGAAAGTCCACTACTCACAACACAAACACTTCATACCCCCTGTCTGTAAAACATACTTAGCCCCCAGAAAGAGAGGTAGGGGATGCGGTAGGCCTGATATAGAGGAGGAGATATTTCTGGCCAGTACATACTTATATATTCCAGAGAATGTTCAGTCTTAATCGCTAGGTACCTTCACATTTTGGCATACATGGAAATGAAAAGTGTCGTAAATTTATTGAGATGATTCTGAGAACCAGTGGTCCCGTTATAGAGAGAAGTATGATAGTGAAGGCTCTGTGAAAGATAAGGATTTAGAAAAAAAGGTAGTTGATTTACAAGTGATGGAATAGAGTAAGGACAGTCTCTTTTACGACAATCTTTGTTTATCTCAAAGACTCCTACAGCTCTACAACCAATTAATTGCCAGTTTCCATACACTCAAGTGCACGCACCAATTTGGTGTTTCAAACACTCCGACACAACGTAAATACAAACTACAGATAAACAGTTAGGGGTAATTTTGGGCCTGGAAATCCAACACACGACAAAAGTTTTAGTATGTTTATTTATCATAAAATCAACTCACAACATATATATCAGTTCACAGGTAAGAATCATATGTTTACAGAATTACAAATACAAGTTGGGGGGGGGGGGGGGGGGGGGAGTTGTTTAGGAGGAGTATCCAATAATCCCTTCTCGCTTGTATTAATAAGATAGACCCGGTCCCAAAAGACAAGGAGGGGGGTGGGGTGATGATGATCAGAGATAGGTAATTTAACTCAACAGTAAATTCGTGACTCTAATAAGAGATGTTACACAGTTATGAAGTGGGGGGGGGGGGGGTGGGGGGGGGAGGGGGGATGTAGGAACAAATTATTCTATTAAATTCTCAAAAACCAAAGTTTCCCCTTCCTGAGCAGATTTAATGCGGGGGGGGGGGGGAATTACAAAGGTAATAAAATCCCACTTAAGAGAAATAATACGATGAATACGAACGAACGAACGAACGAACTTTATTTTCAAAGGGTTAAGAATTGGGCACGCAGGCCCGTCTGACATTCTGCCCTTCCTCTCTCTCTCATCATATATACTATATTCTTTCATCCTCACATTTACTATAAGCATAATTAAGGCATTTATCATTATAAAAGTAATATTACATTTGCAATAATCATCATAATTAAAGTACGTTTTTAACATTAAAAAAGAATAATAATAATAATAATGAATGTAAAAATAAAATATAAAAAAATAAAAATAAACATTAATACATAGATTAGATAGATAGATAGATAGATAGATAGATAGATAGATAGATAGATAGATAGATAGATAGATAGATAGATAGATAGATAGATAGATAGATAGATAGATAGATAGATAGATAGATAGATAGATAGATAGATAGATAGATAGATAGATAGATAGATAGATAGATAGATAGATAGATAGATAGATAGATAGATAGTTTATGGTGGTATATAATAAGAACTCGTGACATTTTGGGAATCCGCTGCTGAATGACCTGGGACTTAGTGTGTTGTCAGCACATGCAGAAAATGTTCCCACAGGTGAGCAGCTTTGAGTCCCAAACAGATACTGCCGCAGGGAGTGAATTGTTTACGCCTCCACTATACGAGATCCAGCTTTATGACCTATGCTCCTTAGGGAGGTAAAGGGTATTGACTGATAGATAAGAATCGTGCATATAGGCCCGTCTTACATTTTGCCCTTCCTCTTACTCATCTTTTATTGCTAGTTATTCAGACATTCTCCATACTTAAGGTGTTAGTTTAATGGCGATGCAACATTATAAGTAGTATAAAAGCATACATTTACAGTATTTGATTACAATTAAGAAGTAAGATATATAAAAATGAAAAACTAGATCATTAGACCCTCCATACAGCATATTAGATAATAATTCGAAATATAATCCCTTAGGGCGGCATATAATTGGCACTCATAATGTATTTGAACAGTCTACGATTATATGAGTAGGGACTGTGCATGTTTTTAAGATCATGTGGAAGATTGTTCCAAAGATGAGCAGCTCAGTAAGCCAAGCTCTTCTTGAACAAATCTAGCCTGGGCTTGGGTACCTGTAACTGGTTTAAGCGGTTACTACGTTTTTCATTGAATTTTAAAAGAGGCCACAGATACGTTGGAGCATTCTGTGACAAGATTTTGTGAGCGAATTTAGCTTTGTTAAATAGGAAGCGCTTTCTAAGGGGTAATATTTTAAGATAGTTATATAAATCTGTACAATGTGTTTGGTGTTTATCAGCAACTAGGCGCACTGCACGTTTTTGAAGTGAATGAAGCCTTTTTGTGTTGGATATGGAACAACCATCCCAGATTGTGGAACAATAGTCTAGGTATGTTTGTATGTGAGATGTGTAGAACATTTTCCTTGCCCCCTCATCCAGGAAGTGTTTGATTTTGGCTAATTGGTAAACTTTTTGTGCCGTTAGCTTTGTGAGTGCACTTACATGTGAGTTCCAACTTAGGTGCTGGTCAACAGTTAGACCTAGAGTTTTATGTTCATTTACGTTTTCAATTAGTGATGTTCCAATGTAGAGCTGAAGTGTTGTTTTCTGCGAGTTTTGTAGTTTTTGTCTGGTTGATATTAACATACATTTCGTTTTACTAATATTTATTTGCATTCGATTCTCGTTGCTCCACTTAATAATATTATGTGTATCAGTTTGTAAAGATAGTTCTAGTGTGGCGCAACTTTTGTCACTAGTGTAAACAGTACAGTCATCGGCAAACAGATCACAGGATGAGTGTTTGATGTACAGAGGAAGATCATTAATGTATACGGCAAAGAGAAGAGGGCCGAGGATAGAACCCTGAGGAACACCGATGTCGACGACAGTTGGGTTGGACAAAGAATTATTGTAAGACACCACTTGTTGTCTGTCTGTCAGGAATGATTTAATTAACTTCACCAGCTTAAGATTTACTTTCATTGTTTCTAATTTTCTGATTAAAATAGAGTGATCAATCATATCGAATGCTTTTTAAAAGTCTACAAAGAGTGCTGCACATAAGTTATCGTTATTGATGTTTAGATGCCAGTTCTCTATCATTTTTGTTAAGGCTGTGTCGCATGAATGCTTTGGTCTAAACCCCGACTGACTATCAACAAGCAGGTCATTATTAGCTAGGTGTTCCATTGCTGTTTTGTGTATGTGTTTTTCCAGTGGTTTGGACAGCGATGATATAAGCGAAATAGGCCTATAGTTACCAAGGTTGCTATTATCTGATGAACCAGGTTTAACAAGAGGGTATACTTTAGCGATTTTAAAGGCAGATGGAAAGTAACTCCTTGCGAGACATTGATTATATATGTATATTAGTGTATCAGTAATAGCTGGTGCAGCATAACGCAGTATTCGATTACTGATTCCATCAAGTCCCGATGAGTTATTATCTTTAAGATCAAAAAGATAGTTATAAACTTCGTTAACTGTTACAAAAGGAATGTCGCATGGAACGGTGTTAGTACACTTGTTCTCGCAGAACGTAGATAATTCGCTGAAGTCACAAGGGGAAGAAGGTATGGCGGATTTTATATTGTGGATGTCTGCCTGAAAATGATTGCTGAAATCTGTACAAGTAAATGAAGTATTGGGTTTTTGTGAGTCTGGCGAATTTCTTTTGTTCACCAAGGTATTGATTGCCTTCCATATATTTCTACTGTTGCTTTTGCTTTGAACTAAATGACTAAAGTAGTTTTTCTTTTCTCTGCGAATTAAATATTGTACTTTGTTCCTTGCCGCCCGATATGTAATGATGTCCTTATTTTTGTGCGCTCGATCCCTCTGCCTCATAGTGGCAAGTACTTCTTGTGTGATAAATGGAGATTTTATTTGTCTTTTTACGCGAATTTCTTTAGTAGGCACATGCTTATTAAAAATACTATAAAATGTCCGTGTCCAATATGCAATGGCGTCATCAGGATCAGGAAGTTGGTAAACATCGGCGAAAGGCGCATTTCGCAAATCATTTAAAAATAATTCTTGGTTGAAATTTTTGAGACTTCTATATTCAATACTGATGTGTTTATTTTTAGGAGATTTGTACCCATTTTTTGCCCAAGTGCAACATATGGGATAGTGGTCACTCATAGCAATAGTAGGGATGGAACATTCTATAATGTTTTCTGGACAGGTTACATAGATGTGATCGATCAGTGTGGATGATGTTTTTGTTACTCTGGTAGGTTTGTTGACTATTTGTTTCATGTTGTACGATGCTATGATGTTGGTCCATGTTTGATTTGGCTTATGCATATCAATATTGAAATCACCAAGAAGAATAATTTCATTGACTGTAATAATAACTTTATCCATCATGTTCGTGAAATCTTCAAACCATGTTGTTCCTACACTGGGATTTCGATAAAGATATCCTATTAAAATGGGTCTTTGCTTATGTGGCTTTACCTCTAACCATATGCATTCTATATCTATGGTCTCTAGATCGTTTCTGCGGCGATAACTGAGAGAAGTGGAAATATAGACTGCTAAACCTGTCTCTAATTGTCTACTAGAATCTCGCCGAATAGTGTTAAAACCAGTACGTGCAATGTCACCATCCGTTATTTTCTCATTCAGACGACTTTCTGAAAGCCCAAAAACATGGAAATTTTGATTCAGAACTTGTGTGAGTTCTGGAAGTTTACCTAGAAGATGGTTTACGTTCAGATGGCCAAGTCGTAAACCATTCTTGGTTAGTAACTGTTCATAAGTACCTGGCATTTATGTTATGTAAAAAAAGCTCGCGCTCAAATACTAAATTTAACAAATTTTACCAATGAAGGGGAATTAATGGTGGTATTAATAAGTGGGGCACATTGAAAACTAATTACAAACAATTCAGCCAATTGAATTACGTCAAAAATAGGTGAAAAATGTAACAAATCAAGCGCTCATATCAGACAGTCAAACAGTGTGGAAAAGAAAAAAAATTATAATAATAATATAATAAAATTATATACATATATATATATATATATATATATATATATATATATATATATCTATATATATATATATATATATATATATATATGTATATCATATATATATATATATAAAACAACAATCGACAGTTGCTGGTGTTACAGAGACAACTAGTGAGGCCAACTTATTTACTAGGTGAACAACTTATAATGGTTTAAACAAATAGATCTCCCTTCATTCATGCACGCTCAGTTGGCCAACGTACTGTCGCATACACAGACTTACCAAATCTTGGACTCTGGCGCTCCTTAGAAATATTACAAAAACACTTTACTAAGTTAGTGTCTTTTCTTCTGTTGCCGGCCCCAGAGTAACACGGTTGTTTGTTTGCACAATGGTTCCTGAAATCGCCGGAATATGAAGATACAGAGTTCTTTGTTTTTTGTTAGGAAAAAGAGTTCTAAAGGATGGCACGGTCACAAGTCCTGGTGGTGACAATGGGGTGGTTTCTTTGCTTTAGCCACTGATGGTGACACGACTGACCAGTAAAGCATGGGGTTCTTGGGGGGGGGGGTTTAAAATCCAGTGAAGAATTATGCACTGTCAGGGTTCAGGAAAATATATATATTCTTTCTCCGTCGAGCAGTAAATAAAGTAAAAGGGTCTGGCAATGTTCTTCTCCAGTAAAACTTACATTAATTGATCGTGTGTTAAATTGTGCTTGGGGTTGCTTTCTTTCTGCTAATTTTAGATAGCTGAATCTCAAAATAGAGGATCGCCACAAGATTTAAATTTAAACAGTCTCATCAACTTCTGGAGTGGGTTTTTTTTTTTAAAGAACTGAGTCTGGGAGACTCTCTACAATGTTCTTTCTTTCTTTCTTACTTTCTTTCTTACATTCTTGCTGGGATGCAAGGTTACGATCACCCTATATATATACTTACTTACTTAGTTGTTCCCCTTCTACCGTGAGGTGTAGAGGTTTGGAAGAAAGAGCGCCAGACTATCCTATCGGCTGTCTTCCTCCTGGCCTGGTTCCATTCTAGTCCTCGGTCCTTCAAAGATTGTCTAATGTTGTCCTCCCAGCGGACTCTGGGTCGTCCTGGTGGTCTGGATCCCTGGCTCTTTGTTTCCCATGCTTGTCGTGGTAGCCGATCTTCTCCCGTTCTGCAGACATGGCCAAACCATCTTAGTTGGGACTGTCCCTATATATATGAAAGATAAAAACATGTAATTCATACTGAAAATTAGATAACATTCTAAAGCGCGATAAATTTACCGCTCACTATTCTACACACTCGCGTCTTTAATTCTATATATTCAAGAAAAGCTCCCCGCGAGCCTGATAGTTAAAAACACATCTATATGTACAGAACTAAACTAAATGAATTAGTTTATAAATTCCTTCGCGACTTTTAAAGGTTACTTTAAGCATTTAAGCCTCTATTATCTTAAAAATAATGTAATAGATATCATTAACTCTTCAACTGGAACTTTCGAGATAGGTTTAATTTAATAGATTTAATTTAACCACAAAATCCAGTGAAATAAAATAAATGAATGAACTAGACCACTGATCACTTTAAAAAAGTGTTATACCGTTTAAGCACAGAACACTCCAATATAGCCGAAAGATCCCTGGGGAGTCTAGCAGGATTCAGCTATAAGCTAGTGGTACTTTAAAGGCTCTGGTAAAACGAATGATAATGGCAGTTCCCAGAGGTCTGCGTATATACTATTAGGAATGACAAATGAGGGGGACATGTTAGATTCTAACACCTCTCTTGATCTTGAGGTAAAAATCGAAATTCTCGCCGTCGTGCTAACAGAGAGGCCGCTCCTGACTTCCTGGTTGTTAACCGCTGCGCTTCTTCCGATTCCTCGGTCTTCCGAGCGTTCTGTGGTTCGCATCGAGGTGTGAAATTCCTGCGAGACGCTGCTTCTAAGGACCATCATGCCTTAGATCTATGTCGCTCCTACGTTTGATTCTGGCAACTCCTTTAAGGCAGGTACGAACGAAAGGTCTAACAGAATGCTTGCTTATAATCGCTCTAAATAGCTCTAGAGGTAACAGTGGGTGTGGCTTAACCTATCCTAAGACAATGCGGTCTTCAGAAGGCATGGCAGATAACGGTCTGCATATTTAATAGCCAACGTGGTAAAAAGTTCGCTCTGCTTCAGTGAATATTAATGAGCCCACGTGTAAACTCCCACGATGTTATTGCGCATAGCTAATGAGCCAAGGTGGAATAGGTTCGCTCTGGCGAAACAAAAAAGTTGCAACAAATGTTCGGGGGCACTGATGTTATGAGAAGCTAAAAGTCCCTTTAATCATCCATCAAATCCGGGAAAATTCACTTGTCAAACTAGACGTACGTCACAATCGTCCCCACTTTTAGACATGAAACCATTTTTCATGTTTCATTTTTGACAATGGAGGTGACCTGATTGGTGACTTTAGGATGAGTGGTATCTTCAGTTTGCTCTTCTTCCTCTGTAGACCAGTTTCTACTCATGAAATCCGCCCCAACGTTTTGTTTACCCGGAATGTATTCCACTTTGAAAGAGTAAACACTTAGCAACAGGGCCCACCGCATGATTCTTGCGTTGAATTCCTTATTGGCACCAAGGAAAGCTAAGGGAGCGTGGTCCGTTTGTACCGTGAAAGATGTACCATAAAGAAATTCATGATGGCGCCTGATGCCGTCTACCAAAGCTAGACATTCTCTTTCGACTACACTGTAGTTCCGTTCAGCCTTATTTAATTTCCGACTGCCATAAGCAACTGGAAATAGCATATTCGGGTCATTGTCCCCAGCTTGCAACAATGTTGACCCGATGCCCTGACCTGACGCGTCGACTCGCAATACGAAAGGTTTCATGAGGCCAGGTAACCTCAGAATGGGGTAGGCCTATGCAGATAACTGTCCTTTCAAAGTGCTATAAGCCAGTTCACACTTTTGATCCCACATGACCTTATCAGGACAACCTTTCTTTGTGAGGTCAGTCAGAGGTGCCGTCAGTCCGTTGAAGTTCTGGATGTACTTCTGATAGTATGCACATAGTGATAAGAATGACCGGATGTCTTTCTTTGTTCGGGGCCTTTTTGCTGCAACTATTTTCTCGATGTTCTTCTTAACGGGCCAACTACAGCCGTGAGAAATAGTATGCCCCAGGAAGTCAAGCTTTTCAAACCCTATGAGACATTTGCTAGGTCTGGCTGTGAGACCAGTTTCCTGTAGTATCCTGAGGAGCAAGCAACCGTAGCAATATGTTCTTCATAGGTTTCCGGTGCAATTAAAATGTCATCCATTAAATTATGGATATGGGGGCTTTGCAAAGGATCTAGAAGCCTTCTCATCATCCTAGTGAATACTCCTGGTGCGTTATGCAACCCCAACGGCATCACATTAAATGTGTAATGTCCTTCACTAGTGCTGAAAGCTAACAAGGGTTTTACTTCCTCCTTTACAGGTATTTGATAGTAACCTTTACTCAGGTCTATCTTGGAGAAAATTCTTGCCTTGCTGAGCTTAGTAAACAACTCAGAAACAGTTTGGAGAGGTTCGGGCTGAAATTCCGTTACCGCGTTTAGCAACCGGTAATCTATACACAGCCAAACTTCCTTATTGGGCTTCTGCAACAGCACTACACTCGAACTGTAAGGGGAGGTAGACTCATTGATAATTCCTGCCTGACGCAGCTTGTCTATTTCTCCACGAAGTGCATCAGCTTTTGCATATGGAATGGGGTAAACTCTGGTACGAACAGGGGTCTCGTTTGTTAATTTCATGTCAAATTCAATGAGATTTGTTCGACCAGGTACATCCGTTAAGACTGCACTGTACTGCTTCGGTAGCGCCCTGGTTTCTGTTTGTTGTTCCTGTGAGAGATTGTCGCCGAACTTGACATCTTTAAAGGATTCTGTGGGTTGCAATGGGTACTCCATGCAACCATCATCATCTTCCTCGTCTTCCGTTGCTATAGCGACAGCTAGGAGATGCTCGGAGGATGGCACCGGTCTTTCCAAATATTTCTTAAGCAGATTTATGTGGAAGACCTTCTCCTTTCCTTTGATGGAGATATTGTAATTGGTACGTGAGATCTTTTTAAGGACTGTAAACGGCCCTTGCCATCCGATGCGAAGTTTATTGCTTCCGGTTGGAAGTAGCAACAAAACTTTTTCCCCTGGTTGTAATTCTCTCTCTTTTGCAGCTTTATTGTATCTTTTGGAATGCTTAGCGCGGGCGTTCTTAAGGTTGGTGGTAGTTAGATCCTATCCTAGCTTTAGCCTTTCCTTAAGCTCAGATACATGTTTGCTTGCAGAGACGACTGTCTCATTAGCCTTCTGGTCTGTCAGGGACCGAAGTAAGGCTTCTAGTGGCCCCTTAATAGGTCTGCCAAATAAAAGTGTAGCAGGCGGGAATCCTGTAAACGCTTGGGGTACCTCTCTGTAGGCGAATAAGGCAGCAGATATATATTGGTCCCAGTCTTCTGGTTTCTCCTGACCCAGCTTACGTAACATGGTGGTGAAGCTGCCATTAAAACGTTCCACGAGCCCATTTCCGGCCGGATGGTAGGGACTTGTGTGAATATGTTTGGCCCTCAAGATCTTAAAGATCTCTTCCATTAACAGGCTACGGAATTGGGATCCATTGTCCGTCAAAACTTGTTGAGGGAATCCCAACCGTGTAAAAATTTGCACGAGGGCTTCTGCGACATGCTTGGAATCTATGCATGTTAGCGGTACTGCTTCGGCCCACATTGTGCAAGTGTCGACTAAGGTCAGGATGAACCTGTTCCTTCTTTTGGTCCTTTCCAGGGGTCCAATGATGTCGACAGCAACCCGTTCAAATGGAGTCCCCACAACTGGCATTTGCCCCATGGGTACTGGGGGTGTCAAGTGCTACCCGTTGGCACTGGGCGCAGGATTTCACATACCTGATAATGTCAGAGTTCATTCCTGGCCACCAGTAGTGGGTTTGTATTTGCTGAATAGTGGCGTTTTGTCCCATATGTCCGCTAAAGGGAAGAGAGTGTCCCATTTCTAAGATCTGGCTTCTGTACTGCGTCGGTACTAGGAGCTGGTTGTTCCCTGTATCAGGGTCACCCATTCTACGATACAATACGCCATTCTTAGAAAAGATGTCTCCGTTGTGTCTGCGGTCCTTAGCCATGGGCAGTTTTCTAAAGCAGGGCTCCAGAGTAGGGTCCTTTTGTTGCGCTTCCTTCAGTTCATTCGGCAACAAATTTGGCGCAGGTTCCCTCTCCTTCTTGGCTTGCCCTCTTGTGGTTACCGCTGCCACAATCGGCTCCTTCGGTCTCCCAATAAACACATATCTACATCCCAGGATAACTGGGTAGATCGGATCATCCATAATGGCTGCTTTAATGACGCCTCTGACAAAATCAGAGTGTATTTCTACCAATGCGATAGGCAGCGTCCTGGATGCATCACTCTTGAAAACTCCACAGAATTTGACGGTTTCCTCTGTCTCCTGACCGGGTTTGACAAGGTGTCTGGCGACAATACAATCAAAACTTAATCCAGTGTCAAAGAGACAAGTAGTTGAGGTCCCGTTCAAATTTACAGTTCCTCGCGTTGAGGGTCGGTCCCCCTCAGGGTGAGAATCACTGACACTGACTCTACCTTTCGAGGCTGTATGCAAACACCCGATGCGGTTAGGCCTGGTTTGCTTGCCCTGATCAGACGTTCCTGGCCTTTTCCTTGACCTTGGTGGCCGCGCTGCCACGTAGGCTTGATCAGAATTATTGTTTGAGGAATAACGGGTTTTGTAGAATTTCGATTTTTCCTGGGGAGGTCTCTGGTTATTATTTTCTCGTTGGTTATAGTGCTGAGAGGAATTAGAGGAATAGGATGACTGCTCTAGATTTTGCTTTCGAGATGGCTCATCTGTGGGTTTACGTTCAGTGCTGGAAAGTTCGGCCATTGCATTGGTATAGCGTTCGGCCTTTTTGAGGATGTCCTCAAGCCTGACTGCCCCCTGTTCAGCCAAAAATCTACGGGTTTCATTCGACAAAGTGGACTTTATCTGTTCCACAAGAACAAGTTCAAGTAGTCCCTCATATGTAAGAGGTAATTCAGATAATTCAATGCACTTTGTCAGATAGCCCATGAGACGTGAAGAGAACTGGGGAAATGTTTCCGTGCTTTCTTTTCGGCTGTTTCTGAACATTTGCAGAAACTTTCGGGCGGTCATCTCAAACCGCTCTAGCATGGCCTTCTTTAGCATGTTGTAATCATGTTGGTCAGCTCCCAGCTTCGCATACACATCATAAGCATGGCCTTTCAGTGCAGTTTAGAGTTTAAGTGACCAACGGGAACTCTCTAACCCATACAGATTTGCGAGCCTCTCGAATTTCTCTAGGAAGGTGTCAATTTTTTCGTTGGGGCTAGGAAAAGACTCTAAAGCAAAAGACATCGCAGTTAATTGGGCAGATTGAGTGCTGGAGAGATCCGTTGCTTGAGACTGGGGTGAGGACGGCTCTCCATTATTTGAAGTAGAGGCACTCCAACTCTCTAAAGCCTTGAGTGCCAATTCGTGTTGTCTCCCCCTCTCTCTTTCTCTGCGGGCTTCCATCTCTGCCTCAATTTTCTTGTTTTCTGCCTCAATTTTCTTGTTCTCTGCCTCAATTTTCTTCTGCTCCAATAGACGCTCTTCCACTTCTTTCCTCTCTGCTTTTTCTTGAGCATCTTTCCTCTCTGCTCTCTTTTGTGCTTCCTTCCTTTCCGCCTCATAACTTTCAAGTTCCTGGTTGACAAACAAGTTAGCGGCTTCTCCTTCTAAACCTGATTCTTTCGCCTCCAGCCTTAGGATGGATCTCATCTGAATCCTCTCTGCCATGATTAAAGAACTGGATGCTTCTACTACTAGAGAATAGTAAGAAGAACGAGAAGGGGAAGAAACTCGGAACCGCTACGAGAAAAACCAAAGTAAAAATTTACTTGAGTTATCTCCTACCTTGTGAAGTGCTAACTTATCTCTGCTATTGTATGTCACTAACGACTTTTAATGCAAGCGACTATGCCAATTTAATGCTAAGTTAAACTAGAAAGAGAAAAAAAAATCTACTTTTACTAACTGTAGAGAAAAAAATTTATATTCAAACAATTTAAAGGAAAAAAAATTTCCCTTAAAATTTTAATTCTCTAACAACAAACTCGGTCCTCTGAAGTCAATTAAAGAGTAGAGACGATGTTAACTAGATTTTAAAAATTTAGAACAAGCATCTTTAGCTTTGCTCAGCTCTTCAAACTTCAAAAAACCTTTTGTGACTGAAAACAATCACGCACTCCCAGCAATCATGTAAAAAATTTTGCCAATTTTCTCTGCCAGAGAATAAAAAAAATTAACAAATATTTTGTTATCAGTACTATCTACTGCTGTGGAAAGAACAAAACCTGCAATAATTTTGTGTGTGGTCGGCCCAAATACTAAAAGGCGTGGTCTAGGGGATGTAATTATATTAATATTATACCCTACTTCACAAAGACACGCAGACACACTCTATCTAGATAGACTCAAAAATTCCGGGCGAACACCTCCTTTATAGTCATATTAGATGGGTTCAAGAATCTTGGACGAGCCAAACCATTTATTGTCGTAAATTTATTGAATCCCAAAATAGAGGATCGCCACAAGATTTAAATTTAAACAGTCTCATCAACTTCTGGAGTGGTTTTTTTTTAAGAACTGAGTCTGGGAGACTCTCTACAATGTTCTTTCTTTCTTTCTTACTTTCTTGCTGGGATGCAAGGTTACGATCACCCTATGTATATGAAAGATAAAAACATGTAATTCATACAGAAAATCAGATAACATTCTAAAGCGCGATAAATTTACCGTTAACTATTCTACACACTCGCGTCTTTAATTCTATAAATTCAAGAAAAGCTCTCCGCGAGCCTGATAGTTAAAAACACATCTATATGTACAGAACTAAACTAAATGAATTAGTTTATAAATTCCTTCATGACTTTTAAAGGTTACTTTAAGCATTTAAGCCTATATTATCTTAGAAATAATTTAATAGATATCATTAACTCTTCAACTGGAACTTTTGAGATAGGTTTAATTTACAAAATCCAGTGAAATAAAATGAATGAACTAGACCACTGATCACTTTAAAAAAGTGTTATACCGTTTAAGCACAGAACACTCCAATATAGCAGAAAGATCCCTGCGGAGTCTAGCAGAATTCAGCTATAAGCTAGTGGTACTTTAAAAGCTCTGGTAAAATGAATGATAACGGCAGTTCCCAGAGGTCTGCATATATACTATTAGGAATGACAAATGAGGGGGACATGTTAGATTCTAACACCTTTCTTGATCTTGAGGTAAAAATCGAAATTCTCGCCGTCGTGCTA
Source organism: Oreohelix idahoensis (assembly GCA_024509875.1). Lineage (NCBI taxonomy): Eukaryota > Metazoa > Mollusca > Gastropoda > Stylommatophora > Oreohelicidae > Oreohelix > Oreohelix idahoensis. Next base: position 502,903 of record JAMPIV010014261.1, read on the forward strand.
ACAGAGAGGCCGCTCCTGGCTTCCTGGTTGTTAACCGCTGTGCTTCTTCCATTTCCTCGGTCTTCCGAGCGTTCTGTGGTTTGCATCGAGGTGCAAAATTCCTGCGAGACGCTGCTTCTAAGGACCATCGTGCCTTAGATCTATGTCGCTCCTATGTTTGATTCTGGCCACTCCTTTAAGGCAGGTACGAACGAAAGGTCTAGCAGAATGCTTGCTTATAATCGCTCTAAATAGCTCTAGAGGTAACAGTGGGTGTGGCTTAACCTATCCTAAGACAAAGCGGTCTTCAAAAGGCATGGCAGATAACGGTCTGCATATTTAATAGCCAACGTGGTAAAAAGTTCGCTCTGCTTCAGTGAATATTAATGAGCCCACGTGTAAACTCCCACGATGTTATTGCGCATAGCTAATGAGCCAAGGTGGAATAGGTTTGCTCTGGCGAAACAAAAAAGTTGCAACAAATGTTCGGGGGCACTGATGTTATGAAAAGCTAAAAGTCCCTTTAATCATCCATCAAATCAGGGAAAATTCACTTGTCAAACTAGACGTACGTCACAAAAAGGCAGATTAAGAAGCCAAGAAAGTTAGATCTAATAAAAAATCTAATAAATGTAGGGATGAGTAAATCAGAGATTAAGAGCTTAATTAAAGATTTAATAACAGATGAATGGAAAGCAGAGTGGGATTAAAAATCTGAAAGGAAGACATGCATATAGGATGTTTAAGGCTCCATCAAGACTTGAAAATTTCCAGTAATAAGAAACTTCTCAGAAAAACAGCTGGGAAAAGACTATTTCAGAATAGAACAACCGTACCGTGCAGGATGTCTTCAAGACAATAATATAGAACATTTCTTGTTAAAATGTAAGAGGTATGAACAAATGAGAATACCAATATTAGATTATTTGCAAGCATCCAACTTACCTATAAATATAGAAGAGGTGTTGAGAATAGACAGACCTAGGGAACTGCATAATATAGTCAAACAATATTTAACACAAACAAATGTTAATATATAGTGGCTGGGAATGTGAAGGTCTGATGCTGTTCTTACAATGCATATGAATTTTAACAGATGAAAGTCAATTAAATATCTTTTAAAGTCAGTTACACCCCTCCACTTTAATATTATTCTTGTTCAGAGTTTCTTCCTGGTTTATTTTTTTAAAGCCAAATTTCTTTTTTTCTTTTTTTAATTTAACGTATAAGCACAATTGTGATTGTCCCTATTTACATTGATTTGACAAATGTGATGCCACTTTCTCATATCGGCAGTTGTTCATACTATTTAGAATTGAAAACAATATATATATCATAATTATAACCTATCGGAGGTTGAACGGGATATTTTTCATCATTAAAGGTAAGGGATAGAAGAGAAGAGAGAGAAGAAGAGCCGGCAAGCAAAAATTCACAAAGAACGCGGATAGACTCTGAGTAGAATTGTTGAAACGCCGACCAATGGGAAGCAGTTACACAGAAAAACAATCATCTATGATTTTTATATCCTCATGATCCAGGAGACACACTTAATAAAGGCGAATAAACATATTAAATGCCCAGGCTACAAATCGATGTGGGCCTGTATATCCTCACTCATGTTTGGATACAAGTTCCCACAACTGTTAGGATTGGTTTGGTTTGGGTTTAAGGACTATTTTCAATGCACTTGGACAACTCCATCAGTGCTCCGATCTCCTCTCTTAGATCACACAATGAGGATCTTAGCACTGGTGTAGGAGGCAGGAAGGACATATCTGGCAACACGCACTGTACAACGCTTCCTACCGTCAGGTAGTGAACACTGGACAAGTGATTCATGCCTAGGTAGCAGGCACTTAACTCAGGCAGGAAGCACTGTGCAGTAAGAGGTAGGAAGAACGTACCCGACAACACGCACTGTACAGTAATTTTGTCTGAAAAAAATAAATTGATATATTTCACTGCGTTGTAGTTATTATAATCCATTAGGCAGATATTTCCACCTTTCCTTCCTTTATAGGACAAAAGACTGAAGAGATAAAGAGTAAAGATAATTTTATGTTTGCTCCATATGGTATTCATTTATAGTGTGTAAACAAATGTTATGAATTTTTTTCTAATTTCGTTTACAATGCATGGTGGGAAATTATTATTTCAATGTTCATTCCAAACAGGTATCGGTATGGTGCGTCTAGTGCGGTATGGTGCATTTAGTGTGGTATGGTGCGTCTAGTGCGGTATGGTGCGTTTAGTGCGGTATGGTGCATGTAGTGGGATCATAATTTGGGCAGACAATAATAAATATAAGGTAAGGATGGTCCTATTGCAGATACTGCCGTAGTGGAGTGAAGTGTTAGAAACTTCAATTTACTAGGTCCGATAACAAGAGGTGGGATGACCAGCTTCCTTCCCCGATGCCTTTTCCTTCCCTATCTCACAAGCAGTCAGGTATCCATTTACAGCTGAATGGACTGGGGCATTTCGTTACCATGAATCAAACCCAGCACCTATGCTGAGAGAGACCAGCGCTCTAACCATTCTTTCAATCGGACGCTCAAAAAATATTTTTATCGTTCGCAACTTGCACACGGGACCACCTATTTTTTCACTCTTATCCAAGAAGAGCTAGGCATTTGATCTCACTACCCATGAGATGGGAGGGGGGGGGGGGGGGGGGCATGACATAATTAGGGCCACTGGTTGTAAAAAATATTTCCATAAACCCGGTACAGTTGACATTAAAAAATCCGGCAACCTCGGGACCTGAGGAGTGCCGGATTTTTTAAAATGCCGGATTTTTTATAGTTATATAGTTTAAATATTGGGATCATATAAAGACAGAACTACAAGGCAGTTTAAATATTGGGGTCATATAAAGAGACAGAACTATGAAAGTTTAAATATTGGGATCATATCGACAACACACGATGTTTACGTTTTACACCACTTCTTTTATTTGCTGAATCAATAATGGGGCTATACAGCAGCAAATAAATGATAAAATGAGAAGGAATGAGCAGGAATGCCTGTTAACACGTGCAAGCAAGACCCAACAGCTGCATCAAAACATAAACGGCTCCAGAAAACAGTTGCGCACCAACGCAGTAAATTTTAAAATGCGCTCCGAAATCCATGCCGGAAATCTGAAGGAACCGGATTATCGATGGCCAGATTTTTGAATGTCAACTGTACCTCTAGTGAATCATGACATAATTAGGACCACTGGTTGTCAAAAATATTTCCATAAACCCGGTACCTCTAGTGAATCATGACATAATTAGGAGCACTGGTTGTCAAAAATATTTCCATAAACCCGGTACCTCTAGTGAATCATGACATAATTAGGACCACTGGTTGTCAAAAATTTTTTCCATAAACCCGGTACCTCTAGTGAATCATGACATAATTAGGACCACTGGTTGTCAAATATATGTCCATAAACCCTGTAACTCTAGTAAAAAAAGTTAGTTGCTTATCCTTTACAGGACGTGGCAATCAACCCCAGCTTTTATTGGCTGTTTGTGATTTTTCTATGCAATTTTTACGTTCAGTAGTCTGCCATTGCTTTCTGAACGGTACGGCGCTTATACCATTGTTAAAAATCCACACAAAGCGATCTGCTACCAAACCGCCTGCAGCAGGTTTCGAACCTGGTATATCTGGATTATGAAACTGCGTTCATATCCATTAGGCCACAGATGCCAACTCTAGTAAAGCATGACATAATTAGGACCACTGGTTGTCAAATATATGTCCATAAACCCGGTAACTCTAGTAAAGCATGACATAATTAGGACCACTGGTTGTAACAAATATTTCCATAAACCCGGTAACTCTAGTGAAGCATGGCATAATTAGGACCACTGGTCATACATGTCACATGCTATGGTTTACCCATAATCTGTACAAGGTGTTTGCATTTTCAGATGTGTACACCCTGTACATAATTTCTGTACAGGTTTTCTAACCCATTCCCCTTATTACTGTGTCTCAAAGTTCTTTTATAAGGTCCTATTGAACACAGGATTTTCCAGTCTGTTAGTGATAATTAAACACAGAAATAGACTAAATGATGACACCATCACATTATTTTTACAGTGTAAAATAAACTCAGAGATTTATTGTTTGGGTTTTAAAATAAGTGAAGACCTGCTTTAAAAGGCAAAGTCCCTGTGCCTCATTTACAATGCAGCCCACTGTAATTGAAAATATTTTTACACGAATTAACTCTTTTGATATGTTTTTTTTTCAGTCTGTGTACAGGTTTTGTGGGTCTTTGTACAGAGTTTTGGATTTTTTGTACATGTTTTTCATCTCCGAGGTGTGGCATGTATGACTGGTTGTAACAAATATTTCCATAAACCTGGTACCTCTAGTGGAGCATGACATAATTAGGACCACTGGTTGTAACAAATAATTCCATAAACCTGGTACCTCTAGTGGAGCATGACATAATTAGGACCACTGATTGTAACAAATATTTCCATAAACCTGGTACCTCTAGTGGAGCATGACATAATTAGGACCATTGATTGTAACAAATATTTCCATAAACCTGGCACCTCTAGTGGAGCATGACATAATTAGGACCACTGGTTGTAACAAATATTTCCATAAACCTGGCACCTCTAGTGGAGCATGACATAATTAGGACCACTGGTTGTAACAAATATTTCCATAAACCTGGTACCTCTAGTGGAGCATGACAGAATTAGGATGGATGGGTGTGAAAAAAAAAAAAGGTATTTCGTCATACGAGGACAAAAGACAAAGAAAATAGCCAACGTTACGACTACAAGGCCTTTGTCAGGGAAAGGAAAGAAAGTAAAGGCTAGATAGGACACAAAAAAACCTAAATAAATATAAAAATTAAACCATGGTACTTCCCTGAAGGAAACTTCCCGCAAAATTTTTTTTTTTCCACACCCATCCATCATACTCCACGTCTTACAGCAGTTCCTCTCAAATTCCTCGGCATAATTAGGACCACTGGTTGTAAAAAATATTTCCATAAACCCGGTAACTCTTTTTTATATTATTTTAATTCCTCTCAAAATCTCACCTGTCACAAAAAATAGAACCATTTTTCTTCTGATCTTTTTCATTTTTATAATGAGAAATTTGTCCTCTTCTAGTCTTCTTTTAGATCTGTACCTTGCTAACCCCTGTGATTTCTCATGACTCAGGGCAGATAAATCATTCACTGGTCACTGGGGGCATTTCATTTGGATTACTTTTCAAGTCACCTACAATCAGCCGGAAATGGACCTCTTGTATTGTTCACTGGACGTGCAAAACTCAAGGGGAGTTAAGCCTCTCCGTACACCACAATGAGATCATTTGTATGGTAAACCATTACCGACTAGCATTCCCTAAATGAAGATAAGTTGATCATCCTGGGACCAAAGAAGAATTCACTATGAGGCCACCCAAGAGGTCAATCAAAAGGCAACAGGAAGGCCAGCGGAAAATTCTAGAGAAAATGTTAAGGCATTCTCTTTATTTCTGTCAACAAAGCACAGGGTATGGTTCTCGATAGAGGGGACTAGTTTCCAAATCCATGTTGGTTCATTTGAGCAAGTAAGTAGATCTAATAGATAACATTCTAATTTTTTTTAGTACATGTACTGCGTGAACAGTAAATGTCACAATGTGAACGACTGGAACATTTTCAAAATGAAGGGATGCGACTAGTTTTGGACTGTAGATGTGATACCCCCATTGTGACAATGAGATACATGCTCGGATTGCTGTCAATTAGATTTAGATATGCGATGGCCCAGGCCTATGTGGGTATCCACGACAAAAGACAACCGTACATGAAAACGTAGCTGACATCAAAGAAGCAAGAATCAAGAGGGAGATGTCATGGATGGCAGAGGCTAGGATTGGTCAGGTGACCAAGGTTGAAAATATATCCAAAGGGGAAGAGTGGAGTAAGTCAGAGGAGAACTGGATAAACTAGCAGCAGGTCATCATTAGCCTTCACAAAGAGTGCAGAGCTTGTGGCAATCGAAAAGTGGAGCTAGAGATTAATCAGCTGATAAGTAATCATGCTAGGGATGATGACCCATTATGTACACTGAAGGATCTGAGTGCCTGGTGAGAAATCAGGATGGGGCTTCTCTGCAAGAATAAAGGGCAGGGTTATCGCTGAACAGAGTGGAGCCTTCAGGACAACAACCTCCAGCATGAGAATGGAGGTAGAGGCCGTTACCGCATCACTAAGGTGGTTGTCTGAAACTCTATCAACCAGGGCAGTTATATTGTCAGACTCTCAGGCCATGCTTCAGAAAGTTCAGAACGGGTGGCTGTGACAAGAATGGAAAAATTCAATAAAATCCACAAGTCTTCAAGATCTGGTGTGGATCTACTGCCCTTGTCATGCTGGGGTACGTGGTAATGAGAGAGGTGTGGGGACACTGGACATGGATAAGGGAGAGATACTAAAGGCAATTGTGGCAAAACTCTGAAGTGTGGGGTATGATTAATAATAGTGTGCCTAAGTCCTCACTGAAGCTATCTCGTAACAATCCCAAAACGTATAACTGGCCAACAGCATCAAGTGTATAAATTCATCGATCCACATAGACAAGTTTAATATGATTCCTCAAGAACATTAGCATCTTTACACGTTGAATGGTTCCTATACCAATTGGTAATTTTGATCCACTATCTCACACTTTATTCTCTATCAGGACACAAGTCTTATATCATGTAGTTAACTGCAAGTTCTAATGGGAACATATTCCAAACTGCAAGACATGCAGCGTACACTTTGAATTTCCACAGCGGAATAAACAATATCACTAGTCCAAACAAAGGCACGTCATCTGTGACCTACGCATAGCGACCAAAAAATGTGCCACCACTTGTGAGCACTACATTTATTTCAATTATAAAACTCACATGTGGCATGCAAAATATATTTGCTGAGAGACTGGCCTTGAGGGCACCCACAGTGGGGACACTGGACATGGATTATGTAGAGATGCTAAGGGCAATTAATGATGACCTGCTGGATAATAACAATGCAATGGATGAATCAGCAAGGTTGAGACTGTTGGAGTTTGGAATCAAATGTGGGACTAGAAGAAATGGATGTGAGAGGATGCATCCATCGTATGTACAACCAGCGTGATACAGGTACATTTAGCATTCATACTCTTCAACATTTGTTGAGGGAGACTGAACACCTACTGTCTGCCTGAAGTGCAGTGAGGTCGATTCTGATTAACAAATAACTTTCTAAATGGATTTTTATTTCAGTGTCAATAATTGTTATTTCACTTGATACATGCTACTCAACTATTTCTAATGTATGAGTTCGCTAAAGTCATAATTAATCACTGATCTTCTTCTCACATCATGGCAGAAATAAGATACCAGAGTCTGTTGTTACTTTTTTCTTTTGTTACCTTTATTTGGGGGTATTTTGGTTTTAAACATAAATCTACACCCTGGGGGCTGAGCCATATTTAAACTAACTTACAGGATATTTTATTTAATGTGGCTGGACACAAATTTCCTTTTTCAACCTTATGTGCTTTACATAGTCCTTTTGTATGATTCATGAGAAAGAATTTATCATCTAGAAAATATCCTGTTTAGTTGTTGGAATTCTCTTTGCATTAGTGATTTCTAGTAGACTATTTCCCGAGGAGAGGCAGTTCCTTCGAACTCGTAGATCTATCTTATAGATATCACTTTTTTATTCTTTCATACATTCTATAAGTCACTCCACATGCCCTCTCCTTCAAAAGTGTCCATCATAGCATGTTTAGTGGTCAAATGTCTTTTAAATTTACTAGGAACCATGGCTTCATTCAAAAGCTTGTCAGTGTACACAACACATAATGGCTGAGGACAATCTTTCTCTCCAGACCAAGAAAACCCCAACTTAAATAGATGTCCATGTACTGTCCCCTAACTTTAGATTAAGAAATCTTTTTCGGTGTTGGTGTGACCTCTTCCAAACTGATGTTTTCATTACTGCAAATACTAATTGTGTCGGGTAGGGCATATGTGGGTGGATGTAGAAATGTAGAGGCTCAAGCAACATGCTTACACCACCATCTGGCTCACTGACCATGTAATAATTTATGATCAAACAACTCCAACAGTTAGTTCAATCTCCATAGATTTATGTACCAAAACAAGTCACTATGGGTGTAGGGCCATAACGATCACTGGAGACATAACAAATCTGGAGTATTTACAATCACTCTGGTTCTCAAAATAACTACATCAACAAAGTAGGCTACTTCATAAATAAGTCCACTGTACAACATCACTGGCCCTCTACTCACAGACTCTAGCCATTCACCCTTCACTTCTCTATGATCCTCACTGTCTACCACCACACATCTCTGACCATTTGTCCCATTCCATTCATGTTCACCAAAACACGTGAAACTCTTACAAACTCCACTAAACATCATTCACATTCCAGCTCACAATATCGCTTGTGGCAAAAATACCACAATGCAAGCATAAACAACTCAAAACAACTCAACATACCAATTAATCTCCCACTAGAGCAGAGGATCATTTATACAAGCACACAAACACAAAACATTCCTTGACACTAGCCATACTGTCACTGTTACTATTTTCTTTGACACATTTTCTTGTAATAAATCTATCCATTTCAGTTAGGATATCTACTGTTAATAAAGTTTTAAAATGGCAAATCAAATACAAGAAACAACATGCTGATCACTGAGTAAATTATAAAATGATACAACACGAATTATATGAGCATGCGTAAATTTTCAATTTCCTTTACCTTACTGCTCTTTCTAATATGAAATTTAATTAGGTCCAAGTGGGAAGTACTATGCTTCGTCCATGGCCTTTGTAAAAAGTTCATGCACCTCTTGCGTTTTTGTAATATCATGAAATTTTGATGTGTATCTATTTTTGTTCAAAGCAGTTAATAGTTCCAATTATTATTGAGTGAATTCAAGCTGTAAGATCAGTTTTATATTACATGATCACTAAAAATATACTTCATGTAGTAAATTTACAAAATTTTTGCAGCACACTTTGATAGGCACAGCAGCACATCGCTTGAGAAACACTGCTCTAGAGCATCTATTGACTTTCAGTGACAAATGCAGCATTGCCAGCAAACAAGAAGTCTCTTATAGTATAGTGACCCTTCTGATTTTTTGTGTTTGCCTTCAGCCTTGCAAGATTAAACAGTTGGCCATCTGACCTGGTGTCAAGGCATATTCCTTCAGTTGCATCCCCAAATGCATGTTTCAAGAGCAAGGAAAAGAGGATCCTGAAGAGGGTTGGAGACAGGATGCAGCCTTGTTTAACACCACTGTATATGTCAAAGGGCTGTGATGTGCTTCCAGCATACTGGACTGTTCCCTTCATGTCTTCATGGAATGACTTAATCATTTCCAGCAACTCAGTGGGGCATCCTATTTTCAGCAGGATTTTGAAGAATCCATCCCTGCTAACTAGGTCAAATGTCTTTGTTAGGTCAGCAAAGGCAACATATAAAGGCTTTTTCTGCTTTCTTGATTTTTCCTGAAGTTGGCGGAGAGAAAAGATCATGTCTATTGTTTTTCTACAAACTCAGAATCCACACCCCAACTCTGGATATATGCGCTCAACTAACTTGTGTAGACGCACTATGATAACTCTGGTGCAAACCTTACCAACAATACTAAGAAGAGAGATGCCTCTGTAGTTGTTGCAATCACTTCCGTCTCCTTTATTTTTATATAGTGTTACAATCTTGGCATCTTGCATGTTTTGACGGATAGCTGCATCTTCTCAGCACTGACACAGCACCATAAGCAGGGGGAGCAGTCGTGTGCTTTTATAGCATTTGATTAAATCAGGAGGAATCCCATTGTTTACTAGTGCTTTACCAGAGGCTAAGCTATCAGAAATACATACGAAAATAAATAATACCAAATATATACTACAAATATCCTTGGACATCTTAACTGTTTACATGAATGGATCCAAGGGAGAATATATGTTCTAATATGGAAAATATAAAAGAATATAGTATCACAGGATATATATTCATTTTCATTAAAGTATGGTGGTAATACTTACTTACTTAGTCGTTCCACTTCTACCGTGAGGTGTAGATGTCTGGAAGAGAGAGCGCCAGACTATCCTATCGGCTGTCTTCCTCCTGGCCTGGTTCCATTCTAGTCCTTCAAAGATTGTCTAATGTTGTCCTCCCAGCGGACTCTGGGTCGTCCTGGGGGTCTGGATCCCTGGCTCTTTGTTTCCCATGCTTGTCGTGGTAGCCGATCTTCTCCCATTCTGCAGACATGGCCAAACCATCTTAGTTGGGACTGTTCTACTTGAGTCTGCAGGGGGTAGCATTTTAGGCCTTGACGTATCGTCTGGTTGGGGACCATGTCTCTTCTTGTTACTTCAACCACCTTCCTCAGATACCTCATTTTTGAGGTTTGGATCTGGCTTTTGTGGATTGTAGTCATTGCCCATGACTCGCATCCATATGTCAAGACTGGGACATAGGTGGAGCGGTATACAGCCATCTTCGTTTTCTTACCAACCTCTTTCTTGCTGAGGAATCCTCGATTTATGGCCTGAAAAAGTCTCCCAGCTGCTGCTTTTCGAGTGGCCAACTCTTCTTTGATGCCTCCCTTTCGGTCTATAATAGCTCTGAGGTATTTAAAGTGGTAGACCTGCTCCAGGACCTGTTCTCCCAGCTTAATCTGATGTCTTCTTTCTTCTCGTGATATCACCATGGATTTTGTTTTAGAGCTGCTTATGACCATCCCTCTCTTCTCCAGCTCTTCCTTCCAGTCTTGCAGGTTGGATTGGAGATGTGCCTCTGGTTTAGCAATCAGGGCAACATCATCAGCAAATGCCAGCTCTGAAATACAGATCTGTCTCATCTTCCAGTACCCCACTGAATACTTTCTTGTTCTCTCCTTAAATGCCTTGATAACATCGTCCATGAGGAGTATGAAAAGATAAGGTGACAGGATATCATCTTGTCTTACACCAGTGGTGGTCCTGAACTCTTCTGACTTATGGTTTGCTGTCCTCACATCATTTCTGCAAGACTTGTAGAAGCTCTGTATAGCATGAATCAGAAGTGCTGGAATGTTCTTCCTTGCCAAACAGTCCCACAGTTTCTTGGCCTGTCAAATGCCCTTTTCCAGATCTATGAAACAAAGATAGATCTCACTCTTATACTCAAGGGCCTTTTCACTCAGCTGTCTGAGTGTGAAGATTAGGTCTTGAGTACTTTGGTTTGCTCGGAATCCGCACTGGACCTCATCCAATTGTGGCTCAGCTAGGCGTCTGAGTCTCTGCTCTAGGATTCTAGAGTAGATTTTACCAGGGACACTGAGAAGGGATATGCCTCTATGGTTTCCACATTGTCAATTGTCACTCTTTTTGAAAATCGGTGTTATGATGGCAATCTCCCAATCTTTTGGTAAGATCTTGTTGCACCACACTGCCTGTAGGACCCTTAAGAGTAATAGGTCGCCTGGTGCTCCCATGTACTTAACCTTTTGAACCCAAGGTCCCGAAATTTCGGTCCGTGCGTAAAAAAATCCTCTCCCCGAGAGACCGTAATCTCGGTCTGACACACCTAGCTTAGCAAAATGGGGTGGGAATGGAAATGTGTAAAAAATAATGACGTCAGGAAGTACACGTCTTGTGGAATGTTACTCTAAAATGGCGGCGCCCACGACGTGATAATATTTTGCAATTTTTTAATTGTTGTCACAATAAAAAGGCGTGTTGAAAATCCAGGAAATAGCCATTCTAAAAGGCTAACAACGGAACAAGCTGTTGAACTTGTGCTCAATGATTCGGAGGATGATGAATATAGATTTAGATGGTGATTATTCTGAAATCGAAATTGAATCGAGTGATGGAACTTGTGAATCAGGTTATGATCAAGCTAGTTCTAACCCTGTGGTGCAGGGGCGTGGAAAGGGGCGTATCCCACATAATGTATCAAGTAAATTTGATACAGGTTGGTCTCACAACTGTGGATGTTCAATTTCCACAACTTTGTATTGGCTACAATACATTCATGGGTGGCTGCGATGTTTACGACCAAGTTCGTCGTCTCACTAAAATGCACCGGCATTATCGCTGGCCTCGAGGGATCATAGTGAAATTTTTTGCTCAGGAGCCCAGGGGAATGAAATTTTACGGGCTGGGTGGCCAGGGTTCTAAGGGTTAAACACTTCTGGTGTTATACCATCATGCCCTGCTGCTTTGCCCATCTCGATTTTATCCAGTGCTGCCTTCAGTTCTTCCATCTTTATGTCATCTTCACCATCGTTGGTTTTCTCTTCTGTGCTAGTGGTTATCATTTCTGATGCTTCACCATGCTCACCATCCAGGAGTTCTGAGAAATATTCTTTCCATCTTTCCAATAAGTCCTTCGGGGCAGTAAGCGATTTGCCTTGCTAGTTCTTTATAAATTTGAGAGGGCATTGTTTTTCCTTCCTCATGTTCTTTAGGGACTTATAGAACGATTTATGGTTTTCTTGCACATCTTTTTCTAGCTTTTCTCCAAATTCTTCCCAGGACTTCTGTTTTGCTGCTAGCACCTTGTTCTTTGCTTCTGTTCTGAGTGTCACATATTCTCTATATTTCTCCATTTGTCCTGTTGTGTTTGTTGTGTTTTTAGCTCCTAAGTATTGTTTCCATGCCATTTTCTTCTCTTATTTTCTCTTTGACTTCCTCTATCTACCAAGGTGTCCTCTTTCTCTTGTTCCCAAGTCGGACTTCACCACATGCTTCTGCAGCAGCTGTCTTTATGATGTCCTTGAATTTAAGCCAGAGGGTTTCCAAGTCATCAGGTTGTTCTTCTGTGTTGCTCACCACTACATCAATAAGCCCCTGATATCTGGTCTTAATTTCTGGCTCTCTCAGCTTGTAAGTCTTAATGCTCATTTCTCCTGTTTGTTTACTTGGTTTCTTGCATGATGTTAGGCAGTTCCTAGGCTGAGCAACTCTTTCAGTTGTTCTTTTGATTGTAAGCAGGTAGTGATCACTTCCAATCTCTGGCCCCCTCCAGCATCCTGGACATATTTGAAAGAGCTCCTCCTAACAATGGCATAGTCGATCACTGACTTCTCATTCTTTGTTGGTTCACACCTAGTGTATGCATGTATGCGCTTATGGGGAAACTTTGTGTTTGTAATGATCAGATTCTGCTCACTGCAGAATCTAAGGAGTCACCTTCCATTGTCATTGAGAGTATCTTCTCCATATCTTCAGATAACTCCACCCCATCTAGCATGGTCATTTCCAACTCTGGCATTGAAATCTCCGAGCATGATAATTTCATCTAGGCAGTCATCTACTGTCCTTTGAAGCAGCTCGAAGAATTCCTCCTTGACCTCTCCTCTCTCATCCTCATTTGGCCCATACACTATGACCAGGTTGACTATGGTTTCTCCTTCTTTTAGTTTTACAACCATAATGCGCTCCAAGACAAAGTTCCATCCCCTGATACTATCTTTTGGTGTTTGGCCACAATGCAACCCACGCCCCCTTTAGCTCTTTCAGATGTGAGTACACCACTGTAGAGCAGCGTGTTGCCATCGAGATCCATGACTCCTTGTCCTTTTTTCTTTGTTTCCTCTATAGCCAGGATTTCTAATTTTGCTTTCCTCATCTCTTCCACCAGCTCCTCTTCTTTCCCATTTATACTTCTTGTGTTCCATAAGTCGTAGTCCGTTCCAGTTTGTCTCCTTTAGAATCAGTCCGGTTTTCTCTCTTGTAGTTCTCATAATCAAAAGTTGAAAGCAAACAGGTGATTGGCCTGTTGTGCCTTTGCATAGTGGTGGGGCTGCCTCCTTACGGCCTCCATGCAGGCCGCCCTCCTCCTTTTTCAGCCGGGCTTGGGACCGGCCTAGGCGGAGTTGTGGTAATACTTAAGCACTATAAATCTTCTCTAACAACTCTCCCCAGAAACTAACAATTCTAACAGACTCACTTTTAACAATTCAAGCACAAAGAAGCTTAGGAGAATGCAGGGTACCTGATACAGTGGAAGATATATTTCTGGCAACTGCTTATCTTTACTTCAAAAGAAATTTAATTTTAATAGCTTGGGTACTTTCACGTGTAAGCATAGAAGGAAATGAAAAGGCAGATAAAGGAGCCAAGAACGGTAGATCTGATTAAAAATCTAATAAATGTAAGGGTGTGTAAATCAAAGATTAAAGGCTTAATTAAACAAATAATAACAGATGAATGGAAAACCTAGTGGGATACAAATCTGAAAGAAGACATGCGTATAAGCTGTTCATGGCTCCAAGAAGAAAATGTCAGGGAATGGAAAATTTTCAGTAATAAGAAACTTATAAGGCTACAGTCAGGAAAAGGATATTTCAAAATAGAAGAACCTTACTGTGCAGAATGTCTTCAAGACAATAATACAGAACATTTCTTGTTAAAATATAAGAGGTACAAACAACAGCAAATTTCAGTCCTGGGTATTAGATTATTTACAGGCATCAAAATCACTCATAAATATATAAAAAAGTTAGTTGCTTATCCTTTACAGGACGTGGCAATCAACCCCAGCTTTTATTGGCTGTTTGTGATTTTTCTAGGCAATTTTTACGTTCAGTAGTTTGCCATTGCTTTCTGAACGGTACGGCGCTTATACCATTGTTAAAAATCCACACAAAGCGATCTGCTACTAAACCGCCTGCAGCAGGTTTCGAACCTGGTATATCTGGATTATGAAACTGCGTTCATATCCATTAGGCCACAGACGCCGACCATAAATATATACTGTTCAAAAAAAGAAACGCAACATTATTGCATTGGTAATGGACACCAAATTTCAAACTTGTACCAAAATTTTATTTTACGGAATTAATGTTTCAATCTTGGCATGAAGAAACTTTCAGATTTTAACAATGAAATGATGTTCATTAAATTTGGTTTGGACTTTTATTCTTTGCGACTGAGGCCTCCGTTTCAGTAAGGTGTATGGACTCCTCTGGCCTCTATCAGAGAACGACATCTCCTTGACATGGATCCGATTAGCCGTTGGATCTGTTGTTGTGGGATGGCTGCAGCCACGTCTCACTGGCGGAGTCGTCTGTCGAGTTTATCCCATAAGTGTTCTATGGGGTTCATGTCTGATGACATGGCTGGCCACGGAATGGTCTGGACGTTGTTGTCAGCGAGGAACTTAGTGGTGAGTTGTGCCACATGAGGTCGAGCGTTATCCTGCTGAAAAATCGACCCTCGTGCAGCCAGAAGTGGAAGGACGTGAGGACGAAGAATTTCAGCGACGTATCGTTGGGCATTCAGCGTCCTTCAATTTGCACCAGGTCACTTCTTCCCATGAAGTTGATCGTTCCCCCACATCAGTACACCTCCACCACCATGTGGAGGAGCTTCATCAACGCTGTTCTGGGCATAGCGCTCATGGACTCTGCGGTAAACTCTTCTCCATCTATCGTGTCGCTGGAGCACAAAAAATGATTCATCACTAAACCAAACCCATCTCCAGTCATTCCCAACGGTCCATTGATGATGCTGGTTTGCCCACTGCAGTCAGTTCTGGCGATGCCGGTCCATAAGAACAGGACCTCTGTAGGGTCTTCTAGCCCAAAGACCAGAGTCGTGCAGCCGGTTCCTGACCATTTGATCTGAAATTCAACGAGCTGCTGACATTGACTGGACTGTGGAGGACGCAGATGCAAGTCGATTCCTGAGGTGACGCAGCCGTATGAAGCGGTCTTCGGTATGAGTTGTGACTCTGGGTCTTCCACTGCGCGGCCAGTCTGCCATTGAGCCAGTTTCTTGAAATCGCCTCCAAGGGCAACTAATGGTGTTTCTAACCATATTAAATTGTCTGGCCATTACACTTTGTGACTGTCCAGTCTGTAAACGTCCAATGATGATGAGTCGTTGTTCTGTAGTGAGATGAGCCATACTTGCACATCGAATTTTCAACTGAATTTATTCGAGGAGCGTCAATCTTTTATAGGCATTCAATAATATGGTCAGAGAGTTTTGTGTTCAGTAAGTTTCACGGGATTCTCATGAACCAGTCACGAGTTATTGTCAAAAATGTACTTTTGACCTTGACCTCTTTCATGACCTCACGAATCATGAGATGAGTACAATTCAGGTAACCACGAGAAGTTAATGACCAGGTGGACACAGTCGATAGGTTGACCGATGTCCAATCAGCGAATATCTTTTATAAAAGTAACACCAAAAAAGTTGCGTTTCTTTTTTTGAACAGTATAGAACAAGTGTTGATTAGACATACTTAGGGAACTGTATTTAACACGAACAAAATATACAATGACTGGTAGGTATATGGTAGGGAAAGTGAAGGTCTAGTGACATTCTTATAAAACATATTACTTCAGAGTAATCAAGGTCCATTAGATATTAAACTAAACACTTCAACATTTTACACCCCCTCCCCTGTGTTTTGTTTTTAATTGATGTTTTTTTTGTTGTTGTTGGTTTTCTTTTTTTACTTTTGTTTTGTTTCTTCATTTTTCTTTTTAAAACACACACACACAAGTTGGTAATTTTGATTTGCTCTAATTACAATGATTGGACAAGAGATATGAGGCCACTTTTGCATATCAGTAACTGTACATAGTCGAATTATCTGGACTTGAAAGACTTATATATCCAAATTGCAATCCTTCTAAGGTTGAATGGGATATTTTTCATCATCAGTTTAAGAAAATAAAAATGTGTATAGTTTCCTCAGATCTTGAAAATTTTTTTTACATGCAGCAGGTTTTGTTTTTCTTCTCTGAACTGCGTAAGTTCTAATTAAAGAAAATCACCCCAAACATAACCTTCTCCACAAACATTTCTAAGGAAGCTCTCTTGTAAATAATATGCTCATAGGCCAGTCAAGGGAATAGCATGAAACACTGTCACATACATAATGTTGGATCATCAAGGTATCAAGTTGATTTCAGCAGAACTATATTTTATTTATGCAGAGCCAAGTGAAGACAACAAGGTACAAAGGTAGCAAATGCAAGTCAAACACAATAACCCTATGGCAGACCCACATGAACATGATTTAAAAAACTAAAGTTTGCTTGTTCACAGACAGAAATTATAAAAGCTCCCAAAACACTATAGCATTCAATTCAATTTCATCATAATGTTTTTTTGTAGGTTACCTTTTCAAATCAACTTGACATTGCTAAAAAAAAAATAAAAAATTCACACTTGAAAGGTTTCTCTACCATAAGTAATTATTTATGTATTCCAGATTACCTTTCTCACCTGTGTGTTACCGGGCCCAAAAGGGGAGGAAAGAATAGTAACACTGTACCCTACCAGGCATGTCGTAAAAAGTGAGTAAGGAGGGCTGGGCATTGGGCTGGTTATCCCATCCCATAAAAGCTTTTTACCAAAAGACCTCAACAAACTATGGACAAGTCAAACACAAAATATAAATCAAGTCAGCCGCCCAAGACAGAAGGTCCTCTGGAAAGGAGGCACATGAAGCAACCCAGAGAAAGCTGAAAGGAGTCTGGGTTGCCGACTAACCTTTTTTTTGTCTAGGAAAGTCTCCAGGATTGGCACCTGTAATGTTAGTACTCTACATGAACAAGGAAAATTGCACAAGTAACAGCAGAAATGAGAAATTAAAGGATTGATATCCTGGGTCTCCGCGAGACACTGTGGAAGGGAATAGAGAGGAAGAAATTGATCACAGGAGAAATAGTGTTGTCTTCAAGACAAGTGCCCACCAAAGTGAATGGGTGACTAATACTGTCTAGGGAAGCACAGAGGGCATGTACAGAATGGGAAACAGTGAGACGCTGAATTATAACAGCAATCTTTAAAACAGAGGCCATAAGGAGGCAGCCCCTCCACCATGCAAAGGCACAACAGGCCAATCACCTGTTTGCTTTAAATCACGATTACGAGCAATACAAGAGAGAAAACTGGACTTATTCTAAAGGCGACGAATGGAACCAGGCCAGGAGGAAGACAGCCGATAGGATAGTCTGGCGCTCTCTCTTCCAAACCTCTACACCTCACGGTAGAAGGGGAACGACTAAGTAAGTAAGTAAGTAAGTAATCTTTAAAACAGTCAAAAATAAAATAAATATAAACACCATCCACTGTTATACACCAACAAATGATAAAGAAGAATCTGAGAAAGAAGACTTTTACACCAGACTACAAAATGTCTTGGACAATAAGAAAAGAAAGGACATCACAATTTTGATGGGGGACCTAAATGCGAAAATAGGAACAGACAACACTGGCTTTACAGAAATCATGGAAAAAAACATGGATTATGTACGATGAAAGACAATGGTGAACTATTAACAAATTTGTGTGCTCCAGATCAACTAGCTATAAGAGGAAGCATATTTCCACACAAAAAGATTACATAAAGCAACATGGATATCACCAGACCACAGAATTGAGAATCAGATTGATCACATATGCATAAATAAGAAGTTTAGGTCATCATTGCATGATGTAAAAGTATATAGAGGAGTAGATGTGGTATCAAATCACCATCTTTTGTTAGCAAAAACAAAATAAAAACTCAAGAAATATGCAACAGCACATGGCTATGGACAACAGTATAATATGGGATATCTAAGAAATCAGGAAATAAGAGAAACATTTTCAATGACAGTATCCAACAAATACTAAGTACTCCAACTGCTGGAAGATGAAGACATATTTTTTTTATGGAAAACCACTGGCAGCATGTCAGACCTGACTTATACCGTGGATTTTGACACATAACACATACCCTTGGCTCATTATCTCAAGAGGTATGACCACAGCACAAGATGGTTGACAATAAATGAATTTAACAGCTTTTCACAGGTAAGTTCCCTTCTATTAAGGACACACACATTGGAGCCACACACGGCTATCAATACACATGAAACGCATGTAAATATAAGAATGCCAATGTCACTTGCCTAATAACAACTCCATCTATCAGTTCATACCCACTGACATGACTCTATTCAATGAGCAATACAATGACTTTCGCTCACCGGCGAAAAACCGTACTATGATGAAGCAATACTTAATCATCAATAACTCAACTACAATGGCCTAAGAAAATGCCACTAAATAATGCACCACCACTCTAGAATTATGCAATAACTCCACAACGCATGAAGAAAATGGCAAATACTACAACTAGACAATCATGGCATTACACTTCCCAGCAAAAAAATGCTGACAGGGAACATAACCTATCCCGGTTGCTGGCCAGAAGTAAACTGACTTTTGCGCCTAAATTCATGTCCACTTCCCGTCCGCAGTCACCTGACCAGACGAGTTTTAAATTTATATCAATTTTGTCACTTACAGCGTAACCAACCTGCTATTTCGGTGACATATTGCTGTGACACAGCAAGTAAAAAATATATGAAATGAGATGTGGAGAAGTAATGAGAAAAACAGAATATCAGCACAAAGCATGGATAACAACAGACACAATTAGCAAGATATAAGACAGGAAAAACAAGAAAGGAGATTTAAACAGAAGCACAACCAGAAGCTCCAAAGCCAAGGCTCATGAAGTGTACATAGAAGCACACAAAGACATAAAAAGAAACATCAAAAGAGACAAGAGGAAGTATATAGAAGAGCTGGCAGAGGAAGCTGCAGCGAAAGGAAATATGAGGGACTTGTACGACAACACAAAGAAGCTAACAGGGAAATATAAACAAGCAAATCATCAAAGATAAGAATTGAAAATTGTACAAGAACAAATGAAGAGATGGACAGAACATTTTGAGGAACTTCACAATAGACCAGCTCCAACTCATCCCCCAGACTTCCAGCCAGCAGAAGAGGAGCTACAAATCAGCTGTGAATGACCAAGTAAGAAGAAATAAAGAAAGCCTTAAAGCTTCTGAAAGATGAAAAACCAGCTGGTCCAGATGGCATTTCAGCAGAGATCATCAATATATTGATACCTCTACAGAGATATTATACAAACTACCTGGCAAAGTCTGGGAGAGAAAAGAAATACCAGCAGAATGGAAGGAAGGTTTATCTGGTCAAGTTGCCTAAGAAGGGTAATTTACAAGAGTGCACAAATTATAGAGGTATAATGTTACTATCAGTGCCAGGAAAAGTATTAAACAGAATCATCCTTGAGAGATTAAAAGAGTCCATGGACAAGAAACTGAGAGATGAACAAGCAGGTTTTTGACAAAACAAATGAGGCATTACGAAGTTCCCATGAAGATCATTAACTTAAAAAAGAAGACCTATGAAGCCATGACATGCAGAGTTCTTCATGAAGGACAGCTTACAAAAACGTTTAGGATTAGAATGGGAATGAGACAGGGATGTCTCTTGTCTCCATTTTGTTTGTTACTAGCAATAGACTGGGTTATGAAAACATTGACATCACACAAAAATGGAAATCTAGTGGAATCTGACTAAACAACTTGATGATCTAGATTTTGCAGATGATGTGGCTCTTCTTTCCCACAACCATAATCAGATGCAAGGCAAAATGAAATTACTCGATGTCAGGTCACAACAAGTAGGTCTGAAAATACACAGGGAAAAGACAAAGATTATGAGAATAAATGCAAGAAATGATAACAAGGTTAAACTTGAAGAAACACCACTAAAAGATGTAGATTCATACACATATCTTGGCAGTAATATAGACAAAGTTGGAGGGACAGACAGTGATATCAAAATAAGAATACAAAAAAGCAAGAGGAGCATTCATTGCATTGGGAAACATATGGAGACCAAGGGAAATCAAAATCAACATGAAAATAAGAATCTTCAACTCAAATGTGAAGTCAGTCCTATTGTATGGCTCTGAGACACGGAGAACAAAAACAACAACAAAAAAGCTACAGGCTTTCATAAGCGGGTGCTTGCGCAGAATAGAAGGATTGAAATGGTATGACAAAGTCACAAATGTGGAACTGATGACAAGAACCAGACAAGTGCCAGTGGAACAAGATTTGAGAAGAAGATGCTGGCGATGGATAGGACACACATTGAGGAAACCTGTCGATAGCATTACAAGGCAGTCCTTGTTCTGGAATCCCCATGGAAAGAGAGGCAGAGGTAGACCAAAAAACACATGGAGAAGAGAACTGGAAACAGAGGTGAAAATGATGAGGAAAAGATGGAAAGAACTTGAGCGGATGGCACAGGACAGGAAGACTTGGCATGTGTTTGTTGAAGACATATGCTTCTTGGGGAGCTAAAGGGTATTGACTGATTGAGATTATCTTTCTGAGAAAATACAACACAAACACCAGTTTTACAGCTTTTCTTCTGTGTGTGTTTTTTCCTGTTACTTCAGGTTACACCTGTGAGAAAATGCAGCAACTAAAAAATCACACTTGTAAAGTTTCTCCGATATGTATTCTTGTATGTTTTTATAGGTTATCTGTCCGAGTAAATGCAGTACCACATATGCTTGTAAGGTATCTCTTCTGTATGTATGTTTTCATGGTTTATGTTGATTAGCTTACATTTGTAAGTAAATGCTTTACCACAATCATCACATTTGTAAGGCTTCTCTCCTGTAATTTTTTAAATGTTGTTTTAGGCTACGTTTGTAATTAAATGTTTTACCACAAACATCACACTTGAGAAGCTTCTCTCCTGTATGTTTTCTTTTATGACTGCTTGTGATAGAACTTTGAGTAAATGCTGCACCACAGACATCAAACTTGAAAGGCTTCTCTCCTGTATGTATTCTTTCATGATTGATTAGGGAAGTTCTTTCAGTAAAAACTGCACCACAAACATCACACTTGACAGGCTTCTGTCCTGTATGTATTATTTTATGACTGATTAGGGAAGTTCTTTCAGAAAAAATCTGTACCACAAACATCAAACTTGACAGGCTTCTCTCCTGCATGTATTATTTCATGTCTTTTTAAGTTAGATCTCTGAGTAAATGGTGCACCACAAACACCACACTTGAAAGGCTTCTCTCCTGTATGTATTCTTTTATGACTGATTAGGGATGTTCTTTGAGCAAATGCTGCACCACAAACAGCACACTTGAAAGGCTTCTCTCCTGTATGTATTCTTTCATGATCTTTTAAGTGACATCTTTGAGTAAGTGATGCACCACAAACATCACACTTGAAAGGCTTCTCTCCTGTATGTATTCTTTTATGATTGATTATGGAAGTTCTGTGAGTAAATGCTGCACCACAAACATCACACTTGAAAGGCTTCTCTCCTGTATGTATTCTTTTATGATTTTTTAGGTCCTGTTTTGTAGTAACTGCTGCACCACAAACATCACACTTGAAAGGTTTCTCGCTCATGTGTATTTTTTTATGTTGGTTTAGGCTGCATTTGTAATTAAATGTTTTACCACAAACATCACACTTGAAAGGCTTCTCTCCTGAATGTTTTCTTTTATGACTGCTTAGGGTAGAACTTTGAGTAAATGCTGTACCACAGACATCACACTTGAAAGGCTTCTCTCCTGTATGTATTCTTTTATGATAGATTAGGGAAGGTCTGTGAGTAAAAACTGCACCACAAACATCACACTTAAAAGGCTTCTCTCCTGTATGTATTCTTTCATGATCTTTCAACTGACATCTGTGAGTAAAAGCTACATCACAAACATCACACTTAAAAGGCTTCTCTCCTGTATGTATTCTTTTATGATTGATTAGGGAAGTTCTTTCAGTATAAACTGCACCACAAACATCACACTTGAAAGGCTTCTCTCCTGTATGTATTATTTCATGTCTTTTTAAGTTAGATCTTTGAGTAAATGCTGCACCACAAACATCACACTTGAAGGGCTTCTCTCCTGTATGTATTCTTTTATGACTGATTAGGGTTGTTCTGTGAGTAAATGCTGCACCACAAACATCACACTTGAAAGGCTTCTCTCCTGTGTGTATTCTTTTATGATTTTTTAGGTCCTGTTTTATAATAAATGCTGCACCACAAACATCACACTTGAAATGCTTCTCTCCTGTATGTATTCTTTCATGATCTTTTAAGTGAGATCTTTGAGTAAATGCTGCACCACAAACATCACACTTGAAAGGCTTCTCTCCTGTATGTATTCTTTTATGACTGATTAGGGAAGTTCTTTGAGTAAATGCTGCACCACAAACATCACACTTGAAAGGCTTCTCTCCTGTATGTATTCTTTTATGATTGATTAGGGATGTTCTGTGAGTAAATGCTGCACCACAAACATCACACTTGAAAGGTTTTTCTCCTGTATGTATTCTTTTATGATTTTTTAGGTCCTGTTTTATAATAAATGCTGCACCACAAACATCACACTTGAAATGCTTCTCTCCTGTATGTATTCTTTCATGATCTTTTAAGTGAGATATTTGAGTAAATGCTGCACCACAAACATCACACTTGAAAGGCTTCTCTCCTGTATGTATTCTTTTATGATTGATTAGGGAAGTTCTTTGAGTAAATGCTGCACCACAAACATCACACTTGAAAGGCTTCTCTCCTGTATGTATTCTTTCATGATCTTTTAAGTGAGATCTTTGAGTAAATGCTGCACCACAGACATCACACTTGAAAGGCTTCTCTCCTGTATGTATTCTTTTATGATTGATTAGGGAAGTTCTTCGAGTAAATGCTGCACCACAAACATCACACTTGAAAGGCTTCTCTCCTGTATGTATTCTTTTATGATTGATTAGGGAAGTTCTTTGAGTAAATGCTGCACCACAAACATCACACTTGAAATGCTTCTCTCCTGTATGTATTCTTTTATGTTGGTTTAGGTTCCAATTATGAGTAAATGCTGCACCACAAACATCACACTTGTAAGACTTCTCTCCTGTGTGTATTTTTTGATGTTGCTGTAGGTTATCTTTCATAGTAAATGATAAACCACTAATATCTGTGTATGATTTATCTTCCTCTATTTTATTTTGAGACTGAAAGCTTAAATCATTGTAAGTAGCAACATCTCTATCACTCACCCTAAGCTGAACATTTATCTGACTGACAGAAAATATTTTACTACAATTTATGTTACACACTTCATTTTGAGAAGCTGATGTGTTACAACTTAGGGTGTCACAAATTTTAGTTCTCTTTTCCAGATGGGAGACTAAGTTCACTGATGGTTCATTTTCAAGAATTATTAGTCTGGTATCTTCTCCTGCTGCATCAGTAAAAGTAGCATTTCTTATTTTATTCACTGTTTCATTTACTTTATTTCTATTGCTCTGTGGTAAGATATCCTGAAGATCATCAAGTTTATTACCAAACTTCCAGTGTCCATTTCTGTGTGCTATTTTCATGTGCTCATCCAGGACATCAAGTTGGAAGAAAAGAATGTTGCACATGGGACAAGAATATATGTCTGAAATGTTGAAAATAACGAGAATAGATAAATAAACCAAATGCATTTCCTATATGCTTAGTTAAAATTTTGTAAGCAAAAACATAAGCATAACATCCAAGTTATTATATAATACATGTATATCTCATGCACTTATTAACAAAATAAAAATGCTTTGAGTTGACTCTGAAAGACTCAGTAGCTACTTAGCATTAAATATTACATAGTGCAGACATTTAAATCATTTACATTTCTTCAACTTCCTGTCTACAGTACTATTCGTCAATTCTATTGTTGACTTCCTTCCCTGCCATGTCAAACTGTCCAGATTCTTCTCTCTTTATCACCTCTATCTCTTTTTCCTTCTATCTTTCCTGTTGTCACAATATACTCCAGCTCCCTTCTTCTCATTAAAGCCTTGATAGCACACTGGTTAGTGCACTGACTTCCAAGCTCAGTGGTCCATGGTTCGATCCCCAGTTGATGTGGGATTTTTTAGACCACAAACGGCTTCGGAGTCAATCCAGCGTTATGAATTGGCTACCAGAGCAAATCTGGGAAGGTTAAAGGTGGCTGGTGTGATGCTGACCACATCATCTCTAGTGTGCCGTATGGTCAAGAAAATATGGGCCTAACATATATTTTGTATTTTGTCCACCAGTTGATATTCCAGCAGGAATCTCATTATACTTTCACTGTACATATTGAACATAACTGGTGACAGCACACGTCCCTGTCAAACACCCTTTTTGTTACCGGCTGAAATGTTCCTATTTGGCTGCTAATTCTTATAGTTGCTATTTGTTGCCATTACATGATCTTTATTATTCTCAGGTCTTTACCATTGACATTTATGTTAACATTTTGATAACTTCCTCATTATTCACTTTGCCAAATGCCTTTATGTAGTCTATAAAGCACAAATATAGATCTGTTTTTTACTTTTATGACCCTTTCTATTAAAGTTCTTACAATATATTTGGTGATGTTTGTGCCTTTACCTTTCAAAAATCCACACTGTTCATACCTAATTTCTGGTTTTATTCTATTTCTCACTCTTCTCATGAAAGTTCTTAATAATACTTTGGTCACATGACTCATGAGACTAATGGTGCGGTGCTCTTCACATTTCAAGGCTCCAGGTTTCTTAGGCAAAACTATGAATATTGATTTTAGTTGCTCATCAGGTATGTGACCACTGTTGTAGATGTCACTCAACAGTTTTATTATCACATTAGTCCAAATTCTCTCAAAGCATCCATTTCCTCTACTGTTATATCTTCCTGTCCAGGCGCTTTGGCTTTCTTCATGTATCGCATGGTATTCTTAACTTCTGCCACAAGTATTGGCGGTCCTTCACAGTTGTCCTTTATATGTATCTGCCCATCTTTCTATTATACTCTCTTGATCCACTGACAATTTTCTTTCTTTTAATTTCAAACAGCCAGTGGCCATTTGTGTTCTTCTGCCTGTTAAATCATTTATTTACTTGTACACAGATGTTGTGTCTTTTCTGTGCTGCATTTCCAGCTCTTTGCACTTCTGGTTTAGCCATGCTTCTTTTATAATTGACATTTGCTTCTATTTCCTTATTTAGCCTTTCACATTCTTCTTTATCTTGTGCTTCTTCTTCCATCTTGTGCTTCTTCTCCCATCTTGTGCTACTTCTTCCATCTTGTGCTACTTCTTCCATCTTGTGCTACTTCTTCCATCTTGTGCTACTTCTTCTATCTTGCATCCATCAGTTGTAAAATTTCAGCTGTCATCCATTTCTTCTCTGATGTCCTCTTTATTTTGGGTGCGATTTCTTCTGGTGTTTAATGTATTGACTTCTTTAGCATTTTCCACTGTTCATCTATACTTTGTATGTTTTCTATTACATTATACCTTTTTCTGAGTTGTAATGTTATATCTTTCACTCATTCCCTTATCTGATTTAAGTAAGGCTAAGTCTAATTTGATGTTTTTTAAAGATTGCTCGACTTTCTTTAATTTTATTCTAAGTTTTCCTGTTACAGGAACTTAGTTGCTGTTGCAGTCTGCTCCTGACTTAGTTCTCACAGATTTAAAACTGTTTCTAAACATCATGTGTATTAGTAAGTAGTCATTTTGATTAAGAACATTGTTTCCAGGGCTTTTCCACATCTAAAGGCATCTAGAACGCTGTTTAAATAAGGTGTTTCCTATTATTTTATCATGCGTTCTTGCCCACTCTGTCACCTCTCATTGTTTTCTTCAAGTATATAATCACCAGTTACATCATCCCCCGTTTTCACTTCCAACTTTTGCATTGAATTCTCCAAGTACAATAGTTGTCACATGGGATTTGCACTGCATCATTGCCATATCAAGTTCATTGTAGAATGTGTCCATCTCTTCTTCTGTACTGTGACATGGAAATGTAAATATATCCTCAGAAATCCGACCACCTGTCTTCCTCAATTAGTGTTTTAATGTTGCTATGAAAAAAACCACGCAATTTCGTTGTTTGTCTGAGTCATAATATGTAGCTGCGCTTGTTTTTCCTGTCTTTCTTGCGCTAACGAGTTGTTTACCTACTTTCAAAACATACCAGGTAACAGGGGAGCGAATCACGTTTGCTTACCCGAGTTCTCACGCTAGCTGATTTGCCAATTATTGGCAATTAGACAGACGCACGTAGAAATAAACAGTTTGTTTGGTTGAAGAATCAAGGGCAATAATATTATTCCTGTACCTTTGATGTTTACATTTTCAGGGGACTTAAGTATTTGATCTATGGCAGGGGGAGACAATCTAAGACAGCCCGTTCGTATGGCTCACATCGTATGATGTTCGTCGGCAAATGCCAGTCGAGCGAATAGCAAAACCTTTCATCTCGGGAAACTTAGATTTCTGAATTCCCAGCAACCCAGAAGGTGTGAAGTATCGCATCCTTTAGAGATAATTACACAAAATCTGTATATAGTCTGCCTTCTCTCCTATCAGTTATCAGTCTCCCAGAAATTTTGGATAAATCTAATCAAGCCAGATTAGGAATCATTTTATTCGCTGTTAGTTAGTTGCTTATCCTTTACAGGACGTGGCAATCAACCCCCGCTTTTATTGGCTGTTTGTGATTTTTCTAGGCAATTTTTACATTCAGTAGTTTGCCATTGCTTTCTGAACGGTACGGCGCTCATACCATTGTTAAAAATCCACACAAAGTGATCTGCTACCAAACCGCCTGCAGCAGGTTTCGAACGTAGTATATCTGGATTATGAAACTGCCTTCATATCCATTAGGCAACAGATGCTAAATTTGTTAAATTGTCCCGTGGGGATTTAATTTTCTGATTGTGGTAATAATTTAAGTTGTGTTTAAGTATTAAATGTATCAAAAGTTTTACCATTTTATTCACTGCTATTCCCGAGCGTTAAGACTAGCGATATCGCAAACGTGCAGATATTCTCTTACCAGTGGTTCAGTGATGTAAATTCCATCAACCATTTTTAGCTGACTTAACTCTTAGTATACGAGCGGCCTTCTAGAGAGGCCGATGATCGATCCCCGTCAATAGCGAAAATTTATAGCTGAATGCATGTTTAAAACCACTGAACAATTTAGTTATGTGCATGATATAGGGGTTTCATTTCTTTACATTTTGGTATATAACACTTTATGTTATCTTTATAAATAAATTATTTATTGCAAAATCTGTAATGGTAGTCTTGAAATTAGCTCGTATACTAAGAGTTAAGTATAATGTTATAGTGACGGATAAAGTGATCGAGTAGTATGCGCATTATATTTCTTTGTGTGAAAAATTTTTAAATGACTAGTGTTTATATCATGTGTTAAAAACGATAAATGCCAAAAATCAACAAGATAGCAATGACAGGCGATATTTGTTACATGCTGCATGCCTAAAACGCAAATCCGTACTTGCTAAGCGAAACGCGATAGTATAAGCTTATACTATCGCGTTTCGCTTAGCAAGTACGGATTTGCGTTTTAGGCATGCAGCATGTAACAAATATCGCCTGTCATTGCTATCTTGTTGATTTTTGGCATTTATCGTTTTTAACACATGATATAAACACTAGTCATTTAAAAATTTTTCACACAAAGAAATATAATGCGCATACTACTCGATCACTTTAATTTAATTAGAGGACGGAGAGGATACGAGATCACACTTTACGCGTGATAGCACAGGATTGTCATTTTGGTTAAATGTTTTGTTTTCTTCCCAATATAGGCTTGGTCAAAACCAGCGGCCAGCATGTTTTCTCAAATTGTGGGCCTTTTCTCAGTTACTGAAGGCATATTAACTGTAAATTTGAGCCAACTGGACTTACAAATATCCAGATTGTTTTATTCAATTTATCAGCCCGCTGTGGCAATAAACATAACATTTTTCCCGACTACTGACAGTCGTTTTCCCAAGTGAATTTTATCCAGGAGATAATGCTGTTTTCATAATCAGCACTTACCCCAGAGAAAGTCGAGAGGATTTATCATCATCAGTTTTTTTTTTAATAACGTAACAGTCATAGCACCTAGAGGCTAGACAATACAGGAACTATTTTTCTCTTTTTTTTTTTTTTATAACTGTGAATGTCCCGAGAATGTCTTGCTTCAATAAATATATGCAGTGATACAAGCCTCATCCAGGAAAAATTAACTCACCCATTTTGGTGACTACCTTTAAATTATTATTAAATACCAAGGCTGGTCTGGGGCCATATTTGGGCAACCCACCTGACACTATAGGTTCATACTATTGTTATTGTTTTTCCAAGGGATACCTACACCAAGTATTGGGTAAGCAAGTGTGTTTGTGGCCACAGAATGACAGAGTGAAAGACAGAGAGAGAGAGAAATATTTTCCTTTGTTACAGCCATTGTACCCATTTTTTTTTTTTTTTTTTAGTTCGCTAACCTGATTATTTTTACTGGATAGCTTAAGTAGAAACTTTGTTCTTTGCTGCACTGTCTATTCTATACCCTAGTGTTAAACTTTGACCTTTTGGGTTATTAACTTCTTATGGGATATTTTCTCAACAGAGGGGAGAGCCCTTATGGGGTTATTTTCTTATGTCTGTAAACATGAATATATTGATTTGTAGATGTTTGATGTTGTAAAGTTTAAGTGATAATAAACTAAACAAAAACTTAATTTAGCGTGTTGGTCAGACCCATATCCATTTACCATAGTTTTTCACATTTGTGTGTCTTGTTGTCACATAACTGTGTGTGTGTGTGTGTAGATAACTTATAATTAACATTATAGGGAAATGTGACAGATCGTCTTCTTCTAAAGATAGTCATATAGATAGGCTGGACTAGAGAAACCACTCATTCCAGAGACGGATCTTCACCTTAATCTATTTCACTCATGGAATCTATTCTAACACCTTTCTTTCTCATATACTCCACCTTCTGCTCTACTCAGATGGGACCAAATAAATCTCTATACCTATCTAAAAAAAATGTACAACATGTACTATCTGCTGTTGGTGCATATAGTTGTATTAAATTGTTATCTGGTGACCTACCATTCAGTTTAACTAAAAGTACATGATCTGATATTGCCCAAAATCCCTTTACTGTTCTTATCCTTTCTGTATCTAAAATTATGCGTACTTCTCTGTTGCGTGATAAATTCTCGCAACATCGTTTTATTACAATATCTATTTTATAACGCAAGGGCAACAACTGCTTGAAATTTATAGTCACTTTTCTCGGTAAGCATTTGTCTTCCCGCGTTGGTATTGAATGCAGTTAAGTTTTGAGCTGTGGTCTTTTTGCGCTGGACTGCGCATGACTGGTCTTGTTTTTTGGTCGATCGGTTTCCGCCCACCACTAGTGGAGTGAGCGATTTGAATGGCGAAAGAGATGCCTCGTTGAAGAGGGGATCTCCGCTATTTTTTGTTCTGTCAGGGATGTGTAGTCCTCTTATGGATATTTCGTTTATTCGGGATAATACCTCTAGTGTATTTGCACATGCCGGGAGGCGTGATATTTCTGTATTTCATGAAAGCAAGGTAAATTGACTTTTTCATTAACTCTATCGATTTTGGGTCGTGAGCGATTTCGATTCATAGCCTGTCTCCGAAAGTCGTCGTCACGAGATGTTTTCCCAGCTCACATGTCGCTGTATTGTACTGCATCGGTTGATGCATGTCCCAAGGACCATTACTTGCTACTTTGTTAAATGAACTAGGTTTGGAAAACCTTTATTATCTAGAGGATATTTTTGAGGACATTATTTATACTTCGGCAGACGTGTCTGTCTTGCTGAAGTCAAACTAAGGAGAGTGAACTGATCTCATACATCTGGTTATCTCCTGGCTGTTATAGAAAAGGATGGAGTTTTTCACCTGACTACATTTACAGCACTATGAAATATAACATGCATCTGACTCATCATTGTAATGCTGTCTACCGTCTATTGCTGTATTGAATGTTGCTGTGATAATGACTGTTTGATGTGCCTACATATTCGCGTAACCATTTTGTCACTGTGGCGTCCACAATAAATAATGAAGAAAAACGTCAACGGCTGTTTCAAGAATCATTGACTTTATACGTCGTGAGTTTACTGACGTCCTATGTGGATTGCCCTGTTATTTTTGTATGAACATTGTTTTGACTGAACACATCTGCACACTACACAAAACCAGACATGCGGATACCATCCATCATCATATGGCATCACGCATCATTTGGTGGCCATAAGCTGGTTTGATTCTGGTACCAGCAAACACGGGGTCCCTTACCCACTTCATTTTCAACAAGAATTCATCAGCATCCTTCAAGAAATTAACATTCTTCAATACAGTCAACATCTTCAAAATTTTCAAAGTACTCGGCGTTGCCCGGTAAAAGTCAAAATTTCAACTTTTTGACGGAAACAAGAATTTGACAGTACCCGGCGTTGTTACATGTTGCCGGATAACTCGGACTGCTGTTATCTTTTACGCAAGTCAAGCAAGTTGCTGCTGTCAAGGTTCCAGTGCTGTCGTTTTTGTGAAGGTCAAGTGCCGGTTGAAACGGGTTGTTTTCTGAAGAAGGCCAAGTACCGATTTCCATCAACTTACTTTTGGATTAGAAGGTCAAGTGCCGAAACAACTCAACACACAGTATTTCAGAAGCTCTTGTACCATCGTGTTAGCAGTGGAAGCAGTTCAGATGTGCCATCATCGTTGGAGCTTCGCTCTTTAGGACGTTGATTGACATCCGTTTTTTCTGCTGTTCTACGATTGGAAGCCTATAAGTTAAGTGGCCTGTTTGTATGTAAACTGTGCCCTTATACTTCTGCTGAGTCTTCTGTGTATCATCTCATTCTATATGTTATATGTCTATATGTTATTTGTATATTTATATGTTTATATTTCAGCGGGTTCTCGGTTGGGTGGTGTCTCCGTTAGATTATGCCACGTCATAGAGGTCGTCTATTGTGAGCGTTTTCTGTAGGGTTTGCAAATTTCCGATACTGGAATTTGCTAAGCGACTTCTGTTGCTATTTATGTTAGCTGTGATGACATGTTTTAATATTGTTTTCGTTATTATTTCGCATTCTTTAGTTTTGTTTTGATTTGTTTGTATTTGTTAGCCTACTCTTGTCTATAATTTAGTTTCATACAACATTTTTGTTTATACACTGTGGTGTCATGTATTTTGTTTAATTCTATCGCAGATATCGTCACATTTTTTGTGATATTTCATTAATTTCTGCTTTATTTTTAGTTGATTTCTGCGAACGTTTTTGTATTGTTGCTGATCTTTGTTATTGTTTACATTGTTATTGTTTACATTGTTTGTATTGTTTACATTTTCAATGTTTACATTCTGCATGTGTTTACATAGTCATTGTTTACAGTTATAGTAATTAGTTAATGGGCTATGCTAATGCACTGTTACTACTACACTGATGATAAATGAATGATGAATAGTGTCGTGCACTATTGAATGAGAAGTGCACTTATGATCAAGAATTGAGTGCTGATATTTCATATACAAGTTCTTTGATTGGAGACTTGTTTCCCACAGAGACTGGGATAATATAATGTGATGTGAATATACAAGTGCTTAATTAAGACTTGTTACACTTAGGTTTGAAATAAATTAGTTAATTATTTCAGGTTTTGGACTCATATGTTAGACAACATGTCTACATTTGAGCACTTTATTGAGCAGGGTAAATTGCTTGGGAAGACTGGTGATAAGTTAGAAGAATTTGCAACTGCTCGATATGATAAAGCAATGGAAGCTGAACAAAAGAAACTGCAGATGCAGGTGGATGAAAAAAGATTCCAAATGGAAATGGAAAAACAAAAAAGGGAATCAGAAGCTGAGGAGAGAAAACTCCAGCTACAGCTAGAGCTGAGAATAAAAGACTTGAAAAAGAGGCTGAGAATAAAAGACTTGAAAAAGAGGCTGAAAATAAAAGACTTGAAAAAGAAGCTGAAAATAAAAGACTTGAAAAAGAAGCTGAAAATGAAAGACTTCAAAAAGAGGCTCAGGCTGAGGAAAGAAGATTACAGAGAGAGTCTGATGAGAGGAAAGAGAAAGCAAAAATGGAACATGAAGAAAAGGTCTTAGCTTTAGAGTTGGAAAAATTGAAATTGACGAGCATGAGTAATGGTAATGATTCAAACAAGGGTTCATCTTCTGGTAAGGCTAATAATGATACTTTTAAGATTAAGTTACCAACATTTAGTCCTTCCAGTGATGACATAATGTTCTATCTGGACAGATTTGAACAAGCATGTACAGCTCATAACATAGACAAAGCAAAATATGTTTATCAGTTATCAGGGATACTGACAGGTAAAGCTCTAAGTATATTAAATATGGTGGATGAACCTGACAAGAACAATTATGAGGTTGTCAGGGCCGCTTTGTTAAAGAAATATCAGCTTAACGAAGACGGCTATCGTCTACAATTTAAAAACATGTTACCTGAAAATGGAGTTGAATTCTCCGAGTTTATTGCAAGAATACGCATTACTTTCTCACGATGGGTTGAACTATCTAAGACGGAAAAAACTTATGAAGGACTTATGGACTTAATACTTAGAGACAAAGTCATGTCGTCTGTCAATGAGTCTTTCCTTGCTTTCCTTCATGAACGTAAACCTAAAACAATAAAAGAAATGGAAGATTTCTGTTGCCAATACGTAACTGCGCACCCACACATAACCATGGGTAACTCTAAGGTGAAAGAAGGTTTACCAGTTGCTTCGGCAGCTCCGTATGGTCAAAACTTTGCTCGTAGATTCCAACAAAATTTTGATAGAAAGAGTAGCGGTAATTTCTGTCAAAATCATGGAAATCAATTTCATGGTGATTCTTCTTCGAAGAATTGGAGACAACCTGATAGTACTCGTTACTATCACCCTAATAATTATAAGCATTTCAAAAGAGGATATGGTAATAGAGGTTATTCCTGCCGAAGACCTCAGAACCAAACAAATAGATGTTCGCATCAATGTGAACATGATAGTAATCGTGGAAACTGGAATTCGAACCAGGATAACAATTACAATAGAGACAATAATAACTGCAGAGATAATAATAACTCTGATAACTTCAGAGGTAATAATAGTCGGGGTAGATCTCAACACAAAAAAAAGAGATATCAGCAGGCTAATGCTGTACAACAGGAAACTGAGGGAGCCTGTAATCATGTTGTTGATAGTAAAAACTTTGACGCTGTCACTGGTTCTGCTTTTGACTTTGAGAGAGCAAACAAATGCCCCCAATGCAGTACTTTATTCGAACCGGGTACCATAACTACTTTGAGTTGTGGTCACCCACTTCCCGCTCTTCCTGCTGCTGTTGCGCATGACGGGAGGGGTTCTTTAATTCTACATAAGGGTCTTGTTAATGATACTCCGGTCTCACTACTTTTCGATTCCGGATGCACCACTATTGGTGTTAGACAATCGCTTGTAGATCCATCTTGTGCTACAGGAAGGGTTATTAAATGTGTCACATTTGGCGGCACTCTAGAAAAATATCCTACTGCTGTAATTCGCATTGCCACTCCTTTCTTTACTGGAGATGTGCATGCTTGTCTCTTACCTAATCCTATTGCGGACCTTATTATTGGTCGTATTCACGGAGTTAGGGAGTGTACCCCACAGCAGATTGCTGCTTGGGAAGATAATAACATGCAAGCTACAAATGCAGTAGTTACAAGAGCACAAGCTCTACAAACACCCGAAACTTCACTGAATAGTGATAATGAAGTTGATAGCCAAGATAGTCACTTAGTAATCACTCGTGACTCTTTCATAAAATTGCAAGAAGAAGATCCTTCTTTAAAAAAATTCTTCGTTCTTGCGAAGAAAGGTGATCCGAATCAGGATACAAATAGAAAATCTTGGATTGCAATGAGAAACGGCGTACTTGTACGTATGGTACAAGATTCGACTACGTCGGCACATTCGCAAATTCTTGTTCCCAAGAGCATGAGAGTCCAAATATTACAACATGCTCATGACTCGCAATGTGCTGGACATATGGGTTTTGCCCGTACGAAGTCGAGAGTCCTTGCGGCTTTCTTTTGGCCTTTTGTCAATAAGGACATTCGTATTTACTGCCGATCATGCAAGGTATGTCAGGAGGTCAAATCTAGAGGACCACGACATGCTGCGCCTATCCAGGCTGCTGACATTCCTATTCGGCCGTTTCAGAAAATGGCCATAGATATTATTGGCCCTTTTAAGGTCAAGTCGGCCAGAGGACATCAGTTTATCCTTACATGTGTCGATATGTGCACACGTTGGCCAGAGGCTATTCCTCTTAAGAGCATATCTACTACAGATATCGCAGATGCTCTTTGGTTGATATTTTCTCGCTTGGGGTTCCCCAGAGAAATATTGTCAGACCATGGCACTCAACTCATATCTGACACTATGTCACAGGTAATGTCTACCTTACATATTGAACGATCTCTCAGTAGTATCTACCATCCTATGTCTAATGGGTTAGTTGAGCGTCTGAATAGAACGCTCAAGACTTTGCTTGGTAAGATAACTGAAGATCATCCTCAAGATTGGGACAGGGTTTTACCCGCGGCTCTCTTTGCCTATAGAGAAGTCCCTAATGAACACACAGGATTTTCTCCCTTCGAACTTGTCTTTGGCGCGCGTCCACGCGGCCCTATGTCTTTATTACACGATCTCATCACTGCCGATGATATTAGCGATGAAACTCAATCCTCATATGAGTATGTCATTGCTCTTAGACAAAAGATCATTGAGGCATGTAAGCTAGCAACTGCTTCATCAGAAATTGCTAAAGAGAAGGCAAGG
This sequence comes from Oreohelix idahoensis, assembly GCA_024509875.1. Classification (NCBI taxonomy): domain Eukaryota; kingdom Metazoa; phylum Mollusca; class Gastropoda; order Stylommatophora; family Oreohelicidae; genus Oreohelix; species Oreohelix idahoensis. Next base: position 538,496 of record JAMPIV010014261.1, read on the forward strand.
CAGTTTGCTAACAAGAATAGATGTCTACGACAACTTTGTCCAGGTGACAAAGCATTCGTCCTACTCCCCAGTAGGGAAAATAGACTTCTTATTGCATGGAAAGGTCCGTATGCAATAGTCTCTCGGATTTCCGATGTTGACTATGTGGTCGATATTGATGGAAAGCATAAAACTTTCCACATAAACATGCTTTCGGAATTTCACGAACGTCCGGACTATTTGCTGCCTATTTTCCAGGCAACGGATGATGCTCCTGCACCTCACGGTCATTATTCATCCCTGTCTGTCATTCAGGATGAGGAAGCTACCTTCTCTGATGTCAACCTTCCCCTTCCAGTGGTTCCATTACATTCCACGGAATCTTGGAAAAACGTTTCTGTTTCTCCTAATCTTTCTGGTGACGAACATCGACAAGTCTCGTCGATGTTACAAACATTTCAGGATGTTCTCACTGACATTCCTGGACACACAGATGTCATAGAACATGACATAATTCTTACCGACAATAATCCAATTAGGGTTAGGCCGTATCCTATTCCTATACACTTTCAGTCGCAAGTGGAAAAGGAATTGGATGAAATGATTCAATTAAATATAATTGAACCATCGACTTCACCATATTCTTCTTCCATGGTTATTGTCCGGAAGAAGGATAAGAACATACGAATTTGCGTTGATTATCGCAAATTGAATCAGGTCACAAAGTTCGACGCTGAACCGATGCCTTTGTTAGAAGATCTACTGATTAGACTTTCTAATTCTAGATTCTTCACTAAACTTGACTTGTCTAAAGGTTATTGGCAAGTGCCTTTAGCAGAGCATGCCAAACCTCTTACTGCTTTTTCTACACCTAGGGGTCTATTTCAATGGAATGTTATGCCTTTTGGTCTCATGAACGCCCCTGCCACTTTCGTTCGCATGATGCGTCGAATTCTGTCACATCGTTCGGATGTCATCGCATACTTAGATGACATCTGTCTCTTCAGTGATACCTGGGAAGATCACTATTTAGGGTTATATGACTTACTGTCCACTCTACGTGAGAATAATTTGACAGCAAAACCTTCTAAAGCTTTTGTTGGTTTTGGTGAAATCTCTTTCCTGGGTCATCGTGTTGGTCATGGTCTCTTGAAGACAGAAGACCACAATACTTCCAAAATACTGAACATCTCTGTTCCTAAAACGAAGAAACAAGTTAGGAGTCTCTTAGGTTTAATTCAATTTTATGGGAGATTTATTCCAAATTTATCTTCGATCATGGCACCTCTCTCAACATTGTTGAAGAAAGGTTCGCCTAATCTGGTCCGTTGGTCTGAAGAATGCCAATCTTCACTAGACCAAATCAAGAATATATTTTCTTCTCCTCCCATCTTAAGATTACCTACTCTTGATAGGACTTTTGTTCTTCGGAGTGATGCTTCATCCACTGGGATTGGAGCAGCACTGATGCAAGAATATGCAAATACTCTGCATCCTGTTATGTACATTTCTAGAAAACTAAATGCGGCAGAGAGGAACTACTCGGTTTTAGACCGTGAGTTGTTAGCGATGGTTTGGTCAATTCTAAAGCTACAAAGATTCCTCCTGGGCGCACATTTCATTCTAGAGACTGATCAGAAAGCTCTTACAGCTATTCAGACTAAGAATTTGAAGAGTTCGAGATCCACTCGATATGCTATAGCTCTTCAACCTTTTCACTTCACGGTACGAGCTATCCGTGGTGCGGATAATGTGATGGCTGACATTTTGTCTAGATGCCCACATGACTCCAACTAATACTTCTGTCCTATATTTCCATATATTACAGAGTCATAACACACCTATATTTCTACAATAGATTAGCACATCTGTACTTACTTTATATGTACACACTATCGTGCTTTGTTGTCATCTTCTTCTGTTCGTTTTTTAAGATGATAAATGAGGACGGAGAAGTTAATATAAGGGCCGTTAGTTTAGTAAACAGCCACAATTATTAATAATGTATTGTACCTTATGAAGCATATTAGTTATTAATTAGCATTATATTGCTTGTACTTTCTCAGAATGTCATTGTTGAGCTGAGGACTTACCTTACTAGTATCAAGCATGACGAGTTCTAGATTGTGTACTTACCCTCGGAATACCAGAGCATATGTCCTGGATCGTCATGTAGTTTAACTTTACTATGTACTTATGTCATTACATGTCAAAGAATGTACTATTTAAATTTTCCTATCAGATTTGTACATCCATTTTTAAAGACAATATTAGAGTATGCTGTTTAATGATGATTATAGTAACTTGCATACGTATATTGTGTTTACATGCTAACGTGATGTGTGTTGGTGACACCTCCCCGATGTGAATATTTTTTGAGACATATTTATTTTTCTGTTGAGGTATATCCTCACCAGACACTCTATAATTAGCCTATTGTTTGGCAATTTAATTAATTATCAGCGCATAATTCGTGCGTTTTGAGCCGCTTATCGCATGCTCTTTGATATTGAAAAAAAAAAATATGTTCCACATTTTTTTTTTATCGGGAGGAGGTGGTGATATGTTGCGTGATAAATTCTCGCAACATCGTTTTATTTCAATATCTATTTTATAACGCAAGGGCAACAACTGCTTGAAATTTATAGTCACTTTTCTCGGTAAGCATTTGTCTTCTCGCGTTGGTATCGAATGCAGTTAAGTTTGAGCTGTGGTCATTTTGCGCTGGACTGCGCATGACTTGTCTTGCTTCTTGGTCGATCGGTTTCCGCCCACCACTAGTGGAGTGAGCGATTTGGAATGGCGAAAGAGATGCCTCGTTGAAGAGGGGATCTCCGCTATTTTTTGTTCTGTCAGGGATGTGTAGTCCTCTTATGGATATTTCGTTTATTCGAGATAATACCTCTAGTGTTTTCCACATGCCGGGAGGCGTGATATTTCTGTGTATTTCATGAAAGCAAGGTAAATTGACTTTTTCATTAACTCTATCGATTTTGGGTCGTGAGCGATTTCGATTCATAGCCTGTCTTCGAAAGTCGTCGTCACGAGATGTTTTTTCCCAGCTCACATGTCGCTGCATTGTACTGCATCGGTTGATGCAGGTACCAAGGACCATTACTTGCTACTTTGTTAAATGAACTAGGTTTGGAAAACCTTTATTATCTAGAGGATATTTTTGAGGACATTATTTATACTTCGGCAGACGTGTCTGTCTTGCTGAAGTCAAACTAAGGAGAGTGAACTGATCTCATACATCTGGTTATCTCCTGGCTGTTATAGAAAAGGATGGAGTTTTTCACCTGACTACATTTACAGCACTATGAAATATAACATGCATCTGACTCATCATTGTAATGCTGTCTACCGTCTATTGCTGTATTGAATGTTGCTGTGATAATGACTGTTTGATGTGCCTACATATTCGCGTAACCATTTTGTCACTGTGGCGTCCACAATAAATAATGAAGAAAAACGTCAACGGCTGTTTCAAGAATCATTGACTTTATACGTCGTGAGTTTACTGACGTCCTATGTGGATTGCCCTGTTATTTTTGTATGAACATTGTTTTGACTGAACACATCTGCACACCACACAAAACCAGACATGCGGATACCATCCATCATCATATGGCATCACGCATCATTCTCTTTTATGTTTTTTCCTTCATATGGCATCACGCATCATTCTCTTTTATGTTTTTTCCTTCAGAATAAATTATTTTGTAGTTTCCAGAATATATTTCACCAGCTCTGGCACATCACATTTCACATAGTCCTAATACATTTACATTTGTTCTTTTCATGTTCATATTATCTAATTTTCCATTCTGCTTTAGTGCAATGGTGTTCCAAGTTCCAATTGTTAAGCTATCCTTAATTCTAATTTTGCTGACAGTAGCTTGATGACAGTTGGGTATCACCTGTAGCACATGATGGTCCCTACCAGACGAGGCAGTCCCTCTGGAATCCCTCTACTGTTTTTGTCTTTTCCAAGTTTGTCTTTTGTACAAGGGATAGTATGATGGTAGTTTGCATTGCTATCCATTCGTAAATGTATGGTTGTCTCTGATATCCTTTGACTAAAAAGCCAAACCCACAAGTCAGTGGGGAGAGGTGAGGTTAAAGCACCTCCATCTTGCTGGTAGTCACATCATAAAGTTTCAATGGTGATTTTAAATAGATAGTTGCCCCGTACAACTATCCCACCTCACCCTCAGTGACAATCACCTGTTTGGTTCATGGCTGATTATTCAGTATTCATAGCTAACCTCTGTATTCAAAAGACTGTTCAAAAATCCACTACACAGTTGACGCACCTGGTGGAAGGACAGGTTCCTCCCCCCAGGCATTTACATTTACGAAGTCAAAATATGAATTGAAAATAATAACATTGCTGTTATCCATACCTTTCTCCTCTCTAAATAAGCCCATGCATTTTTTAGTTTCTGGCATCTCCAAGAAGTCACTATACTGTATCTCAGGTTTAGTACCGCTGTTGTCACAATCAGCCTGGAACAAATTTTGATCAATCCTATATGTAATTTCAAAATATAGAAGAAACTTTTCTATCATCTTTTTCTCATTACAACTATCACTCGTGTGCATATGCAAGGACATGCAGACTCACACAAATACAGTTTGGTAACACAGAATCAGAAATGCTTCTTGGTGTTTGGATTTTTTTGGTTTTAGGATTTTGTCCAGAGTAGCTCCAAAATTCCTCCCAAAGTAGCCCAAACAATGGTTCAAACATTGCTCAAGTTTTCCACACAAAAAAACAAATTTTCAACTTTTGGAATATTTCATTTTTTAGATTCTGGGTTACCGACCTGTACATGCACACACAAATGAAAATATTTACATACACAGAAACATATAGCTCATAAGTAATTTTTCCAATAAAGTGCAGACCCTGTGAGGACATGGTGTGTTTTCAAAACTTAAAATCATTTGAATTCTAAATAAAAACAAACGCACAAACAAAACACAGAAATAACAAGCAAGCATGCCAAACAAGGATGTTTAACTAGCTGGTAAAGTTTGTCTAAACCACTGTAAACGCAACATCCTACCTCATTATTAGCATCAGGGGTGACAGGTTCATATTTATGGCAGTCTCCTTTATACCCCTGTTTACATTCCTCACAACCTAGGTTTTGATTATAATACATGATACATTTTCAAAATTACATACATAGTGGCCTATTTTCTAATGTATTTCTACAATCAGTTACAACTATTATGAAGTGCAAGAATGTTTGAAGGAAAAAAGATATCAGCCAAGATCCTATAAACTCAGTACATGATTATTTACATAACTACATATTTTCAAGAAGCACCTTTGATGGAATAAACAGAAACACAGAAAACTAAGACACGGCAAGACTATGAGCTGATGGCATGAGATAGGAACATTGGCTTAAGTCTGTTAAAGGCCTATGCTCCTTTGGGAGCTGATGGGTGATGTTCTAACTATTCTCCACACTTACTTCTGCAGGTCTTGCAGGCCTGTAAACACACCTCCACTGGGATTATCAGTTGATCATGTATGTTACATTTTATCAGGAAGTACATTATATTATTATCTTGTGAACAGTCTGCACAGTTAAGTCTTCTGTCCTAAAGCAACCTGTTCCTAGTTGTAAGCTCAGCAGTTTATTATTGCTGGGAAGTTTTAATGCTCCAGATATCTGAATGTTCTTGTTGGAACTTTGAACATCTTATATGTAAGTCTTCCTTTTAGATTTTTATCCCAGGCATAATAATAATAATAATAAATTCTTTAAGCACCAAACACGGCGCATAAGGCAGAAACCAGTGCTCTCCAGGTTGTTCGTTGTGACGCCACTCCTCTTAGCTCTTGCACATTATTTAGGCCCAACGTTCTTCCTTCTCTTATTATTGTTCTTCTGAGTGTTTCTTTTGGTCTTCCTTTTTTCCTCTTACCCTCAGGAACCCAAGTGAGCGCCTGTAGTGGTATTCTGTTGTTTTGCATTCGTAGGACATGACCGATATATGACCATCGGTCTTTTCCTTATATAGTCGGAGACATATTTCTGCCTAGAGTCTTCTCTTATTTGTCGATTAGTCTTGAATTCTTTCCAACTGATGTTCATGAGTTTTCTAAGACATTTGTTCTCGAATGTATTCAGCTTGTTCTCCAATGATTTTCTTATTTTCCAACTCTCACAGCCGTATGTTAACACTGAGATAACATTTGAATTAAACAGACGAAGCTTGGTATGTATATTCAATGATCGTAATTTCCAAATGTTAGATAATCTATTGAAGGCGCTAGCTGCCAAAGCAATTCTAGTATGGATTTCTCTTGTTGTGTCACCATCCTGAGTCATTTTACTGCCTAAATAATTGAAACTTTCAACCCAGGCATACAAGGGGGAAAACCCTACAAAAGTAACACATGCTGCATGGGAACATTTGTCTGTGATAGGCTCAGGATAAAAACCTAAATAAATTGTTAAAAATACACAACACATACAGGACAGAAATCACAAAAGCTTGATGTTTGTGGTATATTTCCTGAATTCTTCTTCTTCTTCCTTGATCCTTAGCCGCTGACCGTCAAAGCAGTCAGTGGCCATTACTCCTGGTGGCGTCTTGTAGGGCAACAACAAATTGACTCCACTTTGCTCGGTCGGCGGCCATCCTTCGTACAGTGCCCCAACTCTGGTTCATTCTTTGCATCTCAGCCTCCACAGTCCTCCGCCAAGTTGTTTTTGGTCGGCCTCTCTTTCATTTTCCTTCAGGGGTCCATAGCATAGCTGTTCTTGTGATGGCATCAGGGTCTCTTCTGAGGACATGGCCAACCCAGCTCCAGCGTCTGCCAGCTATGATGGTGTGCATGTCCTCATTCTGTTGTTGATGTCTCTGCTTGCTCCGCTGTCTGGTGTTACTATGCATCCTAAGTATGTGAAGGCATCTGTCTGTTCCAGTTGCTGATTCCTTACTGATATGGGCTCAGGGTTGCTCACATTGAGCGTCATGACCTATGTCTTTTTTAGGTTGATGTTCAAGCCCACCTGCTGGCTATACTTATTAAGTCTATCTGTTTTTTCCTGGATGTGTTGATGTGAATGTGCTAGCAGTGCAATGTCATCTGCATATTCCAGATCTTCCAATGTAGAAAATGTAGTCCATCTTATTCCTCTTGGGTTGCCCTCTGTTGTCTGGCGCATCACCCAGTCTATGACTATTAAAAATAGAGTGGCTGATAAGGGGCATCCCTGTCATACTCCGGTCTTCACTTCAATGGTTAGGTTGCTCTGCCCAATGCTACACGTAAAGTTGGCATAAAGGCTTTTTATAATTGACACTATGCAGCTTGGAATTCCATAAAACGTGTATAAATAAAATTTGACTGTATTACATATGTGTTCACAATGGTAACTAACTGAGCACAGGTTATATGTTTGTTAAAAAGTTGTAAAGAATTACTCAGTAAACTGTCCCCAACAGAACATGCAGATGTGGAACTGATTCTCAAATTCTCCCTCTCTGCAGAACCATCAATTTCCACATCATTTCTTTCTGTCTTCACTGTGTGTTCCTGAAAACAAAATATTGTACACAATCAAGTCTGAGACCAAATCAATTTAGTTTTAAACATAGCCACAGTTTTATAACTTCCTGACAATTTTATTTGTCTTTAGATCACTTTCTTTCTCTGCTTTTTTTTTCCATGACAAAGATTATGTGGTCTTAATGTGGGAAATTATTTAGTCCTCATAAGACTATAACAACTTACAGAACCTTTGGGGATAAGAACGGTAGTGTGACAGGGATGCCTCTTGTCTCCATTTCTTTTCTTACTAGCAACAGACAAGTTTATGAAAACATTGACAACACACAACAGAAATGGGATCCAGTGGAATTTGACTAAACAGTTAGACGATCTAGATTTTGCTGATGACTTGGCTCTTCTGACCCATAATCAGATGCAGGACAAAATGAAAACACTCGATCAGAGGTCACAGCAATTAGATCTGAAAATACACAGTGAAAAGACAAAAGTAATGAGAATAAAAGCAGGAAATGATCACAGGATTCAACTTGAAGAAACACAGACAATGAGATGTAGAACCATACACGTATCTTAGCAGCAATATAGACAAAGTTGGAAGGACAGACAGTAATATCAAAATAAGAATACAAAAAGCAAGAGAAGCTTTCATTGCATTGGGAAATATATGGAGATCAAGAGAAATCAGGTCCAACACAAAAATGAGAATCTTCAACTGAAATGCCAGTTCAGTACTATTATATGGCTCTGAGACATGGAGAACAACAAAAACAACAACAAAAAAGCTACAGACTTTCATAAATGGGTGCTTGCGTGGAATAGAAAGATTAAAATGGTATGACAAGAATACCAACGTGGAACTGATGACAAGAACCAGATAATATCAGAGGAACAAGAGATGAGAAGACGATGATGGTGATGGATAGGACACACTGTGGAGGCCTATTGATAGCATTACAAGGCAGTCCTTGTTCTGGAACCCTCAGGGCAAGAGAGGCAGAGGTAGACCAAGAAGCACACGGAGAAGAAAGCTGGAAACAGAGGTGAAAATGATGAGGAGCACATGCGAAGAACTTGAGATGATGGCACATGACAGGAGGACTTGGCAGGTGTTTGTTGAAGGCCTTTGCTCCTTGGGGAGCAGAGGGTAATGAATGAAGACTAAAACAACCTACTTTCCTTCACTTTATAATATACTACTGGAGAAAAGTTAGGGGCCGCCATTCAGTTTAGACAAGGTTTATATAATTCTTCCTGAGCAGGGTCGATTTTCCAAATGTCCGGTAGCTTGAAATCTCTCAAGAAGTCTCTGAATGGTAGAGTGGGACACTGCTAAATGTCTTGCAACATGACGAACAGATTGACCATCCTGAATCCATACCATGGCTTGACCACGGTCTAAAATGCTGAGACTTCTCTTTGGTGGCATGGTTAATGCAGTGATCATTTTGACCACTTGTCAAACTGATTTATTGCATACCAACAATGAACACTCTTTACCGATGATCATTTTCCACGTGCATTCAAATTCAACTCACTTTTTCACCTTTTGAACTAGTGGGGCATGTTGCAGAAACCACGAGTTTTTGCAGCAACAATGGCAATTTTCACGTGCGGGTTAAAGTGACCCAGTTTTTTTAACCTAGTGCGCACAGAAATGTATACACATTTCTCTGAGCTCAGTTTTAACGACATTTTCATTTGTCTTTACAGTTTGCCAATCAATTATATAAACCTTGTCTAAACTGAATGGCGGCCCTTAACTTTTGTCCAGTAGTATAATTATCAGTCACATTTCTGTAATAACTTAGCCATTTGTTATTTCATAGCAATCTTAATACAAACTGGCACTACTACTTACAAACTGGCAGTAAGAATAATAAAGCATTTGAAGTCACAGCAAGCTTTGACCTCAATGTCAGCAAAGTGAACTGTTTTATTTTTCTTACTTACTTAGTTGTTCCCCTTCTACCGTGAGGTGTAGAGGTGTTTTATTTTTTGCAAGACCAAATTGTGAGAAATGGAATGTTAACGTTTACAATCTGCTAGTTTTAGATTATAATAATAATATACCCATCAGTCATAGCTTCTTTTTGCCCAATCTGAGGTGGTGCCGTAGACAGCATTGCCACATGGAGCGATCTGCAGCTTAGTCCTCCCAAATTGCTGGATTTATGTCCAGTGCCACTAATATCTCTCTTGCACACATATTTGAACCTCAGCTGTGATCATCCAACTGTTCTTTTGCCATCTGCCAGTTGTCGTAGATGATATCTTTTAGGATGCAACCATCTTCCATGCTCCAGACATGGCCAAGCCAGTGTAGTCTGTGCTGTCTAAGCAGTGTATACATGCTTTGAAGATTTGAAGACAGCACGTGACAACATCTCAACATTTGTCACTTTGCCCTTCCATGAAATACCGAGAATGTGGTGTAGACACCGTAGATGGAAGGTACTGAGCTTTCTTACTTGCTTAGCTTAGGTTGTCTATATCTCGCTACCATACAGAAGTGTACTGGTAATGCAGGCATTATATACTGCAGCTTTGGTCTTTGTTGAGAGTTTGGAGTTTTCCCAAACATTCATTGTGAGGCGGGCAAAGGTGGCTGCAGATTTTGCCAATACGGCTGTCAATTTCTGTGTCCAGAAAGAGTTTGACATTGAAGGTAGACCCCAGGTATGTGAAGTGATGCACCACTGCCAATTTATAGCAATCGATAGTAATAACTGGTGCAACATCCACATCCTGACCCAGCACATTTGTTTTCTTTAGACTTAGTGTGAGACTAAAGTCCTTGCATGTTTGGTTGAAGCAATTCATCAATCTCTAAAGCTCCTGTTGACTTTGCGTGATGATTGCAGCATCATCAGCAAATTACAAGTCTCTCATGGTGACCCTTCTTATTTTTGTTTTCGCTTTCAGCCTTACGAGAGTAAACAGTCAGCCATCTGACCTAGTGAGAAGGCATATTCCTTCAGTTGCATCTCTGAATGCATGATTGAAGAACAAGGCAAAGAAGATCACGAAGAGAGTCGGAACCAGGATGCAGCCTTGCTTAATGCCACTGCATATGCCAAAGGGCTGTCTTGTGCTTCCAGCATATTGGACTGTTCCCTTCATATCTTCATGAAATGACTATATCATTTCCAGCAATTTAGTGGGGCAACCTATTTTCAGGAGGATTTTGAAAAATCCATCCCTGCTAATCAGGTCAAATGCCTCTGTGAGATCTATAAAGGCATTATATAAAGGCCTTTTCTGCTTTCTTGATTTTTTCCTGAAACTGGCAGAGAGAAAAGACCATGTCTATTGTTGATCTACCAGCTCAGAATCCACATTGCGACCCTGGATATATGCACTCAGCTAACTTGTGTAGTCGCATTAAGACGACTCTGTCAAAAACCTTACCAACAATGCTAAGAAGAGAGATGCCTCTGTAGTTATTGCAATCACTTCTGTCTCCTTTAGATTAAACTGTATTTTATTAAACTAACCCTTTAGGCTACAGTCATGCTGTGAGTGGAGCATGTGGCAATACAGATTGAGGATGCAGGTGGAGTACATAGTTACAGCAACTTAAGAAAAAAAATAGCCCAATTTGTTGTTTAATGTATGGCCTCAATGTTTGTCACAAACTATTTATTTAAGCACAAAATAGAAGTGCTATTTTTTCTTCTTCCATTCTATGCCTAGGCCTAAGCCTTAATACTAAAGAGCTAACTGGAACCCTCTTCTCAGCATTTAGTTTTCCTGTAAATAATAAGAGGCTACACATCTCAAAACAATGACCACCAACATTAATATTAACAGTAGCCCTTATCCTTTTTAGAGTGTTTTCAAAAATAAATATTGACATACCAGCGAGCTGGGGGATTTTCTAATTTCAGATGTTGCCCAACTCAAGATAAAAAAGTAGCCCAACTCTCAATCTATAACATTTGCTGTTGTGTTTTTTTAATGTACAGCCTCAATGTCCACCACACATTATAATAACTTATTTTAAACACAAAATAGAATTAGGGTACTATTCTTCTGTCTGTACATCCTAAGACTAGAGCAAAATCCAAATGCTAAATGGCTTACTGGTTGACATGAAAGACAGTGAGACGTGTGTGTTAAGTCCTTATTACGCGTGGGATTTAAGTGTGCGAGATCTCACATGCCCGTCTAGTGTTGATGGACGCACATGTGAGCGCATCTAAGAAAAGTCGTATATGACTAGTTATTTACGCGCTGTCATACACAATAGTTCAACAAAAATAGTGCATCACGGTGCGATTGATCGTTTGTTGCCAAACAGCGTTTACGTAATTAGGAGAGATCCCTAAAGTCTGCTATTGAAGACAGACGTACTTTTGACGGAGCCGATTGCGTGTCTTGCCCCAAATCATGGGAAGACTTCATGTAAAGATATTATTACACCTCCTTGTATGGAGCGTCTACTTTAGCCAACACCTGGCTTGATTGTATATCGGATTTGATGCTATTTTTGTCGTGACAAGATTTGGCTGTACTTCGGCACATGTATGTCATGTCATGTCGCTAGTGGGTTCCAGATTCTTGCCGACTGTTATCGGGATCATCCTGCTATATATATTTGCAGGGTTCAGTCAATAAAACCGTTTCATATTATTCAAAGCTCCATCATGAAAACCAAAATGATAGAACTGCTCACCGTAGAGCTCGTCACCATCCTTGAGATGTCGGCGATTAGAGAGTGTCGGTCAAGTTCATGATTGAAGATATATAATAATGCAAAGTACTTTGATGCCATGATGTTATAACCTGTACTATTGATGTAATATGCCTACTACGCCATGACCATGATCGTCTGTACTTCGTCGCTGAATAAACGTGTGTACTGAGATGTCCAACCATGACTCCAATTCAGATTCATTACCCGTTGGTCAATGTTATGACCCTATCGTTCCAGTACTGACATTGCCTATTACCATCGATCCATCTATACACCCACCATTATAATATTTGCGTTGAAAGTTATAAGTCGGCAATAGAGACTTTAAGCCTGACATTTCTGGCATCGCCCTTGCCAGTAGTGCCAGTCTGTTATATCAAATTATAGCACTCCATAATAGGAAGACGTGTGTTCCATGCAGCCTTAAAAAATAATTAAGAGATGCAGTAATAAGGTGTAAGGGTTAGGTTTAGGAATCCTAAAACCTATCGCTAAACCCTAACTTTAACACTAACTGCAACAATATTTACCATAACTATTAGCTGATTTTAGCATTTTCAAAAATTATTGATATACACTAGTGAAGCTGGGGATTCGTTTCTAATTTCAGATGTCAGCCTACATGAGATAGAAAAGTAGTCCAACTCTCAATCCATAACATTTGCTACTGTTGTTAATGTACATTCTAGCATCTACTTCAACTTGTCTACTACACTGGCTGCGCATGTTCTAGCATAGTAGTATAAAGCATTATAGAAAGGAAACATGATAAAAGGGACCATTTCATGTAGTTGGGTCACTTTGCTAGTAAGTAACATGCCACACATAAAAGTGTATGTTTTTATTTTGTATTTTTACAAACAAACTTTTCATTTTCAGAATTTTTCCAATGTCAGAACTTCAGATAAATAGCTGCACACCTGTACCATCTTTTCCTGGAGCTATCCTGAGTTTTAGTTTGATTAAAGCAATGCTTAGTTCTCTCATGGTGAAAGATAATTTAATGCAGGTAAGTAGGTTTTGGTGCTTCAGCTTTTCCTTTATTTCCTTTTGTGCTTCTTTGACTCATGACATATGGAAGTGATGTGGTGTTTTCATCCTTGTAGAAGTCTGCCAGAATGTCTGCTGCCATTTCTCCTACGTGGCATTTTCCATGTTCACTGATGCCAGTCTTTTAGTACCTGGCTTTTGTTTCTTCATTTAGTGCTCCTGTCAGATTCCACAGCTTGCTTCTGTTCTTATCCATATTGAGACTGCTAATTTTATGGTGTCAGCTCTTTTGGGTTTCAGCTTTCTTCTGTTCATTAAAGGCATATTTTATGTTGCTGTGCCTCTGAATGTGTCCTACATTAGGATTTTTCTCCATGGAATCCCAGGCTTCATTCAGGTAATTTCTGAGTTGTTCCAGAGTGTCACTGCAGTATGGTTCAAAGTCTCATCAACCAAGTGGAACTGACTTCTTTGCTGCTTGGATGATTGCCTCACTGGTAATGGAAATGATTTTATTTATACTGTTTCAGTGGATAATGTTCTGACAGAGTTGATTGACTGTTCTTTAAACAGGACCCAGTTTGCTTTTTTTAAAAGTTCCAGCTAGGAGTCATATTACATGGTCCTGAACTTCCTAGTTCATATATTGGTAAGGTGACTGGTACATGGTCATTTCCTCAGTTGGTTATTTACTATTCTTATCATAAGCCAATGAATGTAGTCAGTAGCTACAGTGAGATCTGGTGTGCTCGTTGTTTTCCATTCTCTGGAATAGTAATATTTTCCATTCCTATCTCTTCTCCTCTCTGATTTGTTGCTTCATAGCCCCAGCTTGACAAGTTGCTATTGAAGTCACCCATAATCAGGTGTCTCGATTCTTCATTTCACTGTGTATAGCTCTAGAACTGTGACGGAGGGCTGTAACAGTTTTTAATCATGTCTCCACTGGGCAGCTGTACTTGGACTATTACATATATTCAAGTTCATCCTCTTCAGATCTGTTTATCTCTAATGCTAGAACTGAGGTTTTAACCAGTATGAGGATTTTCCCTTGATTCTTTTTGCCCTCCCTTGGCTGAAAGGATTCGTAGCCGCAGATGAAAAATTTGTGGGTGTCTATTAGATGAGTCTTAAAAGACAGATTAGGTCAATGTTATCTTTCCAGAGGAATTCTTGCAAGTCCGACTACTTGTTCCTCAATCTTTCCTCAATCCACTGAACCAATGTAAGATAATGGTTGGTTGGTCAGTTAGTCTACTCTGCTTTCCCTTGACCATTAGGTCAGCAGAGCAGGCCCTTTTAAAGATAAGAGACGGGTTCCAGTACTTCCCTGTTGTAGCTGATAGGTTCAATACCATGACAAAAGATTGTGCATCATAGTGTGTGTCCCCTAATTTTTCCTGATATCTGTGCTGTAGCTGACAACTTAGGATGTGTTTTTGTTCACGGTTGCCTCCCATAGACTTTCTACCCTGACCATGACTGCAGAGCAGCAGGTTAGTTTGCTTATTGAGGTTTTCCTTCCCTGTGGCTAGAGTGCACAGCAACTCTTGTTTATTTGATGCACCCATCATGGGATATATGGGGTATTTAAGTGGGGGTAGCAGTGCCACCTGTTGCCCCTCCCCATACTGCTGGGACACACTGCAATTTAGTATTCATTTACTTTGATGTTCCCCTTCAACCATGGGGTGTAGAGGTAAGCCAGAGAGAGCGTATTGCTTTCCTTTTGACTGTCTTTATTTTAGTCTGGTTCCAGTCCGGTCCTCAGTCCTTCAGAGCATGTCTGATGTTGTCCTTCCAGTGAACTCTGGGTGATCCTGGAGGTCTGGATCATTGGCTCTTGGTTTCTCATGTTTGTCATGGTAGCCGGTCTTCTCCCTTTCTGCAGGCATGGCCAAACCATTGCATCTAGGATTGTTCCCCTTGAGTCTGCAGGGGCTAAGCTTATGGGTTTTAATTTATCATCTGATTTAGGATCTTCTCCCTTCTTGTCATGGACTACCTTCCTCAAATGTCTTATTACTGAGATATGAAACTGGCTAATGTGTTTATAGTCACTGCCTATGACTCACATCCATAGGCAGGTGGAGCAGTATATAGCCATCTTAGTCTTCTTGCTAATTTCTCTTTTAGTGATGAGTCCTCAGTATAGGATGGAAAATTAACCCAAATGCTGCTCTTTGGGTAGCCAGCTCTTCTTTGATGCCTCCTTTCCAGTCTATCACAGTACCAAGGTACTTAAACTAGTTGACCTGTGCCACAGCCTCATCCACCATGATCTGATGTCTCTTCCCCTTTCTTGAGATCACCTTTTCTGGTGTTATGTATCATGTCCTGCTGCATCCATCCTGATGTCATCTCAACCACTGGTTTGCTTCTCTGTGATTGTGTTTGCAATTTCTGAGACTTAATTTTCCTCACCGCCAAGCAAAAATATTCTTTTCAACATTCCATTATATCATTCAGGGCAATAAGCAAAGAACCATTTTTGTCCTTTATAAATTTCAGATGCACTATCTTTTCTTTCTCATATCCTTTAGGGTCTTGTAGAAGAGCTTCTGGTTTTCATGAGCACTTTGTTCAAGTTTTTCTCCAAATTCTTCCCAGGATTTCTGTTAGCACCTTGTTATTTGCTTTTGTTCTGAATGTCACGTATTTTCTATATTTCTCTGTTTTTGTTTTTAGCTGTATTCTTAGCTTTCACATGTAGTTTCCACATCTTTTTCTTTTCTCTAATTGTCATTTTAACTTCGTTCATCCACCAAGTGTACTCTGTCCCTTCTTCCCAAGTCAAATTTCTCCACATGCTTCTGTTGTGGTTACTTTAAGATGTTCTTAAATTCAAGCCAGAGGGTTTCCAGATCATCTGATGGTTCTTTTATACTTCTCACTGCTGTAGCAATAAGATTCTGATACCTGATCTTAGCTTCTGGTTCTCTCAACTTGTAGGTCTTAATTTTTATCTTGGTTGTTTGGTTTCTTACATGATGGTAGGCAGTGCTGTCTTGGCCTAGCAGCTCTTTCAGTTTTTCTCTTTATTGTTGACAGACAGTGGTCATTTCCAGTTCCTGGTCTTCTCTAGACTATAGCGTCACTTATATACTTGAATGAGTTTTTCCTTACAATGGCTAGTTGATGACTGATTTTTCATTCTTTGTTGGCATATGTCTCATGTATGCATGTACGAACTTATGAAGGAACTTTGTGTTTTAGATAACAAGGATTTGTTCAGTGCAGAATCCTAGAAGTTGTTTTCCATTGTCATTCAGTATATCTTCACCATATATCAACCAATCACTCAGCTCTATCTAGTATGATCATTTCCAACTCTGGAATTGAAATCTATGAGTATAATTTCCACGGCCTTTTGAAGAAGCTCGAAGAATTCTTCTTTGACATCTGCTCGCTCATCTTTGGTACATATATGATGGCAAGGTTCTGTGATGGGGCCATAAAAACACCCCAGAGGCCCCCTCAAGTTCATGTCATATTTATGTGTTTAACGCCCATATATTTTCAATGTAACTCCGCCTAGGCTGGTCCCAAGCCTGGCTGAAAAAGGAGGAGGGTGGCCTGCATGGAGGCCGTAAGGAGGCAGCCCCTCCACCATGCAAAGGCACAACAGGCCAATCACCTGTTTGCTTCAAAACATGATTACGCGAAATACAAGAGAGAAAACCGGACTGATTCTAAAGGCGTCGAACTGGAACGGACTACGGACTACGACTTATGGAACTTGGAACACAAGAAGTATAAATGGGAAAGAAGAGAAGCTGGTGGAAGAGATGAGGAAAGCAAAACTAGAAATCCTGGCTATTACAGAAACAAAGAAAAAAGGACAAGGAGTCATGGATCTCGATGGCAACACACTGCTCTACAGTGGTGTACCCACATCTGAAAGAGCTAAAGGGGGCATGGGTTGCATTGTGGCCAAACACCAGAAAGATAGTATCAAGGGATGGAACTTTGTCTGGAGCGCATTATGGTTGTAAAACTAAAAGAAGGAGAAACCATAGTCAACCTGGTCATAGTGTATGGGCCAAATGAGGATGAGAGAGCAGAGGTCAAGGAGGAATTCTTCGAGCTGCTTCAAAGGACAGTAGATGACTGCCTAGATGAAAGTATCATGCTCTGAGATTTCAATGCCAGAGTTGGAAATGACCATGCTAGATGGGGTGGAGTTATCGGAAGATATGGAGAAGATACTCTCAATGACAATGGAAAGCGACTCCTTAGATTCTGCAGTGAGCAGAATCTGATCATTACCAACACAAAGTTCCCCCATAAGCGCATACATGCATACACTATGTGTGAACCAACAAAGAATGAGAAGTCAGTGATCGACTATGCCATTGTTAGGAGGAGCTCATTCAAATATGTCCGGGATGCTAGAGTCTGGAGGGGGCCAGAGATTGGAAGTGATCACTACCTGCTTACAATCAAAAGAACAACTGAAAGAGTTGCTCAGCCTAGGAACTGCATAGCATCACACAAGAAACCAAGTAAACAAATGGAAGAAATGAGCATTAAGACCTACAAGCTGAGAGAGCCAGAAATTAAGACCAGATATCAGGGGCTTATTGCTACAGCAGTGAGAAACACAGAAGAACAACCTGATGACTTGGAAACCCTCTGGCTTAAATTCAAGGACATCATAAAGACAGCTGCTGCAGAAGCATGTGGTGAAGTCTGACTTGGGGATAAGAGAAAGAGGACACCTTGGTGGACAGAGGAAGTCAAAGAGAAAATAAGAGAGAAGAAAATGGCATGGAAACAATACTTAGGAGCTAAAAACACAAAAGAACAGAGAAGGAAAGATTGACAATCTTATATTAGAGGCAATAGACATGAAACTCGATAAAGAGGGGTAGGAATGTTGATAAAGAAGGAGTTAGAAAAATACGTACACTTGTATGTGGATACTGGACACACAATGACAGAATGATGTTACTAAAGATGAGAGCAAAGCCATTCGACATATCAATCTTACAAACTTATGCACAAACTAAAGATCACAGCGAGGAAGAAATAGAAGAATACTATGAAGAGCTACAACACACACTTAAACCAGTCAAATCTACAGATGTGTTGATAGTAATGGGTGATATGAATGCAAAAGTAGGAAAAGGAAAATACAAGAAAATAGTAGGACAGTATGGATTAGGGACAAGAAATGATAGAGGAGACAGACTTATCCAGTTCTGTGAAGAAAACCAGCTGGTCATATGTAACACCTTTTTTGAACATCACCCAAGGAAATTATACACATGGAAAAGCCCAGGAGATGTAACACGAAATCAAATCGACTATATCATGATAAAACATAGATTTAAGAACAGTGTCACAAGTGCAAAGACACATCCTGGCGCCGACATAAATTCAGATCACAATCCAGTCGTCATCAAAGTAAATATAAAGCTGAAAAGAGCAGGAAACAGAAGACAGGAGGAACCCCAGATAGAAATATCAGCGCTGAAACAACCAGATATAAAACAGAAATATTTAATCGATGTCAAAAATAAATATCAACAGTTATTGACAGAAAGCATGGAGCAGTATAGAAGAGAAAACCCAGAAGAAAAAAGCAACTGCAAAATGGGAATGCTTAAAAACAAGC
Source organism: Oreohelix idahoensis (assembly GCA_024509875.1). Classification (NCBI taxonomy): domain Eukaryota; kingdom Metazoa; phylum Mollusca; class Gastropoda; order Stylommatophora; family Oreohelicidae; genus Oreohelix; species Oreohelix idahoensis. The sequence goes on from JAMPIV010014261.1 coordinate 557,324, forward strand.
ATACAATCAGCAAATGCAAATTTACCTAAAAAGGAGTCTAAGAAAAATCAAATTTGGGGCAACAATGACATCAACAATAAAATGGCAAAGCATAACAAAGCCTAAAAAACACTCCAGAAGTATAAAACTCAGTAGCACAATGACATACAAACTTAGTGTATATCAGAGCAAAAGAACGGTGTGCTTAGAAACAAAATGCAAGAAATAGAAGACTTACAGAGAAAGCAAATGACAAGAGATATGCATGAAGAAATAAAGAAAATTCTCAAATCTTCTGGTCGCGGTTTGCAACAAGGAACTACTTATTCAAGAACAAAAATGGTGTAATATTACTTGATGAGAAACCATCAAAGCAGATGGGCAGACGTAAAGTTGGGTTGGCCACGTCCTCAGAAGGGACCCTGATACCATCACAAGAACAGCTATGCTATGGACCCCCGAGGGAAAGCGAAAGAGAGGCCGACCAAAAACAACTTGGCAGAGAAGAAGGAAGGTGAGATTGCAAAGAATGAACCACAGCAGGCATGATGAAACTAAAAATTGAAATGATAGAAGCTGTTGCCCCCCTATAAGACCCCACCATGGGCTCAATGGCCGCTGACTGCTTTGACGGCTTGGCGGTTATGGATCAACTGGCCAGAAGAAGAACACTCGAAGACCAATATCAAATTTAGGAAGACAATGACATCTTGAATAAAATGGAGAAAGAAAGAAAGAAAAAAACACTCCAGAATATAAAACATGCCACAATGACTTACGTACTATGTGAAGAGAAGCTAAAAAACGGTGGATAGTTTAAAATGCCAAGGAAATAGAAGACTGCAGGGCAAGTAAAGCCCATGACAAGAGATAGAAGGGCATGAAGAAATAAAGAAATTATCTGGGGGTCCTTCGCGGTTTGCACAAGGAGGAAGCTGTATCAAGAACAAAAATGGTGTAATATTACTTGATTGAGAAAGAATATCAAACAGATGGGCAGAATACGTAAAAGAACTATTCGAGGACAACAGAGGTAAAAAAACCATCACCAGATCTAATGAAAGGCCCAAACATTCTCAGATCAGAAGTAGAGAATGCCATTCATATGATACAAAAAGGAAAATCAGCAGGCATGGATAACATAAAAATTGAAATGATAGAAGCTCTGGAGAGCTTTGGTATAGATACAATCACAGAAATATGCAACGATATATACAATACAGGAAATATACCACACGACATGAAGACATCAGTTTTCATAACATTGCCCAAAAAACCAAATGCAACAGAATGTTCAGACTTCAGAACAATCAGCCTGATGAGTCATGCAATTAAGATACTGCTCAAAATCATATAGGAAAGAATAAAGAGTAAAGTAGACAGCGAAATCCAAGAAGAACAGTTTGGTTTTAGACGGAACAAGAGAGACAATATTTTGCCTAAGAAGATTAGCAGAAAAATATACAGAGGTCCAAAAAAGTATGTATATGTGCTTCATTGACTATAAGAAGGCTTTTGACAGAGTCCATCATGAGAAAATAATTGAATGTCTCAAAGACATAGGTATTGATGGAAAAGATATAAGAATACTCAGTAACCTTTATTGGGAGCAAACTGCCACAGTAAGATCGGGAAGGAATTATTCACCATACATAGATATAAAAAGAGGTGTCAGACAAGGTTGTGTGCTGTTTTTTTATTTTTATTTAATGTGTTTGCTACTTTTCTTTGTAGCACGCCCCTTTCAACCATCTACCATGTACATGGAGTTGTTGGTTATATCAGGACATGTTTCCTTTATTGTAATATGTTTTTGTTTGTATTTATTGTATATTATCTCTAGTCGGTATTTTTCCTTTTGTAGTTATAGTTCAACATGGTTTTTAAAAGAGCTGTCTCCCTGAGTATTTAATTTATACACCGAAAAAAATTTCAAACAGATACAGGAAATACCAGGACTGAACATCAGTGGAAGGTCAATAAACAACCTTAGATATGCAGATGATACCGTGTTGTTAGCTGAAAGCGAACAGGAGTTACAAGAACTAGTGAAGCAAGTGAACAGAATAAGTCATGAATATCTACTCGACATTAACATCGAGAAAACAAAAACTATGATGATTAGAAAAACAGACAATAACCCCACATTAAAGAAAAGCGTAAATAGGAAAATCCTGGAACAAGTCAAGAGCTACGTATATCTTGGTCATATAATAACAGAAGATGGCAGATGTGAAACAGAAATCAAGAAGAGAATAGGAATGGCCAAAGCTAAATTCAACAACATGAAACATATACTGACATCCAAACAGTTATCTCACAAATTAAAACTGAGAATCATAAAGTGTTATATATATTCTGCATTTCTGTATGGTGCAGAAACATGGACGATGAATAAGCATTTGGAAGAAAGAATTGAGGCTCTTGAAATGTGGATATATAGAAGAATGGGGTGTATCTCATGGAAAGAGATGAAAACAAATAAGGAGGTCCTAGAAAATCTAGGTATGAAAAGAGAACTAATGAGGGAGGTCAAAGTTCAGCAGCTAAAATACTTTGGCCACATAAAAAGACATAACACCTTGCAGAAGACCATAACAGAAGGGAGAGTTGAAGGCAAACGTGCAAGGGGAAGACAGCGCTATAAGTGGGAAGATAACATCAAGAGATGGACAGGAAAGAATCTATCAGAGTGCACCACCAAGACAAGAGACAGAAGACGTTGGAGATCCATTACAGCTAACCTTCGTTGTGGAGATGGCAACTGATGATGATGAAAAACACAAAAGGACAAATAGAGAAATATAGAGAATATATGATACTCAGAACAGAAGCAAAGAACAAAGTGCTAGCAGCAAAACAGAAGTCCTGGGAAGAATTTGGAGAAAAGCTAGAAAAAGATGCGCAAGAAAACCAGAAATTGTTCTATAAGACCCTAAAGAACACGAGGAAGGAAAAACAATGCCCTCTCAAATTTATAAAGGACAAGCAAGGCAAATTGCTTACTGCCCCGAAGGAAGTAATGGAAAGATGGAAAGAATATTTCTCAGAACTCCTTGATGGTGAGCAAGGTCAAGCATCAGAAATGATAACCACTAGCACAGAAGAGGAAACAAATGGTGATGAAGATGACATAAAGATGAAAGAACTGAAGGCAGCACTGGAGAAAATCAAGATGGGCAAAGCAGCAGGGCATGATGGTATAACACCAGAAATGGTTAAGTACATGGGAGCATCAAGCGACCTATTACTCTTAAGGGTCCTACAGGCAGCGTGGTGCAACAAGACCATACCAAAGGACTGGGAGATTGCCATCATAACACCAATTTTCAAAAAGGGTGACATTCGACAATGTGGAAACCATAGAATCATATCCCTTCTCAGTGTCCCTGGTAAAATCTACTCTAGAATCCTAGGAGACTCCGACGCCTAGCTGAGCCACAATTGGATGAGGTCCAGTGCGGATTCTGAGCAAACCGAAGTACTCAAGACCTAATCTTCACACTCAGACAGCTGAGTGAAAAGGCCCTTGAGTATAAAAGTGAGATCCATCTTTGTTTCATAGATCTGGAAAAGGCATTTGACAGGGTCCCCTGGAGCAAACTTTGGGACTGTTTGGCAAGGAAGAACATTCCAGCACCTCTGATTCATGCTTTACAGAGCTTCTACAAGTCTTGCAGAAATTATGTCAGGACAGCAAACCATAATTCAGAAGAGTTCAGGACCACCACTGGTGTAAGACAAGGTGATATCCTGTCACCTTATCTTTTCATACTCCTCATGGACGATATTATCAAGGCATGTAAGGAGAGAACAAGAAAGTATTCAGTGGGGTACTGGAAGATGAGACAGGTATGTATTTCAGAGCTGGCATTTGCTGATGATGTTGCCCTGATTGCTAAATCAGAGGCACATCTCCAATCCAACCTGCAAGTCTGGAAGGAAGAACTGGAGAAGAGAGGGATAGTCATAAGCAGCTCTAAAACAAAATCCATGGTGATATCACGAGAAGAAAGAAGACATCAGATTAAGCTGGGAGAACAGGTCCTGGAGCAGGTTGACCACTTTAAATATCTTGGAGCTATTATTGACCGAAAGGGAGGCATCAAAGAAGAGTTGGCCACTCGAAAAGCAGCAGCTGGGAGACTTTTTCAGGCCATAAATCGAGGATTCCTCAGCAAGAGAGAGGTTGGTAAGAAAACGAAGATGGCTGTGTACCGCTCCACCTATGTCCCAGTCTTGACATATGGATGTGAGTCATGGGAAATGACTACAACCCATAAAAGCCAGATCCAAACCTCAGAAATGAGGTAGCTGAGGAAGGTGGTTGAAGTAACAAGAAGAGACATGGTCCGCAACCAGACGATACGTCAAGGCCTAAAACCCCACCCCCTGAAGACCCAAGTAGAACAGTCCCAACTAAGATGGTTTGGCCATGTCTGCAGAATGGGAGAAGATCAGCTACCATGACAAACATGGGAAACAAAGAGCCAGGGATCCAGATCCCCAAGACGACCCATGGTCCGCTGGGAGGGCAACATTAGACAATCTTTGAAGGACCGAGGACTAGAATGGAACCAGGCCAGGAGGAAGACTGCTGATAGGATAGTCTGGCGCTCTCTCTTCCAAACCTCTACACCTCACCGTAGAAGGGGAACGACTAAATAAGTAAGTATATTTTCGATGTGCGCGCTCCAACGAGTACACCAGCCCACGTGACTATGTGAGGGCCACAATAAAGCCCCAGCACATGTGATTGCACGAGCCCTCATCACTGGCGTGTAAAAATCTGACGCAGGAGAAGCGGTCAGTTTGGTGAGATTCGCAGTAGAGACATGATGTAAGACAACCAGAGTAAGAAACCAGAGTCGATCTGAAGATGCCTGGAACATGTTACCAATTGAGCACTGGCTGGGTGTTTTGGCAAGAGTTTTGTGAAAGAAGTAAGAGGCCGTGTGGAAGGTAGCACCCTTTACTGCAGATGGACATTATCTATGGTATCTATGGAACTACGGATACGTGGCGGAGCCAAGGCCAGCCCAGAGAAGTTGCTTGAAATAATTGAAGAAGCATAACATGAGTGACAACTAGTCAATGAGATGACTAGGGATTTCCATGCCATGAGTCAGGGGCCTAGGGAAATATGCTGTTTTCTGGAAAAGCAAAAACCCTGATACACTAGTGCAGGTAGCCAGTGTAGAAGCTCACACTGAAAAGGACGCACTCGAAGCAGAAGTATCTCTCCTAAAGTCCCAGCTAGCACAGCTATCACAGACCAGTTCGCCAGCACAAGAGGAGGTGCAAAGAAAGAAAACACCATGCCAACCGCGGAAACAGCCAAAGCACAACGAGGGGGTGTGTGGGCAGGAACTTCAACTAGACCTTTTTGTAGGTGAGAGTCAGGCTGTTGACAAGGAAAGCTGTGATCTAACAGTAACAACAAACGCAGTTGCACCGACAAGGGGTTTGCAAGTGGTATAGTGACGACAGGGGATGGGGGTTTATTATGCCAGATGATGGAGGTATTGATGTATTCGTACATCAGACCAAGATCTTCAGAAAAGGATTCTGTAGTCTGGCAAGGAACAAGCAAGTAGAGTTTGATAGCAAACCATCTGTCCAGGGCATGGAAGCAGTCTATGTATGCGGCATTGGCGGACAGGAATGTAAGGGTAGTAGGAGGCGACCCATGGCACAGAGAAAGCCTACAAAGTTGAGGTGCTACAATTGTGGAGAGTTTTCAGACCACATGGCCGCCAAATGCCTACAAGGCCCGCTTCCGAAACAATGCTTTAAGTGCAAGTCCACAGAACATTTGATATCCGCCTGTCCCTCAAGGAGCTCTTTTCCTAAATGTACTGCCACAACTAGGTTGCCTTTAGGGTGCAAGCCAAGAGATGGCCGTGACAACTGTCACCCTAAGGGCGCCGAGAAAATTGGTCAACGTTTAGGGGAGGAAACTCGCCCTAAGCAGATAGGAAGGAATGCACATCGATGTTCAGAAGAGGAAATGCATCTTAAGCAGATTGTGAGGAATGTTAGCCAACGTCCACAGAAAACGAATGTAAAACACGTTGGAAGCAATCCCCCGCCAAGGTCGACAACTGCATGCACTGAACCGCAGAACTCACACACAAGCAGCGACACTGCATGAGGGTATGACTCTTCTAAACCACAGCAACTGCCAGCCCGACAACGTACGACGAGGAACATGATGACCAAGAGGGTCACCAGCCGGGCTGGTACCACCTACAGAATCTGAGCCCCAAGCCATGCCTGACAGAAAGAATCAGGCGCAGAGAGTAGGTTGTGGGGACCACAACATCTTCAGGAGGGAGATTTATGATGGGCCATAAAAACACCCCAGAAGCCTCCTCAAGTTCATATCATATTTATGTGTTTAACACCCATATATTTTCGATGTGTGCGCTCCAACGAGTACGCCAGCCCACGTGACTACGCGAGGGCCACAATAAAGCCCCAGCCCACGTGACTGCGTGAGCCCTCATCACTGGCGAGTGAATAGTCTGACGCAGGAGAAGCGGTCAGTTTGGTGAGATTCACAGTAGAGGTAAGATGTGAGACAACCAGAGTAAGAAACCAGAGTCGATCTGAAGATGCCTTGAACACGTTAGCAATTGAGCACTGGCTGGGTGTTTTGTTTCGTTTGGTTTACTTTATAACGTTTGCTTTATGTGCTTGTTGTCGCTGATAGGGTTGTGTGAATAAATACAGCCCCTGCCTTAGAATCAAGAGTTTTATTGTTGTCCGGGTCGGTGCGAGTGTGCAAGAAAGTGATCACATTTCACAACAGCATCATCATTTCTCACCCACACTATAACAGTTCACTTTATTCTCTCCCTCTTGGAGGTTTAGCACCATAATACACTCTGAGACACAATTAAATCCTTGGTTTTTACTGGTTTGGTTTTTGGCCACAATAAAACCTACACCACCTTTAGCTCTTTCAGTAATGGGAACTCCATTACATAGCAGCATGCTGCCATCAAGATCTGTAACTCCTTGTCATCTTTTCTTGGTTTCTGTCAGAGACAGAATTTCTAAATTTACATTCCTGATCCCTTCCACCAGTTTCTCTCCTTTCCCATTAACAGTTATAATATTCCAGATTCCATGTCGTAGTCAATAATCAGTGCCAGTTCGTTGCCTTAAAGATCAGTCCAGTTTTCTCTCTACGGTTTCTTGTAGTCAAATTGTAAGACAAAACAGGTGATCAGCCTGTTGAGTGTCTTTGCATGGTGCAGGGGCTGCCTCCTCACAGCCTAACCCTGAGCATTCTGGCTGATTTCCAGTTTCACTCACTACTTCCTTACATGCACAAGGCGCTCATGGTCAGTCAGAATGGGCTTGGGAAAGGCCTAGTCAGAGTTCTGCTTATTGGTCTAGAAATAAACTGGCTTAGTTCACAGCTGACACACCATCTAGAAGCCATCCCACAATCTGCCACCTGTGGATGCACCTGGTTGGGGTCAGGTGCCCCTTTCTGCAGGTAATCAAATTTTCTTCTTCTTCTTCGTTCGTCCTGAAAAGGACGTTGGTTGCGTTGTGTCTGTTTTCAGCGGAGCTGCGATATCTGCGCCTTTCGGCCGGCACATCCGACTTCAGCATGGCATTTCTTGGGACCAGGTTAGCCTTCCCTCTTCGATCCCTACTCTCTCAGCCAGACTGCAGTGATGCAGTCTGTTTCCAGGACCACCACGTGGAGCTCTGGTTCACTGACCCTGACGCAAGCAGTCAAGCTATGAGTCACTGACTGCATTCTCTATTGCTGCATCTTTGGGTCCCGGTAATCAAATGATTTCCAAGTATTAGAAATCGTGCCTGTCATGGAATGTAAAACACCATGCCTTGTTATGAATGAAAAAGGGGAAGTGTCTTGACCAATCAGAAGCTGTGAACGCTTGCTCGCGACAAGCAGGTTCACAACGGCGAATAAACAAAAGGCAGAGAGTGTGCATCGAAGAACGTAAACTTAGATGAATTACAAGAGAACGGAAGGACGGAAAGATATGATATTTGTCTCATTTTTTGAAGAAGACAAACCATATGCATCTCAAAGGAAAACTTGCAACATTATTTTATTTTGGAGATAATGGTTAGTAAAGGTACCAGCATGAGGAAAACTGTTGTGTCGATTGACTTCAGAAATTGATATTAAATCAAAGACAATACCTATTACTGACATCCATATATATAAATGAAGCTAATGATCGTACAGATTAAAGGAGATATGGATGACAGGAATCCATGGTCTGGATGACCAGAATGAGCACATGTTATGGACTAGGCTAAGCACAGATTCCCCATATCAGCGAGAAAAGCTAATTTGCAGACTGCAGTCGGTACCGTACTCCCTCAGATGTCCGTGATCAGCTTATATAAGCCATGGGTGTTTTTTCATAACAACGTACAGAGCGCAAATTACAAATCAGAAGATAGACGGACTGCTGGAGGTAGTGAAAGCAACATGCCTAGAAAGCTAATTTTCCATCTGTATGCCGGGCTGTGAATATTTCCACCAATTCCACAGTCAGAAGTTGAACTTCTGAACCATCCTAAGAGGGTTACTGTTTTGGTTTAGAACAGCAGGATCTCGAATTTGAATCCACTCGTGACTCTCTGTTACAATAAGAAGCACCTTGGTGTGATTCTATTCAAGCACTGACTCCCTAAGGTGTGGGTTAGTCCAGTGCAGGGTCAAAAGACAACTGCTGCAGATACCATATGTATAGACCAGAAGTGCAATACCTGAACATACAAGCTGAGTAAAATAAATGTGCATATGCTACAACTCCTGTGAGAATCAATAGAAAAGATCTAAAGACAATAGAAGTGTGATGAAGAAAAACTGTTAATTGAAGATTTCACAAGTGACTTTTTTAGAAACAGTTAGATAACACTAGTCAACAACCAAAATGTACCAGAAATGAAAATAGCTGATCTTAACTAATTTTGGTGTGCTGAAAACCAAAATGACATTAAAAAATGTTGATTGGCTCTAGTTTTCAAGATATATGCTACTAATGTATTTAATTACAGTCAATTTATATACTTGTTTATGACACAACTGTTGTGGGCGATTGCATAATTTTTTTTCTAATGACCAATAAAATGTAACTAGAAGTTGATGATGCAATCCTACCTATGATTACATCACCTTTGTGTATAAATATCTTATCTCTGATAAAATATTGCCATTAGTTAGTGCATTTGTCCTTATCAAAAGTATTGTAGTTAGAAATGCCTAGGACATGTGTGATCAGTGCTAATAATTTCTGTTATATATGTGGTGAGGTGACATTTGTAACACAAAAATGAAATATAACTAAAGTGATTAAGAAGGCATGCAGTTTGTATTTTGGCTCCAGAATAGGAGATCAAGATAAGAGCTGGGCGCCACACATATGCTGCAATACATGTGCAGCACATCTTAAACTGTGGTTGACTGGCAAGCTATGCCTTTTGCAGTCCCAATGATTTGGAGAGAGCCCACTGATCATCTCAACAACTGTTACTTTTGCATGGTCCCTCCAATTGGGAAAGGCGTATCAAAGAAGAAAAAATGGACTCTGGAATATCCAAACATCCCCTCTGCAATACGTCCGGTACCATATGGCGATGACCTACCAGTTCCCAAAGTGCCAGAATCATTTTCAGCTGCTTCCACTGATGAAGAAGAGGACATTGGTGGTCCTGAACATCAACCTCAAGCGACCCAGATTTTGAGCAAACTACATCCACTAAACCACACTTAATAACCCAAGGTGAACTGAATGATCTTGTAAGAGATCTGAATTTACCGAAGAACGAGGCGGAGCTTTTGGGTTCCAGATTGCAACAGTGGAATCTCCTGGCAGAAGATGTTACAATTTCTGTGTATAGGAACTGCCAGAAGCTGCTTATTACATAAGAGGGTGACCTTTCTGCGTGCCACAACATTTCTGGTTTAATGGCAGCCCTCAAAATCAATTACATACCGGAAGAGTGGAGGCTTTTCATTAATTCATCCAAGACGAGTCTTAAAGCTGTTTTGTTGAATAATGGTAATGTGTTACCGTCAATTCCTGTTGGTCACGCAGTTCTTATGAAAGAAACTTATGAAAACATTAAGCAGCTTTTGAAGTGTATAAACTACGATCATCATCATTGGTCACTTTGCGGTGACTTAAAAGTGGTCGCTCTTTTGCTTGGACTACAGGGTGGATACACCAAGTACTGTTGCTTTCTCTGTGAGTGGGATAGCCATGCACGAAGTGACCATTACATCAGAAGACATTGGCCAATCAGGCAGTCATTGCAGCCTGGCAGTAAAAACGTTGAGAACCCAGCACTTGTCAACACCAGCAAGATTTTGTTGCCACCCTTGCACATTAACTCTTAGTATACGAGCGGCCTTTCATGACTACCATTACAGATTTTGCAATAAATAGTTTATTTATAAAGATAACATAAGTGTTATATATCAAAATGTGAAGAAATGAAACCCCTATATCATGCAAGTAACTAAATTGTTCAGTGGTTTTAAACATGCATTCAGCTATAAATTTTCGCTATTGACGGGGATCGATCATCGGCCTCTCTAAAAGGCCGCTCGTATACTAAGAGTTAAGCTGGCTCTCATGAAAAACTTTGTCAAGGCAATGGAGAAAACAGATGAGGCTTTCAAATACCTCATCAGAAAATTTCCAAGACTGAGTGAAGCTAAAATAAGAGAGGGAGTATTTGCTGGTCCGCAAATTCGAAAACTTCTTCATGATGACGAGTTTCTTTGCGTGTTGCATGGCAAGGAAAAAGCAGCATGGCTAGCATTTAAGTCAGTGGTGGACAATTTTATTGGAAACAACAGATCTGATAATTACAATGAAATTGTAGAAAATCTCCTTCTGAAGTATAAGAGTCTTGGCTGCAACATGTCTTTGAAAGTTCGTTTTCTGGATTCTCATCTGGATTTCTTTACGTCAAACTTTGGAGCGGTCAGTGATGAGCATGGTGAACGATTTCACCAGGACATTGCTGCTATGGAGACAAAGTATCAAGGCAATTGGAGCCCTTCAATGCTTGCTGATTACTGTTGGACTGTGACAAGAGACATATCTCATCGATTGACTACAAGAAGCAAGCAAAGAGAGCTCGAACAGCGACTGAATAATGACGGAATGGGTTCAAATGTGCCTTTTTAAAACATGATATGTGAACTTTAAATAATGTTTTTATTTTTTCTATCATTTTATGTTGAAATATCAATTAATTGAGTATGTAACCACAATTTTTATAATGCTAAAGTAGAAAGACTAGCTGTTCACCCCAGAGAATTAAACAAGCATACATTATTTGTATTACTGTAATGTAAATTCATCATTTTAAAAAAAACCAGAGCCAATTGGTGAATTTTATTATGATATTTGAAATCAGCATGTCAAAATCAATAAGAAATGGTATATTTAATTTCTGGTACAAATAACTTTTGAAAATTTGTTGACTAGTGATTGAAGAATTCACAAGTGACTTTTGGCTCTAAGGGAACTTAAAGAAACAATTAATTGAAGATTTCAATAAGGACTGTTTGTCTAAATTGATACTTACCAGATACTTGTATATATAAGTGTGGACTTACTTTTTTATTTCATTCACTTTTCATCATTCATAATTGCATAAGAAGAATATCAAACGATAGATGTACATAATAAATGATTCAATAATTGTATTCAGCTGACATATCACATTTATTATGTTGCAGTTTGAATTTTTTTATTGAATTTGGTAATTATCATAGGTAGTTACATAGCAAAGGTGGTATCTTAGGATCTGACTTTACTTTGAATAATATCTGAAGCAGAAACCTTCACAGCCATGACTATCCTGTGATATCAGTGCTCTTTTCAGACACTGGGACTATATGCCTTCATACTGACTTCTTTGTCTGAGATATACTGACAACTATACTAATAAAAACCTTTCGCTACAGTGCCTGCATAAAAATTGCAAACTCACCTCAAAGTACACTTCTTGCTTAACTCCAGCATGTTGGGTTGTTTTGAGAAATTGATATACTACTATTACAAGAATAATCATCTGTAAATGTGAAATATTACAGTATGAAAATTTAGTGAACAGTTATGTGTGTCTGAATATATATATATGCCTGTGATATCATATACACAGAAAATTTTAGTTTAACAGTCTGTGCCATGCTGATGCTTCTCAGTGATTCAGATCTTTCAAACGTATGATAAATCAGTCAAAACACCCTGAGTTCACATACTGACACCTCTACAGAGATATTATACAAACTACTCTGGGAGAGAGATGAAATACCAGCAGAATGGAAGGAAGGCTATTTGGCCTAAGAATTACAAGAGTGCACAAATTGCAGAGGAATATTGTTACTATCAGTGCCAGGAAAAATATTAATCAGGATCATCCTTGAGAGATTAAAAGAGTCCATAGACAGACAACTGAGAGATGAACAAGCAGGTTTTTTGACAAAACAGATCCTGTACAGACCAATTGAGAATAATAGTTGAATAAAGTCCTGAATGGATTTCACCACTATGCAATGGCTTGGACTATATTAGAGGCATTTAATAGTGTAGACAGAAAATCACTTTGCAGATTGATGAGGATTAATAGTCCCTGAAGATCATTAACTTGATAAAGAAAATTTATGAAGACATGACATGCAGAATTCTTCATGGAGAACAACTTACAGAACCTTTTGGGATAAGAACTGGAGTGCAACATGGATGTCTTTCATCTCCATTTCTTTTCTTACTAGCAATAGATTTGACCGAGGAGGACTCAAAGAGTAACCTTAATATATTTTTATTAACATAATATGCACAAATAGGAATGAAAGCACTTAATCATTTTTCAGCATAGTCCCCACCACGTTCTATGCAGGTGTGCCAGCGCTTTACTAATGCCTGGATTCCGCGAGAAAAAAAACTCTTCTGACTAATTGCGTAGCCACTTATGCACCACCTCTTTCACCTCATCGTCCATACTGAACTTCTTGCCACCGAGTGCCTCCTTGAGGGGTCCAAACACATGATAATCAATAAGTGGTTCTGAAGTAGATCACAGTATGATTCGCTGTTAATAGTGAGTCCCCTGGGCATGTTATGTTCCAGGATTGAGCCTTTACAGTCCCAGAAGAGCGTAAGCATCAATTTGCTGGCTGACCGTGTTGTCTTTGCTTTTGGCGATGATGAATGTTGCCACTCCATGCTGACTCGTTTAGCATCTGGCTGGAAGTAGTGGACCCAGCATTCGTCACCAGTGACTACACGGTGTAGAAAGCCATCTCCTTCAGCTTCATAACATTGTTTCACAAACATCCACTTGACGTTCTTTCAGTTCGGGGGTGAGTTGTTTTGGTACCCACCTAGCAGAGACTTTGTGGTACTGCAGCATGTCGTGAATGATGTGTTGCGCCAAGCCATGAATGATCTTCAATGCTCCAGCCACCACGTCAATTGTTACCCACCGGTATTCCCGTAACACTCGTTCCACTGCAGCAATATCGTCAGGCGTAGCCGCAGTGGCCGGCTGGAGCGAGCTGCATCAGTCACAGTTGACACCCCACTTTTAAACTTCCTGTGCCACTCATAAACCTGCTGAAGCGATACAAGCATCCCCATACTGCCTCTTCATCCTCCGATGAATATCTGCTGGTTTCTCACGCTCACTACCCAAAAAAACAGATAACTGCACGCTGCTCTTCTCTCATTCATGCTTCCAAGGGGTGGCCATCTTGGCTATGGTTTGCTGATGTATTACTTCTGATCAGGACGACGGGCCTGCGCGCACTGGTACCTCAAGCGGGAGGGCATAACATATCTGTAGTACAACCGTCTAATACGTGATTTGGACTTTTTATTGCCATATTAAGGTTATTTTTTAACTCCCCCTCGTATAATACCTGGGTATACATAATTTTTTTAAACAAATGTAACTTATACCATTTGATAGCTAAGAATCTCAAGCTTCATGTAATATAAACAAATAAGTCTGTATTTTTAACCAAGATTACATTTTTCTTTTGCATTTTTCTTGAAATCAGATAAGCAGACAATTTATAGGTTGGCTATATAGGTTAAATTTACGATTATGACTTTTGTGTTTTCTCTGTGGACTTAAAGATCCAGTTATTGTGACCTGTCATCAAGTATCCACAATTGTCCTACATTTAGTTTCAGGTAAGTGAAGATCATTATAGTCCAGATCACTGAGTTGTTTCATCAGTTAGAAGAGGAATGGTGACTAAAGAAGCAACCCTGTCACACTCCATTACTTATTGTTTACTTACTTTTTCTATCCACTCTTGCCATGAAGCACAGTTGGGAGGTGAAGCTTGCGTTATTGAGCCTAGTGTGTCTCATGAGTTGCTGTGAGCCTGTGCTGTAGTAGGATTTATGTGATGTTGTCTATCCATCTCCCTTTTTGGTATTTCCTGTACTCTGAAACCAGATCTTCTACTGTTGTAGTCTAGTAGTGGTAACTTGGCTGAAATGATGAACAGTGGGCTGTGTTCTTCAATGCCATCCTAAATAGTTGCCCATGTCACTAAGGTTGGGATTTAAGTTAGGGTTAAGTTTAGGATTCTTAATCCTAACCCAGTTTAATGCATTTCTGAATTCTTGTTTAAAGCATATCAAACACATCCCACTGTTGTTCATCTCAACCTCGTAACGTATAGGCTACAATCTCATGAGATAACCAAAAATGAGGATCTGGTGAGGTTCTAGTTATTCTTATTGATGATGGCAGATCAATAGTGAACTGAGTGTCACCCCTGACACCCATCTTTCCTACCCTCCTTCCCCTTGTTAACACCACGACAGTTGTGAGAGACTGCCTTTTTGGGACAGAGGGGAATATATGTACACGTGATTGAAATGAAGCATAATGGGCCATGTGACTTCTTCCATCCAAAAGTTTATTGGTCAGGCGAATGATTGAAGTCACCCATATCGACACTGCCTGAATTCAGAGATGAGTAATAAGGGGTACATTAGAATTTTGATTGGTCAGATTTTTATGTATACTACTCGTCAAAAGTCAAGGGCCACTTAGAAAAACCTTGGTTGAAACCATAAAAAAAATCTGATATAAACGTAATTGGTATCAGTCAAAACGGCATTTATTGAATACCAAATTGACATGTCACGTAAAGAAATGGAAACACACATTCAAACGCAATGAAGCTGTGAAGTGTGTCACACACCTTTTCAAAAGTCACACAATAGATATTGGACAAATAGACATTTCAAAATCGGGTATGACCACCGTTTGCAGCAAGGCATTCAAGACAGCGTAGACGCATCGAGTCCACAAGGGTCCGAAGAGTATCCTGAGGAACAGCTTGCTATTCCTGAAGCAGAAATGCAGTCAGCTGTGCAACATCCATTGGCAGGGGGTGATTTGTTGACAATCTTCGACCAAGGACATCCCAGAGGTGCTCAATCGGAGAAAGGTCAGGTGAATGAGCTGGCCACGCCATCCTGATGATCCCATGTTGCTGAATAAACTCATTCACCACACGAGCTCGATGGGGTCGAGCGTTATCATCTTGGAGGATGGCATTGCCATCTATGGCCTCCAGAGCAGGCTGAACATTTGATCTCAAGATTTCGTTCTGGTATCTTGGGCCGGTCAAGTTGCCTTGGATGATGTAGAGTGGGGTCCTACCATGTCTGTAGAAGCCTACCCAGACAATGACAGAACCCCTACCCTAATGATCCACCTCTCGAATTGTGTCATCAGTAAATCGCTCTCCTGGTCATCTCCAAACTCGAATCCTGCCATCATGGAATGACACAGTGAAGCGAGATTCACCAGTGAAGAGAACTTGACTCCATTGTTGCCTTGTCCATCGGATGTGCTCGCGACACCAAGCAACACGGGTTCTGCGATGAGCAGGAGTAAGAGGGATTCTGACTGCAGGACGTCGAGCAGCCAGTCCAAATTCATGTAAACGTCTGTGAATGGTGCTTTGACTGACATTAACGTTTACAGTTTGTCTCAGCTGACATCTTAGAGTGGAACAAGTCACTGTTCAATGGCGCAGGGCTGACAACAAGAGGTACTGGTCATCATGTCTATTGGTGCATCTAGGGCGACCTGGCCGGTGGCAATCCTCCACACTTCCTGTGGCCTGAAATCTCTCCAAAATTCTTTGGATAGTAGAGTGTGACACTGCAAGCCGTCTAGCAACCTCACGGACAGATAAACCACTTTCAACCCACGCTATAGCCCTCATTCTTTGTAAGGTGTCAAGACGACTTCTCTGTGGCATGGTTTTTGCAAGTGATGAAACTACCCTAAGTCTGCTGATTGTAAAACAAATTAAGAGTGAACTCTGTTCACGAAAAGTCGCCATTGCACGTGGAATGTCAATCAGTATGATTACTTCACCTGTTTGGTTGTACGGAAGTTTGAAAAAACAGATTAAAAATGTGAATTTATGGTCAGCAAATAAATTGCACGTGATCACCATGGTTGTCGGTGAGTTGTTTTTATGCTTAACGTGCATTGAGGACTGTCAGAGGAAGATATTGCACCCATTTTTACTAAAAACTTCTTTCATTTAATCATTCTATGCGCTTATATAAAAGTGTATTGAAAATAATAGGGTGGCCCTTGACTTTTGACGAGTAGTATTTGTTGTTGTTGGCTTGTTTTTTGTTTTTTTTTAACATGTGGCATCAGGGTTTTTACAGATTTTATTATGTGTCAAACAGCTGGAAACATGGTTAGGTTTAGTGTTAGGGATCTGGGTTTATAGCTAGGTTTAGGTTTTGACTCAGTTTAAGGGTGAAGCTTAAGGCTTAGGGTGAGGTTTTAGGCTTAATGTCAGCTTTTGGGTTGGTTTTAGTATTAGGTTTAAGCTTAGGATTTAGGGATGCTGGAATTCGGCATCAAACATAAGACCAGCAGGGGTGAACATATGAGAGGACGCATCCGCCGTTTATACAACCAGTGTGCAACAGGAACAATTAGCATTCATACCCTTCGACATTTGCTGCAGGAGATTGAGAGGTGGATCGTTTTGGTAGGGGTTCTGTCATGTGCACAGATTGAACAGATCTGGTGACAGCACACATCCCTATCTAACACCCTTTTTTGTCACCTGCTGAAATGTTCCTATATGGCTGCTAATTCATATGGCTGCTGTTTGTTGTCAATACATGATCTTTATTATTCTCAGGTCCTTACCATCAATGTTTGTGATTTCTAACATGTTTAAAATTTCCTCATGTTTCACTTTCTCAAATGCCTTAATGTAGTTTATAAAGCATAAATATAGATCTTTTTGTTTACTTCTATGGCCCTTTCTATTAATGTTCTTAAAATATATATGGTGATGTTTATGTCTTTACCTTCTACAAATCTACACTGTTGATCATTGATGTATGGTTCTATTCTATTTCTCATTCTTTCTATTTCTATTTCTCTCAGTATGACAGTGCTTAATAATATTTTGGTCACATGATTCATATGGCTAATCTTGCTGTGTTCTTTGCATTCCATGGCTCCAGGTTTCTTAGGCAAAACTATGACTATTGATTTTAATAGATTATCAGGTATGTGACCACTGTTATAGATGTCATTCAATAGTTTAGTTACATCCATTCCAAATCTGTTACCACTGTGAAAATTAGGCCAGGAGCAGACTGCAACCAAGTTCCCATTACAGGAAAATTTAGAATAAAATTGAAGAAAGTCAAGCGAGCTTTAAAAAAAACATTAAGTTAGAGTTAGCCTTAACTCTTTGACTCCATAATTATTTTCCACCCTGTGCCGTAATTATTTTTTTAAGAATTCTAAACGGTGAAGTGTACTATCTTATAGTGTAAATTTTATGTTAATCTTTTCTGTGACCATGTACTTATTATATACCAAATTGTAGGGAAATAGATAGAGAATTGTAATATATAGGCCTAGTGTCTATGGTAGTATTACATTTTTCATACTCCTCATGGACGATGTCATTAAGGCATGTAAGGAGAGAACAAGAAAGTATTCAGTGGGGTACTGGAAGATGAGACAGGTCTGTATTTCGAAGCTGGCATTTGCTGATGATGTTGCCCTGATTGCTAAATCAGAGGCACATCTCCAATTCAACCTGCAAGTCTGGAAGGAAGAGCTGGAGAAGAGAGGGATGGTCATAAGCAGGTCTAAAACAAAATCCATGGTGATATCACGAGAAGAAAGAAGACATCAGATTAAGCTGGGAGAACAGGTCCTGGAGCAGGTAGACCACTTTAAATACCTCGGAGCTATTATTGACCGAAAGGGAGGCATCAAAGAAGAGTTGGCCACTCGAAAAGCAGCAGCTGGGAGACTTTTTCAGGCCATCAATCAAGGATTCCTCAGCAAGAGAGAGGTTGGTAAGAAAACGAAGATGGCTGTATACCGCTCCACCTATGTCCCAGTCTTGACATATGGATGCGAGTCATGGGCAATGACTACAACCCACAAAAGCCAGATCCAAACCTCAGAAATGAGGTATCTGAGGAAGGTGGTTGAAGTAACAAGAAGAGACATGGTACGCAACCAGATGATATGTCAAGGCCTTAAATCCCACCCCCTGCAGACCCAAGTAGAACAGTCCCAACTAAGATGGTTTGGCCATGTCTGCAGAATGGGAGAAGATCGGCTACCACGACAAGCATGGGAAACAAAGAGCCAAGGATCCAGACCCCCAGAGTCCGCTGGGAGGACAACATTAGACAATCTTTGAAGGACCGAGGACTAGAATGGAACCAGGCCAGGAGGAAGACAGCTGATAGGATAGTGTGGCACTCTCTCTTCCAAACCTCTACACCTCATGGTAGAAGGGGAACGACTAAGTAAATAAGGTAGTATTAACACAAGTATGTTCGGTATACTTAAAACATTTTGCATGTAAAATTGAAAAACACTAAAATGTTAACTCTAGAATATGAGCTTACCAAAGACAAATTGCTGTTGTAGACAATAAATCTTTCTTTTTAGTCTTCAACCATCAAGGTAATCCATTTACGAAGTAAAAAAAACATTGCTTATGGCAACAGTTAATACATTTAGGCCTAGTGTTATTCACACCAGAGAATAACATCATATCAAAACTGTTTACATTTGTTGAATGTTTTAATAGTATCCCTAGCTTCATCCTCTAGCTAGGACTAGTGATTAGATGTTACGGTAGGTCTGGTTTTGTTGCTTTTCAGTCTGCCAGAATATGACTATGCCCACTCATCAACTAAATCTAATGTGTTAAGTTTTTCTGCACCGATTCTGTTTTTTTTTACAACAAACTGTGACTACCAAACAATCATCATCAATGTCAGAAATGTTTCTAAGTAGTTTGACACAATTTTTTGCTTAGGAGACTTAGAAATTTTAAATATAAAGCGTGACATATTTCTCTAGCAATAACAATGAAAAACGCAAATACGTGAATCGTCACACAAATTGTGATAATAACTTCAAACCATGCACACGTCCTGCTCAACTACACTCAAATTAGTTGTTTAAATAGTGGCGAAAGTCATTCTACGAGTTTTAAAATACGAACTATTTTAAACGGACAATTTTTGGGATTTGTGATAAACTAAAAACAATGCTCTGAGCGTTACGGTGGCACAGCAGTCACAATTTTGCAATGCTCTGAGCGTTGTTCTGGCGACAAAGAGTTAAATCAGATAAGGAAATGAGTTAAAGGCAGAGGCGTCCTTAAAGTACTTGGCACCCGGGGTGGACCCTACCTTTGACACCCTCGCCCTGATAAAGAAACACACTCACATGTACATTTTAAACAGTAAATACTTTCATAGTAGTGTCCGATGACACCACCTTCCTGACTGTCACCCGGGGCAGACCGCCCACCCCCCCCCCCCCCGCCCCCCCCCCCCACCCCCCCCCCCCCCCCATTCTTAGTACGTCTCTGGTGAAAGGTACAACATTACAATTCATTACGGTGCCTTGGATAGCAGAAAATGCACAGTATGCTACACACTTCTACTCCTGGCTTGGGACAGATGTGATGATCCTGTAAATGCAAGTCATGCTGGAGAAACTTGAGCTCACGACTTCAACTCATCACATTTCAGAATGGCAGAAAAGTCCCAGGAAAAGCCTAGATCTACAGTATAGATCTTCTCGTTTGTTGTTGTTGTTTTGTAATGTCTACACAAGAAGTCCGGTTCTCTGGATGTACCGGTATGTTGCTGTCGTTGAAAGTTTACAGTATAGATAATATCAAGGAGTCTTCAACTTGGTATTGGCAGCAAAAGAGCAAGAAGCTGAGCAGCCCTAGTTAAAAAACAACAACCAGTAAATTGGGATCACCTGGTAGCCAACTCCTGCCTTAGACTAATCACAGGAGGGATGAAGATCACTCTAATCCAACAGTGGAGAGACACACCAACCTTTATCCCACTTTTGACTGATGTGAGGACTAGGTGTTTGTTTAGAGAGAGAAGCTGCTATGAATCAGAAAGATCACCAGCTTCAGGGTGGGATCTATAGCACTACTTCAGGGACTGAGAATCTTAACTAAGTCAGAACAGCATCCACCAGCTAAGATGCTGATCTTTACTGTCACAGAGAGTTTTATGATCAATAAATTTTCTATATATTCTTTCTTTCTTCCACCCGTGTCCTCTATTTTATTACCACTCTTTATCCTTTTCCTGTATTTTTCGCATTCGTTCATTTGCAAAAAAATATTTTCTTTCCCATTCTCACTGTACCGTTTTTCTTTCTCATACTGATATGCACCCTATTACGTAGATGTCAGTCGCTGCAGATAGACGACAAACTT
This sequence comes from Oreohelix idahoensis, assembly GCA_024509875.1. Classification (NCBI taxonomy): domain Eukaryota; kingdom Metazoa; phylum Mollusca; class Gastropoda; order Stylommatophora; family Oreohelicidae; genus Oreohelix; species Oreohelix idahoensis. The sequence continues at coordinate 578,133 of JAMPIV010014261.1, forward strand.
TGAAGAGTCGCTGCAGTCAGACGAGATGTGTGATTATGTTTCATACTCAGACATGAGAGCAGACAAATTGTCTACATTTGCACCTGTCATGCGAGTTTCCTTGGCTGAGTTGCTCGGTGAGGTGTGAATTGCGCCAGACATGCTCGCTCAGAGCAGACAGAGTGTCTAAAATTTCTCAGCTGACATGCGCGCTCACGGTCAGATAGTTAGACGGAGGTGTGAAGACATGTTATTGACCATGCGTCTAGTTAATGGGAGGTGTTAGAGAGAGTGAAGGGGTGAGACCTGCGCTATTGCATGGTTTTGGAAATAGCGCACATCCTTTGTGTGTTTTCATATATCTTAACCTGAGTTTGAAACTTTATTTCACTCATTCTCCAAGTACAGTAGACGTGGTCACTTCGTTCTAGATACTTAAACTTATAAGTGAAATCTGTTAGTTTTGTTGTGATACCGCAGTTCTGTGTTGAGGTAAATATTATATTAAGTATCTAATATTTTGTGAGTGATTAAGTGTTAAATCGCCTATTTTTCATTAGTTCTTTTGTGCAGAGAGAATTAAAATATAGTCTGTATTATTTTCTAGTGACGTGTTTCAGTGGAAAGCAGAATAAATTATATTTCTAGCTTAAAATCACGCAGCTATAAATGAATTTGATTTTACTGCTAAATAATCAGACGAGAATATATTTTAAAATTAACTTATAACTGAAATGCTACATCAGTGAGTATTGACGGGATACATATGTATTCCTAATTCATGATGATTGATTTTATGAATATAACTTATTTCACGGGAAGTTTTAAATGATAAGTCAAGCCGTATGCTCGCCGTTTAAAATGTAAGTCATAACGAGTACATAGTATGTATAAGTATTTTATATGTGGTTTTTCTTCTTTATTCAGTGAAAAACTGGGGTTAACCCAAACTTTGCCAGCGTTAAGCACAGAGTAATATCTGTGAAGAACTAAAACATTTTTCCTTAAAGACTTGGTGTAAAACCTTTACAAGAACCTTACAATTTTTTAAAGAAGTAACGGGCCCATCGAGCCTGACTTGATTCTTCCTGAGAAAACTCTAGTACATTTTCAGCCTTTGTGGCAAGTAACATATTACAATCATTAACTTTTCCGACACTGTTGACAAGTGGTGGTGTGACCAACTAAATTCCCATACTGAGATAAGGCACCCGACCTGACATTCCTCATTTCTAGAAACCAAAACTAGTGACACTGTGCTCGCTGTTAACGTTCGTGCCTGGACAATTTTTTTAAAGACTTTGACAGACATCCAAAGAATCAGACCAACTAAAAGAACGTTCCCTGAAGCAGTGAATTCAACCCGCCTTTTTGGAACTGGGGTCCTCTTGGCCAAGTCTACAAGTTGAGAGTCTGTACATGCATGTCCTAAAAAAATTGTGTTTCCATTAGTGGCTACCAAAGCTGTGAGTATGAACAAATGCACGTGATCACGGCTGAATGAATCGAGTGAATGCAGGACTGAGTGATTCCTTTATTGTTATAATTTTTGGCACCCATTTATGCTGTATGTAACTTTCCTTATGCAAGATTTGTTGCTAACTATATTTTCCTTAGGATAGACCATACTCATCTCCTAGTCTGTTCATACTTTTTTTTTAACAGGGAAAATAGTACACTCAATCATATGTATCTGTGACTCTTTGGGGCTATCATCTTTCTCCTAACGGGACTGTGGGATAAACATCGAGGGAAGATCATACCAGAGGGTCTATATCTTTTTTTGTAGAAATTCATTGACTTGATGCTTATTATATATATATATATATATATATATATATATATATATATATATATATATATATATATATATATATATATATATATGATGAAATTTTGGATGTTGTGGTGGTGGAAGTTTATATTGATAATTAAACTGCACTTAAACTTAATCAGCGTGTTGGTCAGCTCGTTCTAGAATATCTATATAAATCATTTGTTATAGTTTTCCCACATCTGTACGTTTAACTGTCGTCTTGTATGTGCGTGCACGTGAGTGGATAGATATATATATGTAATATATATATATATATATATATATATATGTGTGTGTGTGTGTGTGTGTGTGTGTTTAGACTGTCTGACTCCTCTAAATCTGTCGTAGAAGATAGGTGAAAGAGAGAAGATTTCTCGATTTCAGAGACAGCCTATATCATAGTCTACCATCTCACTCGTTGAAATCTATTGCTATTACTACCTCTCACTGTGACTATCACTTATTCAGATCTATTCAGAAGGGACCAACCCAAGTCTTAATTCTCCTATCAAAAATCTACGACAAATGTGGACTCGTCTAACGGGATTTTGAATTTAGAATAGAAAGATGAGACGGCAAATATCAGCTCGTCTGTAATTTTCTTTATTCTGATATAGAGTAAGAGTGTGATGTCTTGTGAGTTTTTTTTTTATCTTTTAAAATAATTTATCCCCTAGACTAATCGATCTGTTTATGGGCGTGCTGACCACACAATTTATAATTGTCTTTCCACAGCATTTTGAGTAATATACATTTGAGTTACAGGTTGATTTTGTCGGAATATATGTTAATTACTGATTTTGTAATACTAAACGCTGGTAAGGTTTGTGAGTGTATAACATTCACAGGGTTCTGAAGAAGTAGGTGTTTGAGCTAAGCTAAGGAGTGCGTTCAGACAATTACGTCTTGTTAATTGCCTCCCTTACCCTAACTAACTTCAGGGGTGAACTTGATAGTGGATTAAAATATTAAGGGAATTTTTTTCTCCTTAACTTTTTGCAAATTATTTTGTTTCCACTGTAGCAACTTATTTTTCAGTGAGTAATCTTAACTACCATTTATTTGGCGTAGTCGTCTGCATTAGGTGCTTTATTGCTGATTAATAGCAGCGATAGTTAGACACTATATTTTGGAGGAGGTATCCCAGGGTGAAGTATATCATCTTTTGCTTTTGGTAATTTCTCGTAAGTGGTAAGAACCAGTGTATCCTTTCTTCTTTTCTTTCTCGAACTAAGTCTCAGCCACTGAGGTACTATGGCCGAAAGGGCGAAACTTAGACAGATGCTCAGGGACGAAGCGAGAGAAGAAGGTTTGGACGGAAAAGAAGCAAAAGCTTTTGTCAGGGACGAACTTGACAGATATGACGCGGAGAGGAAAGCAGCTGAAGCTAAAGAGCAGAGGAAGATGGATGAGGAAATGGAAATTCGCAGGATACAGCAGGAGGAAAATCTTTCCTGTATCCTAATGAGAAGATTGACACGTATCTAGAAAAATTTGAGAAAATTGCAACTCTGTACGGTTTAGAAAGGTCGCATTGGAATATGAAGCTTTCTCAGGCGCTGAAAAGCAGTGTGTATGATGTTTACGCCAAACTGGAAAGCACCAGCAAGACAACTATGATGTGTTGAAGAAAGCGTTACTGGAGTGCTTTGAAATGCATGCTCGCAAATTTTTGCAACTGTTTCGCAACAGCAGGAAGGAGAGCTCTGAAACTTTTCAGCAGTTCTTGTCTCGTTTGAAGGGATACTTGACAAAGTGCCTTGAGCTTTCACAGCTCCCCTCTACCTATGAAGGTCTTGAGGAATTTGTTATAACAGAACAAATAAAGAACACTTTGTCTGCTGACACCCGGAGATTTCTAGCTGAGCAGGGTGCAGAAAAGCTTGAAGACATTTAAGAAAAGTCTGAGCGATATCACAATGCGCTGGCCGAACTGCCGGCAATAAAACGTAAACCGACAGAAGAGCATTTTCGAAAGAATAATCTAGACCAATCTTCTCATGTTTCTAATCAAAATAACCACAGAGAAACTGGACCTCAAAACCCCCCTCCGGAAAAATCCAAGTTCTACAAAAGCAAGTACCCCAACCACAGTAAACAGTCTGATCAACCCGACCGCCCTTCATGGCAGCGCAGCCAGAAAGGACAAGGTGGCAAAGGAAGAACTCCTGAGCATGGGACTAATGATCAGAGTGAGCACACCGAGCTTAAACGCATCGGATGCTTGCTAACAGTCTCGCAAGGCGGAATTATTGACAGTGATTCCCAACCTGTAGAAGGAGAGAGATCCTCTACGCGAGGTACTGTTACTTTGAACGGTTCTCAAACTTTTTGTTTATTTGACACGGGGCTTTCTTATGATTGCATCGTCGCCAGACACCTGGTTAAACCCGGTCAAGAGACAGGAGAGACCGTCGAACTTTGTGGAGTCTCTAAGAGTGATGCACCTACAGCGCTTCCCATCGCACTGGTGGAGATCCACTCTGATTTTATCAGAGGCGAGATCAAAGCGGCTGTTATGGATGACCCCATCTACCCAGTCATACTTGGCGGTAGATACGTGTTTATTGGGAAACCGGAAGAGCCAATTGTGGCAGCAGTAACCAGACACATTTCGTAAATGGAGACGACAGTTAGAACTATACATGCATGCATCAGAGGTGGCCTGTAAACCTGATCCTGTTCGAGCGGCCATTATCTTACACTGTGCCGGACCTCAAGCTGTTGAAGTTTTTTATCAACTTGCAGAGGAAGGAGACCACTCTAATCCTACTAAAATTCTCGATTTGCTCCAGAACCATTGTAGCTCACGAAGCAATGAAGTATTACATACGTTCAGATTCTGGAACACACCTCTTCAAGAGTCTTTTAATTCCTTTTTGACTGAGCTGAGAACTAAGGCCGATTTATGCAAATAGTCAATCAGTACTAAATATTGGCCTTCTATAATAAAGATGTCAGTTTAAAGGTTCTTTAGTATTCCTTGCCTTCGTTTCTTGACATTCTGGACAACTGTCAGCTATCTGTCGAATTTCTGCTGTCATGCCGATCCAAAACAGACAACTTATGGCCCGGCGCATCATGCTGTCAAATACAAGATGAGCAGCATGTAGCTTCTGCTTGATTTCAGGCCTCAGTGCTTTTGGGATAAGAATACGCTCTCCTTTAAGTATTATGCCTTGTTCTGTTGTCAGAGTGTCACGAATGTCAAAATAAGGCATAAGCTCAGCTGGTACATCAGACTTTCTTTTAGGCCACCCATCCAAAATGGTCGACTTCAACCTCTGGAGCTCGCTGTCTTTGAGAGTTTCAGCTTTAATCTTTTCCATCATCACATCTGGTATTTCAGGTAATCTTACAGGTGCATCAGCTCCTGCATTGCTCTCTCTATCAGCTAAGGAATGCAATGTGACATTATGAATACAAACTCTGGACAGTGTGTCGGTTAAAAGAAGATCGGAACCTTGTACCCATTGGAATTCAAAGTCATATCGATGGCTGCGCATCAATAAATTCTGCAGTCTTCGGGGAATTTGACTCAGAGGTTTCTTAACGATGGCTGCCAAAGGTTTATGGTCGTTGATGACTGTAACTTTCCTTCCATAAGTGTACTGGTCAAAGCGTTCCAAACCATATACAACAGCTAAGAGTTCCTTCTCAATTTGAGCCCAGCGTTGTTCTGTTTCAGTTAGAGCTCTAGAAGCAAACTCTATTGGATGACCATTTTGTAGGAGGACAGCCCCAAGTCCATAGCTGCTACTATCAACTTGAATACACAAAGATTCATCAGGATCATAGTATGCGAGTACTGGAGTAGAGGTAATCATTTTCTTGACTCTCTTGAAAGCTTGTTCACATTTAGCAGACCAGATAAAGGGAGTATCCTTACGGGTAAGTTCTCTTATTGGATGAAGAACTTCTGAAAGATTGTTGAGAAACTTTGCTAGATACTGTATCATGCCGCAAAATCTGCGAACCTCATGACAGTCCTTAGGAACAGGCATGTTTAGTATTGTCTCAACCTTTTTCTTGTCTGGTTCAACACCTCGAGCAGTAATAAGGTGACCCATGAAGGTAATTTCTTCTTTCTTCTCTTGAGCTTTAGCTTCATTCAGTTTAATGCCTTTTTCTTCACACCTATGTTTCAGTGCTTTAAGCTTCAGATCATGGTCCTTAATTGCCTGCTGTCTGTTTGATCCACAACCTGCAATAACTATGTCATCAGCAACATTGATGCAACCATGAAGACCTTCAAGAGCTTGTGCTAGATGCCTCTGGAAAATTTCACTGCTTACATTCAACCCAAATGGCAATCTAGACCATCTGAACCTACCATAAGGTGTGATCATTGTTGTAAGTTTACTAGACTTCTCATCAAGTTTGATATGCCAGAATGCTTCCTTGATATCCAGCTTTGTGAAAATCTTGGCATTATTGAGTTCAGGCAATACATCATCCAAAGTTGGTAATCTGTAATGCTCTCTCTGCAAAGCCTCATTCAGGGGTCTAGGATCAATGCATATTCTTAAAGAACCATCAGACTTTTCAACAACAGCCATTTGGTTAACCCATTCAGTCGGTTCCTCTACTGGTATTAATATACCTCTGTTCATTAGATTTTGAAGCTCTGACTTTACCAGCAAACATGTGAATCTATTTTTCACAACAGTAAACCTTATATTGTGTTTTGTCCCAGTCTTAGGATTCTCAGCAGTTAATAGAACTCCCAGTGGAGTCATCTTAGTACCATTCCACATAACAAGCCTCTGTTTAGTGGGTAACAGTTGTTCTTGCGTCACAAAGCGTTGACAGATTGTATTCACATCAGCTGCTGTGTCTAGCTGAAATTTTACCATTTTTCCATTGACAATGAGTTGTGCAGATGTACAAGCTTTGCTAGACTTCACACAAGCAAGAAAAACTTCAGAATCTTCTACTGACTCTGTGTGAACAGTGTGGACTTTCTTGCATTTCACTTTGAAATGGTTTCTTCCCCCACAGTTTAAGCAAAACTTCCCCCATGCAGGACACTTTTTCTTAATTAATAGATGTTTCTGTCCGCAGTAATGACACTCCTTTCTAGGTTCAAAGTACCCACTGTCAGTGTTACTTTGACAGGCTTTACCAGCAGCATGCCAAGTGTCTCTCTTGGGAGGTTTCTGGCTGAGTGATTTTTTCTGTACCTTTTCAACCCTTGCTTCAGAAGTTTGTACTGTATTATTCATCTCACTTATGTCTTTTCCAGTTTGCCCGAAGACTCTGCATATGTGAATGGTTTTCTTTAGATCGAGATCAGCTTCTCTCAAGAGCTTCTCTTGTAACCTTTTGTTAACATTAAAGACAATTTTGTCTCTTATCATACGATCCTTGTCATTAAAGTTGCATAAATCGGCCTTAGTTCTCAGCTCAGTCAAAAAGGAATTAAAAGACTCTTGAAGAGGTGTGTTCCAGAATCTGAACGTATGTAATACTTCATTGCTTCGTGAGCTACAATGGTTCTGGAGCAAATCTAGAATTTTAGTAGGATTAGAGTGGTCTCCTTCCTCTGCAAGTTGATCAAAAACTTCAACAGCTTGAGGTCCAGCACAGTGTAAGATAATGGCCGCTCGAACAGGATCAGGTTTAGAGGCCACCTCTGATGCATGCATGTATAGTTCTAACTGTCGTCTTCATTTACGAAATGTGTCTGGTTCGACGTTATTTATGTCTAGGCAGGGTGGTAACCGAAACGTGGGCCGTTCTGCCATGGCGAAATGTCTAGTAATGTATGCAAGCAATAACCTACCAGTCTATGACGTCAGCACACGTGTTAGAAGATATTCAGAGCAGAATAGTTCGAATTCTGTAGAAATAAACACCGCTGCCACCATGTTGATATTTACTGTTGTGTGTAGTAAATATTGTAAGATATAATGAGACGTGGCTGGCTGTCATACATTCTCACGTTATGAAGTTTAATCACGAAGCTTGAACACAGGATATAAACTCGACATGTTTAATTCGCCATCTTAGAAGTAGGAGGAAGTAGAAGAGTTAGCATAAGGGCAAGTAACTCTAGTGGGAAACAAACTAAACATCGAAACATATATATATACACATCAACACTCGTGGAAATCTATTGCTATTACTACCTCTCACTGTGACTATCACTTATTCAAATCTATTCAGAAGGGACCAACCCAAGTCTTAATTCTCCTATCAAAAATCTACGACATTTACCAACTGCAGTTTGAGTTCTACTCCTGAAGATTCCTAACATTACCTTTACTCGTTATCTTATGAAATAATTGTGTTGTTGGGAAATAATTATACAGTATATAGCAATAAATATGTATAACACATAAGGAAGGGAAACCCGAGGCATGTAAACAGTAAATACATATTAGACAAACATAAAGGTATATTTTCAGGCTCTCGTAAGAAATAAAGAAGTAGAACACTAGACAAAAAAAAAAAGCAACAGACGTGAGTGGCTTACCCAGGACTCGAACCCAGGACCTTCCGTGTGACAACCCCCGCCTAGCTATGCAAGTGAATCACACTATCATCCCTGCCATCTAGGCATCACAAAAAAATGATGCTTCGATGACGGGTCATTAGTGCGACCCACAAGACATAACACCAGAAATTTACCATGGGCAGTCCAGCCTATTAATGATGCAGTCACTTCTGTTGTTCCCCTATTATACAGTATTGGTCAGACTACACAAGACAAAGACCTTAATACTGTGTCTAGTAAATGATAGAAGACTAAGAACAGTAAGTACAGGACAGAGCGTAGGTTTTTGGTATTGTATAAACATGTATAACACATAAGGAAGGGAAACCCATGGCATGTAAACAGTAAATAAATATTAGACAAACATAAAGGTATGTTTTCAGGCACTCGTAAGAAATAAAGAAGTAGAACACTAGACAACAGAAAAACAACAGACGTGAGTGGTTTACCAGGACCTTCCGTGTGACAACCCCACCTAGCCATGCAAGCAAATCACACTTTCCTCCCTGCCATCTAGGCATCATGTTATGTCTTGCGGGTCGCACTAATGACCCGTCATCGAAGCATTATTTTTGGGTGATGCCTAGATGGCAGACAGGATAGTGTGATTCGCTTACATAGCTAGGCGGGGTTGTCACACGGAAGGTCCTGGTAAACCACTCACGTCTGTTGTTTTTCTATTGTCTAGTGTTCTACTTCTTTATTTCTTACGAGTGCCTGAAAACATACCTTTATGTTTGTCTAATATTTATAGCAATAAATATGTGAACTCAAAGACTATGTCAATCTCAACATAAAAGATTCACAATAAGTACATGTCATGTATATGAGGTACTTTTTTTTTTCTTTTTTCTTTTTTTTTCTATAACCAGCGGCACTCGAGCTTTCCAGCTCTTTCGGCCCAATGACATGTCATTGCGAGGCTGGGGGGTCAGTGGACTTTCCTTCCCATCCACACGGGATTTATGTGCAGGAGCCGTTCAAGTTATTCAGTCAAATTTCCGGTCGTAAACATTTCTTCAAACGCCGACGGCCGGGTTTGAACCATGAACACCTGGTCGCCAGTACAACGTTGTAGCCATTACACCAGCGCGGCTCCCATATGAGGTACTTAAAAGACACAAGTAACTATCAGTCTGACTCGACAACATACTAGTGTTAAAATAATACTAACATCATTTCTGGTGCTATTACAACTTCCAAAATCAGAAACAACATCGATCCTTGCAACAATAACAACCACAAAACGGACACATGCTACAAATGCGCAACACTGGGAAACATCCGTTCCCTTCAACAACTTTTGTCAACTACCCTTGCACAAACTTCCTAACATTGTCACCTTCCATACCTCAGGCTAACTCTAGCCAATAATAAATTATACTTTAGTCACATGACATAACAATTAAGAGTTCAGTTGCTTGTTCAATCAATTCTTACAGCTCACAAACATTTAACTAGACTAACATTGCCTTCACATTTATCACAACAACGCATGCTCCTCAGGAGCATACAGCCATACCACCTTCTCAAAATTATATTGTGAATGTAATGTGAATTCTCTGAATTCATATCTATGTCAGATAGAGGGAGACATTTAAGGACAAAGCAAAACAAATAAAAAATGTGTCAAAACAACTTTTAATTTACTCTATTTCCAATAATTTGAAAGGAGAAATTATATACTGCTCAAAAAAATTGAAAGGCCACTTACAAATTCATCTGCAGTTTAAAAAAAAATAAAGATATAATTATGAAACTCACATATCATAAACGGTTTTCATTGCACATTACATGGACATAAAAATGAAGAAAAACAAATTATTTCATTAGTAAGAAAATCGATGTAAATCGTCTTACCTCCCTTTTTGAAAATTCAGAATCATTAAACAAAAGTTAACATGATTCAAAATCGAGTGTGTCCACCATGAGCTTGAATGCATTCACTGCACCTTTGCCTCATTGATAAGACAAGAGTTCTTAGAATCATTTGTGGGATCGCTTGCCACTCCTGCTCCAGGAAGAGGAACAACTGATTGAGGTCAGTAGCAGGTGGATGATTTTCTCTAAGTCTACGTCCTAGCACATCCCATACATGTTCTATCGGACTGAGATCAGGAGAGTAAGCTGGCCAGTCTAAGCGGGTGACATGTTGCTGTTGTAGGAAGTCGTTCACGACTCCAGCTCTATGTGGTCGGGCATTGTCGTCCTGCAGGATAGAATCAGGTCCTAGAGCCTGAAGTGCCGTAAGAGCAAGCGGCTGTAAGATGTCATTTCTGTAGGCCAAACCATTCAACGTACCATGCACTCGATACAAGGGTATTCTGGAGGTCACACTAATTCCGCCCCACACCATTACTGATCCACCGCCATAGCGATCATGTTCAAGGACGCTGGCATCATGATAGCGTTCTCTTGGGCGCCTCCAGACACGATTTCTGCCATCTGTGAATGATCTGGTGAAAAGGGATTCATCTGTGAACAGAACTCTGCTCCATTGATGCCTTGTCCAGGTCACATGACGCCGAGCCCAAGCCAGACGAGCTTCGCGATGAGCTGGAGCCAAGACAGGTCGGATGACAGGTCGCCTTGCATGCAGATCTGCATCTCTCAGTCGGTTTCGTATGGTTTGGTCACTGACGATTACGTTGGTGGCTGCTCGCAGTTGCGTCCTGATGGCACTGGCAGTGATTGTTCTTTGTCTGAGAGCCAAAACAACAACAAATGTGTCTTGCCGTCTTGTGGTAGACCTTGTACGTCCTGACCTGCGTTGTTCTGCGACACTGCCGGTTGCATTATAACGATCACGCAGAGTTTGTATGACAGAGTGGGCAACTCCTAGCAACTTCTCGCAGCCCTACATCATCCTGCAGCCATGCCATCGCTCTCCATCTGTCAACATTGGTCAAGCGTCTTCGCTGAGCCATGGCTAAAATGGTAAATGTTACAAACATACCCATTGTCCGTTCCTTTCGAAAAGTGGGTGACATGTGTTCACTATAGTCACGACTTGCACGTGAAAAGCAAATTTCAGCAATGTTATCAACAGGCTTTGCCATAGGAAGCATTTTCAAACATGCATTATTTCCCTTTCCACCACGTACATTTGATTGACCTTGGAGGTACACACACGTAACCCATTTGATTTATTGTCAGATTAACAAACATTGTTTAAGCATGCAACAAAATGCAGCAAAACGTTTTTGACTGAGTGTTCAGGTTTAAAAAAAAACAGCTTAGTTGAAATGACCTAACAATTGAAAGTGGCCTTTAACTTTTTTTGAGCAGTATATTATCATCAAGCATCGGCAACTAAGAATATTATCTGGAATTATATAAACTAAATATCCTAATTATAACCCAGCAGAAGCTGAGAGCAGTATTTTTTTTTTCTTTCTTAAATTACTTTTCTCTGAATTATTATTTTTTTTAAGGCCGTATGGATGTGAGTGATTCATTTGGCTACATACATTAGAACACACGTCCCACTACTCTTCATTTCAACTGAAATGTTAAAGCATTCCAGGGTAACCAGCCGTATAGATATTTACCAGAGCAACATGGCGGCAACGACAAAGAGAGAGATCACTAGATAGTTTGTTGTTCGTCGATCACGGGTGATCATGTGAAGGTTTTATTTCACGGTCTTTTCTAGCCTGTCTCCGCTGTTCTGCTGCTGCTCTTCTGGATGATTCGCATGCCGCTGCACCTTTACGAAGAGATGAGCGCCAAGCAGTTCGGTCTTGCGCAGCAGCTTCCCATATGTTTGGGTTTATGTCAAAGGTTTTCAATGACGTCTTTAACGTGTTTTTGAAGCGCTTCTTTTGGCCACCATGGGAGCGTTTACCCTTCTGCATCTCACCATAAAAGAGTATCTTTGGCAGTCGATGGTCTGGCATGCGGACCACATGACCTGCCCAGCGAATCTGTGACTGCATCAGAATAGTATGGATGCTAGGGATACTAGCTCTGTCAAGAACGGCGGTATCCGGGATCTTGTCTTGCCATTTGATATTAATTATCTTCCTGAGACAGACTGTATGGAAGTGGTTTAGCTTCTTTACGTGGCGCCTGTATACAGTCCATGTTTCGCATGCATAAAGCAGCACTGGAAGCACCGCAGCTCTGTACACCTTCAGCTTTGTCTGTAGACTAGGGTTCCCATTCGTCCCGTTTTTCCCGGGACAGTCCCGTTTTTTAAATAAAATGTCCCGGTGTCCCGAATTTATTCTAAATGTCCCGCTTTTTAAGGGCCCTTCCTAAAAAAAAAAAATCTTTGGGTAACAGATTTTATTCCGTGTTTTAGTAGTGTTACTTTATCAATTTCCGGTTACAGTGGACCCTCGGTTTGAATCTCGAACAAAAATTCGAAAGTCGACCAAAACAGTGTTCAGTGAGCATCTACCAAATGATTTAACTACAGGAAGGCAGAAAAGTTTCTTACTACTACTGTGAGAAATCAGTTGCAAGAATTAGAAAAAGAAGGACACATAACAGTTGAAAAGTTTCAAAGCTATGCAGTAGATTTCTATGACACCTGCATTGAATATATTCAGGAGTGGTGTACACCATTTCTTACGCCTCTTCAGTCTATGGATTGGATCAATTTGAAGGGAAAGGAGTCTGTGACTTGGAAGAACATCCAAGAAAGCTACATATTCACGAAGACAGTGTCACCAAATTTTACTGTGAATGAAGAGGACTTATTTGATGAGTTTGCATGTGTGAAAAAATATTGTGAAAGCAAATTTGATGTGTGGAGTGAACTGAAGGATCAAAGTGTCAGTGAAAAATGGTGTGAGATGTTCGCTCATTTTACAAAGCAGGATATAAATGCTGAGAACCTGAAACGCCTAGTTAGTTTTTGTTTGGCACTGCCAGTATCCAATGCAGCTGTTGAACGTGTTTTTTCATTAATAAATGCGCTTTGGACAGACGAAAAAAAAAAAACAGACTTAAAATTGAGACAGTGAAAGCTTGCCATTATAAAGACCAATTTTAAGGATTTCTCTTGTGCTGGGTTCTATGTCCAAATATCAGAAGAAAAAAAAAACTTCTTGAACAGGCCCATAAATCTGATAAATATTCTGATGAATCTGAAATATAAACTTGACTATTGTGTATTTTTTAAAGGTGCGATTTTTCTAATTAAGTGTGTTTGTAATTTATAATTCTTTTTTAAAGTGGAAGTTGTATTAGTTAATGTGTGTATTTGTATACCAGTATCTTATTTTAAGTGCAACATAAAATATATAATAGATTTATTTGTGCTTTACCTTAATTTTTAATATGTCCCGTTTTTTTACAAAATGTCCCGGGTTTTTTAGGTAACAATTTGGAAATGTCCCGGTTTTTGAACAAAACATTATGGGAACCCTACTGTAGACTAATGCCACTTCGATGCCAAACGTTGGTGTATAGTCTGCCAAATGTGCTGCTGGCTTTGGAGATCCTGGTGTTTACCTCATCATCAATGACGATGTTCTGGAAAAGTGTGCTACCAAGGTATGTGAATCTGTTCACAACATTCAGTTTCTCACCATTTACCTTGATGATTGGCTCAGTATAAACTGTGCCAGGAGCTGGTTGGTACATGATTTCTGTTTTCTCCGTGTTGATGGTAAGCCCAAAGTTGGCACAGGCTTCGGAGAATCTATCCCCGCTGTGCTGCAGATCAGCCTCTGAGCGAGCACTAAGGGCACAATCATCAGCAAACAGAAGATCTCTGATGGTGTGTGATTTGACCTTGGTTTTTGCTTGAAGCCTCCTAAGGTTAAACAATTTTCCATCAATACGATATCTGATGTCGATTCCTGTGTCCCCGTCTCTGAAAGCATCAGTCAGCATAGCAGAAAACATGATACTGAACAGAGTCGGTGCAAGTACACACCCTTGTTTAGCTCCGTTTGAGACGGGGAAAGGCTCTGACAGCTCACCGTTTTCCTGAACTCTAGCCTGCATTCCATCATGCAGTTGCTGCACTACTGAGATAAAATTCTTTGGGCAGCCGTATTTTGCCATGATCTTCCATAGACCCTTTCTACTGACCGTGTCGAACGCCTTTGTCAAGTCGATGAAAGCTGTGTACAGGTCACAGTGCTGTTCTTGGCATTTTTCTTGTAGCTGTCTTGCAGCGAACACCATATCGGTGGTTCCACGTTCTTTCCGGAATCCACACTGACTTTCAGGTAAAAGACCTTTGTCAAGATGAGCCGTAAGGCGATTCAGAAGGATTCTGGTGAATATCTTCCCAGCGATTGATAAAAGAGAGATGCCTCGATGATTGTTACAGTCTTGGCGATTACCTTTACGTTTATATAGATGTATAATTGACGCATCTTTAAGATCGTGTGGGATGATTTCACTCTGCCACATTTGCTGGAAGATCATGTGAAGTTTCTCTATCAGAACTGTACCGCCATCTTTATAAACCTCAACAGGAATTGAATCGGAGCCGGGGGCCTTTCCACTAGAAAGTTGACGAATCGCTTTTTGAGTTTCCCCCAGAGTTGGTATATCATCTAGTGCTTCATTTATAGGAAATTGGGGCAGGCGGATGATGGCTTCGTCGTTAATAGATGATGGCTGGTTCAGAATATTATTAAAGTGTTCGACCCAGCGTTGGAGAATTTTTTCCTTGTCTGTAATTAGTGTTTTTCCATCTGCAAAAAGGAGGGGAAATGATCCTGATGATGTTGGACCATAGACCGCTTTGAGTGCATGGTAAAAATTCTTCAAGTCATGGCTGTCAGCAAAGCCTTGGAGCTCATCTACTTTATTACTCAACCATGAATCCCGCATCTGGCGTAGTTTATGTTGGACGATTCTACGCATGTTGTTGAAAGCGTCTTTCTTTGATGTAGATTTTGGATCATTTAAATATGCTTTATGGAGATGGTTGGTTCCAATGGTTGTTATTGCCGGGAGTTGTAGTGAGGATAAGCTCTCACTGCAGATAAAATACTTCTATGGCACGCGCCTCAAACAGCCTCTGACAACCAAGTCCAGCTCCCGGCCTTCACGTGTGGCTCAATTTGAGCCCGGCGGAACTGTTTCCACTGACGGGAGAAGGGGCAAAGGCGAGCGACTGGCGCCTTAAAACCAGCAGCTTCGGGCAGATAGGGCTCGTGATCCTTGGTTGGTAGCTTATCTAAGAGAAGGAACTCTGAATTCAAACCACCGCTGCCTTGCGGGAAAATCCATTTGTGGAATTGGCTTCGGGAGTAAACCCTGAGGATAAATCCGGAGTCGGAGTCCCTAAGGCAGTCTAATGTCGATTCGACATTATTCTGGCAACTCCTGCGACATGGCTGGTACCAAACTGTATCGGCTACTGCCGTTCCTTTGGATCTACCGGCTGTGTGGAGAGGGGGAACATGCTGCATGGGCAACAGCTTGATCTCCATATAACTGTGCCCAAGCTCGCGCCCTGGAGAGGACACTCCAGCTTCACCCTATAGGTGTCGGCAAAACACGGGAAGTAGCAGTTACCGGTTATAAGCATTATGCCCAATTGGCGTAGGGCATGGCGCCAGGGGCTACTTCCGACAGTGGGAGAGGTTCTAGGATCTCACTGGACAGCTACCGCCCGCTTCAAGCTGGGCAGCCCTGTTACGGTATATGATATTAACGCCGTCTGCTAAAGGTTATCAGACGTGCAATTGTAAAGGTTAAGACATTTAATATATTGCGATAGATGTTTCAATTATTGAACGCTCCATACACGATCGATTATGACGTGTCTAGCGTTGTTTAGGACACAGTCGGTAACTAGGAGACGCGACCCTTCGTTACTTGACCGCCAAGCTGAATAGCTGCGTTTTTCTAACCTTCCAATTCAATGGCATGATATAGCCATTTATATGTGCATTTTTGATGGACCAGGGTCAGTCCTAGAACTCTATATGAGAGGAAAATTTATGGAGATTAGTATTTAACTAGAATTCTCAGAAGGAGGAGAATAATCGTCAAATTCGTATGAAATATTCAGACTCGCAGTCTCACTGTCGGCAGGTAGCCATGTCTAGCTGCGCGTGCATATAGCTGTGATGTTCTGACGACAATACTGCATTGTATCCTTAAACGGACATTGACACGTAAACCAGCAGTCTACGTTATTGATTAATTTATGCATGACTTATAAGGACTTATGTTCTGTTCCTATTTGAAATGATCATCCTGTGTGTACATGTGATTAAATATTACGGACTCAATCTGAAGACATTAATTACTTCATTAATGTTGCTGAGTTCAAGTTACATGAACTACTTCTTCATACCATGCTACTGAGTTGTCTGAACACCTTCACCCTAATTCGCGTAATACTAAACAAAGCACGATTAACAAGAGATCACTAAAGTAACCATACTCAGTGCATGATCTTCAACCGGCAAATAACTCAGCAACAAAGTGGCGGCCGAATGCGGGGAACGACAGAAAAAAGAAACAACCTTCTGTTCCTTACGCACATGTTAACCACAAATATTTACGATCAATTTTCGATCACATGATCCAGTCAAAGATGACGCAGTACTCATTATAATGCCTAACAACGTGACGTCACCGAAAGTTGTGTAGGTGATCTGTCGGAGAAACCAAAGCCGTTTCTAAGTCTAACCAGGGGAAACATGAGCCATTTGAAGCAAACACATGATATGGACTACAGGAGCAGACAGTCAGGGGCTTTAGCCTAGCTGTTGACGACCTCTAGCACTGATATAAGCAACGGAAAAGATAAGTCTAGGTGTTTAACTGTTGTTATTGCAAACAGTGCTAACTGAGTCCATGCCCTCTGCCTACATCGGCATGTTTTTACCTATGTTTAATGTACTTTTTGTTGTCTTAATGTGTTGTTAATTCGTGGGAGGTAGGGAGGATGAACCGAAATTAGATTCTGTGGCTCTCACGATGCCTGAATTGATTTCGGTCGTTTCTTAGGGCAGTTAAACGATTGCACTTTTGGAAGCCCCATTGAGGTTTGCCATTGGACTGTCTGTCCAAATCTGCTGTCGTTTGACGATTTGTGTTAGCTGTACCGTTCCGTAGATAACTGGTGTATTTTATTCGTACTCAGTTCACAATTTTATTCAGTTTTGTATCATGTTCGTTAACTATTTCGTCCAGTCTCCTCTTACTATCATTTATTTGATGATTGTTAAATGGTCGTCCGTTATGAGTCCTGTGATGTCATCATTTTTTGCAGTCATTTTTTTTTTGTGTACTTTGAATATTAAGTTGACCTCGGGTCAGACCTTGACCCTTCATTTGGCTTGTGACACTTCCGCTTGTTTTATTTAGTTCATAAATTCATTTTTTAATTGTGAAAATGTCTTGTTTGCGTCTTGACATTGTTTGTACTCTTTAGTTGCATCATTGTTTTGTTTGTCCTCATGATATATATTAAATACTACATTAATAATATGATATTATACGCAATAATACACTTGTAATTTAATTTAATTAATTTTTTCTGATATTTAAGGTTAATATGGGACATTGCATAATTATGCAGTGATAGTCCAAGAAAGTAGCACTACAATTTATAAGAGATGCCTAGGGCATAATAATATAATATATATATTGACCAAATAAAATAATCTTATAGTCTACCTTTGAGGTAATAGACCCATTGTATATTATTTAATATACTTTTCTGGTACTAAGAGAGTGACTTAGTACATTGAACAATATAATTACTAGGAATCATACCCAACATTATTGGATATTGAGATTAATTGTGTGATGTAATTACATTATAGTTAACAGATATCATAACTATTTATGATATAGTTCGTATTTAGATACAATATTGTTACAAAATATTGTCTATTAGTTGAACTTAGACATAAGAGTTCAGTACTATTGTGATTATTTATATTGAATATTCCTAAGTTGAGTAAGTATAATAATTACTCTGAAGCTACTATTGACTATTTTAATCAGTAATTATCAATAATTACTTACCAGATAAAAGCCAAAATGCTTACTATAGACCATTTCGTTAAAATTGGTAAGGAATATGGTTATAAATCTCAAGAACTTCGTCAGTTTGCTGAGGCAGAACTGGAAAAAACATAAAGCAGAAATGGAGAAACGTGAGATGAAGCAAATTGACAAGGAAAATAGATTGAGAGAGATTGCTCAACGTGAAAGAGAAAAGCAAAGAGCAATTACCAAACAGGAAGAAGAGAATAAATTGAAACGAGAGGAAATTATTTTACAACAAGAAATGGAATTGGCGCGTATTAAATTGGAGACAGCAAGATTACAAGCACAAAGTGCTGATGCAAACCAGAATAATAACACACAAAATGGATCGTCATCCAGCCAAACTAAACATTTCTACAACTTTAAATTACTCACTTTCAACTTGAACGTGGATGACCTTTCATCGTTCCTGTCACGTTTTGAACAGACTTGCAAAACAAACCATTTGCCTGAAGAGTCATGGGTACTCAAGTTAAATGAATTCTTGGTTGGAGAACCACTGACGGCTTCTCAAAATGCTG
Organism: Oreohelix idahoensis; assembly: GCA_024509875.1. NCBI lineage: Eukaryota > Metazoa > Mollusca > Gastropoda > Stylommatophora > Oreohelicidae > Oreohelix > Oreohelix idahoensis. The sequence continues at coordinate 596,935 of JAMPIV010014261.1, forward strand.
ACCCATCAATAGCAAATAACTACGGTGCTATTAAGTCCTTGCTTTTACGAAGGTTTCACCTGGACGAGGAACACTGTAGGTTGAAATTTAAGGGAATTTTACCTGAATCTCCAAAAGATTTTGCAGGATTCATTGCGAACATACGCAATACATTTAATAGATGGGTTGAACTGGCAGAAGTCAACAAATCATACGACAAATTAGTTGATTTACTACTACGGGATAAGGTATTATCTTCGGTTAGCCAGCCATTTTTTGCATATTTGCAGGAGCGTAAACCAGGTACTATGGACGAGTTAGAAAAAATTTCTTTAAACTACTGTTCGGCACATCCGAATGCAACCATTTCTAACTCCTCATTAAGAGAACCTCTACCTGTGGCGTCTAATATGGCCTACAATCATAATAACAACCAAAGACATCACAGTGTAGACAGAAGCAGGTTCCAAAGAAATCACAATGTTAACTTTCAGAAGGGACATAATAATGATTTCAACAATAAAAATGAGTTCAACAGAGGTAGATCACGAGATAGAAATTATTCACCTCAAACAAACTACCACAATGGTCAACATAACACTAATTATAATCGATCACATACTCCCAATAATAATAATAACTGGAATGGTAATAATCATGGCTCGAGACATCGAGATAATAGTTACTATAGAGGACGACGAGATAATTCTAACAATTATACTCGGAATCGATCTCATTCTCGGGGATCATCTCATTACAACCATAATACAGGGGCGGCAGTTACAAATAATACTACCCCTATAGCTCAGGTCCCACTTGACAATAATACAACACAGTCTTCTGCTGCATGTTTTGCTATTAATTATAATGTGGCAAATAGTTGCCAAGATTGTAATACTATTTTTCAGAAGGCCAAGGAAACGGTGCTGAATTGTGGACACCTTCATACAGCAGTTGGTCTTTCAGCGAACGATGGCAAGGGTACCCTGATGTTCAATAGAGGATTAGTCAATGGTACGGTGGTCTCAGTTTTAAAAGACTCTGGATCAACAACCATTGGAGTTCGGCAGTCTTTGGTACATCCTAGCTATGCAACAGGGGACTATGTCCGTTGCATGACCTTCGGGGGTACTATTGAGTACTACCCCACTGCCATAGTACATGTTAATACACCATTTTTTTCAGGTAATGTCAAGGTGTGCATGCTACAGAATCCATCAGCTGATCTTACATTAGGACGCATACATGGGAGTAAAGATTGCACTCCTAAAGAAATTAATGATTGGGAGAAAAAAAATTTGCATTCTTTTAGCAACGCTAACGCTGTTGTTGATATGGCTACACTTCGTGCCAACAACATAAATACATGTGGCACAGCAGTTTCCAACTTCACTCTCAGTACTATCCTGGAAATTGATGAAGATGATAGATCTATTGGACAACATACTAAGGATATAACTGATCCTAATAAAACTGTTGACGTTGTCAACATTGACAAAAACATTATGAGGAAGAATAATAGGTTAAATAATAATGCTGGACTTAAAAGGAAACATAAAGTTAACACAAATAATTATGATGAAAAAGTTTTTACTTTGCCCAGCAAGGACATGTCTACGACATGTAGGAAACTTAATACCTTTGGTGATGATAGGTATCATCCTCAGTCCAGTCAGGATGATACGACATCCAACAGAAAGACAATGTCGGTGTTGAAAGGGAAGGTTAATTCTTTGACAAAGAATACATATCATCATTGTCCACTATTTCGTGACAATGATACTACATATATTGGGAAAAGTGCGTATTCTCGCACAGTGTTAGTGCGAAATCTGCCGCAGGATACTACCTGGCAGGCACTTAGAATTTTTTTTGATTATACAGCAAACGTTAAGTTTGTTCGTCTTCTGCCATCATGCAATGGGCAGAATAGACAGGCGATGGTTACATTTCGTAACAATCGAGACGCTCGTTGGGTAATCGAGCGTGATAATGGTGTTTATTTTCATCACCGTTATCTAAAGTTACAATTAGTACATGATTCTGCGCCACGCAGATAATGGTGTACGTTCACCCTTTTGTCTTATTTCTTGATGACTCAGCTCTAGTCAGTCATCATTTCTTTTCCTTATTGGTCATTTATTCTTATACGTCTTAGATATCAAGGGACACAAAAAGATATTTCATATTAACATGCTCAAGCAATTTCATACACGTCCTGAACACTTACAGTCAATTTTTCATGAACTAGATGACAACACAGTATCTACTTGTTATTATTCTAACTTATCCGTCATCCAGGAAGAAGAATCTTCTTTTCCTGAGGTACAGTTACCGTTACCGGTACCAGTAGTTCAACCTACTGAATCTTGGCGGGATGTAACCATCTCTTCAACGGTTACACCGCAACAGCGTCTACAGATTGCTAATCTATTACAATCTTATCCAGATGTGTTGACCGACGTCCCGGGTCGCACATCGGCTATCAGTCATGACATTACTCTCAATGATGATACACCTATTCGTGTACGTCCCTATTCGGTTCCTTTACATTTCCTTGCTAAAACTACTAAGGAACTTGAACAGATGTTGTCTCTGGGAATCATTGAGACTAGTAATTCGCCATTCTCTTCTCCATTAGTGATTGTCCGGAAGAAGGACAATAACATCAGACTATGTGTTGATTATAGAAAATTAAATGCTAAGACTATAGTTGACAGCAAACCACATCCACTTATCGACGACTTAATGCCACGTCTATCCAACGCAACTATATTTAGTAAGATAGACTTAACTAAAGGTTATTGGCAGATACCACTGACCGAAAAGGCTAAGTACTACACCGCATTTTCCACTCCACAAGGTCTATACCAGTGGAATGTGATGCCTTTTGGGCTTGTTAATGCGCCAGCTACCTTCATTCGTATGATGCGACAAATTTTATCAGGTAGACCAGACGTTATTACATATATTGACGACATATGCTTGTTTAGTTCGTCGTTTGAGGAACATGTTTCGGGACTTAGATATGTTTTCGACACTCTAAGGAATTATCATCTAACTGCTAAACCTACAAAGGTGCAAATC